>JAVTVX010000024.1:19292500-20492500 GCA_033439265.1 Dillenia suffruticosa | reverse complement strand
GATAAGAAAAGGACACGAAGTACACCTAAAGATTAAAAAGTTGCTTGGAAATTATCTCTTCGGTTACAGGAATACCCTTTTTCCTACCCTGCTCCTCAAACTTCGCTATAACCCCATTCTAAATTGTCTTCTTGTTGTGTTTTGCTCTCAGGGGAAGATTTAGATAGGATAATTAAAGGCTTCATACTCCATACCCTAAACACTATTCTCGCCTTCTCCAATTGAGATGCACTTTTTACTTCAATCGAGAAATTATCTCAAATCTCAATGCATTTGAGGAAGTTGATGTGCACTCATTCACAGACAAGAGGTGATAGATGCTTGATGTTCTCCCTTCCTACCTATAACTCGAAAACCAGAAATCCAAACTTCTCTACAACCCCATCCTAATAGCCTTCTTATTGCGTTTTGTTCTCAGGGAAAGCTTTACATAGCACCCTAAAATAAAAGCCAACACAACAATATTATCCCCCTGACCAATTGGGTTTTGCTTCAATTGAGAAACTATCTCAAATATCAATTCATTTGAGAAAGATGGCATGCCTAACACCATGTTGAAATCACTGTCAACATGATTCCATATGAATCTAACTTCTTTCAACTCATTCCACAACAATCTAACTCGTTGGTGAGGCGCATAAACGCAAATGAAATGCATGCAAAACCATCATTCTTGTCTTTTATTAAGCAAGAAACTTAGTGAGATCGCATTGTGTTCTCTTTGAATTAGCCTAGCACTCCCATCACCCACCATTCTGCCCCTACCTTAAAGGCATAAGAAGATGGATCCATAGCTATAGACCAATCTGCCAACCTACCTCACCCCACTCCACCAGCAACAATTTCTTCAAGCTCAAGTCCTCTAACCTTTTCAAAATCTTCTCCTCCATACCCTCTTCAATCTCAGCCATATCCCAGGACTCCAGAAAGCACACTCTCTGCTCCTTCCTTATTAGTCATAGGAGCATTAACTTGCAAAGGAACTTCCATATGAAGAAGAGCTGTTAGAGAAACTTCTTGGTGTAGACTCTTTTGATCCTTGGTCTCATAACCTCCCAACTGCCAACTCATCACTGATGCTATATCCTGTCTTTTAGACTAGCAAAAAGGTCAAAACACCCTTTTGCAAAAGGACTAGAAAGAAGAGGCAATGGCTCTTCAGTTCATGCCTCCTTAGGTGGCCAAACGAAAGCCTTTTGTCCACTCAAAAGTGACCTATTCAAAAGAGGATGGCTTACTGTATAGAAATGCTCCTTGTAGGGTTCCTTTCTCCCTGATATGACCTGGTTCTTGTTGCAAGCCACATTGAAATCCTGCTTCTCTAAATCCAGAGAAAGACCCTCCTGGACCGCATCAGGATTGAATCACCCTTCCCCACTCAATCCCTGCAATTCATACGTGTAATGTATTGTATGGTACAGGCTATTTTTATCATTTTGTATTCTGAGTCAACTTTATTAGAACAAGTCTTGCCTAACCTACATTTGATATGTTAACGAATTAATTATTTTGATTTAATATTAATTTTTGTTAATTTTGATTAAGGTGTTGTTATATTTCATGGTCCTTGAATTTTTTGTTTTATTATTTTTTAGGTAAATTGATGTGCCTGCATCGTGTGGCTACTCATGCTCGTGTTTTCTACTACCTTAGCCAACTGGGTAGTGTGCTCTTTGAGCAGATCAAATTACTCTTTGATATTGCCATAAACTATTTTCCCATAGAATTATAGGCACCTTTCACTAGCTGCATGAGAAAGGAGTAGAAGATACGGGACATATTGGAGGCAAGGATGAGAGGAAAGGAGGGATCTTAGAGGAATGGGAACTAGATGAGGAATAGTTTAGACAAAAAAATTGTAATTATCATTTCATTAATCAATATCACAAGCTTGTTCCCAACAACCCCAATGTCTAATTTATGTAGGCAAATTACTAAAAAATAATTGAAATAAACAAAATCACAGTCCTATGAAATGAAGAAGAAACCAATCATAAAATATTTGAAATGCCCTAAACTTGTAATTACTAAATAAACTACCAAGTGTTCTTCATATTTTCTCTTTGGCTGTTCTGAAGAGTAAAAAAGCCCAAGTGGTATCAAGGCAGGGTTCTTCCCTATGCGAAAAAGACTAAATGACGAAAAAGTGACCAATACTTGTAAGTACTAAAAGAACTACCAAGGGTTCTCCATAATTTTTCTTTGGCCCAAACAACTTTGCTCTGAAGAGTCAAAAAGCCCAAGTGATGTCAAGGCAGGATTCTTCTATAGGGGAAAAAGACATGAAAAATGCACAAGAACATTGCTTAGGATCCCCATGAGAACATCAATACCATAAACAAGCCCTGCACATTCTATTGACAAGGCAGTGTCTAAATGTCTTATTGTAGGCTGAAAACTTGGTCAATGCATCTGGCCAAACTGAGTTTGCTGCATGTTGGTGAACTGAACTTCATGGGCATCTAACATGTCATACTAGTCAGAATAGTCTTCCATGTGGCTAACCAATATAGGTTGAAATTAGGGCCTATCTGACTGTCAAATTGGAATGCATTAACCTTGACTCTTTTGGTGATGTCTATTTCATTGTGCAACATCATAGCACACATCCCTTCCAAAGGTCATGTTAACATACAGGCTGGGGATTCCTTTTTTATTTTTTCTTTTTCTTTTTGGGGGGGGGGGGGGGGGCGGGGGCGGAGACCATGTCTATAAGAAGCCATATAATGTTAGGTCATGATAGACTTATTTATATGATCCTTGGGTTGCTTTTCTGGATACGTAATTAACAGTAACTTGAATAGTTGAGTTCACTCTTCAGAAAACCCAATTACATGCTTCAAGTTGGCTAAGTTCTTCTGTGTTTCAACTTGGAGGGTTAGAGAGAATGGACCCTTGCCCTGCAGTGGTCATGATCAAAGGATAGGGATATGCCTAGTCCAACTTAGAATTGGTTTTAGGTAGAACAAATTATACCAAATTGGCTATATGCGGCTGCAAATATCATAACTTAGAAGCTTCTGTGGTTGTGAATGCAAAAATAAAGCTAAAATGTTGATCTTGGACAGCTTCTAGTCTATAATATCATGAATGTTCCATTTCATTTGGATGTTCCAGGTCATCATCTTGTTGATTTACTTTGTCAGAAGTTTTTAATTAGGATTTTGGGGGACTTACTGCTTTGATCCACCTTCCCATAGATCTAGCACTTTTAACCTCTGGAGTCTTTGTTACACTAACGTATGTTTGAAAAATGTATCTTTCTAAGAAAATGAGTTCTCTAATAGTTAATTAATTGGGGAGGAATCATCATGCCCTTTTTTCATGTGATTGGTAAACCTACAAACATTATGAGACTTCACTTCTCTCCTGTCAGCAGTGAGGCCCTTTGAAGTAGCATCCAACAATGGCAGACCTTAATTCAGGAGGGCACACATGCACATAGAAGTTTTTTACCATTTTGCCATGCACAGTTTTTTCTAATTTTAGGTTTTCTTGGGGCAACTTTTTGCCATGTTGATTTTGATACAATGTTGTGCTGTGCAGTTGATTTCTGCAATCGACCGACACAGGCAATCCACTGACCATCCAATAAAGTTCAGTTTGAGGAGACCACCTTCTCAACTCAGATTCAAGATTAAACCAGGTACATTTTCATAAATTCTGCTTTCCTGGAACAGGATTGTGCTGATCTTTTTAGTGCATGTGCTGTTGATCCACTATTGCTTGTGGCACAGAACAATACGTGTGATCTATCATAGCTGAATCTGTATCTTGATTTTTTTTCTTCACCTTTAAACTATTGATCATATAGCTCATATACTGTACCTTACGATTGTTATCTATAGGACATGATGAGTCTGCAGGTCATCTATATCGGTGTTTTCACAGATTGTTATATCTCTTCTTTATATTATCTTGCATATGAGTACCCTCTCACCTGTGGCAGAGCAAGTTGGAATCATTTTTGTCCATTAGATGAGAAGCCATTCTCTGTTATCATATATATTCAAAGACAATGGAAGAACATGGCAGTGTTCTAAGTGTTTTTCTATAGCAGGTGCCTTAAGAGCTATTGTCAAGGAGTATTATATGATTTTATTAAACATATTTTAAGTCACAAGGGTTACAGTGTTGATTTTGATAAAAATAACATCGATAATTTTGGTCTTTTCCTGATCATGGTTTCAATGTACCTTTGATTATTATATACATATATATCAATTAAAACTAATTATAGTTCAATGAAAGTACTGAAGGTTTCTTAATAATTCCCTTGGGGCACTCAACAGGAAAATCCTATTCTAAAGGTAGGATCTTCTAAATCATTATATTGAATTCTCTTAGGAAAAGAAGAAAATGCAACAATACCAATTACATGCACATTATGAAATGAGTTTCTCTTGTAATGATATTTTTTACGAAATAGCAAACCTAATGACATTAAATTGCATCTGAAGAGTGCTCTCGGGGTATGTTCAGCCATAAATGCAATTTGAACTTCTTCCTTGTAAATAATACACCCTGGTCCTGTGGTTAGGCATAAACAGCTCACAAGTTTCAAGGACTAAATGGTATTAGACCATTGCTTAGTGATTTATTCTGAGCTTCAGCTTTAGTGCGATGTTAGTATGAGTTTATTTATCTTATTCTTGTTTTGTTGTATGGTATAGGTCCAGAAGCTGGTAGCATGGATGGTCGGACTAAGAGGATCTCATCCTTCCTGTTTCATCCGATTTTGCCACTTGCTCTATCCGTACAACAGACATTGTTCTTGCACCCTTCAGTTGTAAATATTCACTTTCGCAGATAATCAAATTTATATTTGATTCCTTTTCACCCTCTCTGTTTAGACTTTAACACAAAAGAAATTAAGAGAATACTTGATCCAATACAGCTGTCCCCTCTTTGTTAGACCTGAGTAGTCAAATGTTTTCCCGTATATTTTAGAAGACTTTATTAGGGATATTTTGATTATCTTTCGGTGCATATATGACATTTAGGTTTTGCTTCGTGCCATCATGCCCATGTTCATGGTAAAAATCTTTTTATGAAAGTCCATACTCCAAAGCATCTGTTCCATTAGGTGCCAACAGTAAGATGTTAGTGGACAAAGTCATCACTATCATCGTGTTGGCAGTCTTGCTGGTTAAAGCGTTCAGTTTCTCTTAGTTTTGATATTGAAACATGTTGCATTGAGGATGACACTATGATTGGTTACCAAGCTCTTACGGCTTTTTCAAGCCACAAAGAGTCCTTTTCAGCTTGTACAACTTATCTTCCGCTCCTTTGGTGATTTAATGAGAAATATTGAATTTACATCTTACTGTTCAATTCTTGTTGCTTTGAGTTTCAGTATCAAGGAGAAAGCCTTATTGTATTCAGCTTTGGTGCTGGAGCAGTATTATCTCCATCGTCAAGGCTAAATTGCTGAACATATCCCTTAACAAAAAGCCTAGCTTTGTGCTGCGATTCGGTTACGTTTTAAACACCCATTTGATAAGACCCTGACTGTATTTTTACAGCTCTTGGCAATAGAAAATGGTTACTTCCAGGTCTCCAAGTCTTTTTCGCTTTCTTGCTTTAGGAAGAATAGAATAGCTCGATTTTATTATTATTATTATTATTATTATTTTAATTTTTTTTACCTATCCCAGTTATCCTTAATGTCTTCTGTTGTTCTCCGACCATTGCCAATACTAGCTGCCCAAGTTGCAGGGTTGTTCTGCCCCCTACATATATACATAAGTCATACGAACATGAAATAGTTCTTGCCCTCTTCCAAAAAAAAAAAAAAAATGATTCATTTTGTGTGAATTATGAGAATTGAAAGGGGAAGCAATTGGATAGCAGCATACCATTCCCGGAGATAAGAAAATGGGTTTCCGGTTTTGACAAGAGCTTTGCTCATCTTAAGAAAAATGGTTTTCTCAGGAATAGAGAGATACAAGAACCAAGAGTTCAATTAGAAAATAGAGCTCACCGCCACGGAATGGTGTTGTGCCGAGGAGGCAGAACTCAGCTCTTTAAATAAAGCGTTTTTTTTTTTTTTCTTTTACAATGAGATTTGAATCTCAGAATTACGAGATTAGAGGAGGGAATGTGATGACCAGGTTATCTCTCGGGGATCTTTGAATAAAACAATTGTTATATTTAATTTGCTGCGGAATATTTTTGTGAAGGAAGGCGTTTGGATCAAAACTCCCATTCTCTTGAATGTGACATTTTTGGACCCATATGATGATTGACATGGAAAGTCACTTTCTTGAAATAAAAGACTATTAACAGACATTGTCTAAACCAATACCTAAAGAAGGCAAGACGGGATACTAAAGCCATCACTTTGAGATTTGCCTTATTGCAAAAAGCAACATTGCATCCACCCTAACTGGGTTCGCCGTGGCTAGTACTTGTGTAGAATTTGACCATCCCCACTAGGAGGATACTACCTCAGCAAAGTTTGCTTAAATGCCATAACTCGTTTAATAGTTTCTAAGAAATACTTTTTCTCATTTGAGGTTTTCAAAATAAGGGCATCAAAAGTGGTATTTTCCACAAATTTTTCACAACTGAACCAAAATATTCATCTTTACAATTATATTGGAGATGGAAAATCTCCTATATAAATTTTGAACTCAAAATTTATTTGCATATCTCAAATGTAAGTATGCCCCAAATATTTGATATGCTCAACAAAATTTAACATAGGCTTCAAGCTCAACTCAGTTGTTGAATAACACAAAACTATAATGTTGTGACTAGACCTGAAATAAATTCAAATTCAGTTCAATGATACTTAGTTTTTTTTTTTAATTTTTTAGTATAAGACAATAGGGTTTCCTGTAAATTGCACCTTAAAACTTTAAAAATTCCAATTTTACCTCTCAAATATCCAAAATATATTTTTTTTGCCCTTAAATAAGTTTCCACTTACACCCTTAGTAGAAATCAGAGGAACTGTCCCTAAGAAAACAGGCTAGTGGTACAAAATTTTTCTCTCAATTTAATGATTTCAGATTCAAATTCTTATAAAAAAAAAATCAGAGAGACATAAGAGGGACTAGGGTCACATTTAAAAAATAATGTGTTTCACAAATAGTTTTATCAAAATAGACTAATTTAGCATATTTCAAAAACATGGTGTAATCAAATTTCAAATCGTAAAATTATCATATTCAACAATTAAGGCCAAATATCAAATTATATCAAAATAAATGAAGAGCGATAATAATTAATTCATTTCAAAGTTTATAATCTCATTACAAACGATCCATAAGGACTAACTCCTCCGTTACATTAACCCAAGAAAGACATATATCAAAGGTTGCCTCGAAAACCAACTATTGGTGAAGTAGATGAATACGGATATTTTAGCCCCTCAACCATGTGGGGTTTGACTCTCCATGGACACGGAAAACCTTTGATTGGGAGACCTATCTTCACATAGTGGGTTTTACAGTTGATCAGTTTAGATTAATCATGATAAATTTTTGAATAACGGACGATGGTATGGCCAAACAAACAAAAAAAAAGGTTGCCTCAGAAAGATAAGTCCAAGGTAGTCTCAAGGGCGGGACAAATAACGAAATGGTTGCCCCAAGCGAAAGGCTATTTTAAAAATCAGGTCAATAGCACTATTTTTGTTATTTACTTTTTTTAAATTAAGTGCAGTTTAATGCATTTACTTTTTTATTTAGAAAATCTTATCCGGCACGTTAAAAAGCATTTATTATAAATTTTTTATTTAAATAATGTTATCCATGAGATTATTATTATGATTATTATTATTATTATTATTATTACATAAGTGTTGTTCAATGGGCTTTTATAATTTTGAGGGCCCGGCAGCCGCAGTGGGTTGGCTATGGCTGGTGACTGAGGTGGGAGTGAAGGGTTCACCCTCAAATTCTTTTTTTTTTTGTTCATCACCCTCAAATTCTCTTCTCCTGCATTGTAGGTATTTTCACAAAAAACCCCAAATTTCATTTCATTGATCCCTTGTAGATCAGATAGAATTTATAGCATCTTCAACCATTTTTTGATGAGTTAATAACACTAGTTCAAAATAGTAGTAGGGACTTGGTTGAGCACATAACAACACATGAGATGGAATGGAATTAAAAAATGGTGAGACTAGAAAGTGATATTGGAACAATGTCATTACTTATGATCAGTTTCATTTAGTATCTCTTGAATTGGAGCCCTTCAATATGGCATGTTTATGGTAAGTACATAGACATGGTGTATCTAAATTTATTAGTCTTTCTGGTCTTCAGTGATTGCCCATTCGGGTGTTTGAGTCCTATTGAGGAGTGAGGACATACATCTTACAAGCATGAGAATCCACTAGAGCCGTCAAGTTATTTTGAGCTGGTGGCAGAGTTGTGTGCTGCGGATGAACTTCAAGGATTAGCATGAAACCAGTAGAGTGTTTTCTGATCATAATGAAAATCAAATAATCATAAAAATTTAAAAAAAAAAAAGGAAAAAAAACTCACTGCCCATAGATCTCGGACATTAACAACAGTTGAGGGATCAAGATGTATATTGGGCCAGTCGACGGTAATATATGCCTGTGAAGATCCTCTATTCCATAAAACCACTGCTACCTTCTTGTAAGCAAGACGTCCAGCCCAGACCTTATTTAATAATAAAAAAGGGCTTGTTATGAGCTATAACCCTCTTTAAATTGAATTCTGAAAATACTGTAAAAAACATTACCTCGAGATCTCCATCTTGCTTGGCCTTTTGACCTTGAACTCTAAGTATATCTGCATGCTTCAAAAAGTTTTTAACAAGATGATCCTTACTTCCATTTTTGGGAATTCAAAGTTAATATCACTTTGCTATTGTGGTTGTGAAATGTTAAATATCACTCACAAAATTGATCTAGTTGTGCTCTAAGACACGCAAAGAATCTAGATAGTATTGCCCATTTTTGTGCTTCAAAGCCTAATCAGTTAAGAAATCATTACCTTGATTCACTGCAATGACTTCCGTGTTGCTAAGTATATCTAAAGTATCCTTATCCATGGAACGGATATCACAGCCGATCAGCAATGGAGCCTACACAAGACAGTGAGTCTGTTACTGAGAAACATATGAAAATAAATGGCACCTCTTGCATTTGTTCTTGAATTCATCTAAAGGGCTGAAAAAGGAACCGATGTAATCAAAACAGTACCTTAGCTAGTGCCCATATGCTAAAGTGAGAGCGATATTCTTCTGTTGTCATGCCCCCATTCCCTACTTCAAGCATATCGGGATCTGAAAAAACAAGTGCTGATCAACTAATTCTCAAATTTTAGTAGTTCAAGTGCTCTAAAGGTATAAAATAGATCCGATGAAGGCTCAAGGATTTCATGAATTGCACTGAAATTTTCAAGGAATTTTTTTGACGTGGATGAAAAGATGAGTTTACCGTTCCATCCACCCGGACCTGCAAAGGTTCCCCATGCGTTATTTTGATCTGCTATAGATGTCATGCTATGAACAAATATGATAGCATTAGATTCTGTGTGACATTTACATTATGTCCCGTTTTGTCTAGCTCATGCATTCTTGTGGTAAAGCTTATATTATATCCGGCCAAAGGATTCTATGCGCAACATGCATAACTTATTTTATGATAACTTCTCTTCAAAATAAGAGGGAGAACAACAGATACCTGTCCCAGTTATCTTGAACGTCCTGGGTTGTTCTCCAACTATGAGCTATGCCTCCTGCCCAAGTTGCTGGATCCTCTAAACCCCTGACGATATTTAAAAATTTCAATATTTTCATAGAAAATGTTGTTTCCACTTTTTCAAGAACGATAGATTAATATTATCTGGTTTGACATTGAATCCTGCAAGCAGCACAACTGAGAGCAAGCATACAGCTTATGTAGTTAAATTAGATCGATTTATGCTCTATCATTTGCCAAGATATACCCCAAGTCATGTAAGAAGGAAACATATTTTTGTCGAATAGACAAAGAAGGACGACCTACCATTCACACATTGAGAAGAATATGCGTCGACCTGAATTATCTAGAGCTTTGCCCATCTCAGGATACCTGCTGAATAATTTTGTGATTAGAATGTGAATGCGTCTAGAGGTGGCCTAGTGATTTAGTGCATAAAAAGGGTGCCACAGAGGCCATGCAATCAATGGAAGTACCTTTCCTTTGGGCTTGTTCCGGTATTAAAAGAGTTATCGTATTTCAAGTAGTCAATTTCCTGTGTTGAATAAGCAGATAAATATTTAGTTCATTAATGTTAGTCGTTCTTCACATAAGAATGGAATTTATTAAGAAAATAAGATTCGATAAAGCACACACCCATGAGGCAAAGGTTTTTGCATCCTGTTCTTCATAGCCTAATGATCCAGGCATGGTTCCGCTACAAGTTTGGGTCCTGGAAGATAATTTTAACTAGTACATACTCACATAGAAAGAAAAAGAAGTAAGGCTGTCCTTCAAAATTACTATATATAAAGGCTAGTCAAGCCTCATGCAATGTGGCCTACAAATTCTGTCACTTGAAATTACACATACCCTGCATCTGAGTAAATCCCAAGTTTGAGTCCTTTGCCATGAACATAATCTGCTAAAGCCTTGATGCCTGAAGGGAATGATGAAGCTTTAGGAACCAGATTCCCCTGACAAAATCAAATTGAAATTAGATAAAACACCTCATAGGCTTTGACACTGTGGGAAAAACTTAGGACAATAAGAAACTTTCAAAAGGAGTGGTTGTGAAGAAAATCATAGACCAACAATTAGAATGGAGTTAGAATCTATGTTACCTGGGAATCTCTATTTTGTTCACCCCAACAATCATCTGAACAACAGACATACAAAGTTAAAATTAGGAACAGATTGATGCAGTTGTGTGCAATCTCCCACACAGCCACACAGGCAGCAGTAAGCAATTGAAACCCTTTAACTTGGTAGATCACCTATGTTTATATACGTGTATCCTGCCGCTGCAAGTCCACTCGAAACCATTGCATCCGCTGCAGAACAACTATCATGACTACGACCAACGTTACTTTTGCTTTGTCAACATGCATGCTGCAATATGATATTTTCGATATAGGGTGTTCATTACCTGTCTCCTTTATTAGTGTTTCGTTGATGTTGCATTGAAAATGGTTCCAGCTGTTCCACCTAACAACCAGAGGAAAATTGCATAGTTCAAACATTGATAATACTATAATTGGTTCTCAAAACATCGTACCCTAGTTATATGCACAAAAATTGTCCCAGTTATTAATGACGGCTTTTAACACAGATCCAAGAATGTTCAGCAAGTGCTGAATTTGTAACAGATTAAGGTTTCGGGCCTAGTGGGCGAAGACTTATTATTAATGTCTTAGGATTGGAAATTGTATTTGTGAATCAACTACATTTCAGAAGCCAGACTATATGTGACATTGTCCCATGAGATTGAATGAATGGAAATTACCCCATGGGAGGAGTGAGAGTACCGAAGCTCAGAGAGCGTCTTACGCTGCCGCCATCACCATCTTCTTTAAAAATGGACAGGTTTCTGCACCAAACAGCAGAAACCCCACATCCCATCACTATTGATACTAATAACATCAACACTCTATTACTTCCTCTCCCACTCCTTTCCATTCTCTCTCTCTCTCTCCACGGTCGCCCCCATTCACTTCCAATTGGGACTATTTATAGACAGACACTTTCACTTTTTCTCCGTAAGTACATGGCCCCGTCCCTATCTCTCAGCTCAATTTACTCCCTCCCTTCCTCCCTCCAACCCCCCCCCCCCCCCCCCCCCTCCATTTTCAAAATTCCAAAACTCCCGTTTTGTCATCTACATTAGATGTCCCAACCCCAGATACCCAAATATCGATTGTTAACGTATTTTTTTTGATTCGTGCATATTATCCTATAATAATTGTTCCAAAGATTTGATTGATCATCAATAGGAATAGGAGTAGATTCTGTTAAATCCTTATCAATTACTAATTTGTTTCTATTATTAGGACCCACTTTCTAATAAAATCCAGGCTCCATCTTAGCTTACTAATGGATCTTTCTTGCTTAGGCTATAGCCCGAGATCAACATATTTTTATGAATAGATTTTATTCTAAAATAAAAGACTTCGTTAATAAAAGTGGAAATTTCTATGTAAATTTCTTTATTTACATTAGTTTCTTTTGTAGTATTTTTAAGGAAAATATATTTGTAATTTTGGATGAATTCACGTATTCAAAAAGAAGTGACCTTTTTTTCTTTTTCTTTTTTATTTCTTGTTTTATTAATTTATTTAATTCATAATTAAGGATCATAGGCATTGTTTTTTTTTTTTTTTAAAAAAAAGTATTCCCTCCATCCCACTTTAAGTAATAATTTTTTTTCCCATTTTTTCTTTCTAAAAATTCGTACTAATTTTTGGTCAATATTAAACAATTTTATTTTCAATTTTTTTCCTTAAAAAGTAAATAAAACCATTTGATAATAATTTGGCAATTTATCTTACTAAATGAACTTGAAATATAATTTCTAAAATTTCAATAATATTTCCATAATATAATTTTAGTAAAACATACTTTCTTAAAATGTTTCTCGAAAATAATTACAAATGTTTTATGAATACTTGCATATTTATATATCATTTTGAAATATTAATTTCAAGATAATAATTATTAATTTTTCAATATAGATGTACATATATATATATGTATATATATATTTAGAATTTTTATGAAATATTTTTTTTTCTCATTTAAAGTTTTCAAAATAGGGACATCAAAAGCGGTATTTTTCACAACTAAACCAAATATTCATTTTTGCAATTATAAGGAGACGACAAATATTTGATATAAATTTTGAACTCAAAATTTATTTCCATACCTCAAACATAAATATACCCTCAATATTTCATATGTTCAATGAAAATTTAACTTAGGCTTCAAGCTTAACTCAATAGTCGAATAACACGAATCCCTAATGTTGCGACTCGATTTAAAACAAACTCAAATTCGATCAAAGTATACATGATTATTATTTATTTTGTTAAAAGTATACGGAAATGAGGTTTCCTGTAGATTGTCCCTTAAAGCTTTTAAAATCCTCATTTTTACTTCTTAAATATCCAAAATTATATTTTTTGACCCATAAGATTTTAAAAGTTTGCACTTACACCCTTAACAGATATCAAGGGCATTTGAGGATTTAATTTGCAAGGAACATTTTTTGGAGTTCAAAAGCACGACAGATGTTAATTGCAAGCCTTTGGAAGCAACCTTCCAGATCTTTGTGTTCATTTTAAAAAAATCCTTAACTGATGGGATGTTAAGAATGGAAGAAGATACACCGGATCTGGGGAACACAATACATATTTAAAGATAACGATATTATCTTTTGATATCTCTGTTTGAACCCATCACCCAAATAAGAATTCTTTCTTAGGTTTTTACACATATGAGAGGCACACTTTATCAGATATTTTAGAGTTCAAAATTAACTAAAACTTTAGTCAATCACTTTTGCACTTTCCAATGAACTTATCATGACAGTTTAAATATATAATTATTTTACATATTAACCCATTATTGGATTAAATGATCCGACGTATGATTTTATAAATAGTGCGTAAGAAATTCATTTGCAAGCTTCAAGAGTGTTTGGAATTGAGGCTCAAACTTGAAAGCAATGAAAAACTCAAAACTTGGGCAGTGGACTTTAATGACAGAAGATTGGACTGTAAGTAAAAAGTTCAAATTCTCAAATTGCAACCATTTCAAAGATAAATGAGAAACCTTTTTGAGACAAAATATATATGAAAGAATGCTCCTTGGTCATAATTCAAAGCCTCGAGCTTCTTATCAATGGTGAACAACAAGACACAGAAGCCAAGATATTGCAATAAAGATAAAAATGGATATTTTGGATATAGAAAGTTGATGTAAGTATTGCTATTTCGACCTAGAAATGCAAAATGAGGCGCAACTAGCTTAATTTGATGGAAAAAAAAAAAAGAACTAAAGTCTTCAAATTTCTTGGTTTCTCATTAAAACGCAAGCAGAAGCAAGAGGTGTTGGCTTGAATTGAAGGCGACCTAGGTTTCAAATTTTGCAAAGGAAGATGTTGGTGATCTCGAATCATAGTTTCTAGCAAAGGTCAAACCCTACTTTGTTACAAGATTGGGAATGGCCGGATAGAAATCATATGGTATGACCCAATCTTATGAAAGGTTTTCTATGGTTAAGGATCTTCACAATCTAAAAGGAAATAACTGGAATAAGGCTTAAAGTTAGAAGCGGTTATCCGATTGGTAGTGCAAGCAAGTCACACTATGAATCCACTCTAGGAGGATGAGATAAGATGGGGGTTTCAAGTAGGTGTTTCAATCTTATGTCCTCAGTTTAACAGTTTCTCTTGGGAATTGAGCTGCAGAGTCTTTAGGCCTCTCTGTTATTTATTTATTTATTTTTACTATTTGTATTCAGATTTTATTCGATTAATCCGATTCGAGTACCGTAAGAACCATTTTAAGGATTGACTCTTTTAAATCATTTTTTATTATTTTTAAGATTTAAATTTGAGATTAAAGAGATAGAGTGCCGGACTATTATATTCAAAGAGTGTGGGCAGTGTATCACCAAAAAAAAAAAAAAAAACAAAAAGGGTGTGGGCAGTTCTACAGAAAGGGTATCAGGCCGGCTTGCTCATTTCGTTGGTGGGCTTATATTACCCGCTTGCTCTGTTATTGGGTTGGGCCCTATTTTGCTTCGATCGCTTTAGATAGGTGGGGTGAACTTTTAAAAAAAAAATTTTATTTACCACGTAATCACATCATATTCAATTAATAAATCTGATTCGAATCAAATTAATGAGTAAATTCTCTCACATCTATTTTTTAAATAAAGAAGTTTCAAATCGAATCAAATTCGATAGGAATATGATTTTGGTAATAATGTTAAAAAAAAAAATTTCCCAGCAAGATGTTGGTGTTTGACGGCTCATAAAAGGAGAGCATATAATTAAACTATTTTATCTTATCTAACCAAAACAAAAATGTATATAATGCTCATGCTTTTGGGGTCAGACTTGAATAGTCTAGCACACTCTGGGCATTTTTCTTGCAGATGAATTTGAGACAATGTCATTTGTTCAGTGAAATGAATTGGGATACCCTAATTTGAGTGTGCTCAAATCGTGCGAAGACATTACACTTTTGAAGTTTGTGGGTTCACCCTCAAATTCTCTTCTCCTGCATTAGGGGGATTCTCACAAACCCCAAATTTCATTTCATTGATTCCTTGTAGATCCGATGGAATTTATAGCATCTCCAACACATGATATAGAATAGAATACAGAGAGGTGCGACTAGAAAGTGATATAGGAGCAATTTCATTCAGTATCTTTTGGATTGGGGCCCTTCAATATGGCATGTTTAATGTAAGTACATAGATATGGTGTATCTAAATTGATCGGTTTCTCTGTTCTTGGAGTCACTGCCCATTCGGTTGTTGAGTCTTATTGAGGAGTGAGGACATACATCTTACAAGCATGAGATTTCACTCGAGCTGTTAAGCGATTTCGAACTGATGGTAGAGTTTTGTGCGCCCATAAATCCCGAGCATTAACAACAGTTGATGGATTAAGACCTATATCTGACCAGTAAGCAGTAATATATGCCTGTGAAGATCCTTTATTCCATAAAACCATTGCTACCTTGTTGTTAGCCAGAGGTCCAGCCCACACCTTGTTTAATAAAGAAAAAAAGGCTTGTCATGAGCTATAACCCTCTTGAAATTGGATTCTGAAAATGCAGTAGAAAGCATTACCTCGAGATCTCCATCTTTCTTGACCTTTTTCCCTTGAACTCCAAGTATATCTGCTTAGTTCAAAAAGTTTTCAATTAGATGATCCTTAATTTCATATTTGAAAATTTGAAGTTCAAATCACTTTTCTATTGTGGTTGTAAGATGTCAAATATAACTCTCAAAATTGATCTACTTGGGCTCTAAGATGCAATAAGAATCGAGATAATGCTGCCCATTTTTGTGCTTCAAAAACTAATCAGTTGAGAAATCATTACCTTGATTTACTGCAATAACTTCCGTGTTGCTAAGTATATTAAAGGTCCTCTTATCCATGGAACGGATATCACAGCCAATCAATAACGGAGCCTACACAAGAAGGTGAGTCTGTTATTGAGAAATATACGAAAATATATGGCAGCTCTTGCATTTGTTCTTGAATTCATCTAAAGGGCAGAAAAAGAAATTGATGCATTCAGAATGGTACCTTAACTAGTGCCCATATGCTGAAGTGAGAGCGATATTCTTCTGTTGTCATACCCCCATTCCCTACTTCAAGCATGTCGGGATCTGAAAAAACAAGTGTGGAACCGGTAATTCTCAAATTTTAGTACTTTGAGTACTCCAAATGTGTAAAATAGATCCAACGAAGGATATAGCCTACTTAGTTTTGTTGGATATTATTAGTCCTAAGCCTGACATAGATTTCATGTGTTAGTAGTTTCTTGTTCATAGTCAAGGACTTCAGGAATTGCGCTGAAATTTTGAAGCAGTTTCTGGATTAGGAATTTTTATGACAGGGATGAAAAGATGTGAATTGTCTTTTTACCATTCCATCCACCAGGACCTGCATAGGATGCCCATTTGTCGTTTTGATCTGCTCGTGATGTCATACTGAACAAATATAATAGCATTAGATTCTGAAGGAATGTAATCTTTTCCAGAGAAACTCAAGGTAACATCTCTGTTACATTTACAGTTTGTCCCATTTATCTAGCTCACGCACTCCTGTGGTAAAGTTTATATTTTATCCAATGTAAAGGATTTCAAGTCATGCTTGATGTTTACTAAGTTACTCACAGCAGGCATGACTAATTTTATGATAACTTCTCTACAAAATAAGAAATATGAAGGAACGGGAGAATATCACATACCTGTCCCAGTTATCTTCAATATCTCCCGTTGTTCTCCAACTATTTCCTATGCCTCTGGCCCAAGTTGCTGGATCCTCTTGTCCCCTGACAATAGTAAAAAATATCAATATCTTTGTAGAAAATGTTGTTTCCGCTTTTTCAAGCACAGGCGTGCGTGCATTATTGCAAATAATATTATCTGGTTTGGCATTGAATCCTGCAAGCAGAACAACTGAAAGCAAGTATACAGCTTATGTAGCTAAATCAGATCCATTTGTGAATCAGCCGAAATTAACTATGGAGATGTATGTATGCTCCATCATTTGCCAAGTTATACCACAAGTCATGTAAGAAGGAAACATATTTTTTTCCGAATAGACATAGAAGGTTGACCTACCATTCACACATTGAGAAGAATATCTGTCGACCTGAATTGAGTAGAGCTTTGCTCATCTTAGGATACCTGCTAAATTAATTTGTGATTAGAATGTGAATGTGTCTGGGGGGGCCTGGTGATTTAGTGCATAAAAACGGAGCTCACAAAGCTTATAAAGGTGCATAAATATGGAAGTACCTGTTCTTTGGGCTTGTTCCAGTATCAAAACAGTTATCATATTTTAAGTAGTCAATTCCCTGCGTTGAATATGCAGATAAACATTTAGTCCATTTAAATCAGTCTCGACATCAAGAATGGCATTGTCTTATGAAAATACTTTGATAAAGCACACACACCCATGAGGCAAAGGTTTTTGCATCTTGGTCTTCATAGCCTAATGATCCAGGCATGGTTCCGCTACAGGTCTGGGTCCTGGAAGATAATTTTAACTAATATGTTATCCCATAAAAAGAAAAAGAAGTAAAGCTGTCCCTTTAAATTCCGATATGTATAAGGGCTAGTCAAGCTTCAGGCAATGTGGCCTACAAATTCTGTCACTTCAATTTACACATACCCTGCATCTGAGTAAATCCCAAGTTTGAGTCCTTTGCTATGAACATAATCTGCCAAAGCCTTGATGCCTGAAGGGAATGATGAAGCTTTAGGAACCAGATTCCCCTGACACAATCGAATTGAAATTAGATTAAACGACACATTCTTTGACACAGTGGTATTCTTTTGATGGAGAACCTTAGTAATTTTTTTGATATATTGTAACACCTTTATAAGCCTTTATTAATACTTTAATTCTCTTACTGGTTTTGGTTATCCTACTTTAGCTTATTTTAACAGCATTATGCACCTTTGTGTATCCCTTAAAATGCCTTGGAAAATCCTTTGGATCTTATGCTCCAGTTAGGTGCACCTACCAGCTGCACCAACAGCTACTACTAATGAACAAGGACAGACAGCTTCGGATAAGCGTCTGTATTATTCACATGGCATGCCTATAAAATGGGCCAGGTATGATTTCAGCCCCTTCCAAATAAAAAGCAATTAAATGTATGTCCCCCATTGTGTGCTGGACATGGTCTGGAAAATTTTCCCCCCTTCAAAACTTCGAAATCTTAACATTTGGAAGCAAATTTTTTTTGAATTATGTAATTGCAGCTTTCAGGTTTAATAAAATGTTGGTTCATTGTCTGATTTGAACGTACCAATTCATCAGGCATGGCGAATATCTTGTTGATATATTTAGATTGCCCAATGTATATGTGTGCTTTTTTCCATTCACAGTACGTTCTATGCTCTATCTTGTGTTGAATCTCATAGTATGATTGTCAATATAATTGTTCATCAGATTTATAGGCTAGAACCAATATATTGTGGTTCAAGAGTAGAACCAAAACAAGATTAGCAAAATTACATAATAATAATAATAATAATAATAATAATAATAATAATAATAATAATAATAATAATAATAATAAATGAATAAAAAATATCGGAATTAAACAAAATACTAAGGACAATAAGAAAGTTTTGCAACCATGAGGAGATCGTTGTGAAGAAAATCGTAGATCAAAAATTAGAATGGGGTTAGAATCTACATTACCTGGGAATCTCTATTTTGTTCACCCCAACAATCATCTGAACAGCAGACATACAAAGTTATAGTTAGGAACAGATCGATGCAATTGTGTGCATTCTACCACACAGCTACACACAAGCAGATTGAAACCGTTTAACTTGGTAGATCACCTAGGTTTATATATTTGTATCCTGCTGCTGCAAGTCCACTCGAAACAATTGCATACGCTGCAGAAGAACATATTATGATTATGACCAACATTACTTTTTCTTCGTCAATCTTCATACTACAATATGGTTTTTTCAACATATGGTGTTTATTACCTGTCTCCTTTATTAGTTTTTCATCAATGTTGCATTGAAAATGGTTCCAGCTGTTCCACCTAATAAACAGAGGAAAATTACACAGTTCAAACGTTGATAACACCATAATTGGTTCTTAAGACGTCATACCACAATTCTATGCACAAAACTTGTCCTAGTTATTAATGAAGGCTTTTAGCACAGATCCAAGAATGCTCGGCAAGTGCTGAATTTGGCACAGATTAAGGTTTTTGGCCTAATGGGCGAAGACTTATTATTAATGTCTTAGGATTGAAAATTATATTAGTGAATCAACTATATTTCAGAAGCTAGACTGCATGTGACATTGCAGAATCTTCTGAATAAAATAGGTTTTGAATATTCTGCTTTTGTTAAAAACACATATAGGTTTTGAATATTCTTCTGGTGTTAAAAACACATAACAGTGGTGTTCCCAAGGACTATTAATTCTCTTTGTTTTTCTGGGCCTTGGCCATAGCTAGCTAGCTGTGGCACTTCAGCATGTGCAAGTCTTTGATGCAGATTTATTATGACTTTGATCATCCTCATTGTACTGTCTGGGTTACTCCATTATCGCTATCACGGTTAAACTTGAATCCTAACCTGATGACACCTGAGGGCTTGGGTTTGATTTTTGGTTAAAGAAGTTATGTTTGTTTACCTGCCGCTTCTAGTTGACTTTTGTTACCTGCGTATTTTCATCTTTTGAGAAAGTAATGACAGGGAAAGGGACTGTATGCGGATGGAAAGAATGAAGGACAAGTTATGAGATAGTAGAATTTACCCCATCTGAGGAGTCCGACCAAGGCCATTGTCCAACAGAAGCCGCTCCATCCTCATCTCTGCAGGGGTGGAATTTCCGATGAAATGCAAGTTCCCCAAGCGAGCTGAGGTTGCAACAGCAGCCATATTAAAACCGAAAAATAATATAAGCAGGCAGGCGATCAACCTTGCTTTAGGATGCCAAGCAATGAGGGAGTTGTGGGTGCCCATAGTTTGAAGTGAGGTTGTGTTTGCAGCTCGTCTTTGCTCCTTTCCTCCTTGGGCTCTACCTCACTCCATAAACTTACACACTTGTCAATGCTACGCTTCTATATATATGTGTACACGCTGAGAAGCGTGCACAAAGGCATACAAGTGAAAACAGATCGGGAAGGCTGGTGTGGCAGATAAGATGAGATGTCACGGCGGTCCAAGTTCTGTGTGGTTTCACACTGAAGGCAAAGTAGAATCTCTGCCACTGTTGGGGGTTGAGATGGAACATGAAATATGTTTGTTACGTGTAATTAATGCAGTAGACCACCCTTTTTAACGTACTAATCCAGTTTAACCCACCCGGGGGAAGAAAAAGGAGTAAAGCGTGTTGGGGTACCACCATGACAATGACTATCAGTATGAGAGTTAAAGCAGGTTTCATGTCATTTTCGGAACCTCGATGAATTTTTA
This sequence comes from Dillenia suffruticosa, assembly GCA_033439265.1. Taxonomy (NCBI): domain Eukaryota; kingdom Viridiplantae; phylum Streptophyta; class Magnoliopsida; order Dilleniales; family Dilleniaceae; genus Dillenia; species Dillenia suffruticosa. The sequence goes on along the minus strand of JAVTVX010000024.1, from coordinate 20,471,850 downwards.
TGACCGGGTTTTGGAGCCTGTTTCTATGTATCATCTTCTTCTTTTAAAAAAAGAAGACGAAAAGGAGATTCCATGGCATGGCTCCATTCCCTGTGGACCTTGAGCTTTTTCTTTTGCTGCATTTGGGCATCATATGAATAATTACTCCTAGGGTGAGCGCTGTGGTGCTTTTGGAATATAGCCCACACCCGCAAGTGCTTCCTTTTGGTTTTTAATTTATTAGCCACTTCTTTTTCATTAAATTAATTCTGGCAGAAAATACATAATTTTATAAAACTCATTAAAACTGGGTTTGCATGCACTCAGTGTCCTAATTTTTAATGATACATGCTTTCATGAACTTTAATTAATAATAAAACTTTCTCTTTTTAATGGGACGCCGACAGTCCAACCAATTGACACCCGTAAAACTCTTTTAGGACGGACGGTCCATTTGTGCGTTCAGAGCATTTGGCACCCACATACCAAAACCAGAGGATTTTGTTAGGATTCTACTTTCTATTATTTTTAAATTATTTTGGGTTAGTCAAATAATATGCAGAGCACTTAGGTTTTATTAATTATAAATAATTTGGAAATAATATTAATGTAATGCTGACATGGTGAGCTATTTTTTTAATTAAAAATTAATTTAAAAATCACTTTAAAAATAAAAATCAATTAATATTTGAAGTGAGAATCAAAATTGGGATTTTGCGACAGGATTGTGACATTTGATTTTTGTTTTGTTGTGGAAATATAAGTAGGCGAGGCGTTGGGGGTCATAATCAGGGTTTTTGTTTTCATCGCAGCTAACAGCAACACGTGAGTGGGTGCCGTGACATGAGATGGAGATGCTCTGTCAAAGGATGGGGGAGAAGCAGCTGCACCCACGTCCAGCCTTTTTTGTCTGGCTTTATTTGCTCTCTCGCTCTCTCTACCTTTATTTATTTATTTATTTTCATATTTGCGTGTTAAATGATATATTTAGACTTTGCAAGGATATTGCAGTGTCACAATTTTGGGCTGCAAATAAATTACATCCCTCCTGTACTTATAAAACAAGTTGATCTTAAACAAGGAAGGTTGGGTTACGTATCTATGTAAAATTAGTTATAGTTAAAAAGAAATATGTTCCGTCAAATCATACTTGGCCCATGCGTCACGCCTACTTTTCATTCTAACGTGAGGAAGAGAAGAACAATCATGATCCAACCCCAGAGAGAGAGAGTGAGATGGGATGGGATGGGATGAGATGAGATGAGATGGAGGATGGGGCATGTTGCGGAAGGGATGATGCCAAATCCATATCAGAATTCAGATTAGGATTAAAGTTTATCAACAATCGTATGCAACATCCAACTCCAACCAATATTAAACAAATCAGATATTTATAAAACTTAGAATATGTAAAGTCAAGTAAATCATTTATATTCCTAAATATATGACATAACATATTATAACATAATGTTGACATTCCATAGTATTTAAGGTAACATAATTTGACATATATAGAGATAATAGTAATAGCACTAGACCTATATCTTAGAAACACTTTTTCGCCTCTCTTATCCATAATCAGAACGTGCTGGTAGCCTGTTCGGAGGACTTATATCTGTTCAAATATTGAAGAACGTGACAATAGGGGATCCAAAGTCGGTTTCTTAGAGAGAGAGAGAGAGAGAGAGAGACCAGCTCTTTGTAGCAAGTTGATAGCTGGCTTTTGTTTCTTTTTGGCAACCGAATGAGCAGACCTGCTCTTTGTAGGTAAATTTTCTTTTTTACCTTTTCTTTTATTTTGTACAAAAATATGAATGAAAAAATTTGTCGCTAATTTGCGATAAAAAATTTTTCGTAATAAATTTCGTCATTAATTAGTGACGAATAATATTTCGTGACTAAATTTTACCACAGATACAGATATTCGTAACTAAATTTGGCGACAAAAAAAGTTCGTGATAACTTTTAATTGTTAAATTTAGCAACGAAAAAATTTTGTGAGAAATTCTATCGCTAATTAGTTACAAAAATTTTTCGTCGTTAAATTCGTCGCTAATTAGCCACGAAAAAATATTTGTTTCTAAATTTAGCAATGAACTCTAAAATTCGTGACTAAATTCGTCACTAATTAACCAAAAAAAATATTTAAAGCTAAATTCGTCGCTAATGAACCACAAAAAAAGTATTTGTGGCTAAATTCGTCGCTAATTTATTATCTATATTTCAAAATTTAAAACTAATTTCGTAACTAAATTTTTTCTATACTCTGTTAGGAAATATTTTTAATCGTGTCCCCGTTTTAACTAATTCTGAATAACGAAATTGAATTAAATATATAATAAATATTATAATTTTCAACAAACTGAGAATTTACAACAATAAATAATTCAATAAATGTGTAATAGACAATTTTAAATAAGTCATAGTTATGGAGTTCACCATTTATGTTTTTCATCTTCTATATCTGTTCGCTTCTCTCATATAATTCAATCGTATTTAAAAATTCAGTTGCTCATCTTCATTTGTCATTGTTATCAACAAAGAAGATAATAGATGATATATCCATATTCGACGATCCATCTCATTTGCTAAGTAGATCAAACATTAGTTTTCGAAGAATGGAGATAATGATACAGATGGAACGGATGGTTAGGTTAGGCGGCTATCAATTTTTAAACTATTCTATGGATTCAAAAAAATAAAATAAAAATGAAAATGAATAATAAAATAATAAAATAAAAGAAAAAAGAAGAAAACAAAATATAAAATATAAATTTATAAAAAAAAAGATTAAATTAGCGACGGATTTTGAAATCCGTCACTAAGCTAGCAATGGATCGAGAAATCCATCGGTAATTTAGCGACGAATTTATATCCGTCACGAATTTAGTGACTGATTTAGCGATAAATTTATATCCGTCGCTAATTTAGTAACAAATTTTCATATCCGTCGCTAAATTAGCGACGGATTTAAAATCCGTTGTAAAATTTAATCTTTTTTAAAAAGAATTTTATTTTTTTTTATTTTTCTTTTTATTTTATTAATATGTTATATTTAAATTAAAAATTAATTTAGCGACGGATTTGTTTTCCGTCGTTAAATTTAGCGACGAAAATCTCATTCCGTCGCTAAATTTTTTATATATAATTAAATAAAATATAAAATTTAAATTAAAAAATTAATTTAGCGACGACGAATTATATCCGTTGATAATTTAGCGACGGATTTTCAAGTCTGTTGATAATTTAGCGACGGATTTTCAAGTCCGTCGCTAAATCAGTGATGAATTCCAAGTACGTCGCTATTTTAGCGACGGATTCTAAATCCGTCGCTGAATTTAATCTTTTTTTAATTAGAATTTTATTTTATTTTATTAATTTATATTAACAAATCATATTATTATTTTATAATATTTTAATTTAACATTTTATTTTATTATATTATATTTCATTTTTAAAAGAATAATATTATTTAAATATTAAAAAAAACCATATATTTTATTTTATTTAAATTAAATTATTTAAAACCATATAAACAAATAAATTTATTATGTTATAATATTTTAAAATAGCATTTTATTTTATTTTTCTAAGAATAATATTAATATATTTTTTAATTAATATATATTTTTTATTTTTTTGTTTTATTTAATATTTTTTATTATTGTATAGGTACCTTTTATTTTATTTGTATTATTTTATTCAATAATACAAATCAAATTATTATTGTTTTATAATATTTTTTAATTAATATTAATCTGGCGGACATACTGGGTGCTAGCCTGCGCGGGCGCTCTCGCATGCAGGCACAGGTGTCGGGTGCATGCAGGCACGGGTGTCGGGCATAGGCAGGTGCGCGCTTGTGCGGGCGCTAGCGCATGTAGGCATGGGAGCCGGGCGCAAGCAAGCACGCGCCTGCGCGGACGCCCGCCTTCAATGTTTTAATGCTAAAAAGATGCTATTGAAGGGATTCAAATTTTGGATCTCGGATTTGAACGGAAAACATGTCAACCACTACACCACTGCTAAGTCTTGTGTGATAATATTTTTTTGTTTTTCTTTCTTCCTCCTCATTTTTTTTTCTATTCTCACTTTTTTTTTCCTTCCTCTTACTCTCATCTCTATTTTTGGGTTTTTTTTCTTTCTATTCTCATTATTGAAATTTCTTATATATAATAATTATATTGAAATTTCTTATATATTCAAACGAATAAAAATATTTTGTGATTAAATATATAGATTTTTTAAATTATTAATATATTATAATTTATTGATAATTATAATTTTATATTATTAAGATGCCGTAATCCATTTTTAAACTATGGATTAAAAAAATCAAATAAAAATGAAAAAGAATAATAAAATAATAAAATAAAATAAAAAAGAAGAAAACAAAATATAATATTAATATATTTTTTAATTAATTAATTATTTTATTTTAAATTTGTATTTTATTTTTTTTATTTTATTAAAAATTATCATATTTATTATTTTTAATTAATATTATTTTAGGTTGGTGGTTTACGTAAAAAAAGTTATTATATTTATTATTTTAAATTGCTATTATATATTATTTTATTATTATTAGAAAAATGTGAAGAAAAGATAATAAGTAAAGAAAGTTATTATATTTATTATTTTAAATTGTTATTATATAATATTTTATTATTATTAGAAAAATGTGAAGGAAAGATAATAAGTAAAAAAAAAAAAAATTATTTCACATACTAACATTTGGTTTGGTGGTTTAATGCTTTTACATGTTTATGCGTATGCAGGAGTTCGAACCACAGTGGAGGCAAAGCGGAGGCATTTTCTAGCAATTAAGTGAGGAGGGCTGACGTTGGAACGGGTGCGCTTGTAGGTGGGGGTGTTGGCTCGGGCGGGAGGGCGCGCTTGCAGGTTGGTGCTGGCTCGGGTGGGCTGGGCTCGTCCAGGCACGTGGCTGTGCTGGCTCGGGTGGGAGGGCGCGCTTGCAGGCCGCGGTGTTGGCTTGGACGGGCTGGCAGCTTGCAGGCTGGTACTGGCTCGGGTGGGCAGGGGCCCGTCTAGGCACGTGCACTCCTTGGGCATTCTGTCGAATTTGGAATGAGCGACGGATTTTTTTATTCGTCGTTAAATTAGGGACGGATAATTTTTCGTCTTAATTTAGTGATGGACTTTTTTTTGTCGCTACATTAGCGATGGATAATTTTTTCGTCGTTAAATTAGTTATGGATAATTTTTTGTCGCTAATTTAGCGAAGGATAATTTTTGTCGCTAAATTAGTGACGGATTTTAGCGACGAATTTTAGATTTTTATCGCTAAATTTAGCAACAAATTTTTTTATATCGCTAATTTAGCGATGGATAATTTTTTGTCGCTAAATTTTGTGACGAATTTTAGCGATGAAAAATTATTTGTCGCTAAATTTAATGACGGATTTTAGATTTTTGTCGCTAAATTTAGTGACGAATTTCTAATTTTCGTTGCTAAATTTTTGCGACAAGTTATTAGCGATAAAAAATTTTTCGTCACTAAATCCATCGCTAATGTTTTTAGCGACAAATTTTTTTTAAAATTTTTGTTGCTAAATTTGTTGCTAAAAGTCTGTTTTTTTGTAATGTGAGTCAATCTTAATATGTTTAGTATGCTCAAAAAATATATCATTGTGTGCAATTACATAACACTATGATTATCACAATGAAGATCGATGGCTGAGGAGGAGGTGACACCCATATCTTGGCAGAGCTGTCGTAAACATATGAGTTTAGAAGTGGTATCGACAAGAGTTCGGTATTGTTTATGTGCTAGAACGAGATACAATTGTTTGTTTTTTTTTTGCTATACCAAGAGATAAGAAACGTTCCAAAAAACAAACAATATCCTATAATGAGTGACAATCAGTTGGATCCCCGACCCAATCAACATTAGAATATGCTTGTAGTTCTAGCGGAGATGAGTTAAAGAAATGAAAACCATGAAATATAATATTTTTAATGTAGCAAAAAATATGAAAAATAGTTGAAAAATAAGCAGTGTATGGCGCACTCATGAACTGGTTGATAATATGAACAACATGAGCAATGTCGGGATGTGAAACATCGAGATAAATAATTCTATCAATGAGGTACCACCACTAAGAAGAGTTCCATCAGTAGTTAAGAGATGAGTATTGTGTTCAAGAGGAGTATTGACTCCTTTAGTATCTATGATGTCGACACATGAGAAAAGGTTGTAGTACATTTGGCTTGTGATAAAAAGTATCCAAACTAATTAGATGTAACCTCAACACTTAAAAACTAACCGAGAGTACTGAGATTTTTCATCTCAAATTATTGGTAGAGAATGATTTGAGAGCAGAGATGCTGTTAATATTATTACCGGTGATGATCATATCATCGACATGGAGAAGAAGAAGAGAAATCCCTATATTTGTTTTCTGAACAAATAGGACATGATCATAAACACTGGGATTTGGTGGCCAATTGTGGTACTAAATTTGTCAAACGATGTGTAAGGTGCCTATTTGAGATCATATAAGGTTTTGCAAAGATGACAAATCTTATTTGGTGGATGATCATAATTTGGTGGGGGTTGTATGTATACTTTTTTAGTAAGATCGCCATTGAGGGAGGAGTTTTGATATCCATATGAAATAATGACCAAGATTTACTAGTAGCAATAGCAGTGAGACTATAGACTGAGATTAAACAAGCTATAGGGCAAATGTCATACGTAATCAATGTCGTACTCTTGTGTGGAATCCTACATTACAAGTTGGGTCTTGTACCGATCAACAGACCTATCAACTCTGAGTCTTAATTTTATAGACCCATTTCCTCTAAACAACAGACTTTCCTGGAGGTAAGTCAACTATGGCCAAGCATTTGTATGGGTGAGAGCCTCTAGTTCTTCTACATCGCTTTTTGCTATAGAGGGTTAGTATCGGCCTCATGATAGGTACGAGATTCATACAAAAAGACAATAGTAGAATAAACATGAAAGTCATGAAATCTGATAGGAGGGTGACTTAGATGATCGGATCCATGAAAAAGTGGTTGGAGAGCAGAATGTTCAGCTGAAGATGAGGGAGCATTTGAACGAGGGGAAGGATGATCTGTCGAAGTATGTGATCGATCTGAAGTCACAGGAGAGTCAAGAGGAGTAGGTGAAGGCGAGGTCGAGCTGCATGAATTATTAAATGAATTTGCAAGAGTAAAGTCAGAAAATAGAGTTATTCCAAGAAGGTCTTTTATTCAGCTAGGGCTGCTTCTTTAGTATTGGTTTCAGGAATCACTTAAAACAACAGTTATATGTCAAAAAACCCAGATTTATATTTTTCTGGGGTTGGAACATTTCCATTTCCATCCTCTTCAAAATACATGGATAGGTTATGCCAAGCTCTTGACAATTCTCACCAATATCCTTCATATAGACCAGAAGTTCTTGGGCATTAGCTCCTAAATTCATGATGGTCAGGGTTTCTGTGTTATGAGGGAACAAGACCACTAATTGATCGTAGGTCAGGGATTAAGTGATTCGTTGATATAAAGAAAATAATAGAAAATAAAAGGGGGCTCCATAAATGTTGATAAAGAATAAAAAGTTAAGGGAAGAAGAGGGGTCTCTAAAGTCTCGTGGGGGTTAGAACAGATGACCAGTAAAAGTGCTTAGTTGGAATATTAGAGGCTCAAGTGACACGAGGAAGAGAAGAAAGGTTAAAAAAGCGATCCATTGTGCTGATCCCAACTTAGTTTTCATTTAGGAAACTAAACTCAAGGAGGTGGATGTTAGCCTTATTAATTTATTATGGGAATCTAGATACAAGGAATGAGAGTGACTTCCTTCTTATGGTTCCTTCTACGGGATTGTTATCATTTTTGATGTTAGAACCTATCACCACATTGATAGTCTTTATGGTTCTTTCTCCCTTTCTATTCTGTTTCAGGTTAGAGGATCTCACTGTCGATTCATGTCTGTGTATGGTTTGAACACACCTAGATTATATTATTCTCTTTGAGAAAGTTGTATGGGGTCTGTGGTTGTGTTCGCGGAACTAGTGTTTGGGAGGGGATTTTAATGTGGTTAAGTTCCCTTATGAGTTGCCAAATCGTAATAGGACTAGCACTCCCATGTCGGATTTCGATTGTTTCATTAGAAAGTATGATGGGGTACATTATAGGTAGTAGATTTGTGAATATTTCCTCTTTATTTTGGTCAAATATTGTGTTAATTGGTAAATTTTGCTTAATTTCTATATTTGATGCCAATTATAGGAATTGGGAATAAAAAAAAGCTAAAATAGGAAATTTCTAGCATACTTCTATCCAATTAAGCATGGGCAAGCCAAAATCCCACTTGCAAGTCTGAAGAATTTGAGATTTCATGGGCATCGGTTTCTTAATTCATAGCAAAGTTCTCAGTTTCCTAATTCAAAGCAAATTTCTCATTGAAGTTAGACGACATTCATTTCTCCATAAGTTAAATGATAGATGCAAATGAAGAAAGAATTGATGTGCACGCAATCGGCTAGGAAACGAAAGTATATTAAAGATGTGAGGAAATATTCATTGCATCCATTTAGAAAAGAAAATATATCAAGTAAGGCATGCTAAGCTGCGATAAAGGAAAGTCAGCTAACAAGAAGTTTATAAAACAGGGGAGGAGATCAAAACATACATAGATATACACAGATGTGAACTAAAGGTTTTGGCTTTTTTCTCTTATCATTGTAGACTTTTTCTCTCTCTTGGAAAAGTATAGCTTTTGTAATTTTTCTTTTGTTTGGATTTTATTCATGAGGAGCAACTAAACTCTCTTTGTAGTTGGAGGGTAAAGAAGAATTTGGTTTAACAATATTTGTGAGATCGAATTTGTTTTAATTTATTTATTCTTTCACTAGTATTTATATATTTCCTGATTTATTATTTATAATTATTGTGTTATTTGAATATCAAGGACCTGATATTTAAATTAACCTAATAATATACTTCCAATTAAATAGTTAAATCTGTAAATTTTTTTTAACTAATTTAATATTAATGGTGACCGGCATAATTGGGTTTGTATCAAGGAAGTATATGATCTAATTTAAATAAACCCCTATAGTGTGTTTGTTGATTAGAACTTGGCTTTTCTAATTTTTAATGCAATTAAGAGATTGAATACTATGGGTGTATCTAGGGTTATTTCTTGATTAGAGAAATAGTTAATAGTCGTATCTTGGCTACGATAAAGTAAGAAAAAGTTGACTGTCAGAGTTTGTTGACAACTATAATGAGTTTATCAATGTAAAGTTGAAATTATCTTTGCATCAATGATCAATTTTGTAAACCTTCTTTGAAATTACTCCTTTGACTAAAACTTTACTTGTTATTGATTAGATTTTAATTCATTTTCATTTAATTTCTTTTGTTAAAATTGATTTCTTATTTTCATTCTCTAAAAACCCCCCATTAACTCTCGCTCTAAAAGAAATAAATTCCCAAAATCCCTATGAAGATGATCCTGCTCACTATTATATACAAAATCATATTTTATTGAGTAGGTATTTATTATTGAATAGATTTGACACCTCTCAATTTCTAGTGTTGTTGTCGGGGATTTGGTGTTTGATTTATTTACTTCTTTTTGAGTTTTTATTTCCTTGTATTTTTGCTAGTTTATGCCTCATTCTTCTCATATAGGTAAAATAATCTTTGATCTTGAGATTGAGAAGACCGCCTGTAGACTAAGGAGAGAGACCAAGAAACAAAAGGAAGTGCAGTCATCCACTGCATCTCCAGGGTTGAATTGGGCTATCGAATTGGTGGATTCTTCTACTAGTTATTCAAGTGGTTTTGAGAAAGAAGAAGACACAATGGCCAATAATAGAGCATTAAAGGAGCGTGCTGCTCCTGATTTGAGCCAAGAGACACTCTGCATCACATTCCCTAATTTGGATAAAAATGCTACATTTGAACTGAAATTTGGCATGATACATTTGCTGCCCTCTTTTCATGGTGTTTTTGGTGAGGAGCCGCATAAGTAGTTGTACGAATTTCGTGTGGTCCTACTTGAGTATGAGGCCTCTTGGTGTTACTGAGGAGCAAATCAAGATGAGGACATTCCCTTTTTCTCTAAAGGATGGTGCTGGCTTTATTATTACCTCTGGGAAGCATTATAACTTGGAATGGTATGAAGCAGAAAATTTTAGAAAAATATTTCCCTGCATTCGGAGCTACGAGCTTAAGGGAGGAAATATGTGGTATTAAGCAATACCAGGGAGAATCTCTCTATGAATATTAGGAGAGATTTAAAAAGCTATGTATAAGTTGTCCACAGTATCAAATAAGTGAACAACTCCTCATTTAATATTTCTATGAAGCTCTTTTTTTTTTTTACAGATAGGAATATTATTAATGCTTAAAGTTGAGGTGCCCTGGTTAACAAGACTCACAGAGATGCAAGAGAACTAATTGAAAATATGACAGAAAATTCACAATAGTTTGGTACTTGCTATGATGAGCCAATTCATCTAGTAAATGAGATAAATGTTTCTTCTCTTCAATAATAATTATCTGATTTAACTTCTCTTGCTCGACAACTAGCCATAGGAAATATACAACAAACCAAAACATGTGGAATTTCCACAAACACAGGTCACCCTAAAATATGTGTCCAATGTTACAGGGATGATAGTGCAAAACAGGTAAATATGGCTGGTAATGTACCCGCATCACGTAGTTAGTATGATCTTTACTCTAACACATATAATCCGAGTTGGAGGGATCATCTAAACCTTAGCTATGGAGGGAATAGACAACAGAATTTTTTTCCGAATAGGCAGAAAGGGTTTCGGCTACAATTCTAGCCTGAACCTCAACCTTTCTCTTCCAATTCAAGTATATCTTTAGAAGACATTGTCAAGACTTTGGCCTCTAATGCTATGTAATTTCAACAGGAAATGAGGTCAAGAATACAAAAAATTAGAAATCAAGTGAGCCAAATGGCAACAACAATTAATCGCTTAGAGTCTCAAGCTAACAGAAGACTGCCATCTCAACCTGAGGTGAACCTAAAGAATGTTAGTGCAATGATACTCAGGAGTAGCAAAGAGGCGAAGGGACATAGATTGGTTATCCCAAAAGACAAAAATGAAGACCAAATCGAAAGAGAAATTGAAAGGAAGAAAGGAGTGATGGCAAACCAAAGGTAATTCCTAACTCTGGGGTTCAAGTTAATACTAATCCATCACCTTTTCCTAGCAGATTAGAGAAGTTAAAAAAGCAAGACAAGAAAAAGAAGATCTAGGAAGTATTTTGTATGGTGATGATAAATATTCCCTTGTTGGATGCTATCAAGCAAGTACCAAAGTATGCAAAATTTTTGAAAAACTTCTGCATCAACAAAAGGAAATTGGGAGGAGATGAAAGAATTGTGGTGGGGGAAAATGTTTCAGCAGTGTTACAAAGAAAACTTCTACATAAGTGTGGGGATCCAGGTATGTTTACTATCCCCTGCAAAATTGGAAATACTAGAATCAAGAATGTAATACTAGATTTTTGGGTTTCTATTAATGTGATGCCTAAGACAAGATATGCTTCCTTAAATTTAGGATCTCTAAAAGAAATATGGATCATTATTCAATTAGCAGATCATACTAATGCATATCCGGATGGGTTAATTGAAGATGTCTTAGTCCAAGTTAATGGATTAGTATTTCCTGCTGATTTTTATGTTCTAGATATGGATGATGAAAAATCTCCAAATCCATCACCTATTCCCGTTAGGTAGACCATTTTTTAGCACAACTCAAACTAAAATTGGTGTTCGCAAGGGTACCCTTACCATGAAATTTGATGGAGAGGTTGTTTATTTCATGGTGCTGGAAGTTTTTGAACTTAATGGCAGGGATGAGTTAGAAGAGGCTCTAACCAAACATTTTGAGTTGGAAACAACTTATGATGTGGAGTTAAGTAACGAGTTAAAATATATGGTTCGATTATTGAAGACACTGACATCTACTTCAACGAGGTATAAATTTGTTTCTACTTTTATTTCTGAATCTCACCAAAAGTTAGTTCCTTCTGTTGTACAGGCAGCTAATAAGGAAATAAATCCTCTACAGGACCATTTGAAGTGTGTTTGTCTAGGTGACAAGGAAACTCTCCTAGTCAAGTTTTAGCACAAAGCATTCTGGGCAATAAAGAAGTGTAATATAAACCTTGATACAAGAATGGATAGGAAACTACAATTGCAAGAATTAGAGGAGAGCTTATGAAAATGCTGGGATTACAAGGAGAGAAGTAAAGCTTTTCATGACCAATAAATTCAAGAAAAATATTTGTAGTTGGCCAAAAGTTCTCCTCTATCACTCAAAATTTAAGCTTTTTCTAGGTAAATTGTGTTTTCATTAGATTGGCCCTTTTGTTGTTACTAATGTTTTTAATTATGATACAGTGGAAATTCAAAACTTAAAGGTAGATAAGAAATTTGTTGTCAATGGATATCGTTTCAAGTTTTATTATGAAGTGTTTCAAGTGGAGGAACCGGAGTTGATACTATCTTGAGAATCCTATCTATACAATTTAAAGAGATTTGGCCATGTTTAGCCAAAAACGTTAAAGAACGGAGCTTATTGGGTGGCCAATTGATTTTTAGTTTTTAGTGTATTTTTATTTTTATTTTTATCTTTATCTTAGTTTTTCATGTTTTTATTTTTTTTTTTGTGTTTTGGTGTTAAGATAATTTTATTACATTTTGGGCAGAGGGCTAAGAATAAATAGCACGGGCCCATGCCTCTCAGTCATGTTGAAGTTGGTGATACTTGAATTTTGATTAGAAGACTACACGTATTTTAGGCGTGCCTATGCGAGATTTGAAATATGCAATGATCAATTTCACAGGGAACTAGATGTGATCTAAAGACCAGCACGTGGCCATGCCTCGAGGTCATGCTGAAGTTTGGGGAATTAGATACGATCTAAAGATTTAGACGTACCCATACCTTAATTCTTTCCTTCAATTTCATGGATTTGACCTTTCATTCCCCACTCCACTGCAGTGAATTGTTATTCTAACTTTACTTATTTATTTATTTTTCGTTCGGTTGCTTGTTTTTGTTTTTGTTTGGTCGACTTAACATATATTGAGAATAATGTATGATTTAAGTATACGAGGATACTTGATACTTTTGTTTTTGGTAGTATGTTTGTTTTTTTGGTAATATGTTGAGTTTAAGTTTTACTTTATTTTAATTAATAAAAAATTAAAAAAATTAATTAAGAAGTTAAAAAAATATTTTGAGTTTTGTAGTTGATGTGTGTTATTTGGTTAAGTTGGAAATTTATGAGAGATGACTTGTATTAATAGTTTTTTTTGCTTGTAATGGCTGTGTTTTTCTTTAATAGTTTTCTTTGGAGGATAAAACATACAAGATTTGATACTAAACACCTACTTAAAAGAGAGATTTTGAGTTTAAAACGAACAAGTTCATTCTATATATTTAAAATTGTTTTTTTGTTGAGTGAATATCGTATTTAGATTGAACATTTTAGAACTTGCACTGTTATGTATATCATGACCATATTTTAAAATTTTATATATTGAAATAACAAAAACGTTTAGATTTAACCTTATTTAGCTTTTGTTAAAACCCTCACCTTGATTTCATAAACCCCTTAGTGAACCAAGTTGAGGTTGTGACTTTTTCTATGTTATAACCTTGGCTTTCTTTTCAAACTCTTGTACCGAAGGAATATGTAGTTAATAGCATGATTGGTCATTGGTTCGCCCTAAAGGAGATAAGATAATTGAAATATTGGTTCTAATGATTTCATGGAGACGAAAATGAAGTTTATGTTGATGCAAAGAAGACAGAAGTTTTGATCATTCTCTTCATTGTTCTATTTTGGGTGATCATTCAAAAAAGAAAAAAAGAAAAAAAATGAAAAAAAAAGTACTACATCTTGTTGAAGTTTCATGCATTTTTCATTCATGGAGATGAAAAAAATGGAGAATAAGGAAGGAAGACAAATTCTATCTTGTACACTGATTGTTTGGGGTAAAAGTGTTCGGTATGGAAAATGTATGTGGTTAATTATTATATTTCCTTTAGTACGTTTTCAACTTTAAAAATCCTTTTTCTTATCCTACACTTAACCCTAACCCTATTATAACCAAATAAAAGACTTTTGAACTGGTGTATAAAATTCAAACTTATGAGTGGTCAAAATTTGATTTATTTGCAAGATTATAGTAATGTCATTCCATTGTGTTGATTTGAATGATATACATATTCTCTACCCAATTTTGAGTGTCATTGAGTGAATGGAGAGAATTGCTGAATTTTGCAGTTTTGATTTCGAAGGATCTGTTGGAGAATGTAATGCTTGTTCTGATGAGAAATGTTGTGAAGTACTTGTGTTTTGAATACGTTTCCATTTTGATTTTTATGATGCACGTTGGTTAGAGAGTTTGGAAAAAATAGGTTGGCTTATAGAGTCATTTTTGTTTTTATTTTTATTTGAATTGGGAATGTTTGGGGACAAGTATTGTTTAGGTATGAGGGAATTGATAAGGTGCATTATAGGTAGTAAATTCATGCATGGATATTTCTTCTTCATTTTGGTCAAATATTATGTTAATTGGTAGATTATGATTAATTTCTGTATCTGGTGCTAATTGTAGGAATTGGGAATAAAAAGAAGTTAAAAGTTAAGCGTGGATGTGCCAAAATCCTGTGTGCAAGTCTGAAGAGTTTGAGATTTTCATGGGCATCAGTTTCTCAATTCACAACAAAGTCCTTAGTATCCCCATTCAAAGTAAATTTCTCATTGAAGTTAGACAACATTCCTTTCTAAACAAGTCAAATGATAAATGCAAATGAAGAAAGAATTCATATGCATGCAATTGGCAATGAAAGAAAAGTATATTTCAAAGATGTGAGGAAATATTCATTTCATTCATTTAGAAAAGAAAAAATATCAAAGAAGGTATGCTAGGCTGCAATAAGGGAAAGTCAATTAACAAAAAGTTTATAAAAGAAGGGAGGAGATCAAAACATACGTAGATATATACAGATATATACAGAAATGAGCTAGAGTTTTTGGCTTTGTTCTCTCTCATCATCATAGAACTTTTCTCTCTCTTGGAAAAATATAACTTTTGTAATATTTCTTTTGCTTGGATTTTCTTCGTGAGGAGTAACTAAACTCTCTTTCTAATTTGAGGACAACGGAGGATTTAGTTTAACAACATTTGTGATATCACATTTATTTTAATTAATTTCTTTCTTTCATTAATATTTATATATTTTTTGATTTATCGATTATGATTATTGTGTTGTTTGAATATCAAGGGTCTGATATTTAAATTAACCTAATAATTAATTTACTTCTAATTAAATAGTTAAATTTATAATTGTTTAACTACTTTAATATTAGTGATGACCGCATGATTGGTTTTGTGTCAGGGAAGTGTATGATCTAATTTAAATAAACCCTCATAGAATGTTTGCTTATTAGAACTGGGATTTTGTAATTTTTAATGCAATTAAAAGATTGAATTCTACGGTCATATATAGAGTTATTTCTTGATCAAAGAAGTAGTTAATAGTCGTAACTTGGAAGCTGACAAAGTAAGAAAATGTTGGCTGTCAAATTTTGTTAACAACTATAACCAGTTTATCAATGGAAAGTTGAAATTATCTTTGCATCAATGATATTTTATAAACCATCTCTGAAGTTACTCTTTTGACCAGAACTTTACTCGTATTAGGTTTTAATTAATTTTCGTTTAATTTCTTTTATTAAAATTGATTCCTTATTTTCATTCTTTAAAACCCTATTAACTCTTGGTCTAAAAAGAATAAATTCCCAAATCCCTTTTGAGACGATTATGCTCACTACTATATGCAAAATTATATCTTATTGAGTAAATGTTTATTATTGCACCTGTCAGAGTGGAAGCTTCAGGACATCCCTCCATCTAGTGCCCAATTTACTTGGCCAGTTTCTAGGGAGCGTCATGCTGCTTCTCGTATTAATAGCTTTTGTTCTAATGATTGGGAGTCCCTTTTCCCAACCTTGCGTCAAGACACTCACTAGAACAACTTTTGATCAGTTTGGGCCCTACACCCTTTTGATTCAAGAACATGTGATTGTCTGATAGAGACCTTAGGAAAGTAGTGGAGGAGTCATGGAGAGATCCTAATGTAGTAGGGTGGGAGGGATCTAAGTGTCGGTGATGGTTCCTACGTGTGTTTTCTTTTGAGGATCCGTGGACTGGGGACTTGCCCCTTTCTATTCCTTTCTCTCATCTCTATAGCTTATCTAGAATTCATTTTACTCCTACCAAATTATTCATATAATTAGACGGGACAATCTCCTTAGAAATTTTAATGATTAGCAAAAATAGTAAGTTTTCTTTTTTAATCTCTATTCTTGAGGGTAACGAGCCTTTCATTCATGGTCTTGACACTAGAATTTAGAATCTTTATTCTTTGGGGACTTTTTCTTGTTGATCTCTCTTTGTTTATCTAACCACTCTTTCACAAATCCACCTTTTCATTTAAGCAATTTCATCTGGAAGACAAAGGTTTCTGCCAAGGTTAAGACTTTTATGGTGCTTCATAAAATTCATAGTAATGACCTTCTCTAAAAAAGGAGAACTTATAAGGCTATATGTCCAAATGTTTGTCATGTCCCATAGCAATTCAGAAACAACAGGCCACTTCTTTTTACATTGCTCTATTACGGGGGAGTTGTAGAACTGCCTCTTTGCAGTGTGTGACAATGATTCGATCTATCCTAGAAATCTTCATGACTTGTTCTTTACTACTTTTAGAGATTTTGGAAAGAAAAAGGATGCTTGGTTGTTATGAAAAATATATGTTTTTGGTCATCTGGTGGTGTATTTGAGGTGTGGAATACTAAAATTTTCTGCAGTGAGCCCATTGGAATATCTCTTTTGTGGGACAAAGTTGTCTTTTATACTTCTCTATTGACTCAAGCCTTGCGAATTTATAAAGATTATAGTTTAGAAAATTTATGAGGGATTGGAAGCAATTTGAACATTAACTTTCTTTGTTTTTTCTGTTTTGATCCTTCTGTCTTCCTAGGGGTTTTTATCCTCAGAAGTTTTGTATATTCTTCCTATGTAATATATCATTCTTTTTCTATCAAAAAAATGGTGATAAAGATTTATGGCAGATAAAGATGTCTCGTGGCTTAAGGTGGTCACTGCAAGGTATGGTATGAGGAGGATCAACATAAATGGACCAGTAAATGGGCAAGTGAAGCATTTTGTCTGAATATATATTGAATTTTATCAAGAGGGTTGGATGATTTTTACACTCGTGATTTGAGATTTGATATCGGAGGTAATCTACTTTTACTATGATCTTCAGCATGCCTCTGCAGTGTTAAAACAGCATCTTCGAAATTTGTTTCTTTGGTTAGGAATAAGTTTGCAAGAATAGTTTGGATGTGGCAATTAAATGTTATTTCTAGAAACCTTAGCGGATCCATTCCATTCCAATTGGAGCTGTTTTTAATGTGCTCATTCTGGGTTTGGGCTGTTTATTTAGAACCAAAAGTCTGTCGGGGTACATGGGGATGCTGCCAACCTTCCTTCACAAATCCAAAAGTTCTAAGAGATTATGGTTGCCGAATTTTTGGCATCTTTTTTGCTATATTGGTCCTACAAGTTTGAATTGCTGATGTTGGTTTTCCTCTTGTTTTTATGTATGGGGGCACACTACTTATGGCTGTTGATGTCACGCCCCAAACCGGAATCGTGAACAGCCGCCCGTTGCCCTAGGATGCCGGCTGTATTTTTACAGAAAATCGGGCAGAACCTCCCCATAAATCGGAGGTTTCCCGTGTACAATTAAACCTGTATAATCAAATCAATCTATAATTTAAATAAATGGCCATCCTGGCCTCTCCAAAATCAATAAACACCACCGCCAGCATCCAGAACAACGCAAGGCTACAAGTTTCTAGCAGTCCTAGCCACAGACCTCTACTGTCATGCCCAACTAGAGCATGAACAGCCGCTATACCAAGCGGACCCAATTTTATACAATATATATCACATTTCCCAAGTAACGTTCAAATACGTACAATCGCCTCAATGCAAATGAAATATGAGAGTTAAACTATACAGTCATCCCAAAATAAGTACATGGCCAACTACGGACCTCCATGTCAAGACCTCGCAGGGTCAAAACTAAATTAGAAATAAATCTCACCGTCGAAAATACCAACTCCGCTCTAGAGCCTGTAGCGTCGCTCTATCACAATCAACCTGTCTGAGGAGAGAAAATAGAGGGGTGAGTATCATGGGAAGATACTCAGTGAGTGAGGGGGGTAATATCAAGCATATATAGCATAGGTGAACAATTGGAGTGTCAAATAATATCATTCGAAACAACAATTTACACTTCGCAGCAAAACATGATATATTTATCATTTTGAAATCATTTAATCAAACACACGATAGCAAGCATGTATGCATCCATTTAAAATCAAGTAATGTCAGAGCGAGCCAAAAATAGTCCTGGCAAAGGTCAACCGTGACCAAGGACAGGCGCGTCGGGGGTTTTATTATGCATAGACTTTGAAACGCTCTCTACCCCGACGTTGGCCATGAGCTCGCTGGGGCCAACTCATCAACGTGTATAGGACCCCGCCCGGTGCTAGACGGTGGCGTCACACACGTCCTCCCCCTACGTGGGTTCAACCGGCCGCGCCTATAGCCTTTAGAATAAATGACGTTTGCGGATACCTCCTGCAGAAGCGTATCCGGGCAACCCGTGCCTCTACAAACGTCCTTCGTAGCTACGGAATCATCATAGTATCACAAGGGCACAACGTCCCATAATATCACAAGGGCACAACGTCCTAGGGCACAACGTCCCACGAGTATCATCACATCATCGCACAACTAGTAGGCATCCAACCCACATAGTTCATCAAAAATATTTTTAAATTTGCGTGCCAATACGTCTCATCAAATTCATTTCAAAACAGCATATCAATACATTGGTATAAAATGAAATTTATACATTTTCAAATAATGGCACAATTATTGATTCATCTCAAACCATGGATGCATAGTCATTGTAAATATAATTCAAGACACTCCAAAAATCACAAAACAGATTTTTAAATTTAATATCACACGTCAACGAATGCATACCAAAGCATGTTTTATCGAAAATGTGACAGAAAATACGTTTTACTATTTATGCAAGAGATTAGAGTCCCACTCACTTATCTAGGGAGGGTGGTCACTCCCTATTTTTCAACGACTCTCCAAAAGACAAACCTAATCAAATCGTCAAATTTATAGCGATTAAAACCCTAATAAGGGATTCTATCAATAAAATTTATTCATCTCTCACCTAGGGTTCCTCGGGTGTCAGACCTAGCTGTCGTTCGCCCGTCGGGTTGGTTTAAAACCTGTAATATTTCCCAAACTTCAGATGTATTAGAAACCACTAAATTTCTAACAGCAAACCATAGAACTTCAATCAATACAGTCGTTACCTGCCGTACAGAAGATGCAGGTGAGCTCTCGAAGGGGAAAGCCGGTCGCGGGCTCGCGGGCCGTCACGGGCTCGCGGGCCGGTGGGCTGGCTGCTAGCGGGCTGGCCCGCTGGTGGCTCACGGGCTCTCAGCCCGGCTTGCTGGCCGCAGCGGGCTTCGCGGGATGCAGTGGGCCGCGGCTGGACTGGGCCTTGGGCCGCTGGTGGGCTGGCCCGCTCACGGGCTAGGGCTCGCTCTAGGTCACGAGCTGGGTCGCGCGCTGGCTCGCGCTGGGTCGCGAGCTGGGTCGCGCGCTGGCTCGCGCGCTAGCTCGCGCTGGGTCGCGAGCTGGGTCGCGCGCTGGCTCGTGCTGGGACGCGGGCTGGGTCGCGCGCTGGCTCGCGCGCTAGCTCGTGCTGGGCCGCGAGCTGGGTCGCGCGCTAGCTCGCGCTGGGTCGCGAGCTGGGTCGAGCAGGGGTAGCGCACTGGCTCGCGGGACGCTGGCTCGCGGGAGATCGCGAGCTGTGGCGCGCTGGCTCGCGGGAGATCGCGAGCTGTGGCGTGCTGGGCTCGCGCGCTAGGAGGCAGCGCTCGCGTGGAGGAAGGAGCTGCTCGCGGGAGGGCGCTGCAGCAGTGGGCGGCGTGCGGTGGCGGGAGAGAGACCGTGGCGGAGAAGAGAAAGAGAGAAAGAGGGAAAGAGGGAGGGAGAGAGAGAGAGAGAGAGAGAGAGAGAGAGAGAGAGAGAAAATTAAAAAGAATTAGGGCTTTAAGCCCTAATTTTGACTTTTTTTTTTTTTTTTTTTTTTTTTTTTTTTTGTGCAGTGTTACATTTTCTAACCCCCTAAAATCAAGTTTCGTCCTCGAAACTAAAAGAGAATTTACACTGTAAATAAATGGGGGTATTGACTCCTCATAGCTTCCTCTTGCTCCCAGGTCTCCTCCTTGACCTGATCACTTCTCCACAAAACTTTGACTAATGAAATTTCCTTACTCCGTAGCTTCCTGACTTGTCGATCTAGAATAGCCACGGGCTGAACTGGAAAACGAAGATCCTCTCGCAACTCAAGAGGTGGAGGCTCAAGTACATGAGAAGGATCGGTCAAGTATTTCCTGAGTACAGAGACATGGAATACGTCGTGAATACGGGATAGTTCATCTGGCAGCTCCAATCTATATGCCACACTCCCGACCCTCTCAAGGATACGGAAGGGCCCAATATATCTAGGGCTCAACTTGCCCCGCTGCCTGAACCGTATAACTCCCTTCCAGGGAGATATCCTCAAGAAAACCATATCTCCCGTAGCAAACTCAAGAGGTCGCCGCCTACGATCAGCATACGTCTTCTGTCTGTCCTGGGCGGCTTTCATCCGCTCACGGATAACCTTAACTTTATCCTTTGTTTGTTCAATTAACTCAACGCTGCTAAGACGTCGCTCTCCGACCTCATCCCAGCATATCGGGGTGCGGCACTTCCTGCCATATAGTGCCTCATACGGGGGCATCCCTATACTGGCTTGATAACTGTTATTATACGCGAACTCTACTAGTGGAAGGTGCCGATCCCAACTACCCCGGAAATCCATCACACATGCTCTCAGCATGTCCTCAAGGGTCTGAATGGTCCTCTCAGACTGGCCATCCGTCTGAGGGTGATATGCCGTACTGAAATTCAATCTAGTACCCAATGCCTCCTGCAACTTGGGCCAAAACCTAGATGTGAATCTGGGGTCCCTATCTGAAACAATCGACACGGGCACCCCGTGAAGTCGAACTATGGTATCAATGTAGAGACGTGCCAACGCCTCTAAAGAATAGTCACCGCGGATAGGGATGAAATGCACAGATTTGGTGAGTCGATCGACAATCACCCAAATCGCATCATGCCGCGTAGAAGTCCGCGGCAATCCCATCACAAAGTCCATAGTAATATGCTCCCATTTCCACTCAGGGATGGGAAGAGGCTGCAGTGTGCCCGCTGGACGCTGATGTTCGGCCTTCACCTGCTGGCACACCAAGCATCGTGCCACAAACTCTGCTATATCCCTCTTCATGCCTGACCACCAGTAGCTACCTCTGATGGTCCGATACATCTTCGTACCCCCGGGATGCATAGCATATGCAGAAGAATGTGCTTCCTCAAGGATAGCACGCCGAAGATCACTATCGGCCGGAATACACACTCTGTCTCTGAATACCATGAGCCCATCATCACGGACTCTGAAATCTCCGCCCTCAGCTCTGCGGACTCTATCTGCAATACCCTGGATCTCCTCATCCGTACTCTGGAGCTCCCTGATACGGTCGAACAAAGTTGGCCTGACCTCAAATCTGGCTAATAAGCCTCCCTGATCATCGTTAGTCAAACTGACTCCTAAGGCTCGGAATCCCACTAAACAAGAAAGGTAGGCTTTCTCTGTCGACTGTGAGGATGATGCTGACTTCCGACTCAAGGCATCTGCTACAACGTTTGCCTTGCCTGGATGATAGTCAATAATGAGATCATAGTCTTTCAATAACTCCAACCATCTCCTCTGTCTCAAATTCAGCTCTTTTTGGGTAAACAGATATTTCAAACTCCTGTGGTCGGTAAATACCCTGCAGGTTACCCCATAAAGATAATGCCGCCATATCTTCAACGCGAAGACTATGGCTGCCAACTCTAAATCATGTGTCGGGTAGTTACCCTCGTGTTTCTTCAGCTGTCGCGAGGCATACGCAATAACCCGACCATCCTGCATCAGAACACAACCCAATCCCTGTCGGCTAGCATCACTGTACACTGTATACTCCCGACTACTAGTGGGAAGGGCTAAAATAGGAGCGGATGTTAACCGTTGTTTGAGCTCCTGGAAGCTTGCCTCACAACGGTCATCCCAAGCAAACTTGACCCCCTTTTGGGTCAATCTCGACAACGGAGCAGCTATCCGGGAGAATCCTTCTACAAATCTGCGGTAATACCCGGCCAAACCGAGAAAACTACGAATCTCGGTAACTGTTTGTGGCTGCTCCCACTTCACTATAGCCTCAACCTTCCGCGGATCAACATAAATACCTTCCGCGGAGACAATGTGCCCCAAGAATCCAATTTGTCTTAGCCAAAACTCACATTTTGAGAATTTGGCATATAGCTGCTTCTCACGGAGTATCTGTAATACCACCCGAAGGTGCTGAACATGATCTTCATCGCTCCGTGAATATATCAAGATGTCATCGATGAATACGATGACGAACCGATCCAAATAGTCGTGAAAAACTCGGTTCATCAGATCCATAAAAGCAGCTGGGGCATTAGTCAGCCCAAACGGCATGACTAGAAACTCGTAATGGCCGTATCGGGTGCGAAAAGCTGTCTTGGGCACATCTTCGGCCTGAATCCTCAACTGATGATAACCCGAACGGAGATCAACCTTAGAGAAAACCTTAGCTCCCTGCAGCTGATCAAACAAGTCATCGATACGAGGCAAGGGATATCGGTTCTTGATGGTGGCTTTGTTCAATTGCCTGTAATCCACACAAAGCCGAAATGTACCATCCTTCTTCTTTACAAACAGTACCGGAGCGCCCCAAGGTGAGGTGCTCGGACGAATAAACCCCTTGTCCAGAAGTTCCTGTAACTGAGTTTTAAGCTCTCTCAGTTCAGCAGGCGCCATTCTGTATGGCGGAATAGAAATAGGATTGGTCCCCGGTACTAAATCAATCTCGAAATCGAACTCCCGAACTGGTGGTAATCCGGGAAGCTCCTCGGGGAACACATCTAAAAATTCCTGCACCACAGGGACATCTTCAAGCCTCGGTCCCTCAACGGTGGTGTCAACAACATAAGCCAGATAAGCCGCACAACCATGGCGTACCAAACGTCTGGCCTTCATAACAGAGATAATACTGCGGGGCAAGATTCGTCTCTCACCCGGGAAGACTAACGGTGGCTGCTCGGACCTCCTAAACTCAACCTCCTTCGTGAAACAATCCACGGAAGCCCGGTGTAAACTCAGCCAATCCATCCCTAGGATGGCATCGAAATCCGTGATAGGGAGCGGAATCAGATCTGCCTCTAATACTGTCTCCCCAATTCCGACCTCACAGCCCCTATAGACTGTATCTCGAACGATATGCTTGTCAAGAGGAGTGACTACCAGAATCTCCGCATCAAGTGGCGAGAGAGGTCTATCAGAATGACAAGCGAACGTATCGCTCACATAGGAAAAATTTGACCCAGTATCTATGAGAATACGGGCGTCGATACCGAATATTCGCATAGTACCTAAAAGTAAGAAAAATTTCAACAGAATTTAAAATGCGAAGAAAAGTGAACAAATATATATATATATATATATATCAAACTAGTTAAGCTTCTAAAGCTTTAACTAGTCAAAACTGTACATCGACATCATGATATACAATAAGCTCATACAGAAAGTACACAAAAGTACTACACTGAGGGGTCTGCGGGAGGATTACCCATAATAACATCAGGGTTTGCCTGTGCGTCCTCCTGTGTCATCGCAAACACACGAGCCTGGGCCCTAGGCTGCTGTCGCGACGATCCTGGCACTGTATTACTCCCGGCTGCAGTCCGGGGAGCGGTAAGAGCTGAGTGCGCAGGTGCCCCCTGCTGGCCTGTACCAGACGTACCAGTACGACTCTGTAAAGTCGATCCTCCCCGACCTAAATCGGGACAGACACTCCTAACGTGCCCTTGCTTCCCACACTGGAAGCAAGTAACTGGTGCTCTACATGCCCCAAAGGCATGGTGACAGTTGCATCTACGGCAGAAGGGCGGTCTCTGTGTAGTAGACTGTGTAGAGACACTAGGGGCTGGTGCCCCAAAGCCCTGTGGTCGAGGTCCCTGTCCCGGTGCTGCTGGTCTGAAGCTAGAAAAACCTCCGGGATATCCAGAACCTCTACCCCTCTTCGAAGACTGTCCACTCTGTGACCCAGTCTTCCTCTTCTGGTGACTCTCCCTCTGTCTCGCCTCCGCTCGGACGATCTCCTCCGCCCGATACGCTGAATCAATCACCTCCGATAGTGTAAAAGAGGGAGTCACCGTCATATATTTCCTGATGCTCAATTGGAGGCCATCTTCAAACTTGAACCTCAACTGAACCGGTGTAGCCATATCGGGGACAAAGGCCGCTAGTCGTCTAAGCTCAGCCTCGTACTCTGAAACTGACCTCGTCCCCTGACGTAAGTGCAGGAACTCCGTCCTCATCCGGTCCTGCTGGAACGGGGTAAAGTACCTGCGGTCGAACTCTCGTAAAAAGTCCTCCCACCGCAGGGTCTGTGTGGCACTGTCACGGATAGCCTCCCACCACGAGAGGGCATCTCCGTCGAGGAGTCTCTCAGCAACTCTCAATCTGAGCTCCTCTGACAACCCCAAATCCGTAAGGATCCTACGAATCCTGTTGATCCAGTGTTTCGCCGCTACTGCATCACTGGATCCCGAAAAATCTGTGCATCCGAGCTGCCGTGACTCTTTCACTAACTGAGTGAGCTCATGGATGCGCCTCAAAGTAGCCGACGTCTCGTCGGTCGGAGTAGACACGGAAGGGCCGGCCACCGAAGGAGGAATCGGTGCCGAAGGAGCAGGTACGGCCGCAGGTGCGGTCGCTGGAGTCTGTAGTGAAGGTGGTGGCATCTGCGCCCCATATCTACTGCACCACTCTTGCCACTGTCTCAAGGCGTCGAGTGGTGGTGGAGGGATCTCGGCTGTAACGGCCGGTGGAGGTGCTGGGGGTGGCGCTGGTGAGCGTGCTCGAGTAGAGGAAGCAACCTCTGGTACTCGTGGCGCCTCAGGTGCCCTAGGTGTATCAGGCACTGTAAGACCCTCAAGTGAGGCGAATCTAGCACCTCTCCTACCACGTCTAGGTGGCATAATTCTGCGAAAAAAATACATTGTCAACGGATAGAAATCAAGATTTAGGGTTAGTTGCTCCGTAACTAACCCCCTAAAAATAAATGAACTATGATTTAAAACATTCGAATGCGAAGTAATGAGTTAGATGCGTTATGTATCCAACTCCATAAAATAGGCGAACTTATATGCCTATGACCAAGTACGGGACTTTAAATGACTGTATGAAACTCTCTAATGCATTGAGAACTTTGCGTATACTTGGGAAAACTTTTATCTTTTCTCAAACCTAGACGCTCTGATACCAATAGAACTGTCACGCCCCAAACCGGAATCGTGAACAGCCGCCCGTTGCCCTAGGATGCCGGCTGTATTTTTACAGAAAATCGGGCAGAACCTCCCCATAAATCGGAGGTTTCCCGTGTACAATTAAACCTGTATAATCAAATCAATCTATAATTTAAATAAATGGCCATCCTGGCCTCTCCAAAATCAATAAACACCACCGCCAGCATCCAGAACAACGCAAGGCTACAAGTTTCTAGCAGTCCTAGCCACAGACCTCTACTGTCATGCCCAACTAGAGCATGAACAGCCGCTATACCAAGCGGACCCAATTTTATACAATATATATCACATTTCCCAAGTAACGTTCAAATACGTACAATCGCCTCAATGCAAATGAAATATGAGAGTTAAACTATACAGTCATCCCAAAATAAGTACATGGCCAACTACGGACCTCCATGTCAAGACCTCGCAGGGTCAAAACTAAATTAGAAATAAATCTCACCGTCGAAAATACCAACTCCGCTCTAGAGCCTGTAGCGTCGCTCTATCACAATCAACCTGTCTGAGGAGAGAAAATAGAGGGGTGAGTATCATGGGAAGATACTCAGTGAGTGAGGGGGGTAATATCAAGCATATATAGCATAGGTGAACAATTGGAGTGTCAAATAATATCATTCGAAACAACAATTTACACTTCGCAGCAAAACATGATATATTTATCATTTTGAAATCATTTAATCAAACACACGATAGCAAGCATGTATGCATCCATTTAAAATCAAGTAATGTCAGAGCGAGCCAAAAATAGTCCTGGCAAAGGTCAACCGTGACCAAGGACAGGCGCGTCGGGGGTTTTATTATGCATAGACTTTGAAACGCTCTCTACCCCGACGTTGGCCATGAGCTCGCTGGGGCCAACTCATCAACGTGTATAGGACCCCGCCCGGTGCTAGACGGTGGCGTCACACACGTCCTCCCCCTACGTGGGTTCAACCGGCCGCGCCTATAGCCTTTAGAATAAATGACGTTTGCGGATACCTCCTGCAGAAGCGTATCCGGGCAACCCGTGCCTCTACAAACGTCCTTCGTAGCTACGGAATCATCATAGTATCACAAGGGCACAACGTCCCATAATATCACAAGGGCACAACGTCCCAGGGCACAACGTCCCACGAGTATCATCACATCATCGCACAACTAGTAGGCATCCAACCCACATAGTTCATCAAAAATATTTTTAAATTTGCGTGCCAATACGTCTCATCAAATTCATTTCAAAACAGCATATCAATACATTGGTATAAAATGAAATTTATACATTTTCAAATAATGGCACAATTATTGATTCATCTCAAACCATGGATGCATAGTCATTGTAAATATAATTCAAGACACTCCAAAAATCACAAAACAGATTTTTAAATTTAATATCACACGTCAACGAATGCATACCAAAGCATGTTTTATCGAAAATGTGACAGAAAATACGTTTTACTATTTATGCAAGAGATTAGAGTCCCACTCACTTATCTAGGGAGGGTGGTCACTCCCTATTTTTCAACGACTCTCCAAAAGACAAACCTAATCAAATCGTCAAATTTATAGCGATTAAAACCCTAATAAGGGATTCTATCAATAAAATTTATTCATCTCTCACCTAGGGTTCCTCGGGTGTCAGACCTAGCTGTCGTTCGCCCGTCGGGTTGGTTTAAAACCTGTAATATTTCCCAAACTTCAGATGTATTAGAAACCACTAAATTTCTAACAGCAAACCATAGAACTTCAATCAATACAGTCGTTACCTGCCGTACAGAAGATGCAGGTGAGCTCTCGAAGGGGAAAGCCGGTCGCGGGCTCGCGGGCCGTCACGGGCTCGCGGGCCGGTGGGCTGGCTGCTAGCGGGCTGGCCCGCTGGTGGCTCACGGGCTCTCAGCCCGGCTTGCTGGCCGCAGCGGGCTTCGCGGGATGCAGTGGGCCGCGGCTGGACTGGGCCTTGGGCCGCTGGTGGGCTGGCCCGCTCACGGGCTAGGGCTCGCTCTAGGTCACGAGCTGGGTCGCGCGCTGGCTCGCGCTGGGTCGCGAGCTGGGTCGCGCGCTGGCTCGCGCGCTAGCTCGCGCTGGGTCGCGAGCTGGGTCGCGCGCTGGCTCGTGCTGGGACGCGGGCTGGGTCGCGCGCTGGCTCGCGCGCTAGCTCGTGCTGGGCCGCGAGCTGGGTCGCGCGCTAGCTCGCGCTGGGTCGCGCGCTAGCTCGCGCTGGGTCGCGAGCTGGGTCGCGCGCTAGCTCGCGCTGGGTCGCGAGCTGGGTCGAGCAGGGGTAGCGCGCTGGCTCGCGGGACGCTGGCTCGCGGGAGATCGCGAGCTGTGGCGCGCTGGCTCGCGGGAGATCGCGAGCTGTGGCGTGCTGGGCTCGCGCGCTAGGAGGCAGCGCTCGCGTGGAGGAAGGAGCTGCTCGCGGGAGGGCGCTGCAGCAGTGGGCGGCGTGCGGTGGCGGGAGAGAGACCGTGGCGGAGAAGAGAAAGAGAGAAAGAGGGAAAGAGGGAGGGAGAGAGAGAGAGAGAGAGAGAGAGAGAGAGAGAGAGAGAAAATTAAAAAGAATTAGGGCTTTAAGCCCTAATTTTGACTTTTTTTTTTTTTTTTTTTTTTTTTTTTTTTTTTTGTGCAGTGTTACAGTTGATATACCAACCTAGAAAGTTAGTGGGTAATAGCACACTACTAATGGCTGTTGATATGCCAACCTAGGAAGTTAATGCGTAGTATCAATTTGGAAAAGAGAAATACTTATGGTGCAATACTTGCTTAGCAATTTAGTCCTGTCATTATTTAGATGGGTCTATTAATAGGTTGGAGTATCATTTCACATTATTACCTTTAAACGAGCAAGAGTGACTCTTCTTGTGTTTTCTAATGCTAGGTATACTCTTCTTGCTTAATCAAGCCTATTAATTTGAGGTGGCTTTTTTTGCAATTTGGTATTCCTTGAATCGTTAGAATTGTTCCCATCTATTTCAATCAATAAGGCAAGGGTAATCACCTTGTAAGTATCAATAATTGAACATAGTAAATTGAAACTAGGGATCAAATTTCCTTATGGATGAAAATTTGTGCAGAAAATGTTCAACTGCATTTCATTCTACTTTGCAAATATGGCATCCCTTCAATCTTAACACTACTATAAAACATGGTATTAACGACAGATATTTTAGTGATAAAAAAAATTCGTCGCTAATCCATCACTCATAGTGAATCAAGGAAAAAAAGAAAACTATCAATGACAGATTAGCGATAGATTTTTTCCATCACTAAAATGCCCGTCGCTAATCTATCACTGATAGTGGACCAAGAAAAAAAATAAAAATAATAAAAAAGGAAAACTATTAACTATGGATTAACAACGAAAATTTTTTGTCACTAAAAAATCTATCGCTAATCTATCACTGATGGTTGCTAAGCTAAAAAAAATCTATCACCGATAATTGTCAAGGTAAAAAAATAAAAAAGGAAAACTATCAGCGACAAAAAATTTATGTCCCTAATTCGTCGCTAATAGTATTGAAAGGTACAAAAAAATTAAAAAAAAGAAACAATCAGAGACAAAAATTTTTTGTCGTTAATCTATCGATGATAGTTTTTTTTAAATTTTAATTTTTTTATTGTTTCTTCTCTTTTATTATTTTATAATTCTTTTTTCTTTCTCTTTTATTTATTTTACTTATTTATTTTATTATACTATTTTTTTATTCAATTTAATGGGTAAATCAAAAAAATAATTTACTATTCTATTTTAATTAATCAAATAAATATTTTATTTCTTTATTTAGTGAAAATTTAATCAATATCGAATTTAAATAGTTAGAAAAATTTAATGAGAATATTCAATAGAAAAAATTACCCCAAAATTAAGAAAAAAAAAGAGATGAGAGTGAGATAAAAAAAAATGTGAGAGGTTAATATTAAAAAAATAAGTGAGGGTTAGATAATAAATAAAAAAAATATCACAACAAGGATTGTGGCATTGTGGTCGGAGAACTCATCATCTACGCGGGAGGCACGGGTTTGATTCCTATAGGTGACATTTTTCACAGAATAAATGCATGGCGTGCAGGTGGGTTGGTGTACGTGCATGAGGCCTCCAAGTTTTAGCGATGGAAAATATTCGTCGCTGATATCAGCGACGAAATATTTAGTCACGAAAAAATTCTATCGCTAATCCGTCGCTAATACTTTTACATATTATCTTCCATCGGCGGAAAAATTTTTAGTGACAGAAATATTTCATCATTAATCTATCGCTGATGGTTTAGCGACAGATGAATTCCGTTGGTAATATTTAGTGAGATGGTTTTTAACGATGAAAAATTTTCATTGTTAATCCGTTACTAATATTTTTTATCGATAGAATCTTTATTATCAGCGACGGATATTTCTGTTGCTGAAAGCTCTTTTTCTAATAGTGTAAAGCTACCATAAGGAATTCTACTCCTCAAAAGATCTCAACAATCAACAGGAAAGAGATATTCCATATTCCATATCCCCTGAATGCTGTTGGTGCGTCAATCAATATTCCAAATGTCTAGTGGTAATCTTTGTAGCATAACCCCTACACTGCCACGTTATTATTTTATACATGTCACTGATCTACATTATCATGCATAGAGAGCGGTTAAATTGTGCAGTTTGTGAAGAAAATGCTTGGAGTAGAATATTACCAACGACTCTCTGTTTTACACACCCACCCAAACACACACACACACACACACACACACACACTCTCACACATTACATTTCATCCTTCAGAACCTGAAAGTCTTAAAATAGCATGTGAATTCTACCAGCTTGAGGAGCCATGTGCAAGTTTCATAATTGTCAGTAACTAGGTAATTGTTTTTCCTTTTCAAGCAATTCTTGAAAAGTTCAATTGTGACCTAATCACGGGATCAAGTCGTTGAAAAAATTTCTGCTTATAAGGGTAAGCGTGCAGTTCTCATTTGTGTCCCTTTTAAGATAATGCCTTTTATATATATATATATATTTATTACACAGATATTCGAATTTAAAATCATTAGGGGAGAGGGTTATGACTATTAGGCTGTCCCCTCGGGGACATAATGCCATATATTTCATTTTGGCATCTTGCTGTCATTTGCAGGCATGGACACAGTCATTCTTTAACCTCATGGGTCAGATGATGCGCTATGAATATTTGTACATGTTATTTATTTATTTATTTATTTATTTTGCATATAGCACAATGTATGTCTTCAAATTTAGGTTTTTGCATTTTCGAAGAGAGAAATGCAAAAAAAATGGCAACAATATTATGGTTTGACCTAAACAATTTCTTGTATTCTTTTCCTTCCAAGCTAGAGGAGGTATCCTATGAGCTCTCTGTTTTGTTTGCCGTCCAAATTCTCACTCCACCGAGCCCTCATTGTTTATAAGTTTGAAATCATCCAATATAAAAGGAATACAGAATTTTCTCCACGAGGATAGAGTCCATGAGCAATGAAAAAGCAGGTGATCTACAAACTCAAACTATCTTTTGCATAATGAACACCTATTTACCCAAACAATGACTCTCTTTTGGGAGGTCTCTTGAGTTAAAATCCTTCAACAAGTCCCCTACCATGCGAAAAAAAAAAAAAAGAAATTCTTGAAATTAAGGAATTCCGGATAAACTTCCAAGAAAAAGTATCCCTACACTTGTCGATGCAATTCAATCGAAGTGAATTGTAATATCTTTTTACCTCAACCAATGAGTTTCAGCTCAAATGGCACAAATCCCCCTCCCCTTGTTATAAAGTCGGATTCGAGTCTCACTGTGAATAAAAAAAAAAAATATCTTTTTACCTCAATGATTCCTACCGGCAAACTCTCCAAAATGTGATTCATTCCCTATCCAAATCTATCTTGAACTACTTCAGCCATTCAAAGAAGTTAAAGAACATGTTCCAAAATATACCTCTTTGGAGAGAGGCTTGTGTGCATACTTATACATATTTATCCAACTCTAACTCATACAAGCCCGAGAAATGACCCTTCAGCTGACAAGGGCTACACCTCTCCTTGTGCCCAAAGGAAATTCTCAACCCATAACCACCTTCAACCCTAACGTACTCCTAAAAAAATATTCACCTTATAAGGTTGAACAACCTTATCACACATCCGTTTATTATGAGATGTCCCATATTTAGCCACAATTACCTCTTTCCCGAATGATATTGTTCTAATATAAGAACTTCCATAGCAATTTTCCTAAAAGTGCCTTGTTGAAGTCAATTAGAGATGATCTAATACCAACATCCCCTCTTGCAAATGCCACTTCAAGATCTCCCACTTAATCAAACTAAATTTCTCTCCACCATTCATGTTGCTCTCTCATAAAATCTTCTTTGGATCTTTTTGCCAGCAAATCTGGGATAAGAAATATACGTAAAGATTAAAAAGTTGCTTGGAGATTAAGTATTTCTTTGGTTAGAGGAATACCCTTTTTCTGACCTTGCTCCTCAAACTTAGCTATAACCCCATCCTGGATAGTCTTCTTGTTGTGTTTTGCTCTCAGGGAAAGTTTTAGATAGGATAATTGAAGGCTTCACACTCCACATCCCTAACACACCTTCTCCAATTGGGATGCACTTTTTGCTTCAATCGAGAAATTATCTCAAATCTTACACTACAAAAAAACACGTTTTTTGCGATGAAATTTAGCGATAACTTTTTTTGGTTGCAATTTTGCGACGAATTTAACGACGAAATATTTTTTCATCGTTATTCCCAACGAAATTTCCAATGAAAAAATAGTTGTAGCTAATTTAGCGACGACCGGAAATTCGTCGCTAATTTTACGACGAATTTTGAAATTCGTCGCAAAATTTGAAAAATAATAAAATAAAATAAAATATTAATAAATATTAATTAATTAATTAATTAATTAATTAATTTAGCAACGAATTGTGAAATTCGTCGCTAATTTTGAAATTCGTCGCAAAATTTAAAAAAAAAATAATAAAATAAAATAATAATAAATATTAATTAATTAATTAATTAATTTTGCGACGAATATCGAAATTCGTCACAAAATTAAAAAAAAAATAAAAAAAAATATTAATAAATATTAATTAATTAATTTTGCGACAAATATTTAAATTCGTCGCTAATTTTGCGACGAATTTCGAAATTCGTCGCAAAATTAAAAAAAAAATAATAATAAAATATTAATAAATAATAATTAATTAATTAATTAATTTTGCGACGAATTGTGAAATTCGTCGCAAAATTAAAAAAAAAAATATTAATAAATATTAATTAATTAATTAATTAATTAATTTTGCGACGAATTTTGAAATTCGTCGCAAAATTTTAAAAAAAAATAATAAAATATTAATAAATATTAATTAATTAATTAATTAATTTTGTAACGAATTTTGAAATTCGTCGCAAAATTTAAAAAAAAAAAAATAAATAAAATATTAATAAATATTTATTAACTAATTAATTAATTTTGCGACGAATTTTGAAATTCGTCGCAAAATTTAAAAAAAAATAAAATATTAATAAATAAATAAATAATTAATTAATTAATTTTTGCGACGAATTTCGAAATTCGTCGCAAAATTAAAAAAAAAAATTAATAAATATTAATTAATTAATTAATTAATTTTGTGACGAATTTTGAAATTCGTTGCAAAATTAAAAAAAAAAAATAAATAAATTATTAATAAATATTAATTAATTAATTAATTAATTTTGCGATGAATTTTGAAATTCGTCGCAAAATTTAAAAAAAAAATAAAACAAAATATTAATAAATATTAATGAATTAATTAATTAATTTTGCGACGAATTTCGAAATTCGTCGCTAATTTTGCGGAAGCGCAAGGGTTCGAACCATGATGGGAGCAAAGCGGAGGAATTTTTCAGGAATCAAGTGAAGGAGGGCGTGTGGGGGCCGACTCGGGCGGGCGTGCGGGCGGGCGGTTTGGATTCAGGCGGGAGCGCATTTTTTTTTTCATTGTTATTTTAGCGACGGATTTAGGGACGAATTTATATCCGTCGCTAATTTAGCGACGAATTTTTTTCGTCCCTAAATTAGCGACAGATAATTTTTCGTATCTAAATTTGCAATGAATTTGGCGACGAAAAATTATCCGTCGTTAAATTTAGCGACGAATTTTATATTTCGTCGCTAAATTTAGCGACGAATAATTTTTTGTCACTAAATTCGTCGCAAAATTAACGACGAAAATTTATTCGTCGCTAAATTTTGTCACGAATTTTTGATTTTCGTCGCTAAATGCAGCGACAAATAATTTTTCGTCACTAAATTTGCGACGGATTTAGCGACAAAAAATAATTCGTCGCTAAATTTGGCGACGAATTTCTAATTTTTCGTCGCTAAATTTTTGCGACGCGTTATTAGCGACGAAAAATTTTTCGTCGCTAATTTTGTTGTTAACATTTTTAGCGATGAATTTTTATTAAATTTTTGTCGTTAAATTTGTTGCTAAAAGCTGGTTTTTTTGTAGTGTTAACGCATTGAGAAAGATGTCGCGCATAACATTATCCACAAACAAGGGGTGAGAGATGCTTGATATCCTCCCTTCCTACCTATAACTCGAAAAACAGAAGTCCAAACTTCTCTACAACACCATTCTTAATAGTCTTCTCATTGTGTTTGCTTTCAAGGGAAGCTTCACATAGCACCCCAGAATAAAAACCGACATAACAATATTATCCCCCCTGATCAATTGGGTTTTGCTTCAATTGAGAAACCATCTCAAATATCAATTCATTTGAGACATGACATGCCTAACACCATGTAGAAATCACTATCAACATGATCCCATATGAATCTTAACTTCTTCCAACACATTCCAAAACAATCTAACTCCTTGGTGAGGCACATAAACCTAGATGAAATCTACACAGAACCATCATTCTCGTCCTTTATTAAGCAATAAACTTAGTGAGATCCTATTGCGTTATCTTTGACATCAACAAACTTATCGTTCCACAAAAGATGTATGCCTCCCTCACTAGCCTCATTGAACATGAAAATTTCTCTATCTCTTCCTCTGGAAATGCTTTGCCTTAAGCAATCATCTCCCATGCCCAATTTCCTCTCTTCCAAACATGCCGTATCCCACTCTTTCAAAAAATGCTTTACACCACCCTTTTATTCAAACCATTCATTTGTTGGGCGCAGAAGGAGTCTAGCATGGTGAGAAGAAAACGATAACACAAAATAACTAAACAAAACTTGCACTTTCAAAGATAGAAGGAGAGAGGAATTGTATTTCTCTTCAATCAAAGATGGATTATGTACAATGCCTCTCTTACAAAGGAGGAGGACTACCCTATTGATAGAAAAGGGATGGGAGTCTAAGAGTCTCTTACATTATTTCTCCATTAGGCTCTCATAATACCGAATAATAACTAATAAATTCTAGTAACTCCCAATAACTATCATTAACTAACACTAACTAACCATAACTACTTTGACTGTTACATTGTAACACCCAAAAAAAAAACAAAAGAAAAGAAAAATGGAGACTCAGCGTTTTGGGGCAAAACGTTGCGTCCCCAAATTTGGGGATTAGGGTTGGAACCCTAATCCCTCTCTCTCTCTCTCCCTCCCCGACCCTTCGTTTCTTCTCCCACCGCGGCACCGCCTCTCCTTCGCCGCGTGTTCTGCCGCCATCGCCACCACCTTCTTCTTCTTCTTCTTCTTCTTCTTCTTCCCCTCTCGGTTTCTCTCTCACAGTCTCTCCCTCGCGATCTCCCGCGGTCTCTCTCCCTTCCGCCGTACACCGCCGCAAGCCACGATCGATCGCACCGCGCCGACCGCAGCTGCCTTTCCTCCCGCGAGCACTGCCTTCCGCCATAGCGTGCGACTACAGCGCGATCCCCCAGCCCGAGCCGAGCGCGCCTCAGTCCCTGAGCGAGCAGGACCCAGCTTGCAAGTGCGAGCCAGGCCGCGAGC
Organism: Dillenia suffruticosa; assembly: GCA_033439265.1. Classification (NCBI taxonomy): domain Eukaryota; kingdom Viridiplantae; phylum Streptophyta; class Magnoliopsida; order Dilleniales; family Dilleniaceae; genus Dillenia; species Dillenia suffruticosa. The sequence continues at coordinate 20,436,253 of JAVTVX010000024.1, read as the reverse complement.
AGGACCGAGCCCGCAGCGCGAGCCAGACCCATTCCGTAGCGCGAGCCCAGGCCGCGAGCAAGACCCAGCCCGTGAGCGCGAGCCAGGCCACGAGCAGGACCTAGCCCGCGAGCGCGAGCCAGCCCGTGAGCGCGAGCCGGCTCGCGAGCACGCAAGCTAGCGTGCGAGCCAATGCACGAGCGCGCGAGCCAGCGCACGAGCACCAGCTCGCAAACCACTGCGGCTCGCGAGCCACTGCTGGCCCGTAGGCCTATCAGTCGCAGGCCCGTCAGGCCGCAGGCCCATCAGTCATAGGCCCATTAGCTGCAAGCCTGCCGGCCCGCTAGCCCACTGGCACGCAGACCCGCGAGCCTGCTAGCCGAAGTCCACTGGTCCACTGGCCCGTTGACCCATGAACCTATGGGCCCGCGATGGCCCGTGACAGCCCACGAACCTCCACGCAGGTAACTAATTGAGAGTTTTAATTCTGATCTAAGTGTTTAGATCTAACAAATAAATTTTGTTTTGATAGGAAACACTACAGACTTTGGAGTGACCGAAGATACATTCGGACGAAACTCTGCGCTTTGAGAAAACCCTAGGTGAGGAGATTTCGACTCTAATTGATAAATTGAATGAATCTAGAATTGAATATAAGATGAAATGTTCTGTATATGTTTAGAGTGTAAGTAGAATCCGAATAGAATACAATTTCTAAAATAATTATATGTGATTTTGAAGATTAAATATAGAATGTTACAGAAACTAGATGGTCTGATACGAAAGAAGTATGTTATAGAATCACAAAATCATGTCGAATGAATTCGAATAGTTTCCCTTAGAGTTAAACTTTGAAATATGCATGAAAGTATCTGGGTTGTAGGGTTGGAATGAAATGAGCTGTAAAGTGGAGGATATTGTACATTTTATATCTTTCTTAGGTTGTTTTGAGTAGTTAATTGGCAAAATGGTATGTAGGACGAAGGGTAGCTTAAAAATGGTGATCAAAGTTTAGGAATGGTTGAAATCGTTTTCATTATAAGTTATTTTGCATATAGGCAATCTAAATACGATCTCAGTATTATAAAAATGGATAAACCCTAAAGATGTTGAGAAATTGATATTAAATTTTGATGATCTGATTAGGTTGATATTTTTGGAAACTCGAGAAATCAGATTGGATTTATTTTGAAAATAGGGAGTGACCACCCTCCCTAGAATGGTGATTGAGACTTTGACATTCGCTATTGATTGAAAACCATGTTTCAAAAATACTTTTTAAATGACATGTTTCTGTAAATGTATGATTGTTAGAACTTTCGAATATTTTATGAAATGTTTTGTGACCTTTGGAGTGTCTTAATTTCTGATTTTATTGATATGCATCCATGAATTTTGAAAACTGAATATTGTGCCACATTTTCGACATATTGACATGTTTTAATGCTTCCACTGCATTGACACATGGTTTTAAATTGATTTACTTATATATTTGGGCTATATGCCTGACCGACGTTATGATATGATGCATGGGGCTATATGCCCGGCCGACATGGTGATGGGATGCATGGGGCTACGTGCCCGGCCGATATGATATTGTGATATGCTTCCTATAGCATCCGTAGCTACGAAGGACATCTGGTAGAGGCACACCTTGTGTCTGGATATGCTTCAGCCGGAGGTATCCGCCAGATCGTCATGTGTATGGGTGTCCCAGGTTGACCCTCATCGGACAGGACATTGAGTACGGCTCCGTCTAGACCAGGCGGGGGCACCATATACGGTCGACTAGTTATATGTACATTATTATTATTTACAGGCTAGTTGGAGTAGACTGTGGCTAACATTTGGGTAGAAATCCATTATTTAATACTTACATTTGGAAAAACCCCCAATGCGTTGTCCTTGGTCGAGGTAGACCATTGCCGGAGTTGTTTGATTGGCCGGCTCTTTATGAATTGATTTCCACATTGGATGCATATGTTATTTTTAAATGTGTGTCTGATGATATCTGATTTGTTGAAACAACACGTATTTTTCCCACACTTGATATTGTGTTTCATGCTTTGATACTCCAAGTTTACCCTTGATATTGATAGTATGATGTCAATACCCTCACTTACTGAGTATCCTCCCTTAGATATCACCCCTTGCTTTCTTTCCCACAGGATTAGTGTTGGACCGAGGAGGTATTGTTGGGTTTGTATAATTGTGACGCGAACATGATATCACTGGATTTGGGTATGGATATTTTCATCTCTTCCGCTATAATGATTGGTAATATCGTTATATATTGGAGATTTTAGTTTGATCAATGTATTTATCTAAATTTTTTTATGGGATGACTGTATAAATTATGGACATTTATCCGTGAAACCCTCGTATTGATTTATTTCATTGCATTGAGGCATTTGTGAATATTTTAAAAATAATTTGGGAATTTATTTTATATATGCGTAGAATTTAGGTCCGCTCGGTGTGGCGGCTGCTCATGCTCTAGTTGGGCATGACAGTAGAGGTCTATGGATAGGTCTGTTGGAAAAATTTTACAGTATTGCGTTGTTCTGGATGTTGGCTGTGGCAGTAATTGATTTTGGAGAGGTCAGAATGGTCATTTGTTTATTTACAAGATGAATGTGGATATACATGTCAAATTGTACTTGGGAGACCTCCGAAATATGGAGAGATTCTGTTTGATTTTCTATAAAAATATAGCCGGCATTCAGGACAATGGGCGGTTGTTCATGACCCCGGTTTGGGGCGTGACATACATGACTCTTCATATATCCTCATAAGTACATATTTATCATAGTAGTTATTGTTTGGGTGCCTCATGAACTTTCAGTTGCTGGTTACACTATGCGCTGGCATTGGTTTACGGTGCTATGGTATTAGACTGTGGCACCTTGTTGAGCTCTGGTATATGCTAGCACGTGCAGTGGCTTGTTCGTTCGAGCCATTTCTTCAAGTTTAATCATTTCCAACACCCCCCGTAAACTTAACATTCTCATAAGTCCAACTATCTCTCTCAAATTTTGAAATCTATCATACTTGAGGGGTTTTGTGAAGAGATCAGCAATTTGTTCTCGAGTTTTCACATATTTTGTGTCGATCTCCTTATTTGCAATGCATGGAATCTTGCATCAATATGCTTACTTCGTTCATGAAACACTGGGTTTTTTGCTAGAGCCATGGCTGACTTATTGTCCATCATGCTTTTGGTTGGGTTTTGTTCTTCAAAATGAAGTTCTCTTAGCAGTTTCCTTAGCCATATAGCATGACACACACCGGAAGTTGTTGCTACATACTCCGATTCACACGTTGATAGTGTCATTATGGGTTGTTTCTTTGAACTCCACGAAATTGCATTATTTCCCAAATAAAATATAATCCCAATAGTACTCTTTCAATCTTCAATATCACCAACATAATCACTATCACAGTATCCTTTCAATTTAGAATTATCTGTTGTCGAATAAAATAATCCATAATCAAGAGTACTTTTAAGATATCGAAAAATTATTTTTGCTACCTTCATGTGTTCTTCACTTGGATATTCCATAAATCGGTTTACTACTCCAACTAAAAAAAGTATATCGGGTTTAGTGCATGTCAAATACCTTAAACTTCTAATAAGACTCCAAAACATCGTTGGATTAGTTTTCTTCGCTCCATCCTTCTTGACAAGTTTTACTCCACATTCTATTGGAGTATTTACAGGATTACAATCCATCATCTTGAATTTCTTGATGATCTTTTTAACATAGGCCTCTTGAAAGATAAAAATCTCATTATCTCTTTGTTTCACCTCTATCCCCAAGTAATATGACATGAGACCCATATCACTCATTTCGAATTCTTGGGTTATTGCCTTCTTGAAACCTTCATACATCTGTGGATTGTTTCCGGTAAGTATTAGATCATCCACGTAGATGCATATGAACAAGATATCTCTATTCTCTTTCTCACATAAAGTGTATACTCATGAATGCATCTAGAGAATCCATTCTCTTGAAGGTACTTATCAAGATGACTGTACCAAGATCTTGGTACCTGTTAGAGGCCATATAAGGCTTTCTTAAGCCTTAGCACCTTGTTTTCATGGCCTTTTATAGTAAATCTTCTGGTTGTTCCATGTACACTTCTTCTTCCAGAGAACCATTTAGAAATGCGGATTTTACATCCATATGATGAATAGTCCACTGATTTTGTGCTGCAAGGGCAATGATCAATCATATTGTCTCCAATTGAGCAACTGGAGCAAACACTTATTCATAATTCACACCATATTGTTGTTTGTACCATTTTGCGACCAGCCTTGCCTTGTGCTTTACCATTTCTCCATTGGCATTTTTCTTTGTCTTGTACACCCATTTTACCCCAATTATACTATGACCACTAGGAAGTGTTGTAAATTCCCATGTGTTATTTTTCTCGATTGAGAGAATTTCTTCCTCCATAGCTTGTATCCATTTCTTCTCTTTTACAACCTCTGTGAAAGTTAATGGTTCATCATTAGAAAATAGACAAAGTAAATTTTCATTGTCTATTCTTTTGGTAGTATCATACAAGTCGTCTATGCTTCAAAATCTTGGGGTCCATTCACTTGGGTTTGTTGGCATATTAGGCGTAGTGTTCTCTCCTTCGACTTCTTGCTCCATGTTCTCTTCTTCTCCCAAATAAGGAAGAAATTCATATTTCTCTCCATTTTTTGTGCTCCAATCCCACAAAATGCTTTCTTCAAACTTCACATCTCTACTTACAATCAATTTTTTACTGTTAGGGGTCAAAGCACTTGTACCCATTTATATTTTCAGTATACACAATGAGCACCATCTTTTTACTCCTATCATCAAGCTTTGTCCTCTCTTGCTCCAGCACATGAATGTATGAGACGGATTAGAACACTCTCAAGTGTCTAACAGTTGGTTTCCTTCTGCTCCATGCTTCTTGAGGAGTCTTTTTCTCTAAACTCCTTGATGGTGATCCATTAGACAGATAAACTACACATGTAACAACTTCAACCCAGAATTCCCTAGGCATGTCTTTACTCTTTAACATTGTCCTAGCCATATTGAGGATCGTCCTGTTTTTTCTTTTAGCAACTCCGTTTTGTTGTGGTGATCTTGGCACTGTCATAGGATGTCTAATTCTATGTGCTTCACAAAAGTTTTGAATTCATTAGAGGTAAACTCACCACCTCTATCTATCCTTAAGGTTTTGATTTGGTAGCCACTTTCTTTCTCTACCTGAGTTTTGAACTTTTTGAACACATAAAAAATCTCGCTCTTATTTTTCAAAAAATACACCAATATCTTCAGTGAGTAATCATCAATGAAGAGAACAAAGTATGAATTGTTCTCCAGAGATTGAGGCTTTATCGGCCCACATACATTAGCATGAACAAGTTGTAGCGACTTGGTGGCTCTTGAATTTGACATTTGGGGAAAACTCCTCCTTGGATGCTTCCCAAGCAAACACGCCTCACACAACTTGTTTGGATGATTTATCATGGGAATCCCATTCATCATATTTTTTTCTCCTAAAGCCTTGAGACTTTCAAAGCTGAGGTATCCGTACCCCATGTACCATATCCATGAAGGATCCTGGACACAAATATGTAAGCATTTTGCTTCCGTTGTCTTCAAGTTGAGCAAAAACATGCGATTTTTTGTCATAAGAACTTTGGCAACGAGTCTATCTTCTCGGTCTTGGAGCCAAAGAAAGCGATCCTTCATAGTCACTTTATGTCTGTTCTCTAAAAGTTGTCCAATACTCAAGATGTTGCTCTTTATCTTGGGTATATAGTAGATATTGCACAGTATTTTGTGGTCTCTATTTTTCTTGGCCAAAATCACGAGTCCTTTCCCTCGATTTCAACTTTTGTGTTATCACCAAATCGGACATAGCCCATCAACTTTTTGTCTAAGTCCGCAAACTTGCTCCTATCTCCCATCTGGTTGCTTGCAACATTATTAAGATACCATATGTCATTTTCTCTCAAAGGATCTTCCTTTAGAGAGAGCAAGAGGGTTTCACCTTCAATCTCCTTATGCTTAGTAAGATTTGTCTCTGTATCACCACTCTTGGTTTGATACTCCGAAGAATAGTGCCCATATTCGCCACATGAGTAGCGTTCAACTTGGCTTTTGTCACGCTCCGGCTCATTGTTTCTCCAATTGTTTCCTCTGCCTCTATAACGATCTCTTTGGACACTTTTGTTTTTATCATCTTGAGCATAATTTTGCTTTCCTCTCCCTTGACTACATCCTTGGCCTCTACCACGTCTTTGGCTTCTTCCACCTCTTTCTGAACCATTTCCTTTAGGATTAAAGGAAAGTTTTGCTTGCAAGACTTGTTGTATAAGCTCTGGTTGACTTCATTTCATTCTCTCTTCATGGCCTAATAACGACCCATTCAATTCATCAATAGGCATAGCCTCTAAGTTCTTAAACTCTTCAATTGCAACGACTATATGATTGAATTTTGTGGTAAGGGAGGGTATAATCTTTTCTACCACCAGTACATCATCTACTGCTTCTCCGAGCCTTTTCCTTTGATTCACTATCGCTAACACACGAGTGAAGTAATCCATTATGGACTCAGTCTCTTTCATCAAGAGTGACTCAAACTCAGCCCTTAGAGTTTGGAGTCTCACCTTTTTCACCTAATCAACTCCTACGATGGAATTTTTAAGGATATCCTATGCATCCTTGGCCTTGGTCTCATTGGCAATTTTCTTGAACATTTCATCATCCAATCCTTGATGGATGATAGAGAGAGCACTTTGATCTCTCTTTTTTACCTTTTCCAAAAGATCTAGTTAGGCTATTGTAAGTGCACTTTCATCAGTAGGTTCCTCATAACCCTTCTCTACAATTTCCCATAAGCCATGAGATCCAAGAATGGCCTTCATCCGAAGTGACCATCTATCATAATTTGTTTTGATAAGTTGTGGGAATTGGAAGGTGATGCTTGAACTTCTGGTAGCCATTTTAACAAGGTTTTGATACCAATTTGTTGGACACAGAAGGTGGCTGCGTGGTGAGAAGAAAACGATAACACAAAATAACTAAACAAAACTTGCACTCTCAAAGATAGAAGGAGAGAGGAATTGTATTTCTCTTCAATCAAGGATGGATTATGTACAATGCTTCTTTTACAAAGGAGGAGGACTACCCTATTTATAGGAAAGGGATGGGAGTCCAAGAGTCTCTTACATTACTTCTCTATTAGGCTCTTATAAAACCTAATAATAACTAATAAATTCTAGTAACTCCCAATAACTAACATTAACTAATACTAACTATAACTATTTTGATGGCTACATGACTCTTCATATATCCTCATAAATATATATTTATCATAGTAGTTATTGCTTGGGTGTGTCATGAACTTCTGGTTATTGGACCGTTGCACTATGTGTTGGCACTGGTCTACGGTGCTATGGTATTATACTATGGCACCCTGGCTTGAGGTCTAATGTATGCTGGCTTGTGCAGTAGCCTATTCGTTCGAGCTATTTCTTCAAGTTTAATCATTTCCAACATCATTCCCCTTAGATTTTATGAAAAATATGCAATATTGACATTATACTATCTCTAATCCTTTTCCGCTGCTACTTACTGCTTTTCATTTAGAGGAGTCTTCCTTACCATAAAACTTATTTCAGTCTAGTTCTTTTAATTGCCATTTACCACCTCCCAGCTTTTCCCCTTACTTGCTGACCTTTTCCCTCCTAATTCTTGTTTGCCTCCATCTTATCTAGAATTTGAGCAGCTTGTTCTTAAACCCCTTTGCCAAGACCTAAGCTTGTTACACACTTGCAGACTCGATTTGACACCCTTTTTGAATCAGCCAAGAACTCCCATCACCCACCAGCATGATTCACCTCTTTTTTATTCAGACCATTCAATTCCCTCAGATTTTATAGAAGGATACGCAACATTGACATTACGCTATCACTAACCCTTTTCCTTGAACTAATTCTTTTAATTGCTGCTTACCGTCTTCCAGCTTTTCCCTTACCTGCTGATTTTTCCCTCCTAATTCTTGCTCGCCTCCATTTTATCTAGAATTTGAGCAGCTTGTTCTCAAACCCATTTGCTAAGACTTAAGCTCGTTGTACACTTGCAGATCAAATTTGACACCCTTTTGAATCAACCTAACACTTCCATCACCCACCAGCATCATTTCAGCATCAGCTAGCTACTGCCCCTACGTTAAAGGCATAAGAAGATGGATCCATAGCTATAGAGCAGTCTGCAAACCTATCTCACCCACTCCACCACCAATAACTTCTTCAAACTCAAGTCTTTCTTTAACCTTTTCAAACTCTGCCTCCTCCAAACCCTCTTCAATCTCAACCGTATCCCAGAACTCCAGAAAGCACAGTCTGTGCTTCTTCCTCCTTAATCATAGAAGCATTAACTTGCAAAGGAACATCCACATGAAGAAGAGGTTTTAGAGAAACTTGTCGGCGTAAACCGATCCTTGGTCTCAATACCTCCCAACTGTGGACTCATCACTGACGCTATATCCCCTATCTTTTAGATTAGCAAAAAGCTTAAAACACCCTTTTGCATAAGGACTAGAAAGAAACGAAAATGAATCTTCGGTTCATGCCTCATTAGGTGGCCAAACCAAATCCTTTTGTCCACTCAAAAGTGACCTATTCAAAGGATGGCTTACTGTATAGAAATGCTCCTTCTAGGGTTCCCTTCTCCCTGATATGACCTGTTTCTTGTTGCAAGCCACATTGAAATCCTACTGCTCTAAATCCAGAGAAAGACCTTCCTGGACCCATCGGGATTGGAGCACCCTTCCCTACACAAGCATTGCAATTCATATCTTGTCCACTACCTCTCAAGTCCTCTTTGGATGCGCACAATGCTACATTAACGATACCCTCCCTTAGAATTAGAACAAAACCACTCTTGCAATTTAGATGCGAGCCCTCCAACTTCCATGGGTTCCTTTAGGGAGCTTGCTGATACTCCTCTAAAAAGCTATGAGTAAATTTCATGCCTAGTCCTTAAAGTTTGTCTAAATTTCATAAATTAGTACCTATAGTTAGGAATACTCCCTTGCGGTACTCAAACTTTCAAAAGTGTAACGAGTTGATTCTTTCATCAATGACGGTGACAATCTGGCCATTAACTGATGACGTGGCATGACGTAGTAATAAACCTGGCTATACAGACGTTGATTTGTCTCTAACGAGTTATTACATTTCAACACCTTTATAAGCCATATCAGCATTTTGCTGACGTGGTAGTGCTACCCTATTATCTTGTTGACGTGGAAGTGTCACGTCAGCACAAAGGGGGCTTTATCGCCACCATTCCTCTTTCGTTCTCTCTCTTCTCTCCGCTTTTTCTCTTTATTCTACCTGTCCATTGCACTGCCGGTAAGCATGCCATCAGACAACGAACTTCGATGCTAGGGAAGATGAATCAGTCGACCCAGTAATAGATTTGAGGTCTGATCCTTTTGTTTCTTGCTAGAAGTTATCATTTTAGTCATCCCTGAAACTCTCAATGTCCGTTTATGTATAACCACCGATAGGTTCTCCAATGCCGGAGACGATCGATCTTAGTATTGTAATAATGAATCTGAGGTTCGATTAGAGCAATTCCTCTGGCAACCTTGCGATTTCTTCTTCGAATGTCTGCATGTTGAGTTTGTTTCAGAATCTGACAAGCCTTCGAATGGCGACTAATGAGGCAGTCGAGTAACGATCGTTCACCATGGCAGTCCAACATGAATCATCTTCCCACAATGACCAATCGTCTTCCTTCGCGATGGTGATTCGAATAGCCTCTGCGACATGACCTTTCGACGATGAGGTTTTGTTGAATGGATCTTCAAATAAAGGACTTACAGGACTGAGTGCTAATTTCGAAAATCAAATATGAAGGCTTGAAGGCATTGTAGAAGGGGGCTTTTCCTACATGGGTTAGGCTTGGTCCTCGGCAATTTGTGTTTTAGGTTTCATATGAGAAGTTTCAGGCTCTTGCTAGACTCTTTTCTTTCTGATACTTATACGTTCTTTTAATTAACATCTGTTTAAGGCCATATCTGCCCTTTGAAATTAGTATAACAATCAATTTTGAGCGGAGGATTTTGCTATTCCCTAGAAGAAGCCAACACTTAGATGAAAACCTCAGGTCCTCTTTTTGTCCTCTATATCAGCAAGTAATAAAGGTTGTACAATACAGGCTTCATTGGAAGAAAACAACCATTCTTTTGTAAAAGACTTAGTCATTTGTTTCTCCTCAATAACCTAGTCACCTATTAAGGCTAGATTCTTGTTAATTCAAACATTGTATAAGCAATGAAAAAGCTGTGTTTTTCAACTGCCAGCTGTGAGCATGTTACTCTGCCAAACCGAATAATTTTCCAACCATTATGGGGCCATTTGCCCTAGATCATGGTGAAGGAGAGAGAGAGAGAAGTATTTTTATTTTCCTACTGAGAGAGAGAAAGGAGAGGAGAGAGAGAAAAATGGGGGAAGGGAGAGGGAGAGGGGAGGTTTTTTCATTTTTTTAGTGAGAGAGAGAGGGGAAAGAAGAGAGAGAAAGGGTAGGGGAGGAAAAGAGAGAAAAGTTTTATTTTTTGTTTAAGACCAGAAAGCCTTTTAGGTGCTGATATGGCATTGCCACGTCAGCAATTTTCCAGTTTGGTACAGCTACGTTAGCAATTTGCTGATGTGAAAATATGAGATGTCTTCAGATGTTGACATGGTAACAACTCATCAGCATCCGTACGACACGTATGTTGCCACATCATTCAATGTTAGCAGTTAACGGCCACCCTGTTGCCGTCATTGACGGAAGGATCGATTCGTTACACTTTTGGAATTTTGAGGATCATAAGGTAGCATTCCTAACTGTAGGAACTAATTTGTGAAAATGGAGTAAATTTTAGGGACTGAATATGTAATTTACTGAAAAAACTATCATCCATTATCACTTTTTACCTACACACACCTTTGTAAGAATAAATATTTATTTAAAGAAATAACTTTGTTATTTGTTAAGGAAAAATGTGCGGTGAGTACTGCTTTAAACATATAATATATAGTATGGTACTGGCTATTTTTATCATTTTATATTTTGAGTCAACCTTATTATAAAAATGTCCTGCCTAACCTAAATTTGATATGTTAATGAATTAATTATTTTCATTTAATATTAAATTTTATTATTTTTGATTGAGGTGTTGTTATATTTTGTGGTTCTTGAATTTTTGTTTTATTATCTTTTAGGAAAATTGATTTGCCTGCATTAGCGTGCGGCTACTCATGCTTGTGTTTTCTATTACCTTACCCAATTGTGTAGTGTGCGCTTTGAGTAGATTAAATAACTTTTTGACATTGCTATAAACTATTTCCCCACAGAATTATATGCACCTTTTACTTGCTGCATGTCAAAGGAAGAGAAGATATGGGATATTGGAAAGAGAAGAGGAGAAAATTTTTTGTTTAGAAGAAGAGAACACTCATTCTTTGTTACATCCAAATGCTTGTGCAAGGGGGGTTTTATAGGTACAAAATGACACATTTTAGACTATCATCATTAATTCTAAATGAATTAAATTATAAACATGTTATCCCAATAGACACATTCCAAAAATTTATTACTCCAACAAATTTAAATTATTATCATCACCCCCCTTAATTTGAACTTTTCTTCTTCATACCAAGTCTTGCTCTCAATCTTCGAAACTCTTCAAAAATGGCTTGGTAAAAATATCCGCAACATGATCTTGAGTCTTCACATACTTGAGTTCCACTTCCTTGTTGGAAATGCATTCTCTAATGAAATGATACCCGGTGTCTGCATGTATGCTTCGCTCATGAAACATCGGATTCTTTGCAAGTGCTTGTGTAGATTTGTTATCGATGCAAACTTCCGTAGCTTCTTCTTATAATAAATGAAGCTCATTTAACAACTTTCGGAACCAAATAGCATGACAAACACAAGATGTTGCCACCACATATTTAGATTCACAAATTAACAGTGGGACAATGGTTTGCTTTTTTGAATTCCATGAAATGACACAATCACCCATGAAAAATATGAAGTCAATAATGCTTTTTCTATCACCAATATCTCCCGCAAAATCACTATCATAGGATCCCATAAGCTTAAAATTATTAGAAGAAGAATAGAATAGACCATAGTCAAGTATACCTTTGAGGTAGCAAAGAATCCTCTTGATAGCTTTCATTTGGGAGGAAGTAGGAGTTTCCATGAAATGACTTAGTAGGCTAACTACGTAAAGGATATTAGGCCTATACATGTTAAATATCTCAAACTTCCCACAAGACTTTTGAATAAAATGGGATTTTCCCTTTCTTTATCTTGACAACCTTGTTCTAGAATCCATGGGTGCATTTACCGGCTTATAATCAAACATTTTAAACTTCTTCAAAACTTCTTTTGCATATCTTGCTTGAGAAAAAAATATGCCTTCCTCCATTTGCTTCACTTCTAAACCCAAGTAATATGACATAAGCCCTATGTCGTTCATCTCAAAGTCGAGTGACATAGCTTTCTCAAATTCTTCAAACATCCTTGGGTTGTTGCCCGTGAAAATAAGATCATCCATATAAAGACAAACAAGCAAAATATTACCATTATCATGAGCATTAACATAAAGAGTATGTTCATTAAGACAATGTACAAAACCATTTTCTCGAAAGTATTTGTTGATGCAGTTATTCCATGCCCTTGGTGCTTGCTTGAATCCATACAATGCTTTCAATCTCAAGAGTTCGTCTTCATATCCACCGACCACATAGCTCAAAGGTTGCTTAATATAGACTCCTTCTTCAAGATAACCATTCAAGAAAGCTGACTTTACATCTAGCTGATGAATTCTCCACTTCATTTAAGCTGCCAATGAGATGAGTAAATGAATGGTTTCCATTCAAGCAATAGGTGCAAACACTTCATCATAATTGACTCCATGTTTTTGGTTGTAGCATTTGACAACAAGTCTTGTTTTGTATTTTTCCATCATTCCTTTAGTATTCTTCTTCACCTTATACACCCATTTTACTCCTATGGCTTCATGACCTTTGGGAAGTGTTGCTAATTCCCACATATTATTCTTCTCAATTGCCTTGATCTCCTCATCTATGGCTTGTCTTTAACTTTTATCCTGCATGGCTTCATCAAAGGTTAAAGTTTTACTCTCTACAAGGAGACAATACAATTCATCATGATCAAAGTGATTTCATTAGATCTTGCATAAATATCAGCTATGTTTCTCATTTTTCTTGGCCTCTCATTTGAACTTTCTTCATGAGGAGTAGGTGAAGGTGGAGTTGTATCTTGTATAGGTGTTATGATCTCCTGCTCTTCATTGTCAGAGTATGGAAGAAAATCATAAAATTTTTCTTGTTGGGCTTCCCAAATCCACATTGTTTCTTCAACAAATTTGACTTCTCAGTTTATCACCACTTTGCCATTGCTTGGATTGTACAATTTGTACTTATAGAATGTGTGTCATATCTAATAAAGACATGTTTGACACTTTGATCATCAAGTTTGGATCTCTCTTGATGTGGTACATGAGCATATGCAATGCTGCCAAAAATTCACAAGTGCTTGACACTAGGTTTTCTTCCATTCCATGCTTCTTGAGATGTTTGATCTTTGACATTTGATGTTGGAGAGCGATTGGACAAATAAACTACACGAGAGATAGCTTCTACCCAAAACTCCTCTGACATATTTTTGGCTTTTAGCATGCTTCCTGCTATGTTAAGAATTGTTCTATTCTTTTTTTTTGGCTACCCATTTTGTTGTGGCGATCTAGGAGCTATCAAAGGACGATGGATTCCATGAATTGCACAAATGTCATTGAAGTCCCTCGAAATGAATTCACCTCCTCGATCAGATCTCAAGGTTTTGATTTCGTACCCAACCTACTCTCCTTTCAGACAAGTGCCTTGAATGCTTTAAAATCCATGAATGCTTATGATTTCTGCTTAAAAATAAATAAATCCAGGTCTTCTTGCTAAATCATCAATAAAGAGTAAAGAAATAGTTATTTTTACCGAATGAAGTTGGGTTGATGGGACCACACACATCTGTATGTACAAGTTTTAGCGGCTTGATTGCTCTAAATGTTACATCTTTTGGAAAACTCCTCCTAATATGTTTGCAGAGAAGGCATGCTTCACACAAGTGATTGGGATGGTTGATTGAAGGCATCCCTTTCACCATCTTCTTTTCTCCTATTGACCTTAATGTTCCAAAATTCAAGTGGCCAAATCTCATGTGCCAATGTCATGCTTCATATTGCACATTGACCTTCAAACACTTTGCTTCAAGTGTTTCAAGATTTAATTTGAACATCCTATTCTTTGACATGGCCACCTTAGAAATCAAATTAGTATTTTGATCTCTAAGCCAAAGATTGTTATTTTTCATAAGAACTTCATATCTATTTTCAAGCAATTGGTCTAAGCTTAAAATGTTAGTCCTTAGTTCAGGCACATAGTACACATCAGGAATCAATTTATGACTACTATCTTTGGATGAGATAAGGATTGTACTTTTCCTTTCAATGCGGATTTTCAAGGAGCCTCCAAAAGAAACATTGCCTTTCACCTTCTTATCAAGTTCTACAAATTTTTCTTTGTGTCCGCACATATGATTGTTTCCACAATTGTCCTAGTGCCATGAGCTATTATCACCCTTCTCTTCAGCTTTGATTTGTAGCAACATAGTCGACTCTTCAAGTTCTTCAACTTCTTGATTATCATTGACAAGAGTAGCCACTTCTTTAACATCATTGTTAGCACTACGACATTCCCAAGAATAATGTCCTAGTTTATGACAAATATAACATTCAATTTTGGACTTGTCGTACCTCCTTTTGTTTGATCTTGATAATAGCCTCGTCCTTTTCCTCTACCTCTTCCATGCCCTCTTAGTGATGATTGACTTCTTTCCTTATTGTATGAGTTATCTACGATGCCTCGTCATCGTCCATTTTGGCCTTGTCCACGTCCCTTTCCTTGTCTAGACCCTTTGAAATGTTTCCTTTTTTTCCCATTATTCTTCGAAGTAACCTTAGTTTTAAGAACTTGCTCCACCAGCTCCTCTTGTCTTCTCTTGATCTTTTCTTCATGGGCTTGTAGAGAGCCTTCCAACTCTTCAATGATCAATGTGCCTAGATCTTTTGTTTTTTCAATGGCACACACAACATAGTCAAATTTGGAAGTTAAAGACCAAAGAATGTTCTCCACCACACATACTTATTCCACCGTGTCTCCAAATCTCCTTAATTGGTTTGCAATTGCCTTCGCCCTTAGACAATAATGCGAATTTGAATTGAATTTTTTCATCTTCAATGCTTCAAAATCACCCCTTAGTGATTGAAGTCTCACATTCTTCACTTTATCAGCGCCTTGGAGCAATTTTGCCAAGATCCTCAAGCTTCATTTGAGGTAGTAGCATCGGCCACCTTCTTAAACATTGAATCATCGAAACATTGATGGATGAGGGTAAGGGCTCGTTGATCCTTCTTCCTTGTGTTTGACAATGCCTCCTTCTCAACTTGGGTTAAATTGTCTTCATTTTGAGGCCTCTCATAGCCTTTCTCTATAATCTCCCACACATCTTGAGAGCCAAGCAAGGCTTTCATTCTTAAACAAATATTTCGTAATTTTCTTTTGTGAAATGAGGAAATTGGAAGGAAACTATTTCATTGTTTGCCATCTCTTAATGTTGCCACAACACTCTTCTCTTAATTTTAAAGACTCTTCTCTCAATTTTAAAGAGTATGGCTCAGATACCACTTTGCTAGAAAGAGAGGAGGAGAGAGTTTTTTTGTTTAGAAAAAGAGAACACTCATTCTTTGTTACATCCAAATGCTTGCAAAAAGGGGGTATTTATAGGTACAAAATGATATCATTTAGACTACCCTTATTAATTCTAAATAAATTAAACCATAGACATGTTATCCCAAGAGACACATTCCAAAAATTTATTGCTCCAACAAAGGATGCCCAAGAGACATATTCTAGAAATGATCCGCAAGTGACATATTATAGAAAATTCAAATTATTATTAGATATGGGATAGATTGGAGACAAGAATGAGAAAAAAAGGAGGGATCTTGGAGAATGCGAACAAGATGGGGGAGAGATTAAAAAAATAATGTAATCATCAATTCATTAATCAATATCACAAGCTTGTTCCCACCAAACCCAATGCCTAATTTATATAGGAAAAATACTAAAAATAATTGAAATAAACAAAATCACAGTCCTATGAAATGAGGAATAAACCAATCATAAAATATTTGAAATTGCCCTAAACTCGTAACTACTAAACAAACTGCTAAGTGTTCTGCAAATTTTCTCTTTGGCTATTCTGAAAAGTAAAAAGCCCAAGTGGAATCAAGGCAGGGTTCTTCTCTATGTGAAAAAGACCAAATGAAAAATGCTCTAAACTTGTAAGTAATAAAAGAACTACCGAGTGTTCTGCATAATTTCTCTTTGGCCCAAACAACTTTGTTGTGAAGAGTCGAAAAGCCCAAATGACATCAAGGCAAGGTTTGTCTATAGGGGAAAAAGACAAAATGAGGAAAAATACAAAAGAACATTGCTTAGGATCTCCATGAGAACAACAATACCATGAACAAGTCCTTCACAGTCTACTGGTGCTAAGGAAAGATGATCTCAATGTCAATTCTAAATAGGATTAAGTATGGGAATGGAGAAACTCAATCGGACTTAGAAACAAGATGAATTTCCATTGATGAATAAGAGAACATACACAATGGAAGTTCTGAAAATTAGATTGTAGAGAGAAGAGGAGGGGAATGGAATCTAGATTACAAAGACATACCTCCAATGATTTCAGTCCTGGTCTTTATCAAAGTCAGTTCCCCCCATTGCAGTCCCTTTGCACACATCCTAACTAACTAATCAACTCACTAACAACCGTCTTAACTAACTATCCAGCTCACTAATCAACCGTCCTAACTAACTAGCCAGCTAACTAACAATTTGCCAGCTCATTACAACACTCTATGCTCTATGACTTCTCTGCAACTCCTTAATCTCTTCATGCATCAATCCCTTTCCCTTTAAAAGATCCTTGTCCTCAAGGATCAAAAGCAGGATACTTTTACTTAAGATCATGCCAATTAACCCATATAGCATCTTCAGGAAAACCATTACTCCACTGGACCAAAACTTGTGTAACAGCAGCATTCCCTCGTTTTACTACCCTTCTGTCCAAGATCGCCACAAGTTCCTGCAAAAGTTGACCCTAATCGTTGATGTCCCTAGGCAATTGAGGGGCCACTAGTTGGTTTCCAACCTTCTTTTTGAGCAGGGACACATGAAAGGTAAGATGAATCTTAGCATCACTAGGTAGCTGCAATTGATATGCTACTTTACCCAGTCTAGCTTTGTAATACCGATTCCTCGGTGTATGTATCAGGTACCTTCTCATCATATATATATATATATATATATATATGTACATACGAAGTTATCTACATCTCATCAGGAAAGCTAGTAGAAATGTATTTCACTAAAACCACTTCTGAAAATTTTTAGCAAACCTGAAACAACTTATTTTTATGCAAATGATTTTAATTAGACCTAATATGAGATTTTGGGTCAAAAATATAAATATATAAAATTTTAGAGTTAAAAATATAATTATCACTTTTTTGGTACCAAAATGCAATTTTAAAAAATGTTAGGGACTTCAATGCAATAGAATGGAATTTTTTTTTAAACACAAAATGACATGGCTGAAAATTCACTAGGGAATAAAAGAGTGATGTTGCATTGTTTGGCACTAGATCAAGGGCTTAGATTTAAGTGAGTACTTGGTAAATTAATTTGGACTTTTGGATTTAATAATGTAGATAAGCTCGGATCAAAAGTCAAAGATAGTAGGAAACAAAGCATGGGCAAGTTATGGAGTGTTAGAAATTTTGAATTCAATCCAAAGGTGGAAATTAAATTGAGAACTTAATGAGATTGTTTGGACCATTGATCTAATAAAGCTAGAGACAATTGGACAAGGCATTTAATGCCAAAGCATGGTCAGGAAGTCCTTATTACTTGTCATGGTCGAGAGACATGTGAAGGAAAGCAATACTTGACTTTTGACATATAACATCAATGGTTGAGATGTATTTGGCAAGGTGGTGATAAATTGTGACCATTTGATTCCGTAAAAATTAGAGACAAACAAGCATTGAATGAAAAAGGCAAGCATTTATTGGAGGAATGTTAGTGATGTGTAAATTTTGACATGTAATTAAATTTGAAGGTTGGGATGAATTTTTACAAAATGGATGGTAGAGATTAATAGTGGTGGAGTGAAGTATGCTTGTGATAAATAAAATGTTTCAACCCTTCATTTGCTTTACCAAGAGTGGCCGAGAGTGAAAGGAAAAGTGAGGAGCATTCTTCATTTCTTCAAGAGCAGAGAGTGAGAATGAGAGAATCCAACCTCGGAGGAGAAAACTGTGTTGTAAAAATTTCTTCAATCTTCAAATATCTAGGCAAATTTGAAAACAAGATCTTTGGATAAGCTGAAATTGGAAGATGTAGGAGTTGGTAAACCCTTGAAAAAACTAAGATCCTTGCTAAATAAGGTAAGAGTTCAGCCACTCAAAACTATTGTTCTATGATTCAAGAAATATTTTGAGCATGCTATATGATTAATAAGCAAAAGAAAATGAAAGATGAGCATGAAATAAAAAGGGGCCAAGAGGAAAATTTTAGAAAGACCATAGGAGAAAAAAGAACTCCATTCTACCATTTTCGGCAGAGAATCCCCCTTAAATTTGAGATATCTTCCTAACATAAACTGAGCAAGTGCTAAACACAGAAGTTGTAGCTGTAGGTCTTATCTTTCCAACAAGATAAGAATCACCTAAATCTGATTTCTATATCAAAAGTTATGATAGTTCTTCCGAGACTGTGTAGAGTATTCCTTTGTTTTCGACCATATAGTAGCAGAATTTTTAGTGACCAATTTCGATCCTCTTCTAGACATAATTAAGAAAAACTCCAAACGCTAAATTTGTAGATCTCTATCTCATCTTTAACTTATTCAAATTTCGCTTAAATTATAGTAGTATGCTAAAAGTTATAACACTTTCACTGAGACAGAACAGAGCTTGAGTTTATAACAAAATTGAGATAAAATTTTGAATTTCTGAAATTTTATGTTTAGAATTAGAGAAAATGCTCAAAATGAAAGTTATAATGACACCAGAAATAATCAATTTGGAGTTATTTGTTAGGAGATATGAGAAAACTACCGAAACTGTGCAAATTGAGTTATAAAAATCTAAACCAAACCAAAAATAAAATTTTATAAATTCATACAGTGAGAATCGGAAGATGAGTTAAACATGAAAAACATAGGTAAATGTCTTAGTTTTAAGCAGCAATTTGGATCACTCAATTCTGAGCTACATAGAAAAAGTTATAGCATTTATTTTCCTAAGACTACGCAAGTGCAAAAATTTAGAGTTAAAAAATTTATGATTGTTTGGACTCAAAGACAAATTTGTATTTGGCCGATCCAAAACACAAAATTTTAGTATTGGGCCCAAGTTCAATTAGAACTTTAAAATCCAATAATTCAAGACCCATAATGAGAGATGTGATCCAAAAATCTAAAACTAATCAAAATTGTGAAAGTTTTGTAAAGAAATAAAGAATTTACACGTGTATATTGTTGTCTTAGGGGTAGACTATTATTCTACATACGAGGGGGGATTTGGTTGAGCTCGAGATTGAAAAGGGAGTAGCGTACCCTCCCCATATAAAGTGAGTGAGATTTATGATACCATGTTATTAATATCAAACCGTGTTTTATCGTTTTCAAAAATGTCATGATTTATTCGTATGAAAAATGATATTGTTAAAGGTTTTGATAAATGTTTTGTGATAAGTAGAGTGTTTAAAAAAATGAGTTGATAATATGTATTCATGTGAATTGTTTTAAAAAATGATATCGTGCCATGTTTTGAAATTCTGAAATATGATTTCTGATATGACTATGCATCTTGACACGTTTGATTGATACTGATTTGGCACTTGGACTGAGAGTCCATAGAAATTGACAGATATGATATAGTCCCTAAGGGACAGTCGTAGCTACAGGCACGTTTGTCGAGACACCCTATGTGTGTCCGGATAGCCTTTTACATGAGGTATCCTACAAACGATGTGTACTACATGGGTTGGACCCATAGGTGGTTTATAGATTATGGAATAGTCTAGTTGAATTGAAAGGGGAGTGCCGTCAATATAGGTGGTCTAGCACAGGGGGAGGTACGTGGCCAATACCGAGGTAGAGAGCAAAATATGAAAATACTTGCATATGAAAAACCCTTGGTGCACCTATCATTGGTCATGATTTACCCTTGTCGGGAACTGTTTTCTGGCTAACTCTATCGGTTTCTAAAAGTGATTTGGATACATATGAATGATTTGATGTGTATGCGTGGAACATAACGCATTATTTGAAAATTTCATGTAAAAATTTAGAAATGTATCTGTTATACTGATTTTGACACTCCATTGTTCACTACAGTATTAATTTCATGATATCAACCCCTTACTCACTGAGTATTTCATAATACTCACACCTACTCCTGAAATTGTAACAGAGATAGACTGATAGAGGGATACGTCAAGAGAATTTTGACGTACTTGACTTTTCGGAGACTTAGACACGGTACTTTTCTATTTTTCGCTGAATGTATATATGTGAGGATTTTAGATTGACCATGTATGGTATGACTGTATTCATGTTATGAATTGGGACTCTCATACTGAGTTGCATACTCGTACATTGTTAATTGTAAATGTTTACTTGAAAAAATATATTTTGAAAGATTATGTTTTAATAGCCTCGCGTTACCTCGGGATATGTGTTGCGTTATGGGTAATATGCGGGAAAACGGGTGACTGTCCAAGGTCTCGGATCGAGGATCGGGGCGTGACAAGCTTGAATCCAAAAGGGGTCAAAGTATCATGGTAATAGTTTCTGACAGTGATGAGCTTTCAGAGAATGTTGTCTATATGGTTAGAGCTTAACATATACCTAGTCCCCAACTGAAAATTCTCTATCAGTTCTTTTTTTGTCTGCCAACTGCTTCATCCTATTCTATGCATGACTGAGGTGATGTTTAAGATTATGAATAAGGCGCTCCCTTGTCATTAAACTCCTATTAACAGCGTCTACATCAGAAAAACAAGGAAAAGAGAAATGATGAATAAGGGGGTTCCTGCCCATATAATACTTGAAAAGGTGTTGTTCTTATGGCTATGTAGTAGTTAGTATTGTACCAGAATTCTACCAAGGGTAGCCTCTCACCCACTCCTTAGGTTTATCACTAACCATGCATCTTAAATACTACACTAAGCATCTGTTCACTACCTCAGATTGACCATCGGACTAGGGATGATAGGCTGAGGAAAATTACAAATTCACCTGCTGCAATCTGAATAATTCTTTCTAGAATTGACTGAGAAACACCTTGTCCCTATCACTTACAATGGTTTTGGGCATTCCATGCAGCTTAAAGACTAAATCCATGAAAGCTTGAGCCACCGTTACAGCTGAGTAAGGGTGGGACAAAGGAATAAAATGTTCATATTTGCTTAATTTGTCCACCACGACTAGAATCATAGATTTTCCATAAGAATTGGGAAGTCCTTCTATAAAATCCATGGCTATATCACTCCATACCGAAGTAGGAATAGGTAAGGGTTGCAAGAGACCAGGATAAGCACTATATTTGTTTTGCATCGTTGGCAGACTTCACATTCTGTACTGGCCTTAGCAACTTCCAGGTACATGTGTTTCCAGTAGAAGGACTATTTAAGTTTCTTGTAAGAGACCTCTACTCCTGAATGACCTCGGTAACACTAGAGTGCCACAATTGAATCAATTTTAGGCACAATTCAGGTACATTGCCCACCATAATCTTGCCTTTTTGCACAAAATTCCATTTACCCAAGAATAATGTTTAATAGTTCTTCCATCTTGTAGTTGTGACAGCAGTTTTTTGAGTTTATCATCAACTTGCCAACTTTGTTGGATTTCAAACATAAAGTTTGTGCTAATAGTTGTCATAGCTTTGATTTCTGATTCCTCAAGTTCCATAGGTCTCCTAAATAGTGCATTTGCCACCACATTTCAACTCCTTTCTTGTATACTACTGAGAAATCATAGCCCAAGAGCTTAACCAGCCATTTTTGCTGAGTTGGTGTTGAGATTTTTTGTTCTAGGATGTACTTTAAACTCTGATGATCTGTCCTTATCACAAAGTGAGTCCCAACCAGATAAGGCCTCCATTTCTGCACAATTCTTGTTCATAAACAGGTAAAGCTCTGTGCCTCAGGACTAAACCTTGCTGAGAAAAGCCACTGGTTTATTATTTTGCAATAGCACAGCTCCTACTCCACAGTTAGAAGTATCAGTTTCTACCACAAATTCCTTCTTAAAATCTGGCAGTATAAGAATTGGAGCCTTACACAAAGCATCCTTTAATTTTTCGAAAGCAACTATTGCGTCATTAGTCCAATTGAATCCTTGCTTCTTTAACATATCAGTAAGTGGCTTAGCAAGATCACATAATGCTTAATAAACTTCCTATAGTAATCTATAAGTCCCAAAAATCCTCTTAGTTCCTTGACAGATTTAGGTTGAGGCCATTACTTAATGGCTTTTAATTTTTCGGGTTCAGCTCTAACCCCTAAGTGATCAATGATATGTCCCAAATATTGGATTTGTGGGACATCAAAAGAACATTTGCTTCCCTTAAGTTTCAATTGGTGTTGCCTCAAAAGATCAAAGACTGTCCCTAAATGCAGTAGGTGCTCTTGTTCAGTTTTGCTGTAAATGAGAATATCATCAAAAAACACTAACACAAACTGCCTTAAATAGGGTCTAAACACATCATTCATAAGCTTTTGAAAGACTGAGGGGGCATTAGTTAACCCAAAAGGCATGACTAAAAACTCATAGTACCCGTCATGAGTCCTAAAAGCAGTTTTTTCAATGTCATCAATGTACATTCTGACCTAATAATATCCTGATCTCAAGTCCAGTTTTGAAAATATACGGGAACCAAATAATTCATCTAATAACTCCTTGATTAATGGTGTAACACCAACTCTCGGTATATACTCATATATCCTATTTTATCTTTATATATGATGATTTTTCATAAATCCGTTTATAAATTTCACTCAGAAATTTTTCCGATAAAATTTCCCTAGAAAATTTTTATTCCAATTTTTAAGTATAAGTGAATAATTTCGAAATGGGATACAAATGGTTCTATGATGATAAGATGTGATTTTGAGAGTGAGAAAATTTTTAAATTTGATAAATAATTATTTTTAGGGTTAAAACGGTAAAAGTCCAGAAATTAGTCCGTAAACCCTAATTCGGATCGATTTTGACAAACAAGATCGAGACAACCATATTAAATTTCGAAATTGGTCCCATTGGGCCTAATATATGATTTTGGGCCTAGCGTGTAATTTTGAAAATTTTTGGGGTCAATTTATAATTTTTATAAGTTCAGAGACCAAATTATAATTAACAAGAACCTAGAAGCAATTTCTCAAAAGGTTGGGACTTCAATGCAATAAGATGGTAGACAACAAATTGGACAAGCCCTTAATGCCAAAGCATGGTGTGGTATGGAATGAATAAGTAAGCATTTATTGAGATATGTTGATGATGTACAAATATTGACTTTTGGGGAATAAAATGTGCTTGTAAAAATTAAAAGATTTCAACCCTTTCATTTGTTGCACCATGAAGTGGACGTAAAGAAAAATGTGGAGCTTTCTTCATTTTTTCAAGAGCCAAGAGTGAAAATGAGTGAGTCCAATCTAGGAGGAGAAGATTGTGTTGGAAAAATTTCTTCAAATCTCTAGACACATTTGAAAACAAGGTAAGGCCTTCTTTTGCATCCTAGAATACTATATTTTTGTTTTGAACCCAAAGGGAGACTCTTAACTTGGTGTACATAGGGTGACCAAAGGTTGGGACTAAGAGGAACGCTTGCTTGAGTTTTGGAAGGCAAAGAAATTGAGCTAAATTTTATGTTCTGTCTTGCTTTAAATTTTATTTCTATCTGTGAATACACCTTTGTTTTAAGATATCTTATAGTCAGAATTTGAAAATGGTCTAGTTAAGTAAATTGTAGATCCAAGTCTTATCTTTCCAACGAGATAATAACCACCTTAATCAGATATCTGTGCCAAAAGTTATGGCATTTTTCCTGAAGCATGACAGAAAATTGTTTTGTTTCGGACTATAAAATCAGTGTGCACAAACGAACCATTTCCAACTCTATTTTGGAGAAACTCAAAACATAAAAGTTGTAGCTATCTTTCCTGCCTACCACATATTAAAATGTCAGCCAAAACACACTAGGGTTATAATTTTTTTCCTATAGGTGTGTTGGCAAAAATTTTGTTTCCAACTGAAAACTGTCTGTTCTAATCATGATTTATTTCAACCCCTTTATCAGCATAATTGCGTGAAACTAAAAATATGAAAATTGTAGATCTATGTCTTGGGAATAACCTCTTAAAATTTCATTAAGTCTTGATAAGTAGAATAAAAGTTATAGTTTCTGCACAAAAATTGGACAGAAACTGAAATTGGAATGTGACTGAAACAAAGTGAGGATTTCTGGGAATTCTGTGATGTGAATTTGAGAAAGTGTATAAAATGAAAGTTATAGGTCATGAAGTTACCTATAACATGTCACAATTTCGCTTGGAATGGAGTTTTGTGCAAAAAGGTATAGATTATTTCCCATGACTGCACAGGTTTGAAAATCTGCAGACTGATTTTCTTCATAAGAATTATTTGATTTGATCGAGGGGAGCACTTGATCTACGATTCATGGTAATATTGGGGAGTGTGTTACCCTTCCCCAAACTATGAGTGAGACTTTGCCGTCTGCTACTGATTGGAAAATCCTGTTTTAAATACTTTTTATAGCACGATTTCAAATGTGTGATAAACTGAGCTTTCTGATTTTCATATATGCTTTACACATGTTTTTGTGACAATTGGAGTGTCCCAATTACTTGACTTGTTTGATATGCATCCATGAGCTTTCACAAATGATGTTGTGCTACTTTTTCATAACATGTGGTATTTATATGATTTTCATATCTATTGGCACATGGTTTCATATAACCTGGATTTGAACATATGATTGGGTTGGATGCCCTGTGATGATTCCACGCTTTGGGCTTGGTGCCCCCCATTTTCCCGTTGTATAGCAATGTTCCGTAGCTACGAAAGACCTTTGGCAGAGGTACTCGTTGTGCCCGGATACGCTTTGGCTAGAGCTATCCCCAAAATGTCGGATCTATGTTGATGATTGTACTTGTGATATTTGCGGGCCTGTTGGATCAGCCTGCGACAAACATTGGAGTAGAGAGCTATTGTTTTTACATACATGCATTGTGAAAACCCCCGATGTGTCCGTCACTGGTCGAGGTAAACCCTTGCTGGGAATATTTCATTGGCCGACTCTTCATGACATTGATGTAAATATTAGATGTATATCTTGATTTCTGATGTGTGCGTATAATATATGGTTTTGAAATGATATGATCGGTTGCACACTATGGATATTATTACCTTATACTTTGACACTTCAAATTCACACCGATATTAATAGTATGATGTCAATCCCCTCACTTACTGAGTACTATTCCCCTTTACGTACTCACCCCTCACTTTCCCATCTTATAGGTTTAGTCTTGAACTGAAGGCTAGTAAAGCTTTGATTTCATTGGGCATTTCAGAGACACTGGGCTTGGGTACGGTTACTTACTCTTCCGCGGTAATCATTTGAGGTTATTGTTATATTTGGAGTATTTAGTTGACCATTGTATTTATACACCTAGGAAGACTATATTATACTTATGTTGACTTGTGAAAATGATAACTCTCATTTGATTTGATATATTGATGCATTGAGTCACATTGTGATGAATTGGGAATCGATTTGATCTGTGATACATTAGATTGGATGTTGTTATTAGCCTTACGTTGTCTCGATATACGAGACGTTGTGCTCGTGTATCGAGGTGCCGCGGTGGTTATCACATGCTCAGCCCGGGGGCAAGTCGGGGCGTGACAAATGGAATGGGAAACTTGTCCTTGATAGTAACCTCATTGAGTTTCCTGTAATCAATACACATTCACCATGATCCATCCTTTTTCTTTACTAACACCACAGGAGATGAAGGACTAGTACTAGGTCTTAAAGTGCCATGAAAGAGCATTTCTTTGATCAACCTCTCAAGCTCAGCCTTCTGAAAATTGGGATATCTATAAGGCCTCACATTTACAGGATTCACCCCTTCTTTTAAAATGATCTTGTGATCACATCTTCTTGATGGAGGTAACTCCATCATCTCTCCAAATATATCAGAATATTCAAACAAAAGCTCTTGCAGAAAAGAGTGAAAAAGGAGTAACAGATCCAAGGTGTTCAACTATGTTTACCTCGGCTAATGAAAGTTATGGTTGAGAATTAATTTTAGGTACCTACACTTCATCTTCTTGGTTCAGCTGGATTAAACACAGCCTTGTAGATTGAGCCTGAGAAGGGATTTTTAAGAGCTTTTGCATCTTTGACACTTTAATAATCTTCAACTCAGTTGATCCCCTCAACACCACCTTCTTTCCTTTATAGATGAACTCCATTCTAAGGGTTTCAAAATTCCAGGTGATGTTACCAAGTATTGACAACTATTGAACTCCCAACACTACATCACACCCTTTGATAGGTAGTACCATAACTTTTGTGCAGAATTCTTGTCCACGCATTATCCATTTGAATTTAGGACACATGGTGGAAGTTTGAAGTTTTCCTCCATCAGCCATTGCTACTGACATAGCTCCTATGTCTTGTGTTTTTAGTCCATATTTGATCACCATATCAGGATGAATGAAATTATGGGAACTTCCTCCATCCAGTAGCCCTATGTGACCATGTACCCTCTTGGTGTGAAAATTAGGAAGTGTCATACCTAACATTGCTGCACTGATATATGAGCATTGATAGCCTCATCATCTAACACAATGGTGTCATCTCCTGTGCCCTCTTCTTCATCATCATTCTCTAACCACATTTCCACCCAATACAACTGTTTTACCCGACATTTGTGACACATTTCATACTTTTCATTACACCAAAAACATAATCCTTTCTTTCTTTTTTCATCTAACTTTACTGATGAGAGAGTTCTATAGGGTTTCCTAGAAGGTGCTTGCTGGACAGGTCTTGGTAGGGATAAAATTATAGAATTATCTCTGGTCGGAGGTCTGCTACTTTCAGAGGCAGTTACTACCTTCCCCTGAACTCCTTTCCAGTTTCTCTAAGTTGCTGAAAACTTTTTTTCCTCTAGTTTAGTTAACCCAATAGTATGGGATAAGGCTTTAGGCATAAACATCTTTATGGTGATCTGAATTTCTTCTTTCAGTCCACTCAAAAAACAACTTATAGCATATGATTCAGGCAACTCCACTCGATTAAGGAGTTCCTCAAATTTTTCTTGATACTCATCTACTGTTCCCTTTTGTTTGAGACTCATCAACTCTCCCATAGCATCATCATACATTATATTACCAAATCTAGCAGCCAAATTCCTTACTTATCTTCCTAATTAGGTAAATCACGAGTAAATCGAGATTTCACGGATACCTAATGCCACTGAAGGCTATTCCTTCCAAATGCATAGCTGCCAGCTTCACTTTTGAGCCTCGAGGTGTTTCATCCACTTCATAGAATTGCTCACATTTGAACAACCAACCATGTAAATCTTCTCCATGGAATCTAGGAAATTCATGCCTGGAGAGCCTGGTAGCAACTGAATTTCCAGGTCCACTCATTCTTGGGGGATTTTGTCCCATTCCTGATTGAAGAGGAGAATTATGAGCACTTCTTGAATGGTTTTCTAAAACCAAAGATCTGAGAGCATCCATTTCTCTGTCAAGAACCTCCTTGTGCTCCTTGAACAAAGCCTTCATCATTTCTTCCAACTTTCTATTCAAATATTGAGATCGAGTTCCCTCTGCCATCAAAGTGATTCCTAACCTGCTCTGATACCAATTGGTGCAAAGGAAATATGATCTCAATGTCAATTCTAAGTAGGATTAAGTATGGGAATGAAGAAACTCAATCGGACTTAGAAACAAGATGATTTTCCAATGACGAATAAGAGAACATACACAATGGAAGTTCTGAAAACTAGATTGCAGAGAGAAGAGTAATGGAATCTAGATTACAAAGACATACCTCCAATGATTTCAATCCTGTTTTATATCAGAGCCAGTTCCCTCCATTGCAGTCCCTTTACACACATCCTAATTAACTAATCAGCTCACCAACAGCCGTCATAACTAACTAGCAAGCTCACTAACAATTTGCCAGCTCTTTACAACACTCTATGCTCTATGACTTCTCTGCAACTCCTTATTATCTCTTCATGCATCATCTACTAACAAAGCAGGCTTTAAATGTCTTTTTGTAGGCTAAAAACTTGGCCAATGGCCAAACTAGGTTTGCTACATGGTGAAGTGAACTTGATGGACATATAACATGTCATATTAGTCAAATAGTCTTCCATGTGGCTAACCAATTTAGGATGAAATAAGGGTCTATCTAGCTGTCAAATTGGAATGCATTAACCTTGACTCTTCTGGTGATGTTTATTTCATTGTGCAACATCATAGCACACATCCCTTCCAAGGTCATGGCATCACACAGGCTGGCGGTTCCTTTTTTGGGGGGGAAGAGACCATGTCTATTAGAAGGCATATAATGTTTGGTCATAATAGACTAATTTATATGATCCTTGGGTTGCTTTTCTTGACACTTAATTAACAGTAACTTGAATGGTTGAGTTCACTCGTTAGAAAATCCAATAACATGCTTCAAGTCATCCAAGTTCTACTGTGTTTTGACTTGGAGAGTTAGAGCAAATGGACCCTTGCCCTGCATTGAGCATGATCAAAGGATAGGGGTATGCCTAGTCCAACTTAGAATTGGTTTTAGGTAGAGAAAATTATACCAAATTGGCGATATACAGCTGCAAAAATAAAGCTAAAATATTGGTCTTGGATAACTTCTAGTCTATGATAGCATGAATGTTCCATTTCATTTGGATGTTCCAGGTCATCATTTTGTTGATTTACTAAGTCAGCCTTTTTTAATTAGGATTTTGGGGGACTTACTGCTTTGAACAACATTTCCATAGATCTAGCACTTTCAACCTTAGGACTCCTTGTTACACGAACAAACATTTGAAAAATGTATCTTTTGTCTAAGAAAATGGGTTCTCCAATAGTTAGTTAATTGGGGAGGATTCATCATGCCCTTTTTTCATGTGATTGGTAAACATACATAAATTATGTGGCTCTACTTCTCTCTTGTCAGTAGTAAGGCCTTTTGAAGTAGCATCAAATAATGGCCGGCCTAAATTTTATTGAATAAGAGGAGGACACACATGCACATGGAAGTTTTTTACCATTTTGTTATACACAATAGTTTTTTCTAATTTTAGGTTTTATTGGAGCACCTTTTTGCTATGTTGATTTTGATACAATAGCATGCTATGCAGTTGATTTCTACAATCAATTGACACAGGCAGTCCACTGACCACCCAAGTTTAGTTTGAAGAGACCAACTTCTCAACTTAGATTCAAGATTAAACCATGTAAATTTTCATAAATTCTGCTTTCCTAGAACAGGATTGTGCTGATCTTTTTAGTGTATCCACTGTTGATCTACTATTGCTTGTAGTAGAAAACAATATATATGTGGTATCATAGCTAAATCTGTATCTTGATTTCTATTCTTCACCTTTAAACTATTGATCATATATATATATATATATATGATATAACTAACTAGTATCTAGAACCATATTCTGATTAATCCAATTTGAACGTTGTCCGGCCCAATTTAGGAAAATCTCTCCCAATATATTTTTTTTATATTCAAGTTTCAAACCTGAGACTTTGTTAAGCGAAGTCACATGTTTACCCACTAAACTGATTGTCGGTTGGTGTATAGGATATATATAGTACCTTACGATTGTTATCTATAGGAAATGATGAATTTGCAAGTCACCTATATCTGTATTTTTGAAGATTGTGATCTCTCTTTATATTTCCATCTCACAAAAGAGTACCCTCTTACCTGTGGCAGAGCAAGTGAGAATCATTTTTGTCCATAGATGAGAAGCCATTCTCCTTTATCATATATCTTCAAAGTCAATGAAAGAACATGGTAGTGTTCTAAGTGTTTTCCCATAACAGGTGCATTAAGAGCTATTGTCAAGGAGCATTATATGATTTTATTTGACATATTTCAAGACACGAGCATTGCAATGTTGATTTTGATAAAAATAACATCAATAATTTTGTTTTTTTCCCGATCATGACTTTAATATACCTTTTATATATATATAACAATTAAAAATAATTATAGTTCAATGAAAGTACCGATGATTTCTTTACAAGTACTATAAAGATGAGCTTATTTTTTTATGATCTTGTATACAAAATAGCAAACCTGATGAAATTAAATAGCATCCGAAGAGTGCTTTTGGGGTAAGGTCAACCATAAATGCAATTTGATCTTGCTTGTAAATAACATACCCTGGCCCTGCGGTTTGGAATGGTTTGGCATAACCAATATGCAAGTTTCAAGGACTAATGGTTTAATACCATTGCTTAGTAATTTATTCTGAGCTTCAACTTTAGTGTGATCTTAGTATGCATTTATTTATCTCATTGTTGTTTTGTTGCATGGTATATAGGTCCAAATGATGGTAACCTGGATGCTCAGACTAAGAGGATCTTATCCTTCCTATTTCATCTGATTTTGCTCCTTGCTCTATCCATTCAACAGACATTGTTCTTCATTCAGTTGTAAATATTCACTTTCGTAGCTAATCAAATTTATATTTAATTTTTTTCCCCTCCCTGTTTGGACTCAACACAAAAGAAACTTAGAGAATGCCTGATCCAATATGGCTATCCCCATCTTGTTAGACCTTAGTAGTCAAATGTTGTCTTTTAGAAGACTTTATTAGGGACATTTTGATTTTCAGTGTGTATATGACATTTAGGTTTGCTTCATGCCATCATGCGCATGTTCATGGTTGCTAGTACATGGTCCAACGACCCAATACCACAAGACTGGAATCATCTGAGTTCAATAGATCATAATCAACTTTTGGTTGAATGTTCTCTCGGTCGAGTGCACTAACTCATACCTCTTGAACCTCTCGATCGTACCCTCTTGAGAAGCCTGCTGCTTCTAATCCCTTGGTCATCCTAGCTCTTGGTATTTGGGCTTCTTAGTTACCCCATACCTCGATGGATATGTTCCATTAATACAAACATAATTCATTCCATTATGAAACCATCCATTAAGGAAATAGACCCCTAACGAACTTAAATCATCTCTAATAGGATATGAATCTTCCATGTTCTCGAGAAAATCTCTCTTAATAAGGAAACATATCTCGATAGCAGCTCCTGATAAAGCAAGAAGCCACCACGTCAACTTAAACTTTTCTTAATCGATAGGATACTAAATCTCTTAGAGATCATTGACTACACTGCTTGCAATCTCGGAAGATTCTCAGTAATCTCTACAAAGAAACTAGGGTTTCTACACCCCTAAATATATACGGGACTTACCATAAACACATGCTAAATATATTCAGTATTGGCAGCCAGCTAGGTATGTTCTTAGGAACTCTATACTTCTCACATAGTGACAACACATGGCTCTCTTAAAGCTCTTCTCAGTTTGTTTCTTATTATCTTAAAATTGCTCTTTTTAAGTTGAGTATTGGAGCCTCCCTACTGGAGTACTTTCTGGCGGTGTTTACAAGTTTCATCATTCATGAAGGCCCCAAAGACTTCTCATCAAATCAATTCCACACTTAAGTCAACGGAGTAGGTATTTGTAGAACAAACCCACCTTCATCAGATTGTAGTGTCTGTGGGAACAAAATGATTTCCTAACTAGCATATTCAAGCCCTATCCATTATTTCAATTGCCATGCCACCAAAAGAAAAGAATGGAAACACCTTTAAGGCCATGTTTGCTACAGGAGGACAAATGTCCAATCCCGCAATTACTCCTTCAACAACACCTTTTGAAAATCAGCCAGACGTTTTGGCTATCCACCCCCAGCATCAAACAAAGACGTTTCCCTAAGAAGATTTTCATTTACCTGCTATACAGCCCTAGGACTAGCCGGTTCTACCTGCTACCTTAGCCTTTCCTGATGGAATCCACTGTTCAAAAATGGAGAGGCTTGAATCGAAGATACAGGGGATGATTAAGCAGTTGGAAGAGCTTAGTCACGCTAGCTAATAGGAAGGATCTTCCTCTCCCCAAAGATCAGAGCAATCGTACATGCATAGACTCCAACCCCAAATGCACCGAGAGCCCTCAGTCATCTCTCGATACGATCTGGATGACCTATGGTAGCAGACTAAGGACCTCATGGCTGTTGAGTTGAAACGCATTAGTGCAGGCAAAGAATATGCCATCCCATATGCCACTGGTTTCTCTTCTTGTGATCCCAAAGTGTTTACGGAGCCAATGCCACGAGATGTACTCTTCCTTCCTATGGAGAGATACGATGGTACTATAGACCCTTGAGACCATACAGCTCATTTCGTGATAGTTATTGATGGTATATGGTCCAACGGCCCATTTCCACAAGATCGAAACTACCTAAGCCCATTAGGCCATACCACCCTTAAGTGACCGAACATGCTCGCAATCTCTCGATCAAGTTTTCTCTCAATCGAGACCCTTTCGGTCTTACCCTTTCGAGAAGCCAACTACTCCTGACCCCTCAGTCATCCCAGCTCTCGATACCTAGACTTCTTGATTACCCCACTCCTCAACAAATACATTCCACTAATACAAGCATAATTTATTGTATTACGTGATAAACACGACTTGAAACTATTCATTAAGGAAGTAAATCTCTAACGAACTTAACTTTCCCTAATCATATATGAATCTTCCATGTTCTTGGGAAAATCTCTCTCAATAAGGAAACATATCTTGATAGTCATTCCCAATAAGATAGAAATGTTTCATGACAACTTGAACTTTCCTTAATCGACATGATATTAAACTTTTAGAAATTTTTTATTACAATCCTTACAATCTCGAAAGATTCTCAATAATTTCTACAAGAAAATTAGGGTTTCTACACCCCTGAGCATGTACGGGACTTACCATACATACATGCTATATATATTCAGTATAGGCAGCTAGCTAGGTATATTATAAAAAACATTACACTTTTCACACAGTGACAACACATAGCTCTCTCACAACTCTTCCCAGTTAGTTTCTTATTCCCTTAAAACTATTCTTTCTAACTTGAGTGTCGAAACCTCTCTCGATGGTACAACCTCAGGCATTATTTGTAGATCTCATCATTCACGAAGGGCTTGAAAACTCCTCATCAAGTCGATTCCACACTCGAGTCAGCGGAGTTGGTATCTGTAAAGCAAACCTATTTCCATCAGATTGCAAATCCACCTCTATTAGTTATGATCTCGGGGGATATGCCTGACATTGCCATTTGAAAACACTTCCCTACAATATTGAAGGGCAATACCATAACATGGTTCAATTCACTCCCTCCGTTCAATATCAAGAAATTTTCCAACTCTAGCAGCAGTTTGAATCTCACTTCGTGATTAGTTGGGGAGCCAAAAGTCAACCTCCCTTCTATCTCTATGACAAAGGGACGATGTGTCCCTAAGGGATTTTCTAGATAAATTCAAGATCAAGATGATGAAGGTCTCTGGTTTAAACTACTTCATCGCACTAGCAAAATTGCTCACTTGCCTACGACCCTCAGGAATGAATGAAGACTTCTATTACAAAGAATCCTCTTTTCACTATTCAAGAATTTGATGTCCGAACAGAAAAAAACAACATAATAGAGGAACATAGTCACTCACCTCGACAATCTTTGCCTAAAAGAAACCAACTGGGACCCCCTTCTCATCATAGCTTTACCAACTACACTTCTCTAAATGGCAGACTTAGTCAGATCTTGATGTAGATCAGGAATAAACTGTACATTAGATGGCCTCCACGCTCTCAGGGGTATGACTCAAAGAAGGACAATTCTTATTACTTTCACTTTTATAGAGACTATGGCCATCTAATAGACAAAATGCAAGAAACTAAGGGGTGAGCTTGAAGTCTTGGCTCGGGATGATAGACTCCAATGGTTCATAAGTATGGAACAAGAGAACAACCCTCCATGGAGTCCGCGTGTGGCAGTATGAGTAAACAAGCCAAATGAACAATCACTCTCGGACGCTATCTGCAATCAAGTTAAATACAATGTGGGCACCTATCTTTAGCATCTTCCTCTTCTAGCAAAGCCCCTCCTATTCCAAGCTCAACGGCCCGAATGAACACCCAATGTGGTCAAACCAAACGAACACTCACACCAATCTTCTAGAGGATCGAGGCATCTACCTCAAAAGAAGTTCTCACAGCCCATGTTGAGAAAGGACAAAGAAAGAAAAGATCTATGATAGACTTTGACGATAATGATCTAACAGGGGTCTATCCAAACTTCCATGACTCATTAGTCATTACAGCCAAGATAGGCCGGTATACAGTAAGGAGGATCTTTGTTGACCAAAGGCAAGCTGTGATCTTCTTTATTGGAACGTATTCCAACAAATGAGTTTCGATCTCATGCACCTTCAAACCTCATGTTGGACCTATAAAAGGACTCTTAGGTGAATAGCTTTACCCTAAAGGTACTATCCCTCTTCCTGTCACCCTTGGAACTCGACCCAATCATGCAATCGCTAGAGCAACATTTTATGTGATCAAGCTATAGTCAGCATATTACGCTAGCTTGGGATGCCCTAGCCTGAATGCCATAGAAGCATTACCGATCACCAGGTACATGAGGATCAAATTCAGAACACTCTTAGAATTTGGACTCTCTCATGTGACCCCGAGTCACCCCTTACTCTAGTTTAGTAATCTCTGTACTTTTGTTTTGTTCGTGACTTTAGGTCATAGGTTGAATAAGTTGATTCAAGATTTTCATAGTTATTCTGGCTATAACATTCTCATGTTACACTAGCTTTTCCATAATATCATGATCATAACGAGCACATGCAATCGAGAATAGCTCATGGGTATCAAATGCCCTCAAACATGCCATTGATACGGGATGAAATTCCCAAACAAGTATACATTGCCCACTTTCTCAATGCAATGCCTCGAAACTCTCTCTTGGCATAATGCCAACGAGCACTTTCTTAACGCAATGCCTTCAAAACTCTTTTGACGCAATATCAACAAGCACTTTCTCGGCATAATGCCTCCAAACTCTCTCTTAGCACAACGCCAACAAGCACTTTCTTGGCACAATGCCTCCAAACTCTCTCTAATCGCAAACTTTCTCAGTACAATGCTTTCAGACTCTCTCTTGATGCAATACTAACGAGTACTTTCTAGACGTAATGCCTTCAAAACACTCAGGGTACAATGCCAACGAACACTCGACACAATGCCTTTGAAACTCTCTTAGTGTAATACCAATGAGTACTCTCTCAACATGATGCCTTCAGGACTCCCTCTTGGCACAACACCAATAAAGCCTCCTTGGCCCAATACCCTCAACACATTTTTAGCACAATGTTGATGAGCTCATTCAAATACAATGCTTTCAAGTACCATCAGCGCAATGCCTAATAGACTGTGTATGCACTTCCAAGGTGCAATGCCCATTACAGTACCTCAGTGCATCACCTCATTGTGCCTTGGCATAATATGAGAGACATGCTCCACCCCCAGATAGCTCGGCAGGACATATGGTTTAAAACATAATTGGGCCTTGCACCCATTCAATGATGGATAGGGCTTCACGTAACCTCTTCTCAGCAAAATTCAAGTTTACATGCCACAACGGGCAAGACTGAAAGGTAACAAAATTGTAAGATTTCACTCAACATTAACCTTTATAGGATCTCGAACCAACTTTCATGGCTCTTATTCGGGACATCATCTTAATACCCCATTCGAGATTCACTTAGTCTCACTGTGGGTGACACATTCCTCAGACCTGCTCTCTCAATATTAAATCTCCTACATTACCAACTATTATTAGTAGTTCATTCATGCTGATGGGGGATGCCTATTATGTTTATGCCTCACCACTCTTGCCCGATTTAGAAAAGGGAATAATCAAGTATAAAACAACATACTGGCAATGTAGAATCCATAAATGAGAAAATGGATCCGAAAAGTTCTCTCATTCTAAAAATATTTATACTACATAGAAGCATAGAAGGAAAGTACACTGACAATAACAGATCAAGGAGAAGGAGAAGCAGGAAGCTTTTACCATAAGTTAGTAAAATTAGCCCAAAGAGTATCTATCAGGAACAACCTATGGTGAACCCTTTAAAACAGCCTCCCCAAGAGCACTGCCGAGGCTCGAGCACTTTTTATTAGAGCTACCAACATCAACTCCATCAGTCGAGCCACTTCTTAACGGTTGGATAGTATCCTTATCCTGACACAACCTCTCAGAAATCTCTTGACGATTGTATTCATAAGTCTCTTCCCGTTCTCGTAATAGCTCTTCAACAGCTAGCCTGTTTGCTTTACTTCTTCTAAGGAGATCCCTTAACTTCTCACCTTCTTTAATGGCTGCATCGGTAACCTAATACGAATAATTTAGGTCAGCCTACAACAACTCTATCATTTTTTCCTTTTAATAAAGGGTAACAGACATTGCCTTTGCTTTCTTAGCTTCCTCCTGGGCTTTCTTGGCTTAAAACCGAGAGATCTCCTCCCGAGACCATCTAACTAGCTTTTCAAATGATCTATTATGTCACGCCCCAAACCGGGATCGTGAACAGCCGCCCGTTGCCCTAGGATGCCGGCTGTATTTTTACAGAAAATCGGGCAAAACCTCCCCATAAATCGGAGGTTTTCCGTGTACAATTAAACCTGTATAATCAAAATCAATCTATAATTTAAATAAATAGCCATCCCGGCCTCTCCAAAATCAACAAACACCACCGCCAGCATCCAGAACAATGCAAGGCTACAAGTTTCTAGCAGTCCTAGCCACAGACCTCTACTGTCATGCCCAACTAGAGCATGAGCAGCCGTTATACCGAGCGAACCTAAGTTTATACAATGTATAACACATTTCCCAAGTAACATTCAAATACGTACAATCGTTTCAACGCAATTGAAATATGAGAGTTAAACTATACAGTCATCCCAAAATAAGTACATGGCCAACTACGGACCTCAATGTCAAGACCTCGCAGGGTCAAAACTAAATTAGAAGTAAATCTCACCGTCAGAACACTAAATTCGCTCTAGAGCCTGTAACGCCGCTCTATCACAATCAACCTGTCTGAGGAGGAAAAATAGAGGGGTGAGTATCATGGGAAGATACTCAGTGAGTAAGGGGGATAATATCAAGCATAAATAGTATAGGTGAACAATTGGAGTGTCAAATAATATCATTTGAAACAAAAATTTACATTTCGCAGCAATTCATGATATATTTATCAATTTGAAATCATTTAATCAAACACACGATAGCAAGCATATATGCATCAATTTAAAATCAAGTAATGTCAGAGCGAGCCAAAAATAGTCCTGGCAAAGGTCAACCGTGACCAAGGACAGGCGCGTCGGGGGTTTTATTATGCATAGATTTTGAAACGCTCTCTACCCCGACGTTGGCCATGAGTTCGCTGGGGCCAACTCATCAACGTGTATAGGACCCCGCCCGGTGCTAGACGGTGGCGTCACACACGCCCTCCCCCTACGTGGGTTCAACCGGCCACGCCTATAGCCTTTAGAATAAATGACGCTTGCGGATACCTCCTGCAGAAGCGTATCCGGGCAACCCTTGCCTCTACAAACGCCCTTTGTAGCTACGGAATCATCATAGTATCACAAGGGCACAACGTCCCAGGGCACAATGTCCCACAAGTATCATCACATCATCGCATAACTAGTGGGCATCCAACCCACATAGTTCATCAAAGCATTTCAAGTCTGCGTGCCAATACGTTTCATAAAATCATTTCAAAACAGCATATTAATGCAACGATAGAAAATGAAATTTATCAATTATCAAGTAATGGCACAAGTTTTGTTTTTATTTCAAACCATGGATGCATAGTCATCGTAAACATATTTCGAGACACTCCAATAATCACAAAACGGTTTTGAAATTCAATATCATACGTCAAATCAATGCATATCAAAAACATGTTTTATCGAAAACATAGTAGAAAACACGTTTTACTATTTTATCCAAGAGATTAGAGTCTCACTCACATATTTAGGGAGGGTGGTCACTCCCTACTTTTCAACGATTCTCCAAAAGACAAACCTAATTAAATTATCAAATTTTTACATCAAATAAAACCTAATAAGGGAAAATTTATTCACACTGTGAAGTGTGTGGGTTTCTCTCACCTAGAGTTTCTCGGATTCTGGATCTAGATTTCGTTCGCCCGTCAACTTAGTCTAAAACCTGTAATGTTTACCATATGAAACACAAGTGAGAAATTTAAGTCAAATTATCAATAATTTTCGAAACCCTAGTACGTACACGAAATCGAGAATTCATTTACCTACGCAGAGGGTCACGGGTCGTCGTGGGTTCGCGGGCCGTGGGCCGGACTGGGCCGGGTTGGGACCAGAACTAGCAGGCTGGCCTGGGCTTCGCGGGCCGCTGGTGGGCTCGGGGCTGGTGGGCTGGCCCACTCACGGGCTAGGGCTCACGCTCGCGAGCTGGAACGCGCGCTCGCGAGCTGGAACGCACGCTCGCGAGCTGAGGCGCGCGCTCAGTACAGGATCGCGCGCTGTGAGGCGCGCGCGCTCGCACAGATGGGTCGCGTGCTCTGCGCACTGTGCTCGTACAGGGGCGCGCAGGCTGGGTCGCGGGAGATCGCGCGCAGGCTGGGTCGCGGCAGATCGCGCGCTGGTTGGGTCGCGGGGGATCGCGGGCTGGCTGGGTCGCGGGAGATCGCACGCAGGCTGGGTGGTGTGTGCTCGCGGGAGGAGGAGACAGCGACGGAGGGATAGAGAGAGAGCAGCGAGAGGTAGAGAGAGAGTGTGAGACCGAGGGAAAGAGGGAGAGAGGGAGAAAGAGAGAGAGAGAGAGAGAGAGAGAGAGAGAGAGAGAGAGGGAAAAAGAGAGATTGGGGGAAAGAGAGGGATTTGGGCTTTTTTTTAGCCCCAAATCCCAAATTTTTTTTTATTTTATTTTTATTTTTTTTTATTTTTTTTTTCTCCTTCTGGTGTTACATTTTCTAACCCCCTAAAAATAAGTTTCGTTTTCGAAACTAGAAGAAGATTAAACTACAAATAAATGGGGGTACTGACTCCCCATGGCCTCCTCAGGCTCCCAGGTCTCCTCCTTGACCTGATCACTTCTCCACAAAACTTTGATTAATGAAATTTCCTTACTCCGCAGCTTCCTGACTTGTCGATCTAGAATAGCTATGGGCTGAACTGGAAGACTAAGGTCCTCTAGTAACTCAAGAGGTGGAGGCTCAAGTACATGAGAAGCATCGGTCAAGTATTTCCTGAGTACTGAGACATGGAATACGTCGTGAATACGGGATAGTTCATCTGGCAGCTCCAATTTATGTGCCACACTCCCGACCCTCTCAAGGATACGGAAGCGCCCAATATATCTGGGGCTCAACTTGCCCCGCTGCTTGAACCGTATAACTCCCTTCCAAGGAGATATCCTCAAGAAAACCATATCTCCTGTAGCAAATTCAAGAGGTCGCCGCCTACTATCAGCATACATCTTCTGTCTGTCCTGGGCGGCTTTCATTCACTCACGGATAACCTTAATTTTATCTTTTGTTTGCTCAATCAACTCAACGCTGCTGAGACGTCGCTCTCCGACTTCATCCCAGCATATCGGGGTGCGGCACTTCCTGCCATATAGTGCTTCATACGGGGGCATCCCTATACTGGCTTGATAACTGTTATTATATGCGAATTCGACCAGCGGAAGGTGCCGATCCCAACTACCCCGAAAATCCATCACACATGCCCTCAGCATGTTCTCAAGGGTCTGAATGGTCATCTCAGACTGGCCGTCCGTCTGAGGATGATTTGCTGTACTGAAATTCAATCTAGTACCCAATGCTCCTGCAACTTGGGCCAAAACCTAAATGTGAACTTGGGATCTCTATCTGAAACAATCGACACAGGCACCCCGTGGAGCCGAACTACAGTATCAATGTAGAGACGTGCCATCGCCTCTAAGGAATAGTCACCGCGGATAGGGATAAAATGTGCAGATTTGGTGAGTCGATCGACAATCACCCAAATCGCATCATGCCATGAAGAAGTCCGCGGCAACCCCATCATGAAGTCCATAGTAATATGCTCCCATTTCCACTCAGGAATGGGAAGAGGCTGCAGTGTGCCCGCTGGACGCTGATGCTCGGCCTTCACCTGCTGGCACACCAAGCATCGTGCCACAAACTCTGCTATATCCCTCTTCATGCCTGACCACCAATAGCTACTTCTGATGGTCCGGTACATCTTCGTACCCCCGGGATGCATAGCATATGTAGAAGAATGTGTTTCCTCAAGGATAGCACGTCGAAGATCACTATCGGCCAGAATACACACTCTGTCTCTGAATACCATGAGTCCATCATCACGGACTCTGAAATCTCCACCCTCAGCTCTGCGGACTCTATCTACAATACCCTGGATCTCCTCATCCATACTCTGGAGCTCCCTGATACGGTCGAACAAAGTCGGCCTGACCTCAAATCTGGCTAATAAGCCTCCCTGATCATCGTTAGTCAAACTGACTCCTAAGGTTCGGAGTCCCACTAAACAAGAAAGGTAGGTTTTTTCTGTCGACTGTGAGGATGATGCTAACTTCCGACTCAAAGCATCTGCTACAACGTTTGCCTTGCCCGGATGATAGTCAATAATGAGATCATAGTCTTTTAATAACTCCAATCATCTCCTCTGTCTTAAATTCAACTCTTTTTGGGTAAACAGATATTTCAAACTCCTGTGGTCGGTAAATACCCTGCAGGTTACCCCATAAAGATAATGCCGCCATATCTTCAACGCGAAGACTATGGCTGCCAACTCTAAATCATGTGTCGGGTAGTTAACCTCGTGTTTCTTCAGCTGTCGTGAGGCATACGCAATAACCCGACCATCCTGCATCAGAACACAACCCAATCCCTGTCGGCTAGCATTACTGTATACTGTATACTCCCAACTACTAGTGGGAAGGGCTAAAATAGGAGTGGATGTTAACCGTTGTTTGAGTTCTTGGAAGCTTGCCTCACAACGGTCATCCCAAACAAACTTGACCCCCTTTTGGATCAATCTCGACAACGGAGCAGCTATTCAGGAGAATCCTTCTACAAATCTGCGGTAATACCCGGCCAAACCGAGAAAACTACTAATCTCGATAACTATTTGTGGCTGCTCCCACTTCACTATAGCCTCAACCTTCCGCGGATCAACATAAATACCTTCCGCGGAGACAATGTGCCCCAAGAATCCAATTTGTCTTAGCCAAAACTCACATTTTGAGAATTTGGCATATAGCTGCTTCTCACAGAGTATCTACAATACCACCCGAAGGTACTGAACATGATTTTCATCATTCCGTGAATATATCAAGATGTCATCGATGAATACGATGACGAACCGATCCAAATAGTCATGAAAAACTCGGTTCATCAGATCCATAAAAGCAGCTGGGGCATTAGTCAGCCCAAACGGCATGACTAGAAACTCGTAATGGCCGTATCGGGTGCGAAAAGCTGTCTTGAGCACATCTTCGGCCTGAATCCTCAACTAATGATTACTCGAACGGAGATCAATCTTAGAGAAAACCTTAGCTCCCTACAGCTGATCAAACAAGTCATCGATACGAGACAGGTGATATCGGTTCTTGATGGTGGCTTTGTTCAATTGCCTGTAGTCCACACAAAGCCGAAATGTACCATCCTTTTTCTTTACAAACAGTACCGGAGCACCCCAGGGTGAAGTGCTCGGGCGGATAAACCCCTTATCTAGAAGTTCCTGTAACTGAATCTTAAGCTCTCTCAGTTCAGCAGGCGCCATTCTGTATGGCGGAATAGAAATGAAATTGGTTCCCGGTACTAGATCAATCTCGAAATAGAACTCCCGAACTGGTGGTAATCCGGGAAGCTCCTCGGGGAACACATCTAAAAATTCTTGCACCACAGGGACATCTTGAAGCCTCGGTCCCTCAACGGTGGTGTCAACAACATAAGCTAGACAAGCCGCACAACCATGGCGTACCAAGCGTCTAGCCTTCATAACAGATATAATGCTGCGGGGCAATACTCGTCTTTCACCCCGGAATACTAACGGTGGCTGCTCGGACCTCCTAAACTCAACCTCCTTCGTGAAACAATCCACGGAAGCCCGGTATATACTCAACCAATCCATCCCTAGGATGGTATCGAAATCCATGATAGAGAGCGGAATCAGATCTGCCTCTAATACTGTCTCCCCAATTCCGACCTCACAGCCCCTATAGACTGTATCTCGAATGATATGCTTGTCAAGAGGAGTGACTACCAGAATCTCCGCATCAAGTGGCGAGAGAGGTCTATCAGAATGACAAGCGAACGCATCGCTCACATAGGAAAATTTTGACCCGGTATCTATGAGAATACGGGCGTCGATACCGAATATTCGCATGATACCTAAAAGTAAGAAAAAGATCAACAGCATTTAAAATGCGAAAAAAAAGTGAACGAATATATATATATATATATCAAACTAGTTAAGCTTCTAAAGCTTTAACTAGTCAAAACTGTACATCGATATCATGATATACAAAAAGCTCAAAAGAAAGTACATCCAAAGAACTACACTGAGGGGTCTGCAGGAGGATTACCCATAATAACATCAGGGTTTGCCTGTGCGTCCTCCTGTGTCATCGCAAACACACGAGCCTGGGCCCTAGGCTGCTGTCGTGATGATCCTGGCACTGTATTACTCCCGGCTGTAGTCCGGGGAGCAGTAAGAGCTGAGTGCGTAGGTGCCCCCTGCTGGCCTGTGCCAGACGTACCAGTACGACTCTGTAAAGTCAATCATCCCCGACCTAAATCGGGACAGACACTCCTAACGTGACCTTGCTTCCCACACTAGAAGCAAGTAACTGGTACTCTACATGCCCTAAAGGCATGGTGATAGCTGCATCTATGGCAGAAGGGTGGTCTCTGTGTAGTAGACTGTGTAGAGACACTAGGGGCTGGTGCCCCAAAGCCCTGTGGTCGAGATCCCTATCCCGGTGCTGCTGGTCTGAAGCTAGAAAAACCTCCGGGATATCCAGAACCTCTACCCCTCTTCGAAGACTATCCACCCTGTGACCCAGTCTTCCTCTTTTGGTGACTCTCCCTCTGTCTCGCCTCCGCTCGGACGATCTTCTCCGCCCGATACGCTGAATCAATCACCTCCGATAGTGTAAAAGAGGGAGTCACCGTCATATATTTCCTGATGCTCAATTGGAGGCCATCTTCAAACTTGAACCTC
Source organism: Dillenia suffruticosa (assembly GCA_033439265.1). Taxonomy (NCBI): domain Eukaryota; kingdom Viridiplantae; phylum Streptophyta; class Magnoliopsida; order Dilleniales; family Dilleniaceae; genus Dillenia; species Dillenia suffruticosa. Next base: position 20,392,564 of record JAVTVX010000024.1, on the reverse strand, counting down.
ATCTGAGCCGGTGTAGCCATATCGGGGACAAAGGCCGCTAGTCGTCTAAGCTCAGCCTCGTACTCTAAAACTGACCTCGTCCCCTAATGTAAGTGCAGGAACTCCGTCCTCATCCGGTCCTGCTAGAACGGGGTAAAGTACCTACGGTCGAACTCTCGTAAAAAGTCCTCCGACCGCAGGGTCTATGTAGCACTGTCACGGATAGCCTCCCACCACGAGAGGGCATCTCTGTCGAGGAGTCTTTCAGCAACTCTCAATCTGAGCTCCTCTGACAACCCCAAATCCGTAAGGATCCTACGAATCCTGTTGATCCAGTGTTTCGCCGCTACTGCATCACTGGATCCCGAAAAGTCTGTGCATCCGAGCTGCCGAGACTCTTTCACCAACTGAGTGAGCTCGTGGATACGCCTCAAAGTAGCCGACGTCTCATCGGTCGGAGTAGACACGGAAGGGCCGGCCACCGAAGGAGGAATCGGTGCCGAAGGAGTAGGTACGGCCGTAGGTGCGGTTACTGGAGTCTGTAGTGAAGGTGGTGGCATCTGCGCCCCATATCTACTGCACCACTCCTGTCACTGTCTCAAGGCATCGAGTGGCGGTGGAGGAATCTCGGCTGTAGCAGCCGGTGGTGCTGGGGGTGGCGCTGGTGAGCGTGCTCGAGTAGAGAAAGCAACCTCTGGTACTCGTGAAGCCTCAGGTACCCTAGGTGTATCAGGCGCTGTAAGACCCTCAAGTGAGGCGAATCAGCACCTCTCCTACCACGTCTAGGTGGCATAATTCTGTGAAAAAAATACATTGTTAGTAGATAGAAATCAAGAATTAGGGTTAGTTGCTCCGTAACTAACCCCCTAAAAATAAATGAACTATGATTTTAAACATTTGAATGCGAAGTAATGAGTTAGATGCGTTATGTATCCAACTCCATAAAATAGATGAACTTATATAACTATGGCCAAGTACGGGACTTTAAATGACTGTATGAAACTCTCTAATGCATTAAGAACTTTTCGTATACTTGGGAAAATTTTTATCTTTTCTCAAACCTAGACGCTCTGATACCAATAGAATTGTCACGCCCCAAACCGGGATCGTGAACAGCCGCCCGTTGCCCTAGGATGCCGGCTATATTTTTACAGAAAATCGGGTAGAACCTCCCCATAAATCGGAGGTTTCCCATGTACAATTAAACCTGTATAATCAAAATCAATCTATAATTTAAATAAATGGCCATCCCGGCCTCTCCAAAATCAACAAACACCACCGCCAGCATGCAGAACAACGCAAGGCTACAAGTTTCTAGCAGTCCTAGCCACAGACCTCTACTGTCATGCCCAACTAGAGCATGAGCAGCCGCTATACCGAGCGGATCTAAGTTTATACAATGTATAACACATTTCCCAAGTAACATTCAAATACGTACAATCACCTCAACGCAATTGAAATATGAGAGTTAAACTATACAGTCATCCCAAAATAAGTACATGGCCAACTACGGACCTCAATGTCAAGATCTCGCAGGGTCGAAACTAAATTAGAAGTAAATCTCACCGTCAGAACACTAAATTCGCTCTAGAGCCTGTAACGCCGCTCTATTACAATCAACCTGTCTGAGGAGGAAAAATAGAGGGGTGAGTATCATGGGAAGATACTCAGTGAGTGAGGGGGATAATATCAAGCATAAATAGTATAGGTGAACAATTGGAGTGTCAAATAATATCATTTGAAACAAAAATTTACATTTCGCAGCAATTCATGATATATTTATCAATTTGAAATCATTTAATCAAACACACGATAGCAAGCATGTATGCATCCATTTAAAATCAAGTAATGTTAGAGCGAGCCAAAAATAGTCCTGGCAAAGGTCAACCGTGACCAAGGACAGCCGCGTCGGGGGTTTTATTATGCATAGACTTTGAAACGCTCTCTACCCCGACGTTGGCTATGAGTTCGCTGGGGCCAACTCATCGTGTATAGGAGCCCGCCCGGTGCTAGACGGTGGCATCACACACGTCCTCCCCCTACGTGGGTTCAACTGGCCACGCCTATAGCCTTTAGAATAAATGACGTTTACGGATACTTCCTGCAGAAGCGTATCCGGGCAACCCGTGCCTCTACAAACGCCCTTCGTAGGTACGGAATCATCATAGTATCACAAGGGCACAACGTCCCAGGGCAAAACATCCCACAAGTATCATCGCATCATCGCATAACTAGTGGGCATCCAACCCACATAGTTCATCAAAGCATTTCAAGTCTGCGTATCAATACGTTTCATAAAATCATTTCAAAACAGCATATTAATGCAACGAAAGAAAAGGAAATTTATCAATTATCAAGTAATGGCACAAGTTTTGTTTTCATTTCAAACCATGGATGCATAGTCATCGTAAACATATTTCGAGACACTCCAATAATCACAAAACGGTTTTGAAATTCAATATCATACGTCAGATCAATGCATATCAAAAGCATGTTTTATCGAAAATATAGTAGAAAACACGTTTTACTATTTTATGCAAGATATTAGAGTCCCACTCACATATTTAACGAGGGTGGTCACTCCCTACTTTTCAACAACTCTCCAAAAGACAAACCTAATTAAATTATCAAATTTTTACATCAAATAAAACCCTAATAAGGGAAAATTTATTCACACTGTGAAGTGTGTGCGTTTCTCTCACCTAGAGTTTCTCGGATTCTGGATCTAGATTTCGTTCGCCCGTCAACTTAGTCTAAAACCTGTAATGTTTACCATTTGAAACACAAGTGAGAAATTTAAGTCAAATTACCAATAATTTTCGAAACCCTAGTACGTTCACGAAATTGAGAATTCATTTACCTACGCAGAGGGTCACGGGTCGTCGTGGGTTCGCGGGCCGTGGGCCGGACTGGGCCGGGCTGGGGGCCAGAACTAGCAGGCTGGCCTGGGCTTCGCGGGCCGCTGGTGGGCTCACGGCTGGTGGGCTAGCCCACTCACGGGCTAGGGCTCACGCTCGCGAGTTGGAACGCGCGCTCGCGAGTTGAGGCGCGCGCTCAGGACAGGATCGCGCGCTATGAGGCGGGCGCGCTCGCGCAGATGGGTCGTGTGCTCTGCGCACTGTGCTCGCGCAGGGGCGCGCAGGCTGGGTCACGGGAAATCGCGCACAGGCTAGGTCGTGGGAGATCGCGCGCTGCTTGGGTCGCGGGGGATCGCGCGCTGGCTGGGTCGCGGGAGATCGCGCGCAGGCTGGGTCGTATGCTCGCGCGATCGCGTGCTCACGCTCGCGCGGGGAAACGCAAGCTGCAGTCGCGTGCAAAGGAGAGAGGGGAGCCGCTGCCGAGCGTGGTGGTGTGTGCTCGCAGGAGGAGGAGAGAGCGACAGAGGGATAGAGAGAGAGCAGCGAGAGGTAGAGAGAGAGTGTGAGACCGAGGGAAAGAGGGAGAGAGGGAGAAAGAGAGAGAGAGAGAGAGAGAAAGGGAAAAAGAGAGATTGGGGGGAAAGATAGGGATTGGGGCTTTTTTTTAGCCCCAAATCCCAAATTTTTTTTTTTTTTTAATTTTTTTTTTCTCATTCTGGTGTTACATATTAGCTGGTCCTTCCTCATCCATTGAAACTCCACCATAGCAACGGCTTGCAAGCAAGGGACAAATTTCATCGATAATGATGAAAATGAGGAATTAACCTCAGCTTACCAAGACAAGCAGACCTGAACTAAAAGAATCACCATTGCTTCATCACCCTATTCCACCGATAAACAGTTCATCTCAGACTCTGCATAGTGGAAATCATCTAGCCTATTATCAAATCTCTTTACTTCAGCAATATCTAAATAACAAAAATAGTTATTACCATAGCTTATAGTGGCGGTTTCTTTCTCCTTCAGATACTTCAATCGATCAAATGACCAAACCAAAATAGGAGGAAGAGGGTCGTTTGTTCAGCCATTACCTCTTACCCTTCTACACAAATAGATATTTCGGGAGAGCGATTGAAGAACCCAGTTCAGTTCTCACTGCCCCATCCTTTCGATCAAAATTTGGAGCTCTCAAGGAAACGCCCTTTTTCTCAAACCTAGAAGCTCTAACTCTAGCATCGAATACTTTATGGCTTTTAGTAGCTACAAGAGCAATTGGATGTGCCTCTCTGACAATCCTTACTGCGTCAACGCTTGGAATGGGGGGCATCAGCTCGCCTCTCTTCCCTTTAGGAATGAGAGTAGCAATTGGGCACGCATCACTTGCCCTCTCTTCCGATGCGCCCCCTTTTTCTTCATTTACTCCCACATCCTTGGCAACCAATGAACCTGATAGGAGCTCCTACCTCGGACTTTGTCCCCTCAATGCCCTCCAATAAAAGAACGAAATCTCCAGGTACTGGGACCATTGTGCCTATCAAACCCAATCAATCACCCTCATCAGCCTTGTCAGTATTTGGTGTCTAGACTAACCTCCTCCTCTTCTCTGGAATGTAGTTTGGAAATGCATCCTTGAACTCTCTCCCTTCATCCTCAATTGCCTTTTTCAATTTGGTATGGGCCCTCATCGACTTCAGGGTAGTAACCTGGTCAAGATCAACAACCTTGGCAAAATCAACGACATCAACGAGCCTTTTAGCCTCCTTTTTTAACATAAATGATTGCTAAATTTGTAACTTCTCATTCAGTAAAAGGTCGGCTAACTTCAGCATCTCATCTTCAATTAGGGCCTCCACCCAGACAGCCCTACCCATAGTCATACAAAATTTTCTAGCTGATTTAACAAAACTCGAATACCAAGAAGACACAGACACCTTTAACCCCACAGAAGGCTTTGCATTGACCATTGGCAATGACGGCACCAAATTCTTATATGCAAATTCAACAAAAAGAGAATTTGCTGCACCATGATCTATCTAGAGTCTCCTTATAAAAGAATTTCCACTTCGATTCTCACTTTGTCTGAACATAGTACTAACCTTCTATAGGGCCCCTGGCAACATACTTCCTCAAATGAAATTTCAAAATCAAATCTCAAGCAACAAAAGCTCAATAAACTTGCCACTATCACTATCAACTACCATACACTGGGAATCAATAGTATTAGGAAACATGCTCCAACCCCTTAAAACCACACCCAAAGGTCCTAAGTAAAGTACCCACCAATCATATCTTACATACTCCCTATATATGGGAACACAGCCTTCCAGCGTTTGGTTTGCCCTTTCTTCTACTGTGGGTAGCTTTAACCAAAAACATCACCTAAATTCATATCTTTCGATGTAGTTTGCAACTCCTTCTCTATCATCACGCTCTTAATCTTACCAAATCCATGATGATTATATGAACCAAAACCCTTCGCCATGTTTACTTTTCACCAAATTTTGCAAACCCTAATTTCTCAAGTCAATGAAAGTAAGACAATGAGAATGGAGCAATCACAATGGCTACAACTAGTCCTAGATTGTCTCAAAAAAGGCAAACCTAGAAGATTCACGAATGCTAAGGTAGCACGTACCATATTTAATGCTTCACTTCCACGCTGATTCCACTTATCCAAAACTATTTTCACTCCGCTTTTTTTCAAGTTACACAACTCTATCTCAACTCTACTCCTAATGTTACCTCTTTGAGTTAATACTAGAAGTGGGGGGCAAATGATAGTACATGGTCCCACGGCCCAATACCACAAGACTAGAGTCATTTGAGCTCACCAGATCATAAAGCACGTGAATAATCAAAAATGCTCTCGGTCTCCCGGTTGAATGCTCTCTCAATCAAGCATTCTAACTTATGCCTCTCGATCGTCTCAGTTTTACCCTCTCAAGAAGCCAACTACTGCTATCCCCTCAGTCATCCCAGCCCTCGGTTACCTTGCTCCTCAGCAGATATGTTCCATTAATACAAATGTAATTCATTCCATTACGAAAGCATCCATTAAGTAAATCTCTATTGAACTTAAATCTTCCCTAATCAGATATGAAACTTCCCTATTCTTGAAAAAATCTCTCTCAATAAGGAAACATATCTTGGTAGCCACTCCTGAAAGACACGAAATCTCCACGACAACTTGAACTTTCCTTAATCGACAGAATACTAGATTTTTTAGAAAATTTTGACTTCTGTCCATGTAATATCGAAAGATTCTTAGTAATCTCTATAGGAAAATTAGGATTTCTACACTCCTAAGCACGTACGAGACTTATCATATGTGCATATTATATATATTCAGTATCGGCAGCCAACCAGGTACATGCTCAGAAACTCTATACTTCTCACACAACGACAGCACAGGGTTCTGTCACAGCTCTTCTTAGTATATTTCTTATTTTCTTAAAATTAGTCTTTTTGACTTGATTTTTTTTTAATTAGGCACCAACGGTAAGGTGTTGGTAGATCAAGTCATCACTATCATCAAGTTGGCAATTTAGACGGTTAAAGCATTCAGTTTCTCCTAGTTGTGATATTGAATCATGTTGCATTGAGGATGACACTATGATTGATTTTTTCATGCTTTGGGTACCAAGCTCTTATGCCTTTTTGCACGCCACAAAGAGTCGTTTTTAGCTTGTACAACTTACCTTCTGCTCCTTTGGTGATAAACCCTTGTGGCTGGTCAATGAGAAATGTTGAAATCTATTCAATTCTTGTTGCTTTGAGTTTCAATATCAATGAGAAAGCTTATTGTATGCAGCTTTGGTGTTGGAGCAAAAGTATCTCCATAGTCAAGGGCTAAATTGCTTAGCATATCACTTAACAATAAGCCTAGCTCTGTGCTTGTGAATGGTCCCATAGGGATTCAATTATGTTTTAAACACCCATTTGACTGTAAATTAGTCCATCTACAAGCTCGTGAATCTAGTGTAATTTGAATGTTTAAATTGACTGATGCTTAGATTGCATCTGAAAACTCAACGCCATCATTATCACTTGCTTGGGCTTTTTATTTTCTTGAGGTTTCTGATGGTGTATAAACTGAATTGGATTGATAGAATTGTCGCCATAAGCAGTGTAATTAAGGAGTTTGTTTTATTTCAATACTAAAAATTAGGCCCACGACCACGGCAAGAGTTTGAAATCTTAAAACTGCAACATGGCAAGAGTTTGAAATATTAAAACTGCAACGAAAATGAAGCTCTCCTATGGTTAAGATGGTGATTAAGTTAGAGATAGGGATGGCAATGGATCGTTGATAGTATGGGTCATATTAATACCACATTCGATCATAAATCCTAACTTCAATATGCATATGCGACCCTAACCCATCTCAGTTAAAAATAAAAATAAAAAATCATATCCGATCCTATAGATTATTTAAAAATCCGATCCAATCCGCTCTTAAACCAACACAAACCCGACCTGAGAAAGAAAACATAATAACTAATCATCCAAAAATATGCACAAAACTCATAAAAATATGAACAGGAAAAGCATACATGCACAAGAACCACAAAGAAGAGACATAAATCATCCTAACATTAATTAAAGTATACAAATTTTATATTTTGATAAGTGAGAAACAATTCACAAAATAAAATTGAAAATAAGTTACATGTTTTTTATACTCGTGGAAAACAAAACATGGACTTTTCTAAAAACAAAGAGACTATACAGAAATGCAAAAAAAAAAAAAAAAAAAGACAATACGAAAATTCAGAAATTTCACAATCATACTTGTAACACCAAGCATAAAAAAAAAAAAAAAAAAAAAAAAAAAAAAAAACAAATTTTGGAGACGCAGCGTTTTGGGACAAAACGCTGAGTCCCCAATTGGGGATTAGGGTTAAAACCCTAACCCCCTTCTCTCTCTCTCTCTCTCTCTCTCTCCCGACCTTTCATCTTCCGCGACCGTTCGCCTTCCTCCGCCACCGCCACCGCCACCGCCATCGCCGCCGTCATCGTCTCCTCCTCATTCTTCTTCTTCTTCTCCTCCTTCTTCTTCTTCTTCTTCTTCTTCTTCTTCTCCTTCTTCTTCTTCTTCTTCCCTCTCGGTTTCTCTCTCTACCTTACTCTGTCTTCTCTCCCTCTCGCGATCACCCATGATCGCCTTCTCTCCGCCTCGCTGCATACCGCCGCGAGCCACGATCGAGCACCACCACACGCCGCGAGCCTCCGCGAGCACTACCTTCCGCCACCGCACGCGACTGCAGCGCGATCCCCCAGCCACAGCACGAGCCCAGGCCGCGAGCGCGAGCCCAGGCCGCGAGCGCGAGCCCAGGCCGCGAGCGCGAGCCCAGGCCGCGAGCGCGGACCCAGCGCACGAGCGGGGCGCGAACCCAGCGCACGAGCGGGCGCGGACCCAGCGCACGAGCGGGCGAGGACCCAGCGCACGAGCGTGCGCGGCCCAGCGCACGAGCGTGCGCGGCCCAGCGCACGACGGCCCAGCGCACGAGCATGCGCGGCCCAGCGTGCACGGGCGCGCTGCCCAGCGTGCATGGGCGCGCTGCCCAGCATGCACAGGCGCGCTGCCCAGTGCACGAGTGTGCACGGGCGCGCGGCCCAGCGCGCAGCAGCGCACAAGCGCGAGCGAGCCGGCGCACGAGCACGCACCAGCACAGCGCACCAGCGCACGGGCGAGCACCAGCCCGCGAGCCACTGCGGCCCGCGAGTCACTGTCGGCCCGCAGGCCCATCAGCAGCTAGCCCACGGGCCCACCAGGCCCGACAGCCCGTCCAAGCCCGCAGGTCCAGTACGGCCCGCGGCCAGTACGGCCCGCGGCCCAGTTCAGCCCATCGGCCGGCCAGCCCGCAGGCCCATCAGCCGCCGGCCCGTCGACCCGCTAGCCCGTTAGCCCACTGGCCCGCAGACCAGCGAGCCCGCTAGCTGTAGCCCACGAGCCCGCGACGGCCCGTGAGCTCGTGACAGCCCACAAATCTCTACACAGGTAAATGACTTAAGGTTTTGCTTCGGATCTATGTGTTTAGATCTAACAAATAAATCTTGTTTTGATAGGAAACCCTACAGACTTTGGAGTGATCGAAACGACTTTCGGACGAGACTCGACGCTTCGAGAAAACCCTAGGTGAGGAGATTTCGACTCTAATTGATAAATTGGATGAATCTAGAATTGAATTTAAGATGAAAGGTTCTGTATATGTTTAGAGTGTAAGTGGAATGCGAATAGAATACAAATTATGAAATGATTATATATGAATTGAAGCTTAAGTATAGAATGTTACAGAAACTAGATGATCTTATACGAAAGAAGCGTATTTTAGAATCACAAAATCATGTCGAGTGAATTCGAATAGTTTCTTTAGAGTTAAACTTTGGAATATGCATAAAAGTATCTGGGTTGTAGGGTTGGATTGAAATGAGTCGTAAAGTGGAGGATATTATACGTTTTATGTCTTTCGGATAAACCCTTAAGATGCTTGAGGAGTTGATATTCAATTTGATAATCTGATTTAGGTTGATCTTTTGGAGACTCGAGCGGTCAGATCCGATTTGGCTTATCAGTAGGGAGTGACTTCCCTCCCGTAGAACTGTGAGTGGGACTTTGACATTCGCTATTGATTGAAAACCATGTTTCAAAAATACTTTTAAATGACATGTTTCTGCAAATGTATGATTGTTAGACCTATCCAATATTTGATGAAATGTTTTGTGACTTTTGGAGTGTCTTAACTGCCGACTTTATTGATATGCATCCATGAGTTTTGATAAACGTATATTGTGCCACATTTTCGACATATTGATATATTTTAATGCTTCCACTGTATTGGCACATGGTTTTAAATGGATTTACTTACACATTTGGGCTGTATGCCCGGCCGACTTTATGATATTATGTTTTGGGCTGTATGCCCGGCCGACTTTATGATATTATGCATTGGGCTGTATGCCCGGCCGACGTTATGATATTATGCATGGGGCTATATGCCTGGCCGACTGGTGATGGGATGCATGGGGCTACGTGCCCGGCCGATATGATATTGTGATCCGTAGCTACGAAGGACATCTGGTAGAGGCACCCCTTGTGCCCGGATACGCTTCGGCCGGAGGTATCCGCCAGATCGTCGTGTGTATGGGTGCCCCAGGTTGACCCTCATCGGAGAGGACGTTGAGTACGGCTCCGTCTAGCACCAGGCGGGGGCACCATACACGGCCGACTAGTTATATGTACATTATTATTATTTACAGGCTAGTTGGGTTAGTCTGTGGCCAACATTGGGGCAGAGAGCCATTATTTAATACTTGCATTTGGAAAAACCCCCAATGCGCCGTCCTTGGTCGAGGTAGACCATTGCCGGGAATATTTCATTGGCCGGCTCTTCGCGACATTGATGTAAATATTGGATGCATATCTTGTTTTCTGATGTGTGCGTATTATATATGATTTTGAAATAACATGATCGGTTTGCACACTGTGGATATTTTCTTATCTTATGCTTTGACACTCCAAATTCACCTCGATATTGATAGTATGATGTCAATCCCCTCACTTACTGAGTATCCTCCCATAGATACTCATCCCTCACTTTCTTTCCCACAGGATTTGTGTTGGATCGAGGAGATACCACTGGGCTTGGGTATGGATGTTTTCCATCTCTTCCGCTACGATGATTGGTGATATTGTTATGTATTGGAGATTTTAGTTTGACCATTCCATTTATCTAAATTTTTGGGATGACTGTATAAATTATGGATTTTTATTCGTGAAACTTTCGTGTTGATTATTTCATTGCATTGAGGCATTTGTAAATATTTAAAAATAACTTGGGAATTTATTTTATATATGCGTAGAATTTAAGTCCGCTTGGTGTGGCGGCTGCTCATGCTCTAGTTGGGTATGACAGTAGAGGTCTGTTGCTAGGACTGTTAGAAACTTTATAGCCTTGCCATGTCCTGGATGTTGGCTGTGGATATTGTTGATTTTGGAGAGGCCGGGATGGCCAATTGTTTATTTTTACAGGATGAATGTCGTATACAGGTGAAATTGTACATGGGAAACCTCTGATTTATGGGGAGGTTCTGTCCGATTTTCTGTAAAAATACAGCCGGCATCCAGAGACAACGGGCGGCTGTTCACCATCCCGGTTCGGGGCGTGACAATACTCAGAGACTATACAAAAATTTCATAGTCATAGAGACTATACAAAAATTCAGAAATTTCACAGTCACACTCAAGGAAGGATTGCATAGAGACTATACAAAAATTCAGAAATTAAAAAAAAGAAAAAAATAAGAGGAGGACTGTATAGGCCACACTCAGAGCCACGGACATGGGTTTGCTGTGGTTGAGGGGAGTGCACAATCTTTTGGCATTGACAATGAAGATTGGTGAGGTCAACAAGAGAGAGAGATGAGGAAAGGAAATCGATGAAGGTGTCGGCATCGGTAATGAAGGAGAAAGTGAAGATCAGTTTTGGTGATGGCAGAGAGAGGCGTTGAGAGTCGATTGAAAGATGCAACAAAGATATATAGGTGGTGGGAGGGGAAGCGACTAGGGTTACGAAATGAAGAGATGTTTGTTCGACTTCAAGAATGAAAATGAAACAATCCTAAAAATCTTTTTATTTTATTTAATAATATAATATTAGAATGAAATTTTATTTTATTATAAATAGTTATTAAATCGGATTGGATCGGATCAGATTATTTATATCCTAAATTCGTATCCGAACTTATTAGACTAGCTAATATTAAAACCTGAACCAAATCCGACCCTAACTCAATTTTTGAAATAAAATATTGGATCTGACGGATCAGATTTTTTGCATATCTATTGGGTCGGGGGAGAGAGAGAGAGAGAGAGAGTTATTTAACGAATGTCAAGATGTGCCTTGCCTTGTAAAAAAAACAAAAACAAAAACAAAAAATAAAAAGGAATACAATGATTTTCTTGTGAATAAGGAGAAATACAAGATTCAAGAGCTTCGATCAGGAAAAAAGAGCCTACCACCACGGAATGTTGGGCGGAGGAGGCCGAACTCAGCTCTTTAAACCAAACAAAGAAAAACAATAAAGTCAAGTACGTAGTATTTTTAATAAACATATAACAGTATCTTTGTATTTAGTATGTGTCAAATACAAATATGTATGGTCAGACAAAAAAACATTAACTTTTAAAGCTTTGCTTTAACCTTGTCTCTTTCCAGACCTCTGTAATGGACTCTTTGTCTCTCTGGAAAAATATACAACTTACAATTTTTCACTCTTTCCCAAATGTCAAATGATGAACATTACTCAGCATATGAATATTTTAAGGTTGTAAATAATAATTATTACAATACAATTTAACAGAACTACGAAAGTTTCAAATCTTCTAATTGTTGTATAATGCATCTAAAAAAGATATATTTTAAATTAAGATATTTCATATTATTTAATATGAGAGAACTATACCAAAATTTTAAAATTGTATACCCTTTTGTTTTATATGCCTTGCATCTCTTCACGGATTGGCTTGGGGAAGGATTGGAGAGTATTAGTAGCATGGCAAGAATGCATACCATACTTGAGAATGATTAATACCAACGGCATTCAATAAATAGAGAAATTTCTAATATGGTCAACTACATTTTTTTTAAGGGTATAGATAATCAAAATTAATGATTCTAAAACATACACAATTAATATAGCTCTTTAAAGACCCATGACAATTTGTCTAATAATAAATCAAAACAAACCCAACAATGCCAATGAAATCGACACCATTCTCTTTTCCCTTAGAGATCTCGAGCTCGAACCTTCTCTATATATCCAAAAAAAAATAATAATAATAACAACAACCCATCCCATCCATGGCCAAAACAAAAGGGAAACAACTACTAAGCACCTCAATAACAAATAAAATAATAATAATAAAGATTCCTTTTCATTCATATCAATTTCAACCGGACGTGCATTATATATAAATATGAATCCTGATTAAATTAAAAGCAATTCTAATTTATGTTAATGGTATTGAAGGAATCGCATCGGCGTCTGATTTCACCATCCTTTCCTGTCTTCACTTGAAGCACACTCAGCTTCTCCATCGCATGTGAAAATGCCTCGAAAAATGCCGTCTGGTTATCAGCATACAAGTCTACAAATGGTCTTGTTCTAGGATTAGTAAACAATGCATTGTCGGACCGGAGCAAACCCAATCCCAAACGAAGATTCTTAAAGTACATGTTGTCAAAATCTTTGGTAGACCTCACATCATTGAAAGCTGCCCGGGTAGGATCTGTGCTGTAATTTGCACAGTTTTGTCTAAGACGTTCGGCGAACTTGGGATGGAGCGCGGGATCATATCCCGAAGGGCTCTTATATCCGAAAATTCTGTCCTTGAATTCGGAGCAATGAGAGACTCCAATGGTGTGCGCTCCATTCAAAGCAACCATTTCTTGAACTGAGAAACCCTTTTTCTCAAAGACGGAGATTATTTGGTCCATGGACATGTAAGTTCTGGGAAGGTTACCTTCAACGAGTGTTGCTTGGGACACCAAGCCATCTTTACGTCCGAGTGGGACTTTGTAGTGCGGACCGCCAGTCATGACAACCAATTGACGGGTGGCATATGCGAGGATGTCCGAGCAAGACACAACCCCAGGGCAGTTGATCTCCAAAGCAGTCTTGGCACGAACAATGAGATCGAAAGCATCCCCTGGGAGGGATAGGTTAATTTCAGCATCTCTCTCCGCTGTGTTGTATGGGTTTGAGCTAATAAGGACAGAGGCATCACAGCCCTCCACCATGCAATCATGGAAGAAGACACGGAGAGTGCCTGGTGCTGTGAAAGGGTTCTCCATGTTTTTTGAGGTGGTGATGTTCATGATGATGGATTGGAAACTTGGACAAATTTTATCATAATAGGTTTCAGTTAGTAGGGGTTGTTGGGAAGAAACCGAGAGAGAAGAGGAAAGGAAGAGGAGGAGGAGGAGGAGTAACGGGATGGGCGCCATGGTTGTGGGGAAGGCAGAAACCTGCTTCCCAACAGAGAAGATTGGGAAAGAGGAGGCAGATTTGATCAAGGTATAGTTTAAGGGAAGGGAAAAAGAAAGGTTCCTATGGATGAGCGAGGCTCACGGGGCACCCTTGTTTTGATTTTTTAAACTGATAGTAATGTGAAGGTTTACAAAGGGTTCGTCTATTTAGAGAGGGTGGGAGGTTCGGATAAATGTAGTTTAATATTATTGTTATTGTTAATTAGGAACAATTTTGGAGCTAGAAATGCGCTGGATCAACAAGAGCAAATGCAGTGAGTTGGCTTGTCAGAACGTATTGGTTAAGAATTGGCATGTAATGAATTTTTTTTTTTTATTTATTTTTTTTTTTTTTGAAGGAGAGAAATACTATAATTCAGATTTGAAACTGCTCTTAGTTAATCAGCAAACAAAAAAATAAGCGAAAAAAAAAATTAAATTTGTTGAATTAGTTGCTTCTATTTTCCTGGGTTGTTTCAACCATGATCTACATAACAAGAGAAATTTGGGGTAACACATTTGTTATTTGTTACGACACTGGGAGACCACTGGGCTTTGCCCGGATAATTCCATAGAGTACAAGGAAAAAAAAAAGGTGATTTCATAGAAATTATAAACAAATTATTATAAAATATATTGACACAGAGAAAATAATGTAATATAAGTGAAAATAATGTAATTTTAATTTCTAAATTATTTATGTTTAATATAATTGAAAATAATTACACTTGGCACTGAAATGATTCGTCATGATTGTCCACGTTGTTTCAATTGGGATTCTCGAAGATTATGAAATCGGCTATATATTGTTTTGAAAAATCTCCCATATATATATATATATATATATATATATATATATATATATGTATACGTATGTATGTATTTTTCTTTAGATTTTCTCTTCAAAGAACGAAAACTCTTAGGGTACACCCTAAAATATGTATTTTTCTTTTCTTTTCTTTGGATTCGGATTTGAAATCATACGTCCTAAATTTGAAATCGATCTGATCATTCAAATACATATGTTTGATTCATTGCCCTAAATATATATATATATATATATATATATATATATATATATATAGAATAAAGCTATCTCCGTGTCTATATTTTCTTACATATATAACAAAAAAGTGATAATTTGCTCGGATAATTATAACATAGAAAAGAAAAGAAAAGAATAAAAAAGTTAATAAAAGTAAGACAAATATGAGTGAAATTATAATAAAAATAAGTAAGAATTTAAAATAGATCATTATACTTAAGTGGCACCTTCCCCCATCTCCCATGTAATAGACTCAAGTTCGTGTTCCGACTATATTCCAAAAAAAGAAAAAGAAACATTATGCATTAAAAACTAAAAATAGAAAATTTTGGTTAAAATTTAGAATAATGCTAATTGGACTAATTGATGATATCACAACTCAATTGCACACAAATTTTGATTAATTCAATTCTGATTTTTTGAATTAATTAAAATATATTTACATAAATTTTGAATTTTACCTAAGACTTGTTTTGATCCATGGTACTCTTTTGGGATTTTCAGATGCCATACCTTTTAGAAAGGGTGAGGCTGTTTGCCCTCCAATTTATCAACCCGAAGTCCCAATTTTTCAATTTTAATAGTTTTTTTAACCTTACCCTCATTCAATATATATTTTAATAAAAACTTATAACTCTTCTATTTTTTTCCATAATTATCTATCAACACTCCAAACTTAATAACTCCAAAAAAAATCATTTCATTTATATTTTTCTCTCTAAACACAAAATTTCTATATTTAAAAATATTAGTTATCTCTTTAAATATTCAATTTACTTTTATAATTTCTCTCTCTATACAAATTAACGCATGTCTTTTTTGTCTTTTGTTTAATTAATGGTGTAACAAGTAAAAATAAGAAACATAGTTTGGGGTAACCCACTATGTTATTTGTTAGTCTTTTTTTGTTGGTTTTTAGGAAAACGCTTTAATACATTTTTTTCTTATTTTCTTGGAAACATTTCTATGCACTACAAAAAAGACTTTTATCGACGGTCAAAAAATGTTGGTAAAGATCTCAAAAACCATTGGTAAAGGGATTGGAATCTTCTCCGATGGTCAAAATTTCCACTAGCTATGTCAGCGTTGATAAAGGGCTATGTCAACAATCAAACAATCAAAGGACTGCTAGTATAGATCCTAACTTATACCAGCGGTCACCTAGCCACTCACATACCTCCCAACCTATGTCAGCAGTTAGCTGGCCACTGGCATAGATCCCGACCTATTCCAACAGCAAAGTGGCCTTTGGCATAGGTCAGAATATTTACCATTGTTGTGTTGATATGGTTTGGAAGCCAAAACTGTCAAGTATGACACAAATACCACAAATATCTATCTCTCAAATCTTCAAATAGATAGTTTGTTATTAAATAAGATAATATGCATTCCCATTAATTATCAAATAGAATATGCTTTTACATTGGCAATACTTTCACATCGGAGTGGATTAGTTAGACAAATATTATACCTTACAAAAAGAGTGAAAAAAAAAAAAGTTAGGAGCGGAGAAAATGTCTTGGTACAAACTCAACTACACTAATAAAGCAAAGCAAAACAAAGAATGGTGGAGAGAAAGCGTGATTTGATTTAATCCTTATATATGAGAAATGCACACCAGTTTTCTCGTGATCATGCTAAAATTGATTAACAATGAAACAGTAGTTAACCTGACAAAAGACATTACATTTTAGTTGAATCCAAAAATAAATAAATCAGTAAGGGGAAGGGACTCAAGCATTTTAGTTGTAATCAAAAAATATATTTTCACCGGTACTAACAGTAAAATCACCAAGGATAGTTTTGGTATACATATACCAAAACTAAGCCTCCATAAGAAAATTAAGGTATAAAATGACTAAGAAATAACTAAGCCTAGTGATAGCACAGCAGACGATTCCAACATTTCAATAAGGGTACCCCAAGCAACATTTCTCAATGAAAATTAAGTTATAAAATGACTAAGCAATAACTAAGCCTAGTTATAAAACTTAAATTTTTGAAGCAATTGGTTGATTTGGTACCCCAAGAAACAAAACCTGAGCTCAGCTTGTCAAGATTCTTTGACCTCATTCAAATCTCCGAAACTCTTTTACACGTTCAAAGCATTAAGGGTGCTAACATGTTATCCATCCATAAGGTCCCCTTGTCGTCTAGTGGTAAAATGTCTACAAAGCTAGATAGAATGGTAAACAAGCCAAAGAAATTGAAAATTCAGTTTGAGGTAGCTCTTTTGCAATTTATTCCCAGTACTGATGAAACTAATCAATCATTTCCATAATTTTGAGATCAAAATTCCAATCGAAAGACATTTACGAAAGCACCAGGTAGGTTATTGTCAGCGGCCACACGAATCAAGCAACTCCAAATAAAACATCACTCATATGGTAAAAGAAAATGCAGATGTCAGGATTGCTGATTTATTGCTCAAAATTGTACATGCCATCAATTATCATATACTAGTGCTGCAAAACTCACTGAAGAAATGGCTACACAAGTTATGTACATACTTACATAGGTTAAATCTGTTGAGACAGGAGGACCAAAAGCCCTTGCGGACCCACCAACATTTCATTGAGAAAACTAATCAATCCAAACCAAACAACAGGAATTACATCAACCCCTCCCAAGGGAGGAATCAATTTGCGGGTGGGTATAAGAAGTGGTTTTGTTGAAGCATAAGCTAGCACATACAGAAACTTCTCAACCGGTATATGTTGTAATACGAAGATTAAGTTATAAAATGGATAAAGCAATCCAAAAAGAAGATTCTCCAGTGATAGCACAGCAGAAGGACCATAGCAATATGAATAATCATAAATCCATTTGAATCCATAGAAAACATACGTTGTGATATGAAGGTTGCATTGAATCCATACTCTGTCCCGCTACCATGGCCTAGGAGCCTGCACAAGCAATAGGATCATAGAGAATCCATAACCCATTAATGAGAAAACCTTTATTACGGTTTCTGGTGGTATCTAAAGGTTGCACTGATCAACCAGGCCAGCACAAGAGAGAAAAATATATGATTAAAGGAGCATGGAAAAAAACATACAGAGTTCTTATTAAAGGAGCAGAGATGATCATAGAAAAAAAACCTTCTTAAAAAACATACATTCATATCATGGGAATGTGTGTTCCCTTCAATCACTGACATTATATCCCTGTCCTCTGTTTCCTGTGCCTTTGCAGATTCTAAACCCAAATCCAGATGCAATGACCAAGATAATCACGGAAAATGCAAGTGAGGAATTTCTGTACTCACTGAGTAATTATTGTGCACTCCAGGTTGAGAACACTTTTTGTCTTATTTATTAATCCATCCAAGTATCATTTTATATGGTGCAAATTTGCAAAGTTTCAGCATGTAAACAATTTTGTCTTATAAGACCCAAATAATATAAGCATCATAAAGCAAGTTTTCATTCAATGCATTTTAAGATCCTGATAGTTCATTACTAAAACTTACTGCAATGTGATAGCTAAAAAGTCTTTCCTAAAGTTGTATACATTTGATGCTTTGAAGGTCACTGTGAGTAATTTGTTATTGCGTTTATGAAATTTGTCTTATTTTCTTTTCTATTTTTGTCGAGTTTTCCCTGTTACAAGGATCGTATCATGGTTGCTTAACTTTGAAAAATGAAAGTTGCTGCATGCCAACAGTGATTAGGATGTTGATATGATGGATTTAATTACATAATGTTGCAAGTATTTTCGCCCAATCCATGGTGCTCATATGCAGATACTTGTTGCGGGCAGGGGGCTATATGTGGAAGTATTCATCAAGGGGGGGTCATCCCACTAGCCTACGTCAGGAAGATAAAGAAAGCCGGAGAAACCAACACCCATTTGGATGGCATCTCTCCTTTTCACCTATTTCACAAAGCCAGAGTCCATGTCTACTCTTGAAGCAGCGTTGAATACGCATGATGATATTATTAGATCATCCAGTTTCAAGATAAGGAAGAGGAAGTACTAATTTATTATTAATTACTCATGTTGTTCTTGTTTCATAGTTTTGACGTGATTGGAAGGAAAAAAGAAAAAAAAATGTTAGTCTGCCATTATAGAACTGATTAATGATCTTTTGTAAAACTATAATTTGTATGTCATTGGAATTTGCATCATAAAGCAAGAAAAGTTGCCTAGATTTCAGTACTTGGACACTGCAAGGATGATCCTAGTTGTGGGCCGTGGGGACTATATATAGGGACTATACTATTTATGAAAGACAGTCCTGCTTAATTTACGTCCCACACCTAGGTTTCCATTTTCATGCCACAAAGAGAGAGAGAGAGAGGGCAGTTCCATATTTTTTGCTTCTCCTTTTATACTAATAATACTTGTCTTTTTCAGCAATAGATTTCATTTTTTTTTTTTGCTTGGCAATGGCCAAATAGAGTACCTATTCCACAAAATATTTAGTGTTGAATCAGAACAGAAATTACTCAATTGCTATACTCCATTCAATTCCTATTCCACACAATATCCCATACAATATTCCATTCAACAAGAAACACCAGAAATTACTCAATTTTCAGTGTTCCACTCAATTTTCACTAAAATCAAACCAAATCACTACTCACGCGATACAAATTTAACAATTCAATGAAAAGAGAGATCGATCACAGTCACAGACATGAAAGAGAAAGAAGATGCAGCAGAAAATAATCAAAGAACAGATCGAGGAGGAGAAAAAATAGTAATCAAAATATAAACATAATCAGAAACATAATCAAAGAAAGAGAAAGAACAGAGTTCGGCGGCAACTCACCTTTCGAGTCTCTGAACCCTCACAAATCCTAATTTTTCAAAAATGAAAACAAAAACATAATCAGAACAGAGAGATAAAGAAACCCTAACTAAACTCTGAAAATTTTAAACCCTAAATCGTAGCCAATCTAAATTTTGTGAAATGAAAAGGGAGACAAAACTCAACAAAGGAGAATATGGGATAAACAATGAAGATTGTAAGGAATGCGAGCTGTAACCTGCTTCTCTCACTCTATCTGAAGTAGAGAGAGATAATGCACATTAGAGAGAAGGAGAAGAATTGAACGGAGGTGAAGACAGCAATGAGGTAGAGAAGAGAGCATAGAGGGAGAGAAGATGAACCTAAGAGATGAGCTGAACAGAGAATAAGCCGTCGCCCTTCGTCGATTTGTATGGAGATGAAGCTGAGAGACAAGGAGAGGGTGAGACGAAGAGAGACATGGTAGTGAAGAGAGAGAAGAGGGAGAGTGTGATTTTTAGGTGTTAAAATGACCTATGCCGGTGGTTTTTTTTTTTTTTTTTTTAAGGTTGAGCCACTAGCATAGGCTTTATGTGTCTTTATTGGCGTTTTTTTTGCTTTCGTCGGTAAAGAATCATCGACGCTAGCGGCTGTGTCAGCCACTAGTAAAGGTAGTCGCTGCTAAATGGCCTTTTTTTTTTTGCAGTGATGGTTCATATCATAACCTTATAGTCATGATATTTTGTACATGAAGGTTAGCATATGCATTTCTCTCTCGCTGCCGCTACAAATTTAAAACCCTATATTAATGATAACTTTTGTTGATGTTGATCTTTAGTTACGGATTTTTATATCCTATAGAAATGCTTTAGAATAAACTATCAAGAAATGTATACATTTTTTAACAGTAAGATTGTTCATCAGAAAAAATTTATCAACCTTCAGTAAAGGTATCACAACTGTCTACAAAAGTGATATTCAATTCTGACGATTATCATTTATGGTTAATCAATGTGACAGTCTTTAGAAATAGATTGAAAATAGTCTCTATATGACTTTTCTTTATTATTTATTTAATCATACCGTCTGTATAGATTCTATATCTATACTAAACTATATATTGCACCATTTTTAAAAACTATATTCAATTTTGATGGTTATCACTTGTAATTAGTAAATGTGGGACGATTTGAAAATAATCTCTATATGACTTTTCTTTATTGTCTATTTAACCATATCGTCTATATAAATTATATATCTATGTTAACCAATATATTTCATCGTGTGTAAATGCTATGTACTATTCGAATGGTTATCACTTTCGTTAATAAATGTGGTCATCTTTAGTAACGGTTAAAAAAAAATCTCTATATGAGTCTTCTTTACTCACTGTTAAAGCATACCGTCTGTATAAATTCTATACATATACTAATCTATATATTACACCGTCTGTAAAAGCGATGATCAATTTGAACGGTTATTGGTTATTGTCAATAAATGTGACACTTTTTTTAGGGATGATTTGAAAAGTCTTTATAAAAGTCTTTTTTATTGACTATTGAATCATACCGTCTACATAAATGTTATAGTTATGATAACTCATTGATTGTATCATATCTCAATGCTATTTACCATTCTGACTATCATCACTTTTTGTTAATGAATGTGTTTAGACTCTATATAGATAATTTATACTGTCCACTGAACTATACTATCTGTATAAGTCCATAACTATACTAACATATCTATTTCCCATTTATAAATGCTATATACTATTCTAACGGTTATTAGTTTTTATCAATAAATGTGGTACTCTTTAAAAATTATTTGAAAATAATCTCTATATATTCTATCTATACTAACTATTGAACCCTACTGCCCAACCGTCTCTATAGTCTTTAAGGACAGTTTAAAATTTTAAGAGTTAAGATATCAAACCATTTGCAATATTAGTGGTAAGTGGCAATAACAAGGGAGATAATTTAAGATAACAGCTTGTACGTTGTTATAATAGATGGTGCGTTACTATGATAACTTGTAGAAAGTTTATGATAATTGATGGTAATATAGTGTGGTAATATTATTATAAATTGGAGTAAGATATTGTGAAGTGATTTTGCAGTATCAGGTACTAAATTGCCACTTACAGGTGATAAAGTACGATAATGGATGGTAAAATCGGTTGTAACACCGACATTGTGGGGTCCGTAGAAAAGTACAATTTTCGAAATATATATATATAAAATTGAGATATTCCTCAATTCATTATATAGAGAGAGAATTTATTTATTTAAATGTGATTTTTGATTTTGGAGTATTTAAATTAAATTTTTGGTATATTTTAATTTGTCAAATCGTCAAATCGAAATAAACCTCATTTTTATGAAATTCGCATTTCTAACGAAATATGGGTGTGAAAATATATATGCATAAATATATATATAATTATTTATATAAAAAAAGAGAGGAAAACACAGCGTTTCGCCCAAAATATTGTGTTTTCTCCCCTCTATCCCAAAATTCGAATTAGGGCTTGAAGCCCTAAGTCTCTCTTTATCTCTCTCTCTCTCTCTCTCTCTCTCTCTCTCTCTCTCCGACTTTTCCTCTTCCGCGACCGTTCATCTTCCTCTCCCGTGGTCGATCGTCTTCCTCCACCACGTGCCACCGCCACCCTCTCCCACTCTATCTTCTCTCTCTACCCCGTTCACCGTCTCTCTATTTCGTTCTCTCTCTCTTCGGCTTCGTCCAAATCCGCCGCCTCGCATCCCTCTGCCACGAGCCCGACCGATTGTGCCTTTCCTCCTGCGAGCACCACTTTCCGCCACAGCGCGCGACTGCAGTGCCTTCTGCCACCTCGCGATCTCCTCTCCACAAGCACGAGTGCAACCCTGCACGATCCTCCCCACGCGAACACAGCCCGCCTCAGTCCGCAAACGCGACCAAGTCCACGAGCAGGACCTAGTCCACGAGCGAGCGTGCCTCAGTCTGCAAGCGAGTGCGCCTCAGTCCGCGAGTGTGAGCCAGCCCGCGAGAGTAACTGCGCACAAGCGCGCAGCCCGCAAGCCACTGCCAGCCCACAAGCCCATCAGCCGCAGGCCCGCCAACCCGTAGGCCCGCCAGCCCGCAGGCCAACCGGCCCGCTAGCCTACTGGCCCGCAGACCTGCGAACCCGCTAGCTGAATGCCCACCTGCCCTCTGACCCGCTAACCCACGAGTCCGCTGTAGCCCACGAGCCCGCGACGGCCCGTGATCCCGTTACAACCCGCGAACCTCCACGCAGGTAACTGACTTAGGGTTTTGATTCTGATCTAAGTGTTTATGACCTAACTAATAAATCTTGTCTTGATAAGGAGTATTGTAAATTTTGGAGTGATCGAGAAGACATTTGGACGAAGGTCTGCGCTCCGAGAAAACCCTAGGTGAGTGATTTCGGATCCATTCGATTTGGTTATCGAATTTATGGTAAATTTAAGATAAAAAGTCTTGTATATAATAGAATGTAAACTAGATTCTAATAGAATGTATTTTCTGACATTGTATGTGGTTAATTAGGTTAAGTGTAGTATTTTTGTGCTATTACACGTGCAGAAATTTGCCATGAAGTAAAGTGTGTACATATGTGTGTTAATGCATAAAAGAGAGTAGGAATGAGTGCAGGATTTTCTGCACTAAAGGAGTGCAAATGTGTACAGATTTTTATGGTGCATTAGTGACCATATGCATATAAAATTTAGGGCATGAGCATGAGAAGTTTTGGGTATATGCATGCTGATTTTTGAGATGAAAGTTGTGACCCTATATATGTGCAATGCCTTGGCCAAATACATTGGAGGGAACCCAAGTATAACATGTTATTAGGAGTATTGGGAATGGTGTTTAATAAGCAAATTGAAGGTTTATATGTAGGCATAAAGATGCATGATTGTATGTTCATGTATTGCCAATATTGGTGTATTTAAGTGACTTGAAAATGTGTAAATGATAAAATTTTACAAGTGTCACGTCCTGAACCGGGATCGTGAACAGTCGCCCGTTGTTCCTGGATGCCGGCTGTATTTTTACAGAAAATCGGACAGAGCCTCCCCATAAATCGGAGGTTTTCCATGTACAATTTCACCTGTATATGACATTCATCCTGTAAAAATAAACAATTGGCCATCCCGGTCTCTCCAAAATCAACAAATACCATAGCCAACATCCAGAATAACGCAAGGCTATAAAGTTTCTAGCAGTTTTAGCAACAGACCTCTACTGTCATGCCCAACTAGAGCATGAGCAGCCGCCACACCGAGCGGACTTAAATTCTACGTATATATAAATAAATTCCCAAATTATTTTTAAATATTTACAAATGCCTCAATGCAATGAAATAAATCAATACGAGAGTTTCAAAAATAAATGTCCATAATTTATACAGTCATCCCAAAAAATTTATATAAATACATTGGTCAAACTAAAATCTCCAATACATAATAATATCACCAATCATTGTAGCGGAAGAGATGGAAAATATCCATACCCAAGCCCAGTGATAACTCCTCGATCCAACACTAATCCTGTGGGAAAAAAAGTGAGGGATGAGTATCTATGGGAGGATACTCAGTAAGTGAGGGGATTGACATCATACTATCAATATCTATGGTGAACTTGGAGTGTCAAAGCATAAGATAAGAAAATATCCACAGTGTGCAAACCGATCATGTTATTTCAAAATCATATATCATACGCACACATCAAAAAGTAAGATATGCATCCAATATTTACATCAATGTCATGAAAAGCCGGCCAATGAAATATTCCCGGCAATGGTCTACCTCGACCAAGGGCGGCATATTGGGGGTTTTTCCAAATGCAAGTATTAAATAATGGCTCTCTACCCCAATGTTGGCCACAAACTATCCCAACTAGCCTGTAAATAATCATAATGTACAATAACTAGTCGGCCGTGTATGGTGCCCCCGCCTGGTGCTAGACGGAGCCGTACTCAATGTCCTCTCCGATGAGAGTCAACCTGGGATACCCATACACATGACAATCTGGCGGATAGCTCCGGCCGAAGCGTATCCGGACACAAGGGGTGCCTCTACCAGATATCCTTCGTAGCTACGGATCACAATATCATATCGGCCGGGCACGTAGCCCCATGCATCCCATCACCATGTCGGCTGGGCATATAGCCCCATGAATCATATCATAACGTCGGCCGGGCATACAGCCCAATATATAAGCAATCCATTTAAAACCATGTGCCAATGCAGTGGAAGCATTAAAACATATCAATATGTCGAAAATATGGCACAATATTCAATTATCAAATCTCATGGATGCATATCAATAAAGTCAGAATTTAAGACACTCCAAAGGCCACAAAACATTTCATAAAATATTCGAAAATTCTAACAATCATACATTTGCAGAAACGTGTCATTTAAAAAGTATTTTTGAAACATGGTTTTTCAATTAATAGGGAATGTCAAAATCCCACTCACAGTTCTACGGGAGGAAAGTTACTCCCTACTGACAAGCCAAATCGGATCTGACCGCTCGAGTCTCCAAAAGATCAACCTAAATCAGATTATCAACATTTAATATCAAATAAAAGCCAAATAAGGGATTTTCAATTTTTCCCTTCCAAATATATACCACCTAATTTACAAAATTTCGTTATAGATTCTCGTTTCCTCAATTTCGACTCATCTGACTCACCAATGGTCGAGTTTCTAATATTTCTCATTTTTTTTGTCTAATTTTTCTCGGATTTCACACATTTTAATATATTATGTAACTCTCGATCTAAATTCGACCTAATTTCGATAGAATTAATTTAAATGTTGAAAAGGTTGCATTTCTCTTACCTAGGGTTTCTCGGATTTCCGGATCTAGCTTTCGTTCGTCCGTCAACCTGGTCTAAAACCTGTAATGTTTACCATTTGAAACTCAAGTGAGAAATTTAAGTCAAATTACCAATAATTTTCGAAACCCTAGTATGTACACGGAATCGAGAATTCATTTACCTACGCAGAGGGTCACGGGTCGTCGTGGGCTCGCGGGCCAGGGGCTGGACTGGGCCGCGGGCCGTACTGGGCCTGCGGGCTTGGACGGGCTGTAGGGCCTAGTGGGCCCGTGGGCTTGCTGCTGATGGGCCTGCGGGCTGGTGCTCGCCCGTGCGTTGGTGCACTGTGCTGGTGCGCACTCGTGCGCTGCTGCGCGCCCGTGCACGCTCGTGCGCTGGGCCGCGCGCTCTCATGCACGCTGGGCTGCACGCCCGTGCATGCTGGGCCGCGCGCTCTCGTGCACGCTGGGCCGCGCGCGCTCTCGTGCACGTTGAGCCGCGCGCGCTCGTGCGCTGGCTCGCGCGCTCGCGGCCTCGCTCGCACTCGCGGCCTGGGTCCTGCTCGCGGCCTGGGCTCGCACTCGGGCTGGGTCTTGCTCGCGGCCTGGGCTCGCGCTGCAGGCTGGGTCCTACTCGGGGCCTAGCTCGCGCTATGGGCTGGGGGATCACGCTGCGGGCTCGAGCTGTGGGATCGCGGTGCTCGCGGAGGCTCGCGGCAGAGGAATCACGCTGTGGAGCACTCAAGCTCGCGCGATGGTGGCAGAAGGAGGGGGTTGCTGCTGGTGGCGGCTGTTTGCGGACGGAAGTGAGATCGCGTGCGGTGGCGGCGCTCAGCGGAGCTTGCGAAGGAGATGAGATCGCAAACGATCGCGACTACAGAAAGGAGAGTGAGCCGCGGGAAGAAAGAAGAAGAAGCAAAAAAAGAAGAAGAAGAAGAAGAAGAAGAAGAAGAAGAAGAAGAAGAAGAAGAAGAAGAAGAAGAAGAAGGAGAAGAAGAAGGAGGAGGAGAAGGTGGCGATGGCGGTGGAACACGCGGCGAAGGAGGGCGGCGCCGCGGTGGGAGATGAAAGGTCGAGAAAGAGAGAGAGAGAATAGGGGAATTAGGGCTTTAGCCCTAATTCAATTTGGGGAGGGCCAAAACGCTGTGTTTTGGCTCTCCCCTTTTTTTTTTTTTTTTTTTTTTTTTCAGTTGGGTGTTACAACAAGAACATGTGTGAGTATGCATATATGGTAGATATATGCTATGGTGTTGCATTGGATAGATGAATGATGTATTTTATGGTTAATAGCATTATGGTTTTATCTTGAGTTGGGTGTTTTCATGGTGTGTACCCTATGTTGCCATTTTGATGATTTAGAGAAGACATTGGAGATATGAATGATGATATAAATAGTTATGTTAGCATCGCATTCATTACGTTGGGTATCTCTGATAATGTGTGGTTGGAGCTGTTATTTGGATAGTTGAAAGGGATAATCAAAATGTGACATTTAATTCTCAAATGCTATAACACCTTTAATGTGTTATGTGTAAACTCTTATTGTAGTGATATAGCTCTTGATCGATTGAGGGGAGCACTCTTTCTTCACTTCATGGTATTATTGGAGAGTGCGTTACCCTTTTCCATACAGTGAGTGAGATTTTGACATCTTCTATTGATTGGCAAATCATATTTTACCGATTTTCAAACGACATGATTTCTATACATGTGAAAACTAAATTTTTTGATTTTAATAGACATATTTTTGTAACTATTGGAGTGTCCCAACTGTTGATTTTATTGATTTGCATCCATGAATTTGATAAACGGATACTGTGCCATTCTTTTTAACATATTGACATGTTTTAAATACCTTTACTGTATTGGCACGTAGTTTTAAATGGATTTACATGTACTATTTGGGTTATACGCCCGACTGAAGTTATGTTACGATGCATGGGGTTATATGCCCGGCCGACATGATGATGTGATGCTTGGGGCTATGTGCCCGGCCGACTTGATGATGTGGTGATATGCTTCCTATAGCATTTTGTAGCTACGAAAGACATTTGGTAGGGGCACCCCTTGTCCCCGGATACGCTTCGGTCGGAGGTATCGACCAGATTGTCATGTGTATGGGTGTCCCAGGTTCACTCTCATCAGGGAGGACATGAGTTTAGCTCTGTCTAGCACTGGGCGGGACACCATACACAGCCGACTATATATATGTATCATTATTATTATTTACAGGTTAGTTGGAGTAATTTGTGACCAATATTGGGGTAGAGAGCCACTATTTGATATTTGTATAGTAAAAACCCCAAATGCGCCCATCGTTGGTCTAGGTAAACTATTGCCGGGGTTGTTTGTTCGGCCGGCTCTACATATGTGACTTGATACATTGATGGATGGATGCATATGTTATTTTCTGATGTGTGCCTTTAGATATGTTTTACTCTGAAACAGTACGTTATTTTCGCACACTCGATATTTTGTTACATGCTTTGATACTCCAAATTCATTCTTGATATTGATAACACGATATCAATCCCCTTACTTGTTGAGTATCCTCTCATAGATACTCACCCCTCACTTTCTCCCTGCAGGATTAGTCTTGAATTGAAGAAGAATTATTATGTTGCGACGTGGAATTGATAGTACTTGGATTGGGTATGGATGTTACCATATCTTCCGCTACTTGGATTGGGTATGGATGTTACCATATCTTCCGCTACGATTATTGGAGATTTTAGTTTGATAAATATATTCATTTATTTATTTTTAGGATGACTGTATAATATATGTATATTTATTTGTGAAACTCTCATAATTTATTTGTATTGAGGTGATTGTACGTATTTGAATGTCACTTAGAAAAATTATTGTATATTATGTAAAATTTTAGGTCCGCTCGGTGTGGCGGCTACTCATGCTCTAGTTGGGCATGACAGTAGAGGTCTGTGGCTAGATCTGCTAGAAATTTTTATAGCCTTGCGTTGTTTTGAATGCTAGCTATGGCATTGGTTGATTTTGGAGAGGTTGAGATTGCCATTTATTTATTTTATAGGATGAATGTTGATATACAAGTCGAGTTGTAATTGGAAGACCTCTGAAATATAGGGAGATTCTACCGATTTTCTGTAAAAAAATGTGGTCGACATTCAGGGCAACGGGCGGCTGTTCATGACCCCGGTTCGGGGCGTGACAGTTCGGTTGGTATCAGAGCACCTTAGGTTGGGCAAAGGGTAGTAAGAAAAGTATTCCCAAGTACATAGAAAAGTTCTCAATGGAATATAAAGTTTCATACAGTCATTTAAAATCCTCTATATGGTCGTAGACTGATAATTTCATTCATTTTAAGAGGTTAGTTACTACATAACTAATCCTAATTTTTCAATCATGCCAAACTCCAGAGTTATATCTAATGAAAGTTACTCCTTACAGAATTATGCCGTCTAGACACGGTAGACCAGCGGGGCGCGGAGCTAGACTCGCACTACCTAAGACACCTCAAGTGTCTGACCTTTCGAGGGGACCTGAGACTTTAGGAGTGCTTGAGACTGCTTCCTCTTCACGGGCACCCCCTGCAGCGCCTACTCAGCCGGCTGCTCCAACCGAGATTCCACCACCGTCCCTTGAGGCGTTTAGGCAGGTGTATGAGTGGTACACCTCCCATGGGGTTCAGATGCCACCCCCACCACCACCGATGGCAATGCCGACTCCTACGGCCGTGCCACCTCCACCAGTACCGATGGCCGCGCCGACTCCTACGACTGTGCCACCTCCACCAGTACCGATGGCCGCGCCGACTCCTACAGCCGTGCCACGTTCAGTTGTACCAAATCAGCGCCCAATTGTCGGTCCTTCCACTATTTCATAACCTAGTGACACTACCTCCTCCACTTTGAGGCGTATTCACGATCTCACCCAGTTGGTAGAGGTACCCCTTGTGCCCGGATACGTTTCGACTGGAGATATCTGCCAGATCGACATATGTATTGGTGTCCCAGGTTCACCCTCATCGAGGAGAACGTGAGTTTACTTCTGTCTAGCACTGGGCGGAACACCATACATGGCCGATTATATATATGTATCATTATTATTATTTACAGCCTAGTTGGAGTAATTTGTGGTCAACATTGGGGTAGAGAGTCATTATTTGATATTTGCATAGTGAAAACCCCCAATGCGCCCGTCTTTGGTCTAGGTAGACTATTGTCGGGGTTGTTTGTTCGGCCGGCTCTATATATGTGACTTGATACATGGATGGATACATATATTATTTTCTTATTTGTGCTTTGAGATATGTTTTACTCTGAAATAACACGTTATTTTTACACACTCGATATTTTGTTACATGTTTTGACACTCCAAATTCACCATTGATATTGATAGCACGATATCAATCCCCTCACTTGCTGAGTATTCTCCCATAGATACTCACCCCTCACTTTCTCCTCACAGGATTAGTTTTGAACTGAAGAAAAATTATTGTGTTGCGACGTTGAATTGTTAGTACTGGGTTTGGGTATGGATGTTACCATATCTTCCGCTATGATTATTGGAGATTTTAGTTTGATAAATGTACTCATTTATTTATTTTTGGGATGACTGTATAATTTATGTATATTTATTTGTGAAACTCTCATAGTTTATTTGTATTGAGGCAATTGTACGTATTTGAATGTTAATTGGGAAAATTATTGTATATTATGTAAAATTTTAGGTCCGCTCGGTGTGGCGGCTGCTCATGCTCTAGTTGGGCATGACAGTAGAGGTCTGTGGCTAGATCTGATAGAAATTTTTATAGATTTGCGTTGTTCTAGATACTAGCTGTGGCATTTGTTGATTTTGGAAAGGTTGGGATGGCCATTTATTTATTTTACAAGATGAATGTTGATATACAGGTTGAATTGTACTTGAGAGACCTCCGAAATATGGGGAGGTTCATGATCCCGGTTCATGACCTCGGTTCGGGGCGTGACATCGGTAATATTTATATGTTGGAGTTGTGATATCTAATGGTAAATTTACTATAAAAAGTAGTAAGTTTGTGATAAATTAAAAGGTGGTAAGATTACAATTATTGGTAAAGTTGTAAAACAGGTTGTGTAAATTGGCAATCGCTTGTGGTTAGTTTGCATGGTAATATTATTATATATTAGAGTGAAATATTGTAACCTCGTGTATAATTGTATAGTTATTAGTAACATGTGGTAATGTACAATGGAAAGAAATTATAGTAAGATTATTAATATAAATTATTAATACAAATTATTATTGTTTCTAATAAATCAAAAAAATCATTTCGAATGAAATTGTTATCATACATTATAGGAACTTAGTACATCATAGTCAAATGGTTTTATTTCGCATTATGCCTTCTTTAAGATAAATGCTCACATAGTCCTTCATCCTTCAATCTAGTAGAACTAAATAAGCATCTTAAAGAAGAACACTCAAGGTGAAAGAAATTGGAGTGAGAGCAAAAAACAAGGATAGAAATATTGATTCATTATTTCGTCATTAATAAAGCAGTGCTCTATAGTGATAGTAGTCTCTCTCAATCCAACTTATTTCGCATTGTGCCTTCTTTCTTTAATATACTCATATAGTCTTTCGTTCTTCAATCTAATAGAACTAGATGAGCATCTCAAAGGAAGAACACTCAAGGCGAACAGAACTGGAGTGAAAGCAAAAAACAAGGATAGAAATATTGAATCATTACTTCGTCATTAATTAGAAGTGATCCGCAATGGCAGTAGTCTCTTTCAATTGAACTTCCTTCACGTTGTGCCCTCTTCCTTTAAGATACTCATATAGCCCTTCGTCCTCCTTCATCTTTCAACCTTGTAGAACTAGATGAGTATCTTAAAGGAAGAACACTCAAGAAGAAATGAAATTGGAGTGAGAATAAAAAAACAAGAATAGAAATATTGAATCATTTATTTTGTCATTAATACAGTAGTGATTGGTAGCGACAGTAGTCTCTCTCAATCCAACTTCCTTTGCATTATGCCTTCTTCCTTTAAGATATTCACATATTCCTTCGTCCACCTTCATCCTTCACTCTTGTAGAACTCCACTAGATGAACATCTGAAGAAAGAGCACTCAAGGTGAATGAAACTGGAGTGAGAAAAAAAAAAACAATGATAGAAATATTGAATCATTACTTCATCATTAATACAGTAGTGATCAGCAGTGACAGTAGTCTCTCTCAATCCAACTTCCTTTGTGTTGTGCCCTCTTTCTTTAAGATACTTGTATAGTCCTTCATCTTTCAATCTAGTAGAACTAGATGAGCATCTTAAAGGAAGAACACTAAAGGCGAACGAAACTGCAATGACAGCAACAAAAAAAGGGATAGAAATATTGAATCATTACTTCGTCATTAACCGCTACAATCTGATTCAACGATCAACCATGATACCCTTTCTGGAAGATCTATTGTACTCATAACCATTTGCCCTTGCTCTCATTTCGTTGCCCCAATAAAGCAATACTTTAACCCAATTCTTAGCCATCCTCCCGTATGTCATCACAACAAAATTTTAACACTGTGTTGGAATTCTAATTATAAAAGAATATCCAATTATTCTTATAAAAACCACGTCAATTTCAATCTTAATCCCAAAATCCCTAACTTAGTGTGTACATCACTTGTATTGTATAAATTAGTGAACCTCACTTAATTTCAACCCAAATCTATTCTGCAATAGGGAGCACTAGAAAGTTGTCAGAAAAGAGATGGAGGTCGTTTGTCCTCACTTAAATATCTCTTTTCTCATATAAATATTTATTACTAAACAGAATTTTTCTAAATATAGTATAACAAGTTAAGATTAGAAATTTATTTTATATTATAAAAGTTTTGTTTTGCAACTGATCTCTCATTGAAAATATTACTTCTATATTACAAGTAATTGTTTTAAATTAATTAATTTTCTATAATAAATAATTTTAATTTTCAATTTCTTTCATTTTGTATAATGTTTTTATATTATACTCTTTTTAACTTATTTAACTCACAGTATTTTTTAATTTTCTATATTACTTAATTTATTTTATATTAATTTTACATTAACTTATATACATTTTTTTACAGAATATTTAATTATTTAGATTAACTTATATTTATGTATATTTTTTATTAATATACATTATTTACTATTTATTAACATACATTTTTTATATAAATTTTAGATTAACTTATATACATTAAATATTTTTATAAAATATTTTAATTATTTATATTAATTTAATATTAACTTATATACATTTTTTATTAATATACATTTTTATTAAAATTTATAATTTATAATAAAATTTTTGAAAAATGTTATGATTTCATACATTGTTCAAAATTAGAAATCCAAATGCGATATTTCTTTATAAACATTATATTTACTTCAATTTCTCTAAATAGTACAATATTTTATATACATGAACTTTTATTTTTATTTTATAAAGTTTTAAAAAGCTATATATATTACTTCAATAGATTTTATACATTTTCTAGATTTTATAATTTTTATAAATATTATCAATTTTTCAATTTTTCTATATTTTAATTTTTTAACAATATATTTCAAATTTCTTATAACAATTAATTTTTAATTTTAATTTTAATTTTAATTTATTATAACAATATGATTTTAATATCAAATATATTGTCTAAGGCACATTATTTAACTTATTTTTTTCACCATCGGTATTTGAGTTTTGTCAAACTAATTCAGTTCAAATACTGTAGGGTCCATTTTTAAGAGTTGACTCTTCCAAATCCTTTTTCATCATTCCCAGAACTTGAATTCGAGACTTTTGATTAAGGAGCTAGAGTGTCCGACCACTTAATCCAAAAAAGTTTGATCCACATTGTTTAACTTCTTCATATACATTATTGCACTAAAAAAAATGGCGAAAGGTTAACATACTTGTTGTCGCTTCCTCAATGTCAGAACAGGATCTACAATATCCAGAGAAGGTGTGCCAGGTTTTGTTGAACAAAAAAAGTTTCAGAATAGATATTCAAACCCCATACCCAAAAAAAAAAGAACAGTCGAAAAAAAAACAAACAATTGACACCAGAAAAAGGGATGTCAACATCAGAACAAAAATGCTACAAATATATTGCTGGAAGAAAAGGTCCGACAATATAAAAAATTTAAAAAAAATAACAAATGAAAGAAAAAAATTACCTACTACTTCCTGCTCAACTCCGGAACAAATGGATGTCCTTGCCAGAATTTTATAAGAGAGGGATGAGAGTTTAGGCAGTGGGAGCAAATAAGGAAGGGAGTGGTTCTTGGCGGCTAGGAGAAATAAGGAAGAAAGAAGTTTTCGAGGTGCAGATGGATAGGCAGAGGGTGGGTTTTTAAAGCCACGAAGTTGACATCTGTAATGATATCAACTTCAACTTGAGGACCAGTCAACTCGATCAAGAATCCTCAGTTAATTAGGAATCCCTTAGAATCCCGCAACATTTATAACCGGTTAGGAATCCTTAAAACATTATAAGAAAACATGTTATCAATAACAAAAAATTATCTAATATATATAGTGACAGAATTATGACAGATTAATATCAGACAATACAAATTAAAAAAGGTAAAGATTAATAAGAGATTAGCGATATATTTAGCGACAAATTAGTGACGGAAAAACTCCATCACCAATTTCTATAGTAAAATAGGCGCGAATCTAATATTATACCATATAATATTTTTATGATAGTTTAGTGATGGAATAGCGACGAAAATTAGCGATAGAAATATTTCATTCGCTAATCAATCGTTACTGAAAGACGAAAACATAATTTCATATACTTAATGAGGAATTAGCGATGGAATTTAACAATAAATTTTTATTTTTCTGCCATTAATTCATTGGTGTAGTTAGTTTTATACGGGTTTTGCCTTTTGTTTACTTCACTTTCTCACTAAAAAAAGAAAAAGAAAAATCTTAATCGTCCTTCGTCTTCAATTGATGACTCTCACTCTTACTCTCGAGCTTTGTACGGATGTAATATCGTTGGAGAAAAAATTTTTTAAAACAACACAACAGACAAAATAAATATAAAACTAACAAACCTATGTCGTGACTTCAAATCACGACATGCACTATTCACGCATGTCGTGACTTGAAGTCACGACATATATTAAAAACAGGGCATATTGTGAGTTCAACTCAAGACATGCTTCTTGCCACTCTTCAAGAATAGCTTCCAAATTATATGTGATCCAAATTTACAACACAACACAAATATCACAAAAATATAATTTACAAACTCCGAACTTCAAAATATTATTCACAACCATTGTTCGAGCTCATAACCAAAATTCATAAACAATACTGTCTAAATATCAGAATAGATCATCAACAAATCCCAAAAACCAAAAAGTACTAAATAAAGTACAATGAATAGAATAAAGAAATAAAATAAAATTTATTAATTTTAATAGAAGTTATAAATTACAAAAAAAAAAAATCAATGTCGTCGTCTTCTTCTAGTGTACTATCGAAGACCTAGAGCGACTCTACTGTCTATAGAGTCATAGTGAAATACTAATCCTAGATTATCTATCTATGTGATCTGGGAGGAGGCAGATCATCTATCTGTGTGATCTGGGTGGAGGCAACATTCTGCTAGTGGGGATCGGAGAAAACAGGCGAGGACACGTCATACACTGGTGGTGCATCATCTCTCACACCATGTGTCAGTCCCTCATCCATAAAGCTATCCGGACGAGCTCTCCTCTAAGGAGCCCCCGGAGTGAAAACCTGAGGGAAGTTATCAAACAGAGGCATGTAGAAATCTGAAGACTCACCGAATGTAGTAGAAGGTCTTGCGTCATCCTCGGGCTGCTGTGCCAATGGCGGTGACGCATGATTGGACAAGCGTTGAGGTCTCGTATTCTATCCTCTCCCTCTTCGTCAACCACGTGGTCGGCCTGCATCACCACCGTCTACGTCACCTGTCTCGGGTCGAACACTAAAAAGACGTGCCATATTATCTGCCAGAACGAAGATGGCTGACTCAGCAAAGCCACGAATGTCGACACCAGGGCTGTCTCGTATCTCGTGCAAAGTGTCCCACTACAAGCAATAATGTGAGAAATAGTTAAAACAACAAATTCAATTCTTTGATTGAGAATGAAAAGAAGGTAGTAGAAGAAAACTTACCACGTAAGTTAAAAAAGCTCCCCGGTAACCGACAAATCTGCAGGAGATGGAGCGAAACCAGACCGAATAATCAGGATCGAGCGTAGGTCCGAAAGAGGTATCTAGCAGAGCTAGATGGTCGTGTCGGTGAATCCAAAGATCAACGTATACTGTATGCTCTGCCGAGCAATCAACCTCTAGAGTACCTCACGTGCTCATATAGTGGAGTCTGTCCTCGGTGTCACACTAACCCGGAACGTACTACAAGTCTCCAAACTATCGTAACACCCTATCTAAGAAGTGCCACTCCACGATACTAAAACAAATCAAAGGGACCCGTACGTGCCAAATATCTCTCCCCCTGTGATATTAATCGGGGAGGGATGACAATATATCATTCGAGTACGGGACCCAAATGATTTGATCTACCATCTGCCAATCGAGTGCCTCCCTATACACGAAAATGACGTGCGTAGGGAACATAGTGACATCAAACACAACATGCCATTGCAAAGCGAGTGGTCCATCCCCATATACATGCAAACCTCGTCGAATAGGAGCCATATAAGGAAACCGCACCCACCCCCAAATCTGTAACAAAACTAGCATCCCACCAATCTCACGTGAATCTGCGTACGTGGCTATACAAAGCTGTCTATACAGATATGCCAAGCATACAGATCCCCAACTAAATCTACCTGACAACTCTAAATTTTCTAAAAATAATAAAAACTGTAAATGTATAAAAGTTCATGTTTTATCAGAAAACAGGACATCCCCTATCAAAAGTAAAACATAAGCTCATATCCACCGTAAAATAGTTGTATCATCAACACCAGCAGCTAAATCAGAAAAAACCTCAGACAACCACTGCATGCTCAAAATGTAACCTCTAAATGTAGACCGTGGTGGCCTAACACCTAAAAGTCTCTAGCATACATCACCCCATGCCACTCCTGTCGTCCTAGAAATGAGGGGATGGCCATCCATAGGTAACCCTAACAGAACCTCAAAATCCTAAATGGTAATAATGATCTCACCAAGGGGAAGGTGAAAAGTATGCGTTTCCGGCCTCCATCACTCTACCAGAGCAGTGATAAAATGCCAATCGAATTGAACAAAGTAAAGTCGAGCAACGCCCAAAAATCCAGAGTGCTCCAAAAGAGGACGAACTCTCTCGTCGATGTGACGATGGTTCCAGCAGCATAGCACGGCCTCGCGTCAACGGCAAGTGAGCATAACCATCGTGCCTACTCCCTTCCAAAGGCGAGAAGAACGGTGTCGTCGCTGTAACCGGAGAACACTCAGATCAGAAGGTTCTAGATCCATCTGCAAAATAAAGAAAGAAAAAATAACACATTACCTGTGAGTATATACCGCTATCCAAAGTGAGGGGTTGATCTCCCAATACGAAATTGATAGTAATTCTCCACATGATGTATTTTTACAAAATGAATAAGTTAATCTTTTGACTCAAACCTTATCCCTTTCTTCACTTTATCACTAAAACTCCCATTATCGATTGTCAATCGACAATCTTCCTCAAAAGTGACATAACCATCTCCTCCCGGTGCAGTTCTCATAAAAGGAATTAACTCATCAACTCCGTTATAGACATATCTCCTATCACCATGAATGAGTGCA
This sequence comes from Dillenia suffruticosa, assembly GCA_033439265.1. Lineage (NCBI taxonomy): Eukaryota > Viridiplantae > Streptophyta > Magnoliopsida > Dilleniales > Dilleniaceae > Dillenia > Dillenia suffruticosa. Next base: position 20,355,297 of record JAVTVX010000024.1, on the reverse strand, counting down.
GGCTGTGAGGATGACCTAAACATTATCTGCTTTCCAGAACAATGACCAATAGTACGACCAACTTTTCTACCATCTTCTTCTTCGGCATCTTGTTCGGCCTCTTCTTCGGCATCTTGTTCGGCCTCTTCTTCGGCCATTTCTTCTTCATCCACATCATTATTCATGTCTACCATTGCAACATCCACTCGAGATTCGATATGTGGATATTCATTCACATAATCGCAATCTTGTTGTATAGGCACAAACGTCCGACCATTGTATGCCTTTTTATACAATTCATGACTTGTACCCACTCCCATAGCCACCACAAACTCCATCAAGTTCATAACGTCATCATCATCATTGATCAGTACCAATACGTACCTTACATTCCCCCTTGCATGTGAGACGTAAGACAACGATGAAAGATCTCTACGTGTTGTCTTGTCAAATTGATTCGAAATCCCTTACAGACCACGGATGCCAATTTATTAAAAGATGTATCTTTTTCACTCGAATCAATTTCGAAGGTTCATGGTCATAACCCACTCCATTTTCATCTTTAATAATTTCACCATTTATGTAACATAACAATCTCACCATATCCGCCATTTCTACTTAAAATCAGAAAATATTTTGTTAATATACATTTCAAAATGCTAATTAAAGAGAATACAAAATTCATTTCAATTTTCAGTTTAACTATAAATAATAATTTTCAATTTAAAACCTAAATTTGACTATAAGTAATAAATTTAATATAATTTTTATTTAAAACCATATAATTAAATTTGTAACAAAACAACAAACAATTAACTAAATTTATCAAAAAACATTCTAATTTCATTTAACTACAATTAATAAATCTAACTAAATTTACTTTTCATACATTTATAAATAAAAAAACCCTAAAATCTAATTTTATTCCAAATTAAAAAAACTCTAATCCCTAAATTGTCATTTATTTCCAACAAAAACCTAAATCCTAAAACATTATTATCTAATTACATCTCTCCAAAATATAGTTAAATCAACAAATAACACATCAATTGAATAATGTATATTAAAATTTAATCAATTTAAACATATAAAATTTTAAATTTCAAGGAGCACAAACAATAATTTATCTTTGACAAATTTTGCGTGCGGAATTTTCAAAAGCAGTGGATCGCAGTCAATTCACTTCCCCCAGGTTGCAGATGTTCTTGGCTATTGCAGATCGTGCACGCAGAGGTAGAGAATGCCTTCATCTGCGGCAGAGCAGGGAGAAGCAGAATGGGAAAGAAGGAAAGGAAAAAGATAAGGGAGAAAAGAAGAAGGGATCGGGAGGTTAAGTTCGAGCATGTCGTGAGTTGAACTCAAGACATGACCTTGGAGTGACCATGTCGTGAGTTGAACTCACGACATACCCTATGTCGTGACTTGAAGTCATGACATATCTCATTTTTAATGTATGTCGTGAAAGTCACGACATGTATGAACAGTGCATGTTGTGACTTAAAGTCACGACATAGGTGTATTAGTTTTGTATTTATTAATTTGTCTATTGTGTTGTTTTAAAAAAATTTTTCTCAAATGGTGTTACATCCGTACAAAGCTCCTTGTTCTCCTCGCTATCACTTTCATCTTGCTAGCTCTTGATCGATTGAGTCGCTCTTCACTCTGACTCTCGCTTGCTGTCGGAGCAACCCATCTCTCATTTTTGTCGCTCTCGCTTTCTCTTTCTCGCTCTCACTGATTCTCCATCTCTTTATCGTTTCAAATTTCTAATCTAAGGTAAAGCCCCCCCCCTCTCTCTCTCTCTCTCTCATGTGATTCCTATATTTATTTTCAAGTTCAACATATTTATATTCAAGTTTTAATTTTTAGGGTTTTGAAATTATAATCTCAAATCTCTATCTCTCCATCTCTCTCGTACGATTCTCCTTCTTACCTAATTTTGCTAATTAGTTCCAATTTATCAATTGCAAGTGATCGTCCTCCTCTGTTCTGTAGTCACTCTTAGGCAATACACTCGTGATTTGTTCTCCAAGTTCGGCTCTCTCTCTCTCTCTCTCTCATCTCTGCAATGTGCAATCCTTTGGCTATAGTTTTTTAGGCAAATGAATGTTGTGAATGTTGTGAATGTTGTGAATGTTGGACTGTTCTGAATCCTTTGGCTATGTTCACCCTTCAACTTTCATTTGTACATTTGGGTGAAGGACTGTTGTGTGAATGTTGGAAGAAAAACCTCTGCAACCTTTTGGTGGTGATTGTCTTGCTTAGGATGATCACACCCTTTGGCTGCATCAAATAAGCTACATCCCCATTTATTTAAATTATTCTTATCCACTGCACAGTAAATAAATGCATAAATGAAGTTTGTTGTCGGCTTTTCAATGGATGGTTGGTTGGTTATGGATATGATCAACGTATTGAAGCTCTAACTAGAGACAAACCCTAACTCTAATTTAGAAATGATTGATGACCTAATGCTACTCGTTTAAGCAATTGAATTCTATGTTTGGATGCATTTGTACCTTAAAAATCTGCAGATGGGTCTCCTGCAATGACCTTCAAATTTGTATTGGGAGTGTCCTTGGTGTCAATTATCGTTTGCATAATTCTTGGAAAGAGATATTAGTTTTGCTTTTTCCTGCTCTTGATTTTGCCTTTTCAAAAGTTTTCACTTTTCTTTTTCAAAAGTTTTGTTTTTTTAAGCAAATTGGGAAGATTTGTGTTTATGTCAGTTCAAATCCTGTCTAAAAATGGTTTGGGAATTTGTTTTTTGGGTATCCCTAACCTGTATGAAATGCTGAAAATATTTTTTTTTTTTTTGCAATTTAATATATTTTTTTTAAAAAAAAAACCCTGTTTGATTGAAGTTTGTTTGGAGTTTTAAATAGAAATTCATTTGTAACTTGGTTTTCACATACAAGTGCTTCTGTACTGCTGCTTACTTTTTTTTTATTCCCTGCAGCAATACTGTCCTTCAAATGTGCACTTATGTGATAATAAACTTTATGTTGGTTTTTTATACTACAATTTCTTGCTAGGAAATTCTACTCTATAATTAGTTTTCAACTGTTTTCACTTCCTAATTACTGCTAAAGCTTCGGCATGAAAGAGAGTGATAATGAACTTCAAAATACAATTATGAATAAGATAATTGTTGAACCAGAAAGCAAGTGTATTTTTTGACTTGCTGGCATTTGATGTGAATGCATAATGTTTCCTAATTTCCATCCATATATCGTAGTCTCCTAGATACAATATTGGTACTATTTTTAAGAAAAATAAAGTGAGAAAGACAAATATGCTTGCTACCAGAATTGAATCAATGTGCACTTATGTGTAGAAGATCTTAAAACTTCTTGCTTAACCTCTTAGGCAAACCAGCCTTGTGGATTGTCTGTGATATTTTACTGATTTACGTGTGTCCTTAGTCTTTTCCTTGTGTCCTTTCCTTGCGGCCCTTCTTCTCCTTTCTAACATACAAAATTCAATAATACTATGCATCATGTTATATTTTGAAAGAATATTTATAGTTTAACAACTTAGCAAAAGAAAAATGTTTTACTTTATAACAAATTTTCTTGTATAAAGTGAAATCTAATAATACATTTATTATTTTTATACAGTTTGTACTTCAAAATGGGATTTATTGATCGTAGTTAGATGTGTCGTTGCTTAGCTAATAAATACTTGACAGATGAATTTGTTGAGAGTGTTAATGAGTTTTTGAATTTTGCATGTTTCAATATAAGTTCATGGATGAATTCAAGATTAGATGTCCTTACCATAACTGTTGGAATCATAAATTTTGTAATCGAGATGATATTACGTTGCACTTGTTTTCAAGAGAGTTTGTAATTACACCATATTGGCCTGTCACAGAGAAATCAGAAATAGAGAATCAATTGAAGGACAATCCTCAAGACGTAAAGAGAATGTTGAGACTATATATAGATTCATGGTTGTGGATGTCTTAAACCCACAATTTGATTAGAATTATAGTTATGATCACATGACTATTGACAATACTAAGCCACCTAATTTGGATGCAACATTGTTTTATGAGTTATCGAAAAATGCTGAAAAACCATTATGAAATGGGTGAAAAATGCAAACAATATTGCTCGCTGTATTACAATTGCTAAATTGCAAATCAGAGTTTAACATGAGTTAGACATGTTATGATCATATCAATGAGATTATACAAACTATATTATCTGAAAATTCAAAGTTGACAAACAATTTTTACAAAGTAAAGAAATTGTTGAAAAGAAATTGGACTTGGGTATGATAAAATTGATATTTGTGAAAATGATTGTATATTATATTATTAAGAAAATCGAGATAAGACCAAATATGTGGTATATGGTCATTCTCAATATAAAATAAGAAATTCAGATAGTAGAAAATGAAAGAAAGTACCAAACAATGTGTTACGGTACTAGCTTATAACACCAAAACTTCAGAGGCTTTACATATCAATAGCTACATCAAAGTACAAGACATTGCATGCTAGAAATCAATGTAGTGATGATGAAGTTGTTACACACTTGACCCATAGTGAAGCGTGGGAGTATTTTGATTATACTCATCCATCTTTTACCTCTGAATCTCGAAATGTGTGCTTATAGTTATGGACAGATGGATTTAACCTCTTGGTCAGTCAACCATTCCTTACTCTTGTTGACTAGTATTTATCACTATGTACAATTTGCCTCCTTCTATGTGTATGAAACAGCCCTTCATTTTTCTGAGTTTGATTATTCTCGGCCCAAGAAATCCGAATAAGTACAATGATGTCTTTTTGAGACATTTGATTGAAGAATTAAAGATGTTATGGACTGAGAGTGTTAATACATATAATATTTCAAGAAAACAAAACTTTTAAATAAGGATAGCACTTTCAAGGACAATAAGTGACTTTTTTGCTTATGCAATATTGTCTGGATGGAATACTCATGGAAAGTTAGCCTGCCCTTATTGCATGGAGCACATGAAGTCTTTTGTTCTTGTTAATGATCGAAAGACTTCATTTTTTTATTGTCATCTTCAATTTCTTTCTATTGATCATTCGTATCAAAAGCAAATAGATAAATTTTGGAAAGAAAAAGTTGAGATTGATGAGCTCCTCCTTGACTATCTGGTAAAGAGATGTTTTATCGAGTATTTTTTCTTTTTGATATAATCTTTGGCACAAACAATGGTAAATAGACTATTTAAGACTTTGGGATTGAAAAAAAGTATATTTAGGAGTTATTTTATTAGAAAACATTTCTTATTCGTCATAACTTGAATGTAATGCATATCGAGAAAAAAGTGATTGATAATGTCTTTAACACTATTATGGATTTCAAAGGAAAAACCAAGGACAACGTTAAAACGAGATTTGATTGGGTTTGTATTGTAAACGCTTTAAATTAGAATTGAAATAAATAAATGGAAAGACTTGGAAGCCAAAAGCTTCATACACATTAAATAAAGATTAAATATTAGATGTATTTCACTGGATAAAAAATTTGAAAATTCCTGATGGATATGTTTCAAACTTGGCTTGGTGTGTGAACCTGGGGGAATGCAAATTTTATGAGATAAAGAGTCATGATTGTCACATATTTGTGCAAAGATTGATCCCTATTGTCTTTCGTGATTTTATGCCTAGCGCTATTTGAAATGCTTTAACAGAACTCTGTCATTTCCTTAGAAACTTATATGCGACTGAGTTGTGTATTAAGCATATAGAGTTATTGGAGAGAAATATAGTTAAAACACTATGTAAAGTTGAGAAAATCTTCCTCCCATCATTCTTTGATAGTATGAAGCATTTGGTTGTTCACTTAGTTTATGAAGTCAAGGTGGGAGGACTCGTTCAATATAAATAGATGTACCCATTTGAGAGGTAATATCTATAACTACTATTCAATTGACATTATATTTTCATTTTATAATTATAGTGAATTAATTTTTAAGTGTATATTTCGATTAAAGAAGAAAATGCAAAATCAAGCATGCGTTGAAGGTTTCATATGTAAAAACTATATTATTGGGGAGATTTTAACATTTTGCTCCTTTTATTTTGAACCACATATTAAAACAAAGTTGAACTGAATTCCTCGAAATGATGATAGGGAAACTGTTCAATCTATGGGGAGATTATCAGTATTTTCTCTCTCAGGTCGAGCAATTGGGGAAAGTTATTTAAAATTTTTATCTGAATTAGAATATAAGACTACAGTAATATATATGTTATTGAATTGTATTGTACTCAATGAATTCATAAAGTAAATATCTTGATAACCATTTAATTTTTACATCGATTATTATTGAAAAGTTAATGACATTTTATATCATTGTTTTGAGTAGGATATTTGACAATATTGTTAGATAACAAAATTCAAACATTATAGATGAGTAATTAGAGAAAAGACATTAACAAGAACTTGAAAGTGGATTGATGCGATTTGTAAGCAAAGCATTCTCTTTACAAGTATCAACTAATTTCAAAATATATATATCATTATTTTATCTAATTATATTATATTTATTTCTTTTATTAATAGGTAACGGATAAGAGAAATTCTATAAATAAAAATGTAAAGGATATAGCACAAGAGCCATCATGTTTAGTGAAATGTTACAAGAGATATTTTGTTAACGGTTTCAAGTTTCACATACACGAGTATGGATATGATAAATTAATAATGAATAGCAGTGCATGTATGAAAGAGAGTTACAATGATTTTGAACGTAATTTCTATGGCATGTTGCTTGATATAATAAAATTGAAGTACTTTGGAGTTGGTAATAGGTTGTTGTTATTTAAGTGTATTTGGTATGATACTGAGAAAAGAGTAGGGTGCATCCTTGTCACGGTATTGTTAAACTTAATCATAAATCAAGACTACATTCTAATAAACTTTTTGTGTTGGCAACACAAACACAAGAACTTTGCAACACATCATACCCTTCTAAAAAGAGAGAGAAAAGTGTCGGGTGGATTGAATTTAAAACTATGGCTCGAGGGTCCGCGAATGATGGTGTTACGCTTCTGATTATAGCTAAAAGCTTTTATCAAGAAGATGAACCATCAATTCCTATAATTGTTGACCGTACAACTGAACTTAATGATTTTAGAATTCTAATTGTTGGTGATATGAAAAAGGTAAATCCAAGTAAAGTACCCCAAAGAAGAAGACAACCGCTTTGATTTGTCGGTGGATGTTAAAGAAAAAGAAAAAGAAGAATTTGATTCTTTAGAAATAGAGCAAGATGAAGAAGTTGATTTTGATGGTGATGATGATGATATAAAATGATTAGATATTTGTTTGACTTATGTATTTGTAAGTTTTGATTTTATGGCGTAAACTAATGTTTTTGTGGATTTTAATTTTATGGTATATTTATTTCTTAATGATTTAATGATATATTTATTTCTTAATGATGTTTGTATTTTTTTATTTTTGTTTTTGTTTCATTTATTTGTTTGTCTAGAACTTCAAATATGAAATATTTAGGAGATTATATTGTTAGATTTAGATAAAAATATAGTTTTTATAATATTAAGATTTTATCTTTATGTTTTGTTATTCAATTTGTCTTAACAAATCTATTTCAGATAAATAGATATGGTACAAGACAGGGAATTTAGCTCTAGGGGAAGCCCTAGGAGAGGTAACGAGAGCAGTTGAGGGTCTTTGTATGCAAATGATATCCCGAAGACCATCACTACAAAAAAACCAGCTTTTAGCCACAAATTTAACGAAAAAAATTTAATAAAAATTCGTTGCTAAAACGTTAGAGACGAAATTAGCGACGAAAAATTTTTCGTCGCTAATAACGCGTCGCAAAAATTTAGCGACGAAAAATTAGAAATTCGTCGCTAAATTTAGCGACGAATAATTTTTTGTCGCTAAATTCGTCGCAAATTTAGCGACGAATTCCAAAATTCGTCACAAAATTAATTAATTAATTAATAAATATATATTAATATTTTATTTTATTTAATTATTTTTCAAATTTAGCAACGAATTCCGGAATTTGTCGCAAAATTAATTAATTTTTTAATAAATATATATTAATATTTTATTTTATTTAATTATTTTTCAAATTTTGCGATGAATTCCGGAATTCGTCGCAAATTTAGCGACGAATTCCAGAATTCGTCGCAAAATTAATTAATTATTTAATAAATATATATTAATATTTTATTTTATTTAATTATTTTTCAAATTTAGCGACGGATATAAATTCGTCGCTAAATCCGTCGCTAAATTAGCAATGAAAAAAAAAATGCGCTCCCGCCTGAACCCCACCCGCCCGCCCACCCGAGCCAGTATCCGCCCGCATGTTCGCCCGAGCCGGCGCCCACAAGCCCTCCCTCACTTAATTCTTGAAAATGTCTACATTTTGCTCCCACCATGGTTCGAACTCTTATACTTCCGTAAACGTTTAAGACCCTGTAACCATCAAGCTAAATGTTAGTATCTGTTCCAAGTTTTTTTTCTTTTACTTATTATCTTTCTTCACAAATTTCTAATAATAATAAAACAATATAAAATAACAATTTATTATAAAATAATAAAATATTAGTTTAAAATAAAATAATAAAAGATATAAAAAAATAATAATACTATTTTTAAAAAAGATAAAATAAAAATAAAATATAAGATATTAATTAAAAATAACAAATGTGATAATTATATTAAAATAAAAAATAAAAAATATATATTAATATTTTATTTTTTTTATTTTTTTTCAAATTTTGCGACGAATTTGAAAATTCGTTGCAAAATTAGCGACGAATTTAGAATTCGTTGCAAAATTAGCGACGAATTTAGAATTCGTCGCAAAATTAATTAATTATTTAATAAATATATATAAATAATTTTTTTTTTTCAAATTTTGCGACGAATTCGAAAATTCGTTGCAAAATTAGCGACGAATTTAGAATTCGTCGCAAAATTAATTAATTATTTAATTAATATATATTAATATTTTATTTTTTTTTATTTTTTTTTCAAATTTTGCGACGAATTCCAAAATTTGTCGCAAAATTAGCGACAAATTTCTAAATTCGTCGCAAAATTAATTAATTATTTAATAAATATATATAAATATTTTTTTTTTTCAAATTTTGCGACGAATTAGAAAATTTGTTGGAAAATTAGCGACGAATTTAAAATTCGTCGCAAAATTAATTAATTATTTAATTAATATATATTAATATTTTATTTATTTTTTTTTTTTCAAATTTTGCGACGAATTCCGAAATTTGTCTCAAAATTAGCGACGAATTTCTAAATTCGTCGCAAAATTAATTAATTATTTAATAAATATATATAAATAATTTTTTTTTTTCAAATTTTTCGACGAATTCAAAAATTCGTTGCAAAATTAGCGACGAATTTTGAATTCGTCGCAAAATTAATTAATTATTTAATTAATATATATTAATATTTTATTTTTTTTATTTTTTTTTCAAATTTTGCAACGAATTCCGAAATTTGTCGCAAAATTAGCGACGAATTTCTAAATTCGTTGCAAAATTAGCGACGAATTTCTAAATTCGTCGCAAAATTAATTAATTATTTAATAAATATATATAAATAATTTTTTTTTTTCAAATTTTGCGACGAATTCGAAAATTCGTTGCAAAATTAGCGACGAATTTAGAATTCGTCGCAAAATTAATTAATGATTTAATAAATATATATTAATATTTTATTTTTTTTATTTTTTTTTCAAATTTTGCGACGAATTCATAAATTCGTCGCAAAATTAGCGACGAATTTCCGGTCGTCGCTAAATTAGCTACAACTTTTTTTTCGTTGGAAATTTCGTTGCAAATAGGGACAAAAAAAGTTTTCGTCGCAAAATTCGTCGCAAAATTGAAACGAAAAAAATTTGTCGCTAAAGTTCGTCGCAAAAAACGTGTTTTTTTGTAGTGCATTGGTCAACATGAAATTCCCAATACTTAGGATGAGAGTAATGTGGGTTCCTCTTCTGCTCAAGGTAGAGGCTCAAAGCGTGGGACAAAGTTTCTAATCAATCCAAACGGTAGAATAATTATTGAAGCGGCTAATCATACATAAGACAAATAGTTGTTTTAATTTTATTTTCATGTGTTTATACCATTTGATATGTAAAATTAATACTAAATCAATTTTTCTTAAAAAATATCTTTCTTGATCCTGAAGTTGTTTGTTCTATTATTAAGGACATTAAGGGATATCTTATTGGAATATTGCCTACTTGATGCATGGTGCCAAAGGAGACCAAAAATGGGTTTTGCGAGAAGTTTCAGCTTAGTATTTATTTCAAAATAGTTATGGGATCCGTATCATTTTTTCTTGTTTTATTTACGAATAATAGTTTTTTGTCAAAATTTTTTGTAATAATAATTTGTAATTTTTTTTTTTTAATGTTTGCAAGGACTATGTTTATGATGTACTCTTGAGCTTGTGAATTGAAAGATTGTATATACTCTTTGTGGATGGTTACACACTTGCACGACATCTTCATCCACCCTTTAGTTACTTAGGTTTCCTGATTTTATTTGTTTCCCTCAACATGGCAAGTGATCTTAATTATGCTATTTTTTAATTTTTTGATATGGCGATAAGAGAGAATTTTCTATGTTGTTGTCATATAGCATTTCAACTTGCCATTGCATTGCAAGAAATAACATTCCTTTAGGAAATCCTTGAAGTAGAAATAATCAGCTGAATACAATCTGAGGGAAAGAAAAAATTCCTATCAAAATATGAATAACTGCATTTGATCTGGGGAACAGGTCCCAAAGTTACCCCATCCAAGGAGAAGTTTGCCATAGAGCAATGCCTATCTATTGAAAATTTCTGCAGCCTCCAGCACTTTAATACATAACACAATAGCTATGTTCCTGTACTGCTGCCTCTACAGTACTAAGCTACCTCTGCAGGGCTGACAAAGACATTCCCTGGAGGAAACTATAAGATGGTAAAGCATATTCCTTGCAGACTTCAAGAATTCAATCAGCTCTTCTATCTGATGCTTCAACATGAAAATTTCTTCAGCTTTATTCTGTAAACCAAAACGAAGTATTAATAGGTAACTATATATATATATGATAAGAATATATAAAACATTATTGGATAAATGTATATATGATATGAATATATAAAATATAGTATTGCTCGGTCATTCCTAAGGCTATGGGCTTAGGTGCACAACAGATCATTTGTCAAATAACCCACTTACATCTTGTTTTGGCAAGAAGATTTGCCTTGGAACTTTCCTCTGTGGTCTCTGCTTCCGTGTTGTCTTCAATATTCTTAGACTTACAAATCTCTTTGTGAAGTTTATATCCCCCGTCAACTTTCTCAACTTCTATTTCTTCTGTTTTTGAGGTTGATTCCTTACTTATGGTCTCCGTGACATTACTTTCCGCAGAGGCTTCTGTAGGTAATTTGGAATCCTGAAGCATGTCATGTCAAAGTATGTAATGTTGGTCTTGGTGATGGGAAGAGTGTTAGGAGTTGAGATAGCAAGGAGTAGAAAGTTTTTTGAAGATTAACCCTTCCTTCGATTATTGGCTTTAAGGAGCATTATAGTAACAGAAATAAAGAATAAAAGAAAACTCTGTCTCTCTCTAGAACAGATTGCCCACACTTCTCAAAAGCTAACTATCTTTTCCATGCCTTTCCCACTAGCCTTCTTATTCTATTTATAGCCTAAGTCTCTTTTCTAACCACCCAATATTCTTCTAATAACAGACTGTTACGTCCTAACATCTTCTAACAATTTTTTTGCCTCTGCCTTCTGCGTTGATAGACTATCATTCCACTTGGGTTGGTTATCTGTCTTTCAGTAGCCAGTTCATCCTCCATCTGGACTGAAGATGCCACATCTTTGTCTAACTGGCCTTCTGTAATTTCTTCTCTAACATTGTCCCCTGCTGAAGTTTCAGCCTTGGCCTCAAGCCTGCAATTGGGAAACTGTCCTTTGAAGTCTGAAAGATCAAGTCATGTTGCATCTTCCTTAGTTCCATTCTTCCAACGAATAAGCAGTTATTTTAGAGCTCGACCACCTTTTGTAACTACTCTCTCATCTAGTATCTCGGCTAGTTCACACAAGCTTTCTTCATTCTCAAGAGAATGAGGTAGTGCTGACTCGAGTGTATGGTCTCCAATCATCTTCTTTAGCTGTTAAACATGGAAGACGGGGTGTATACGAGACCCTTCCAGTAGCAACAATTTATAGGCCACTTCTCCTATTTTCTGCACAGTAGCAAAGGGACCATAATACTTGGCGAACAACTTAGCCTTGCTTCTTTTGTGGACAAAGATTTGTTTGTATGGCCTTAATTTTAAGAAAACTAAGTCTCCTACATTGAATTGCACATGTCTCCGATGAGCATTGGAAAATTTCACCATTTGCTGCTGTGCCTTTTGGAGGTTATGATGGAGTTGTTTCAGAACTTCATCTCGGTCCAAGAGCTGTCTGGCTACTGCTTCCACACGCGCTTCTCCCGGAAGAAACCTGTGTATAGTGGGAGGGACTCTTCCATACACCGCTTGGAAAAGAGTCATTCCTATGGATGTATGGAAGTTTGTATTATAGTTGAATTCGGCCCATGGCAACCAAGTATACCATCCCTTTGGTTGTTTCGAAGCAAAACGGCGAAGGTATGTTTCAAGGCCTCTATTCAGCACTTCTGTCTATCCGTCCGTTTCCGAATGATAAGCACTACTCATTTTCAGCTTAGTATCTTGTAAACGAAACAATTCAATCCAAAATCTACTAAGGAATATAGGATCACGGTCACTAACAATGGAACTAGTAGTCTATGTAGACGGACCACTTCTTTAACAAACACTTAAGTCGCTATCTTTGTTGTGTAGGGGTGCTTCAAGCCAACAAAATGTCTATACTTTGACAATCTATCAACCACCAATAATATGCAATCCTTTCCATGTGATCGAGAGAGTCCATTAATAAATTCTATTCAAATATCCTCCCAAATCACTACTGGGATTGGCAAAGGCTGCAAAAGTCCCACTGGGGTTCTCGTCTCATACTTCTGACGTTGACAAACTAAGCATGCTACCACAAAGGATAGAACGAACTTCATCATTCATTTCCAATATAAGTTTGCAACCAATCATTTGTAGGTTTTCAGGACGCCATTGTGTTCTGCACCCGGTGATGGATTAGGGATCCAGCTCGAGGTGTCCGGAATTACAACTCGATTTTTGTGCAGCAACGTGTCATTTTTCAGCAAGTATGGTGGTCTGTAGTGAGGATCTTTCTGCAGTAATTGTTTAAGTGCAAACAACTCTTTATCCTTAGTGATCTCTTCCTCAATTTGTTTCCAATCGCTCCACAGCTGCCATGTCAATGCTAAACAGGCTACTCCCTCCTGCAGATGAGAGAGAGAATCTGCTACTTTGTTGGAGTTTCCTGGTTTGTACAGCACCTTAAAATCATAGCCCAGCAACTTAGAAACCCATTGTTGGTATGTAGGTGTTGAAATTTTCTGCTCCAATAGGAACTTTAAGCTCTTTTGGTATGTTTTCACTTCAAAATGGCATCCTATGAGGTATGGTCGCCAATGCTGAACGGCTAAGACAAGAGCCATCAACTCCTTCTCGTATGTTGATTTTGAGAGGGATTTTTCAGAAAGACCTTTACTAAAAAAGGCTATGGGTCTCCTATTTTGTAGTAGGACTGCTCCTATTCCTCTCCCTGAAGCATCGCATTTAACTGTAAATAATTGAGTAAAGTCCGGCTTTGCCAACATTGGGGCATGAGTTATTACTGCTTGTAAAGCCTCAAAAGCTCGGTTGGCTTCCATGGTCCACACAAACTTGTGTTGTCCTTCTTTTCTTAGTAAATCCGTGAGAGGCCTAGCTATTTTCCCATAGTCACGAATAAAACTTCTATAGTAACCGATTAAGCCTAAGAAACCACAAACATCTTTTGTAGAGCGGGGAATTGGCCAATTTATGATGCAGTCTACTTTTCCCGAATTAATTTACTCTATCCAAAGAGATTACGTAGCCTAAATATTCAATGTCTTGCTGTCCAAACCGACACTTCTTTTTATTTGCCACTAATGAATTCGAGGCCAAAGTATGTAGGGCTATCTCCAAGTGTCTCAAATGTTCCTTCCATGTGTGGCTACAAACAAGAATATTGTCGAAAAAGACCAAAATAAACTTTCGAAGGTAAGGATAGAAGACATTGTTCATTGTTGCTTGAAAGGTGGTGGGAGCATTCATAAGTCCAAATGGCATTACAATAAACTCGTAATGGTCTGAATGTGTTCGAAACGCTATTTTAGGAATGTCAGAATCTGTGACTCGGATTTGGTGATAACCAGATCGTAAGTCCAATTTGGAGAAGTAATGGGCACCGTGTAACTTGTCAAGCAGTTCATAAACTTCCAGAATGGGATATTTATCCAGAATTGTTGCCTTATTTAACTCCTTATAATTGACACAAAAGGAGCACTGGACTAGAGAAAGGGATGGAGCTTGGTCGAATGATGCCTGCAGTCAACATGTCTGCCACCAGCTTCTCAATCTCCTTTTTTTGCTCATAACTATATCGGTAAGGTCGGCTACTAATAGGGCCACATTCTGGACGTAAAGGGATTCGGTGATCAGTTGTTCTGCAAGGAGGAAGCGAGTGTCCTCTAAAAATAGCTCAGCAAACTTTGAGAGAAGGGACTGCAAATTTTCTTGCTTGTTGGAGGGCAGGGGTCTGCCCAAGGAGCTTTGCACATTCTGCAGATCTTCTTCTATGTTAGCCTCCCAAAACCAGACTTCAAATTCTGCTACAGTAAGCTTCTTTAATGCAGACAAGGAAGAGGAGGTTTGAACTAATACAGGGTCTCCAACCAAGCACTCATTCCTACTTTGCCACTGGAACTTCATGGACATTGTCTGCCAATTCACCCTTACTTTGCCTAATGTTTCCAACCAAAAAACTCCTAGGTTGACATCAACACCCCCAATGGAAACAAGAAACAATCAACTGTAATGGTAATACTCCCCAACTGTATATGAACAACAGGACAAATACCTGAGGAGACTACCCGTCTACCATCTCCTAGCTGTACCCAAAAAGGGTCCGTGGATTTCACTACTAATCCCTTTTGTTTGGCCATAAAATCAGCTATAAAGTTATGGCTAGCACCACTATTTAAGATGATTAACAATCCCCAAAAGATCCCATAAGTTTCATAGTCTTAGGGTGAAAAATACCTCATACAGCGAACATCGAGAGCTCCAGTGCAGCAAGAGAAACATCAGGTTGATGCCCCAGATCCTCTACAGTAGTGTCGTCGCTTGTGGCTCCGTCATTTGAGGGAACCTCATCCTCACCCAGAATGATCACGCACAGGGTTTTGTTGGGGCACTTGTGAAGAGGATGGTAGGGTTGTTTGCATTTAAAACACAACCCTTTTGTGTGTAAGTCCGAGATCTCATGGTGGGATATTTGGCGTGAGTGCTGGTTGGGAAACAGAGAGGTTTGTAGAGGAGGGAGAGAAGGAGATGGTCGTTGTTGGTAAAGGTTGTTGCAGAGGGAAAATGGGTTGAATGAGATTTGGTTTCGGGTCGTGGTTTTCGGGTGGGGATAAGTGTTGGATCCTCCAAGGGTCGGGTTGGACCCGCCCCATTTCCGAGACCCGAGAGGAGAGTGGGCTCCGTCACCTTTACCTGGTAAAACACCTGTTATAAAATAACTATTCTCTCGCTCAACCTCCTGAGCCAACTTCATTGTCTGAAAAAGGGAGAGAGCTTCGTGTGATCGTATTCGCATGCAGATCTCATCTTTTAGCCCGTTTAGGAAGAGCAACAGGTGGATCGATGGATTCAAGCTCTTGATGAGAGCTGCACAAGCAACGAACTCATCAATATAGGCGTCGATAGTATCCGTTTGTGTCATGGAAGCTAGGGTTTCGAAAGGATTTGCTAATAGTCCTCCCCCGAAGCGATTGAAGAGTTCAAATGTGAGTTCGGACCAGGAAATCGATGGGTTTTGAGCGAGAAGCCACTGAACCCAGTAGAGTGCTAGGCCATCTATGGAGATCATGGTCATCGCAACCTTCGATTCATCAGAGATGTGATTAATGGAGAAGAACTGCTCTGCTCGTGCGACCCAAGCCTCGGGATCGTGACCATCGAAGCAAGGCAGATCGATTCATCGCAACGCGAAAGGTAAGTCTTCTTGAGATGTAAATTTTGGGCGTGGGTGTTGCAAATGGGTTCCCAGGATGGAAATGGACCCTATCTGAAGTGAAGTGTCTCCTGGAATGCCATGGATTGGGGGACAGAGGAATCCACTTCTTCGTGGGCGTCGTGTTTTTGGCATAGTAGCGCCGCCATTAAGTCCTCCAAGGAGTCAAGTTTGTCCAGCCTGGTTCGATGAATAGTCATCTCCTCGACTAGTGTCAAGACATTCTTCCCCAATTCGACAATGCTTTTCTCGATGGATTCAAGTTTTGTATCCATTTGAGTGTGAGTCATGAAATAAAGGAGGGGTTTCTGAGAGAGACAGTCGACTGATGAGGGAGAGAAAAGGAAAGAACAAAGAGAAAAGGGTGGGGAAGAAGGCGGCAGGGGATAGCAAGGAGTAGAAAGTTTTTTGAAGATTAACCCTTCCTTCGATTACTGGCTCTAAGGAGCATTACAATAGCAGAAATAAAGAATAAAAGAAAACTCAGTCTCTCTCTAGAGCAGACTATCCACACTTCTCAGAAGCTAACTATCTTTTCCATGCCTTTCCCGTTAACCTTCATATTTTATTTATATCCTAAATCTCTATTCTAACCATCCAATATTCTTCTAACAGCAGACTGTTACATCCCTAGCATTTTCTAACAATTTTTTTGCCTCTGCCTTCTGCGTTGATAGACTATCATTCCACCTGGGTTGGTTATCTGTCTTTCAGTAGCCAAATCATCCTCCATCTAGACTGAAGATGCCACATCTTCGTCCAGCTGGCCTTCTGCAATTTCTTCTCTAACAAAGAGTTTCTTATATTTGGCATTTTATTGAGTACTTACCTCCTCAAACGATCCATTTTCTTTGTTGACATTGCTTCTATCTGCCACATCATCCCCTTCCTCTGTTATGCTAATCTTTTCCCCAACATCTTCAGTTGGAGCAGTTCTCTCATCTTTATATGCCACATCAATGGATCTCTCGTTCTTGTCTCCTGGTTTATGTTCTCTCCTTTTCTTCCTCATCATGTTGTATATGTTGTTCACGAGTGTATATCTTGTTCACGAGTCTGATCGCCATCTTCTTTTGAGGCTTCTGCTGGAGCCAGGGTCTCAACTTCTGGCGGCTGGCTATCTTCATGTTTCAAGGATGTGTCTACAGCAGTGCTCTCTAGGGTTCCATCATCCCGAATTGTCTCAATTGTTGTGAGTTTATCCATGCCAGCTGCCTCAGGCTCCCCAAAAGACTACAGCAGTGGACATGCTTCAAAGTAAGAAGAAGCTAATATTGTAACCAACTTTGTTCTGGCAAAGCTAGGCAAACCTCTTCTTTGAAGTTGCATGCTACCGCTTCATTTTCAGTGCTCTTTAACTTTTTCTATTTTGTTGGATCCTGGTGCTACATCCTCAACATAACCTGCTTCTTTAATATGCTCTTTTGTTTCCTCTTCAGCTTCCAAGACATTGGGTTTGTCATATATCTGCAAGTGAATGCATTCCCCTCATTATTAAATGAAGCCAATGGAGAAGATGAGGTTCAACACAAGGACTGATACATAAAACCAACACATCAAAACACACGCCTCTTATTTAAAACTGTCTCCAGCTCAATAAGGTTTTCACTTTTGCAACTTTTGTCTTTGCAATTCAGTTCTGCGTCTCCTGCATGACTTCCTGCAATTCACTTGTGAGTAGCCTACAATAACTCATATCCAAACCGCTGAATTTCCTTTTTTTTTTTCAATAGAAAAAGAAAATTTTATTGAAGGTCACAAAGAATGTAAAAGGACTCCAAAGGATAAGAAATCTCAGGAATGATAAAGACTCAAAGAAAAAAAATGCAAGAAAAAAAAAAAGAAAAACTAATGCATCACTACTCCAATCTCTCTTCAACTCTTCTAGACTATACTCATTATAAACCCCAAAGGCATGAGCCTAGAAGCTGATGAAAATCAAAAACAGCAAAATACATTTCCCCTAGGAAGCTCACGAATAAGTAATGATTTGATTTTAAATGCTCACCAGGACTATCATATTAAGCCAAGTAACAAGATATAGAAGCAACCAAAACTACAAAGATGAAATAGTAACATTACAAAGTAAGCCAGGTTCTTTCCAGCACAAATCAAGTACGTCGCTTTGATGTGCATACTGAAGTTGTTGATCTCTCCTAATCCATTGAATAACAAAGATGCTTTCTAACCCAAACAAGACAACCTACCGTCTTTTGAATTTTATTTGTTTCTTTCTTTCAGAAACATCCTAGCTAAATACAACAATTTGTGTGCTCAAAAATAAGCAGGCCCAACAGCCACAAAAAAAAATAATAAATAAATACACACAACTAGAAACCCAGAGGCTTCCCCCCAAGTCCCCATATCACAAAAGCCCCTTGGCAGCCCAATGAAGTAGCCAGGATACAAACCCTACTTAGTGATAGGAGAGGTACACCCCTAATCAGCTGCTCTAGCTAACAAATCCACTTTATGTCAAATACTTCCCCACCAGGAAAGAAAAAAAAAACCTTTAAATGAGAAGCCAACTTATCAACTTTATAAAGGACAGCAAACTTGTCAAATAAGGAGTGTTTTTTTCCCCTGATAGAGAAAGAATTGTATTAAAGAGAGGGAGAAGAAAGAATATATAAGGCTCAAAAGATGAGAAATCCATAAAGGTGAGAAAAACATTTAAAGAAACTAACACTACAAAAAAACACGGCTTTTGCGACGAAATTTTACGACAAAAATTTTTTGTTACTATTTTGCGACGAATTTAGCGACGAAAATATTTTTCATAGCCATTTAGCAATGACACTACAAAAAAACAGCGTTTTAGCCACAAATTTAGCGACGAAAATTTTAAAAAAATTCGTCGCTAAAAACATTAGCGACGGATTTAGCGACGAAAAATTTTTCGTCACTAATAACGCGTAGCAAAAATTTAGCGACGAAAATTAAAAATCCGTCGCTAAATTTAGCGACGAAAATCTGGAATCCGTCGCTAAATTTAGCGACAAATAAGTTTTCGTCACTAAAATTCGTCACAAAATTTAGCGACAAAAAATTATTCGTCGCTAAATTTAGCGACAGATAATTTTGGTCACTAAAATCCGTTTATCCGTCGCTGATTCCATATGCCCTGCCCCTGAGCCGGCAGATCCACATGCCCACCCACCCCAGCACCAACCTGCCCAACCTGCAACCCTGCAACCTGCCCGCCCAAGCCAGCAGCCCACCTGACGGCCCGAGCCAGCAGCATCAACTCTTAATTGCTGGAAAATGCCGCGCCTTCTGCCTCCACCGTGCCTCCACCGTGGTTCGAACTCCTGCACACACGCAACCTGTAAACCACCAAGCCAACGATATTATTGTGATATAAAGTTTTTTTTTTTATTTATTATCTTTTTTTCACATTTTTCTAATAATAATAAAATAATATATAATAACAATTTAAAATAATAAATATTAAAACTTTTTTTTATACCACCAACCTAAAATAATATTTAATTAAAACTAATAAATATGATAATTTTTAATAAAATAAAAAATAATAAAATACTAATTTAAAATAAAATAATAAATTAATTAAAAAATATATTAATATTATATTTTGATTTCTTCTTTTTTCTTTTATTTTATTATTTTATTATTCTTTTTCATTTTTAATTTATTTTTTAAATCCATAATTTAAAAATGTATCTCAAAACTATAAAATTATAATTATCAATAAATTATAATATATTAATAATTTAAAAAATCTATATATTTAATCACAAAATATTTTTATTCAAATTTCAATAAAATTATTATATATAAGAAATGAAAATAAAAAGAAAAAAAAAACCAAAAGAAAAAAAAAAAGTAAGAATAGGAAACAAAAAGGTGGAAGAAAGAAAACAAAGATATCATCACATAACACTAACACCAAGTGATGGTGCAGTGGTGATCTGCTCAAATCCGAAGTCCAAGATCCAAGGTTCGAATCCCTTCACCTGCATGTTTTTTTAGAATTAAAACAAAGGGCGCCCAGGCCTGGGCACCCGCGCTCCTGCCTAGGCGCCCAGGCAGGCACACCCAGGCACGGGCGCGAAGGCAGGCACGCGCGGGTGTGCGCGCACTCCTCCTGGGGCGCGGGCGCCCGCGTGCCTGCCTGGCACGGGCGCGAAGGCAGGCACACGCGGGTGTGCGCGCACTCCTCCTGGGGCGCGGGCGCCCGCGTGCCTGCCTGAGCGCCGAGACAAGCGCGCGCAGGGCGTGGGCGCCCAAGTAGGCAGGCGCTCGTGCGTGCATGCGCCGGCGCCCGCGCCGGTGCAGGCATATTAATATTTAATTAAAAATTTTATATTATTGAATAAAATAATACAAATAAAATAAAATTACCTATACAATAAAAAAATATTAAATCTAATAAAAAAAGTAAAAAAAATAATAAATTAATTAAAATATATATAATTTAAATAAAATAAAATATATGGTTTTTTTAAGAATTAAATAACATTATTCTTCTAAAAAATGAAATATAATATAATAAAATAAAATGTAAATTAAAATATTATAAAATAATAATATGATTTGTTAATATAAATTAATAAAATAAAATAAAAATAAAATAAAATTATAATTAAAAGAATATAAAATTCAGCGACGGATTTTAATCCGTCGCTAAATTATCGGATTACGGATTGGGATTTTCATCTAGCGACGGAAAATAAATCCGTCGCTAAATTGATTTTTAACTTAAATATTACATATTAATAAAAGAAAAAGAAAAATAAAAAAATAAAATTTCATTTAAAAAAGATTAAATTTTGCGACAAATTTTAAATTTGTGGCAAAATTTTGTCATATTTAGGGACCAAATTTGCAACAAAAAATTTTTTGTCCCCAATTAGCGACGAATTTAGTGACGAAAATTTTTTCGTCACTAATTAGTGACGAATTTAGTAACGAAAATTTTTTCGTCACTAATTAGCGACGAATTTAGTCACGAAAATTTTTTCGTCCCTAATTAGCGACGAATTTTGCTACGAATGATGTGTCCGTCACTAATTTAGCCACAACTTCCTTTTTGTTGCAAATTTTATGACAAATTAGCGACGAAAAAGTTTTTCATCGCTAAATCCGTCGCAAAATAGCGACGAATTTTTTTCGTCGCGAAAATCCGTGGCTAAAACCGTGTTTTTTTGTAGTGTGATATTAGTGACGAAAGAAAATTCGTAACTAACTTAGCGACAACTGAAAATTCGTTGCTGATTTTGCGATGAAAAAAATATTCGTCGCTACTTTTGCGACAAATTTGCATATTCGTAGCTAATTTAACGACAAATTCTCAATTCGTCGCTAAATTTGTAAATTAATAAAATAAAATAAAATATTAATATATATTTATCAAATAATAATTTAATTTAGTGACGAATTTATGATTTTGTCACTAATTTTATGACAAATGAAGCGACAAAATATGTATTCGTCCTTGATATGTGCGACGAAACATAGTTCGTCGCAAAATTCAGCGACGAACCACAGCGACAAACCAGGTTTCCGTCGCTGATTTCAGCGACGAACAGTTTTTCCGTCGCTGATTTCAACGACGAACCATAATTTCCGTCGCTGATTTCAGCAACGAACCATAATTTAGTCGCTGATTTCAGCGACGAAATTAAAATTTGTCACTGAATTTTAAAACAAATTTTTTTATTTTGTGCGATTTTAGCAACAAAAAATTTTTCTTGCTGACTTCAGCGACGAAAATTAAATTTGTCGTTAATATTAGCGACAAAAACAGATTTTGTCGCTGATTTTAGCGACAAATTTAATTTGACGCTAATTTCATTACAAAAATTTAAATTTAGCGACAAAAAAATTTTGTTTTTGATTTCAGCGACAAAAGAAAACTCTATCGCTGACTTCAGCGAACAAAGCAAAATTTGTTGCTGATGTCAGCGACAAAATTCATATTTGTCGCTAATTTATATTAGACATAGATATATTCTGTCGACACACAAAATTTATATATATATATATATAACAAATATATATATATTTGTTAAAAGGTATTCTAAAAACCTATTTCTTATTTTTTATTGTATCAATAATTTCCCTATTTTTGTAGACATTACTTGAGTTATTTTTAAAAGTGTTGGTGAAATTTAAACCATTTGAATAGTTTTGAATATTATTTATTATATTAAAAATTATAATATTATTTTCTTAAAATTATAGATTGAAATGATTTTTAAATTTACATTTCCTAATAGGAATTGCAAAGAAGTTTCTTAGGGGATGACAAAATGGTGGTCAAATATCAGAAAATTTACAAATAGAGTGACAAAAGAGATGAGTTAAAATTCAGACATCATGAAATATCCTAAGCAATTATATCATTTCATGATTTTCCTCACCACCCCTTGGTACTGGTAATAGAATATTCAAAAGAATTTTTCCGAAAAAAAAATTAGAATTTTTGATATATTTTTCATAGAAAATCAAAATACCACTCGTTGCACCCCAAATAACCTTTATTTAATTAATTAAACTAATCGTATTGTATTGAGTCAGACTCCCTTTTATATAATATCACGACTTTGACTACAACACAAAAACGATTTTATATCAAAATCTGAAATAATTTTAACACTAATGAATGGCATGACTCTTTTTTAGTTGGTTTCTCTTACAACTCTACATAACATTTATTATATAAATCAATACTTTTGTTAATCTGAATGATTTTTTTTAGCTATAATAAGAGGAAATGAATAACTTAATGCACATTATAAGAGAATTTGGAGCAAAAGCAAGTAAATTTTAATACCAATTATTTGTTATGCAATTTTAGAGATAAAAAAATTTTGTCTCAGAATTCAGCGACAAATATTGAATTTGTCGCTGATTTTTAGCGACAAAGAAGAAATTTGTCACTGATTTTAGCGACCAATATAATTTGTCGCTGAATTTAGCGACGTTTAAAATTTTATTGCTAATTTCGTTGTTATTTTACGATAAAATTACGACAAAATATAATTTGTCACTGAATTTAGCAACAAATACGTAATTTGTGGTTGATTTAGCGACAAAAAGGAAATTTGTCGCTGATTTTAGCGACAAATAAAAAATTTGTTACTGATTTTAGCGACGAATCATTTATTTGTCACTGACATCAGTGAGGAATATATATTTGTTGCTAATTTTGTTGCTGAATTGCGACAAAATATATTTTGTCGTTGATTTTAGTAACAAATATTAAATTTGTGGCTGATTTTGCGATAAATACATAATTTGTCGCTGATTTAACGACAAATATGGAATTTGTCGCTGACTTTAGCGACAAATATAAAATTTGTCGCTGATTTCAACGACAAATTTGAAACTTGTTGCAGATTTTAGCAACAAAATTGTAATTTGTCACTGATTTTAGCGACGAATATTTTTTTGTCACTAATTTTAGCGATGAATATTTTTTTGTCGCTGATTTTGTTGATATTTTGTGACAAAAATAGTTTTGTCGCTGATTTCAACAACAAATATTAAATTTGTGGCTAATTTAGCAACAAATATGGAATTTGTTGCGGATTTTAGCGACAAAAATAAAATTTGTCGCTGAATTTAGTGACAAAATTAGTATTTGTCGCTGATTTTAGCGACAAATTAGAGATTTGTTGCTGATTTTAGCGACAAAATATTTTTGTCGCTGATTTTGTTGTTAAATTTGTTAATTTTGCTACAAAAACAGTTTTGTCACTGATTTCAGCAACAAATTACAAATTTGTCGCCGATTTCGTCACAGAATTTTTTAAATCACATTTCTTTCTGTGCACAAAATTCCCGACCCTCTCTTCCTCACATTCCCGTCCCTCTCTTCCCCACGGTGCGTCTCCCTTTATCTCACGGGTTCAAGGAAGTACTCTCTCTCTCTCTCTCTCTAGATCCGGAAGCATCCGGCGGCAATGCCGCTGGATCTTGGTGGGGGAGGGGCGCTACCCCTCCCCCGGCTTTGTTTCAACAGCGGGGGAGGCGCCGCAGCTCCTCCCCCCTTCGAGATCCGGCCACAGAGGCCGGATTTGGGGAGGGGCCGCTTTCCCCTCCCCTACGGGCCCTGGCGAAGGACCTCGTCGAGGCCCACGGGGGAGGGTCCTCCCCCTTACCCTATCCGGCGGTATTGCCGCCGGATCTGGGCAGGGGAGCGCCTCCCCCATCCCCCCTTTATTTTTTTTTCTTAGAATTTATATATTATATCATTAAATTTATATATAATTTATATATAATTTATTATAAATTATTATATATTATAATTTTAATAATATTATAATATTATATATTATACTTTTAACATATATAATTTAATATATTGTATATGTTAAAATGTATTTATATTATAATTTTAACATTATAACATATATTATAACATATTATATTTTATAATTTTATAATATTATGTATTATAATTATTTTAACTTATTTTATATATTATATATTATAATTACGGTAATTATAACATAATTATAATTATATAATTTTATATAATGTTTTCTGATATATATATATAATGCAGAATTTGAAATGGATAATATTCTCTACATATTTAAAAATTTATAATACATATAATGCTATATATAGTTAATATATATTGTTAATCTTATATAATATATTTTAATATTAGATTAATTCTAAATAACAATAATGGTTTTGTATTGCAGATGTGTTTGCTCTGATTGGACGTGTTGTTCAATTAGAGGGGAGAAATTCTTGTCTTGAAGCGGTCGATGTATATATTTTTTCTTCGCATTTTTTCTTTTCTTTTCTTTATTTTATATCCCTTGTTCCTTGTTTGCATGTATGCATGTTGTATTTTCGTGAAATGCAATAGTTATAAATTATTTTGTTATTTTTTCCGACTCAACGTTTTTATATTTGTTAAATTTTCCGAAAATATGTTAATATTTTTTAAATGTTTTATCATTAGATATTCATTATTTCTTATTAATGTTCTTTTTCAATATAATCTATAGTTTGTTAATACTTTATTTATTAATATTTTATAAATTTTATTTTTGTAAACAGTGACAATGCAAAACGAAAGAAATTGGATATATAATAAGAATTTACCTGATCGTCATGGTTTAACTGATGAGTTTATTTGTGGGGTGGAATAATTCTTGAATTTCGCTACTAGTAAAATTGAGTTTATGGATGGGAATAAGTTAAAGTGTCCGTGTAGAAAGTGTGGTGATGACAAATTTCATGTATGTGATAAAGTTAGGGAACATCTTTGTAGATTTGGTTTTACTTTAAATTACTACAATTGGATTTGTCATGGTGAACCATTTATATCTGATGAAGAGTATGTGTAAAATATGGATTATTTAGTTAGAGGGGATAACAATTATTATGATCAGTTAAATCCATATCAGCAGATGGTATTTGATGCAGCGGATCAAAATTTTGTACCCCAATCAAACTATGCAAGTTCTAGTTTTGTACCAACAAATCAAGATGTACCTACAAGTTATGCATCACTATTGGAGGGGGTAGAAGTAACATGTGTCGATGAGAATGTGCAAGATGAAAATTATTTGTCTAACCAATTTCAAAAAATGTTGAGAGCTGCAGATGAACCGTTATGGGTTGGTTGTGACACCCACACTAAGTTGTCATTAACGGCTAGAATATTAAATGTTAAGGCAGAGCATAATTTGTCTGAGAATTACTTCAATGATATTGTTCAAGTAATGGGAGAAGTATTATCTCGTGATCATATAATGTCGAATGACTTTTATAGTATGAAAAAGTTGGTGAATGACTTGGTCTTCTGGTGGAAAGAATTGATGTATGCAGAGATGGTTGCATGCTATTTTGGGGAGCTGATGAAAATATACAATTTTGTAAATTCTGTAACCAAAGTAGGTACAAGAGTAATAGGAGAGCAGGTCATAATCAGCGACCTAAACCATTCAAGCAAATGTTTTATTTGTCCTTGACTCCTAGATTGCAAAGACTTTATGCATCGAAAGCTACTGCTGAATATTTGACTTGGCATGCAAATCATCAAACAGAAGAAAGGTTAAAGTGTCATCCTTCGGATGCAGAGATATGGAAAAATTTTGATATGACATGTCCTGAATTTGCAAGAGAGACTCGAAACATTAGGTTAGATTTTTGTGCTGATGGGTTTGCTCCATTTAGAAAATCAGGAAAAACTTATTCATGTTGGCTAGTGATTTTAACTCCGTATAATATTCCTCCGGGTATGTGTATGAAAACACCTTATATGTTTTTGACAGTGGTTATACCGGACCTGCAAAATCCGAAGAAGTTGATAGATGTTTATATGCAACCATTGATTGTGGAGTTAAAACAATTATGGGATGACGGTGTTCTTACGTATGATGTTAACACTGATCAGATGTTTGTAATGAAGACAACTCTTCTTTGGATGATAAATGACTTCCCAGCTTGGCATGTTATCGGGATGGAGTACTGCTGGAGTTTTAGGATGTCCAATATGTATGGAGAGATCTAAGTCATTCAGATTGAAATATGGCAAGAAGGAGAGTTATTTTGATTGTCATAGACAATTTTTGCCACAAAATCATAAATTTAGAAGAAATAAAGAAGATTTTACGAAGAATAAAGTTGAAAAAACACCTCCTCCGTTGAGATTAACTGGTTAATAAATTTCGGAGCGAGTGTCTCACTTTCCATCTGTTATTGAAGACCCACATGGTACAACGTATGGATATGGAAGTGTGCATAAATAGACCAAACGGAGTATATTTTGGGATTTACCTTATTGGAAGACCCATCTGATTCATCATAATCTCGATTTGATACATATCGAGAAAAATGTTTTTGAAAATGTGATTAATATATTGATGGATATCTCTGGAAAAATGAAAGATAACTTGAATGCGAGAAAAGATATGTGGCTTCATTGTAATCGGCCTACACTTGATATGGATGGAAATAGTAAGGGACCAAAACCAAAGGCAATTTATACAATAAATAAGGATCAGAGACAGAAAGTTTGTGAATGGTTGAAATCGCTTAGATTTCCTGATGGTTATGCCTCAAATCTTGGGAGATGCGTCGATATGAAAGAATGTAAGTTGATTGGTTTGAAAAGTCATGATTTTCACATATTTATGGAAAGATTGATTCTGATTGCTTTTAAGGAACTTTTACCAGATTTTGTATGGGGCGTCATTATAGAGTTAAGTATTTTCCTGCATGATATTTGTTCGACAGTATTAAAGGAATCACATATGGCGAAATTAAAGAGAGATATCCCTATCATTTTGTGTAATTTAAAAAGGATTTTTCCTCCATCATTTTTTGATTCCATGGAATACTTTTTGGTTCACTTGCCTTATGAGGCCAGAGTTGCAAGTCCCGTCCAATATCGATGGATGTATCCATTTGAAAGGTAAATTTTGCACCTTCTCTTCATAACAATATTTAGAGTGCATGCCATTTTACTAAATTCATTATATATCATTTTCTGATACACTTTATTTAATTACAATTAGATTTTTATATCATTTGAAGAGAAAAGTGAAAAGTAAGGCACGGGTTGAAATCTCTATTGTTAATGCATACATTGCGGAGGAAGTGACAACTTTTGCTTCATATTATTTCGAGCCTCATGTCCAATGTAAGAGACAGCGAGCGGGCAGAAATCATGAGGGTCCTATTGATCCTAATTTAAAATCATTCTCTATTTTCAACTATCTCAGTCGACCAAGTGGGTCATGTAAGGTTAGATATTTAACTGCTAAAGAATGGCGGGCAGCCCATACATATATTTTACTGAACTATCCATAAGTTACGCCATATTTCGAGTAAGTACTTTTTTCTCAAATATCAAAAATGTATTCTTTGTTTTGTTAAAATTGTTGACATAAATTGTCTTCTTTAATCGTAGGATTTTTCAATATTCACGGTCTAAACTATCGATGCATGAGTTCAATCGTATGTGCGATGAATAATTTGCAGCATGGTTCAAAACATATGTTAGTTTTGCAAATTTTACAAATTTTATAAATATTTGATTATTAAAAAAATAACACATTTATTTTACTTCAGGTTCAATGTAATAAAAATCAAATTGAACAAAAATTGTTAATTAATCTGTCATGGGGTCCAAAATCAACGGTACGAACATGGCCATCATATTTCATAAACGGGTATAATTTTCACACTCAAGAATATAAAACCGAAAAAGCTACTATGAATAGTGGTGTTTGCGTTCAGTCATTCAACGATGGAGGTGTAAAAGATGAGTTTTATGGTTTGTTGGATGAAATTATTGAGGTAGAGTATATTGGAGCAGAGTTGCGAGTCATTTTATTTATGTGACAATGGTTTGACCCTGTAAAAGGGATGGATGTGTATCCAAAGTTTAATTTGATTGATATAAATCATAAAAAATTTTATAAAAGATATGACCATTCGTATTGGCACAATAAGCGATTCAAGTGTATTATGTATCATATCCTAGTTTGAAACGTGACAAAATTGATTGGCGGGTTGTTTGTAAAACGAAAGCACGAAAGAAAATTGAGAAATATTGGGAAAACATAGCATATCAACAAGAGAAAGTTGCCAACACGTTTCAGACTGAGAAATATATTATTCCAACATTACGAGATCCACGTGGAGTAATGATAGATGTGGATCAAAATGAAATTCATGAGGCTGGCGATGAAGAACCTGATTTTGAGACAGATGATGAAGATGAGGATGAAGATGAGGATGAAGATGAGGTGAATTTGATGTTGAAGAATCTGATAATGAGGATGATGCTGACAATGATGACTTTGATTTTTTATCGTCAGTAAGTATTGATTTTTTAAGATTTATTATAATTGTCTAGTATCAGATTAAATTTTATTTTACTGTTTGAATGTGAAAATACATTTAGATTTGCATATTTCGTTTCTCAATTTGTATGTTATATTTAGTGCCTAATGTTTCATTTTCGAAATATTATTTTCTAATACGTTGTTTTTTTTATAAATCATTTCAGATGACAATTTAAATATGGTATGTTTCTTCATATACTCTATTATATTTTTTATAAACATGCAATTTTCATTGCTTGCAAGAAAAAACTCTTGTTACAGTTCGATGTGGAAGACATAGACGATCTTCTGATGCAGGACCAAACTTTTC
This sequence comes from Dillenia suffruticosa, assembly GCA_033439265.1. Lineage (NCBI taxonomy): Eukaryota > Viridiplantae > Streptophyta > Magnoliopsida > Dilleniales > Dilleniaceae > Dillenia > Dillenia suffruticosa. The sequence continues at coordinate 20,325,948 of JAVTVX010000024.1, read as the reverse complement.
GGTGTCACCGTCCGTTTCAGCTACACCTTCCCATGCCCCCTCCGCCTTGTACTGATACACCTTCACTGTTTCCTTCAGTTGCACCTTCAGTTGTACCTTCAATGTAAGATTCACACGTTGAGGGGGAAGATACGTGAGAGGTGATATCCCCTTACAGAGATTTGTAAGTAGTAAATTTTGAAATATTATCACAATAGTTTCTTTATTTATATAGCTGATTAGTTTATTTAACTATTTTTTTTACTAACCATTTTTTTTGTTTCTAATTTTATGATAGATTCACAAATTCTGTGTATGTTATTCATAAACTGAATAGAATCATTAACAACCATTGGGGAGGAGCATCGATGTCTTACACAAGTATTCCAGATGATATCAAAGAGTTATGGTGGAGAGAATTCAAGATAAATTATGCCTCTAAGTTTAAATATAAAAATAAGTGTATAATTTAAATATAACTAATTGTTTTTTTTTATTGAAGCGAAAGTTCAATTGGGATGAGACCGAGGAGCTTGAAATAAGAAGAATTTTTAAGAAAAAATACAATCATCACATCCAACGTGTACTAAATCATGCAAAAAAGCGTCGAAAGAAGCTATACTGCATCACCGAAGAAAATTGGCTCAAGATTTTAAACTTCTGGGATTCTGATGAGAGTCGACGGAGGAGTGAGCAAAATAAAAAAATTCGATCTTATAATTCTGGGGAATCATCTGCTACTTATGCGGGAGGCTTAATCAATATTGATGAGTATAGAAATAGAATGGTAATTTCGTTCAATTATTATTTTTTTGAATTTAATTCATTTATTTTTTCATTATTTCATCTAAAAGTGTTTTTTTTAGACCAAGGAAATGGGATCACCGCCATCATTTAGAGAGACTTTCGCACGGACTTTTCAAAAAAAAGACAAGACCTGGAGTGGGGAGAGAGTTAGAGCGGTTATGGTATGTAATTTCAAAATTTTAAATTGTTTTATAGAAACTTTGTAATAAAGATTTTAACATATTATGTTCAATTTATCATAACAATATTAGAACAAGAATTTATTAAATTTGTCTATTCCAATATTTTTTCCACTACTTAAATTGAACTTTTCATTTCTAATTTATATATATATATATATTTTTTCATTATTAATTAAAATTAGAGAATACATAATATCAAATTTGTTACGTCAATTCCAAATGGTTGGTTCATTATGTTACGTACTAGTATAACTTTTTTCTTTATTCGATCTGTTGTAGTTTCAAACTCGTAATAGTAGTTGAATTTTAATTTCAATTACAACACTCCTCATTATCTAAATATCATTCTAATAGATTAAGCAACTAAATATATAAATATAAGTATGTGTAATTTTAATTCCATAAGTCTATTAAATTTATAATAATTGATTCACATATTAATTTTTGTGTCTTATTGTTTACTGTCAATCGTTTAATGAGGAATACATTTTTATATTTTGAATTTTTTTGTTGGATATTTTATTACATTGTTAAACTGTTAATTGACACTTGTATTTATTTTAGTATATTGTTATTTTAATTTTCTTCTAATTTCTTTTATGACAATACATGAGAAATATGATCAGGTTGTACTTAGAAATTCCAGTGGTAGTGATGATGCTGCTACGTCTGAGCCCTCTGTTAATGATATGGCTTTATGGCTCGAGGCTACTGGTGGAGCAAAGCAGGGAAGAGTATTTGGGATGGGCTCGTTGAGCAGAACTTGCAGACTCAGTGGTCTATGTTCTTCCGCCCAGACACCAGTAAGAGTAGAATTAATGCAAATGAACTAAGAGCTGAGCCACATAAAGGAGCTATTAGCTCAAAAAGACAATGAACTTCAAGCCATGCGCGTAGAACAGCGGCGAAGAGACAATGAACTTCAAGCCATGCGCGTAGAACAGCGGCGAAGAGACAATGAACTTCAAGCCATGCGCGTAGAACAGCGGCGAAGAGACAATGAATTTGAAGAGTTTCGTATACAATATAGGCTTATAATGCAGCATCTTCAGTTAGTCTCCGCTTCAAATTCGATTCCCCCTTTTCAATCTCCTCCAAATGACGGTGATGATGATTCTGACATATTTGGTGATGGTGATGGTGATGGTGATGGTGACGGTGGTGGTGACGGTAACGGTGATGGTAACGATGATGGTGATAATGTTTCTTGAAACAGTTTTTATTTCACGTTTATATTTAATTAGACTTGTTATTAGAATTTGGTTTATACTTCTAGATATTTGATATTTTGTTACTTATTTATTACTGTTTATTATTATTTCATGACGATGGTAGTGTTTTTATAAATATTATTTGATTGATACTATTAGATGGTTAGTTGTTTGAATGAGTAGAGACTACATAAATTTCATATTATTGGCTGTTGGATGGTACCCTGGATGGTTTGTTGATGATGATGTTGGCGGTTTAGTTCATAAACTGGTTGGTTAAGACTATCAGGGAGGAATATGATATATATGGAAATTTGGTACAAAAATTAAACAAATCAAATTTTTTTGTCACAAATTTTCCAGATTCGTCGCTAATTTCGTCGCTTGTTCTGATTTTCGTCGCAAAATTTGTTGCTGAATTTTTCACATGTCGTCGCAAAATTCGTCGCTTATTTTGTCGTAGATTTGCGATAAATTGTACGACAAATAAATATTCATCGCACTTCAGTGACAAATAAAATTTGTTGCAAATTGCGACGAAATTATTTTCGTCGCAAAATTTGTTGCAAATGTTAGCAACAAAAAAATTTTTGTTGGAAATTTGCAACGAAAAAATTTGTCGCTAATTTGTGACAGATAATATTTGTCGCAAAATTGGTCACAAAATTGCAACAAAAAATTTTTTGATGCTAATTTATCCGATGAATTTTGTGACGGATAAATTTGCAACAGAATTTTTCGTCGCAAAATTGGTCGGAAAATTGCAACAAAAAAGTTTTGGTTGCTAAATTTTGCGATCAATTTTGTGTCAAATATATTTACACGATCATTTTCGTCGCAAAATTTGTCGGAAACTTGCAACAAAAAAGTTTTGGTTGCTAATTTTTGCGACGATTTTTGCAACAAAAATTTTGTTGTTGGAAATTTTTCCGACGAATTTCAGGCAACAGTTTTTTTCGTCGCAAAATTTGTTGGAAAATTGCAATCAAAAAGTTTTGGTTGTTAATTTTTGCGACGAATTTTACGACGAATATATTTGCAACAGATTGTTTTCATCGCAAAATTGATTGGAAAATTGCAAAAAAAAAAAATTTTGGTTGCTCATATTTGCGATGAAATAATATCCGTCGCTAATTTGCGACAAATTTATTGTTATCCAGTTTAATGACAAAGATGAAGATGATATCCAGTTCTATTGCCACTTTAGTGTACTAATTAATTCATCCCAAACGGTAGTTGTCAAATACATAGGAGGACGACCTTTGGTTTCAGCTATTTGTAGTACCAAGGGCTTGCATTGCTTGCTTCCTTGCTATCACAAGCATATCAGAATATCTCCTTATGCATGAAGCTTTCTGGGCATCATATATCAAATGTGAACATTCATCTTGCCATGTGAATTTTTATCACAAATAATAAGTAAAGTGATAATAAGTTGTTAGCAATGTTAGTTATTGAGGCTGCGAGTTTTTTTTTTTTTTTTTTTTTTCGGTTCCTATGGTTAGGTAATCGCTCGATATCTGAGATTTCGCTCTGACTAATCCGAACTGACCTAACTGTCGGGTTTCATTTGAGTGAAGATCTCTCAATATTATTTTTTTCATATATAGGGGGAGTCGAACTCTCGACTTGGTTAATAAATGAAACTTTGCATGTTGTCTGTCACAAGTAGGGCCTCTGCTTAGCTGGTACTTTGTTTGCCTTAGATTCTTATGAGCTGTTTCACTCTGTGACAAACATTGAGTACACACATGAAAATAAGATACAGATTGTTTTTCATTAAATATATATATATATATATTGTGCACTTTGGAAGAAGCTCCTGAGACTACTTGTAAATCCTATTTTATGGTCGAATTAATTGACAGTATCTACCTTGTTCTTTGTAGTTGAGGAGTATGCATTATGAGATATAGCAGGCTTTTGGAAGAAAATATTATTTATATAAGGATGGTTGTGGTAGTCGGTCATTTTAGAGAAATGATTTGCACATCCATCGTGATGCATGTGACCTTAGACACTTACGAAATTAGTACACAAACATGCAGAATTTACTGCAGTTGAAACTCTAGGAAATTCCAAAAGAAATGAGGCCTTAAACACAAATAAATCTTTCCTGCCTGAAAATGGAAATAGTGAAGAATTTAGGAGAAGATGTTGGTGCTAAATCTCAAACATCTAAATTTGATCTGCACAAAAGCTGTTTTACTTGATGACCAACATAATTGTAGTTCCAGCAACACTGGAGCTCATCTTGACAAACACCAAAGCAGAACAAGCTCTAGTTTGCCACTGAATTCCTGGAAAAGTATTCTCCCTTCATCTTCTTCAAGAGCCGCAAGAAAAGACACCAAAAACAGGATAATATAGGATATATTTATGATAAAAAAAGTGATGTTATCTTTGTTGGTTTCTTTGCAAAAGGATTTACTGTCTTGAAAGAAAATATACTCTAAAAACCACTTTAAAAGACAAAAGCATATTGCAACTAAATTAAACTCAACCCACAAAACTTTCTTGAACTGATTGTCCTTCTCTGTGCTCCATGCTCAGAGAGAGAGAGAGAGAGAGAGAGAGAGAGAGTTTTTGATCTATTCAACTTTACTCACAAGACACCTGATGCAAGTTAACAACCTCTCTCTTGTTCATTTTAAAACAAATCAAGTAATCTTCTAATTTCCTTTGTCATATCATGTTATACAGGGACGTACCTTTTTTTTAATTACATTGTCATCTTTTTATTTAGGTACATAACAGCACTAGGATTATTATGATTATTAGCTATTTTTTGTTGCATTTGTAGTCGTTATCGTCATTGCCTTGCAGGTGATTTTATGAAGATTTTTGGATAACAATAACGTCCCACTTGGTCCTGAGAAATTATACCTTCTCATGGGTATTACAAAGTACATATCCAGTTCAATCCCCTTTGTGACACACATGAAGATGATAGTTTGTATTCATTTTTTCTTTACTAATTGTATTAATAATTTTTGTACCGCTAAAATTACTAATGATTTTTATTATTTTCAGTTTGAAGAAATCAGTCACTCAGTTTTCTATCTCGAAATCTTTAATCACACTAACGGCGTGATAAAGGAAAACGGCAGTATATAGACAAAAAGTTAGAAACAATTAGTATAAGGCAAATTCATTATTGTTTAATTATAAAATAATATTGAAATATTAATAATTTCATAAATGTAATTATATATGCTTGTTGTAGGGCAAGTGAAAAACAATTGTTAGTGGAAAAATATGATTCAGATAGCACTTTTCAATCAGACTTTAATACCAGATCATGGTGTGAGGAGAATAGAGATCTAATGAATGGATGTTTATATGGTTTTGGAGAGAGAGTTGATGACATACTCACCATAAATTTCTCTGGCACCACTTCATCTCCACGCATGCTTTCCTCTTAGAAGTATACTAACGAGGAAGTAAATAGAATGATAGACAAAATGAGAGGTTAAATGAAAGAGAACTTGCAGAGCCAAATAACAAAACAAGTGCAAAGTCGAGTGAGGTAACAAATTGAGGCACAAATTCGTGAGATATTTGCACAATTAGGTATACAACATCCGCCACCTAGCTTAGAAAACATTCGGTCACCATATTCTGATCATCCATCTTTGTCACATTGATGATTTTATTTTTATATATTTGACTTTGATAGTGCTGAATATTATGGATTGTAGTTGATTTTATAGAATTATTTATGTATACATTGTAGTTGGTAACATGAGATTTTATGTATTATATGTAACTAATATAATTGCTTTTTATATCTATTAAATGGAGAATTTATAATATAGTTGGCAATATGAGACCACAATATAACAGATTGATCGAATTATAGGTTAACAGCTTGATCAAATTGACTGTAATATAACAGATTTATAAATTTCATTCAATGACAGATTAACAATGGAACTTTCTGTAACTAAAACAGTCTATCGTTGATTTCACTCATTATGTAAGACTATTAGCGATGAATTAGTAACGAATTAGCGACGAAAAATTTTCATCACTAATCTATCGCTGATTTCATTCATTATCAAAAACTCTCAATGATGGAAAGTTTTAGTTCCTAATCCATCGCTGATAGTCTTGAAATCAATGACGAATTGTGACAGAAATTTTCATCGATAATCTGTCAAGAAATTTAGTGACGAATCGATTGTCCGTCGCTTATCTAGCGATGAGATCTTCAACGATAGAATTAATGACAAAAATTTTCGTCACTGATATTCTTTAACGACGGAATCTTTACTATCAGTGATAAATATTTCTATCGCTAATACCTTGTTTTCTAATAATAGGAATCCCTCCACATTTGCAGTCGATCAGGAATCTCTGGAGGCTCTCCTTGGAGGGTCATTATACTTTATCTGTGGCTGGGGCAGAAGAATAGAGCAGGAAATGAAGGTTCCTGAACTTTTATCATTTTAACATTTTAAAATCAAAATTATGTGTATTAAATTTTTAAATATGAAATTCTTCAATGATTTATATTTTTTAGCATATATTATTGTAATTATATAATAAACTAGATTCAGGAGTTAAATTTTAACTTTGACTATGTTTTTTAGCTAAAATTAAATATTAATATGATAATTAATTAGGCCAAAATTTATTATTAATAGTTTATCCATGGTTGTCATAATGGTTTCCTCCATAAAATTTGGGTGACCCTAGCCTTTTTCATTAGGTAAATGTTGGACCCTTTTCCAGCACCTGGATCCTTTTAAATTAACATCTTCTAGAGTCTCATGCTAGATGAGATTCATCGTCCAAAGCTTCTCATTTCTCAAAAATAGGATCAGCCGTCTTGGTCAATAAATTTCTATAATATCATATTATAATACTATATTATATAAATTATTAATTTTATATAATTATTAATATTATAATATTATTTATAATGTAATATTATTTATGAATTTATTAATTTTATGTAATTACATTATTTAAATTAATATTAAAATATTAATACTTTTATGTGAATTGTCACGAGGTAACATTCAAATTGACTCCATGTCATCGATTTTGGTTTTGATGTAATTTTCAAGTTGTGATTATCTGTAGTTATCACCTGGTCCACCTTCTTTCTATCTTCTTCTTTTTTTTTTTTTTTTCTTTTTTTTTTTTGGGCTTTTTTACCCTATAGTGCACCATTGTCACTGTGTACTATGATGCATTGTAGTGCACCTCCTTTTTTTAAAAAAACCTTTTCACAGATTCTCCTCCGTCGCTCGTTTCTCCGCCGCTAGCGACATCACCGGAAAACACCGATGAAGGAAGACTTGGGTACGCTTATGCCACATCTGAGGTTGGATTTAGTCAATTTTGTCTGTTGCTTCCCATTGTTCCCGAATTCCTGTCGGATCCGCCATTTGCAACGCACCGATGCCACCACAACCATCTTCGGCGCCGCAATCAAACTGAGTTGTGACTTAATTCAACTCTAGATGACTCGATTACGATGGTCTCAACCCCAATTCAAAGGCACTCCGTGTGTATCGTCGATGATGTCCACTGGTACGGCTGTCGTCAAAGCACCGATGGAGGAATTCGATGCCGGGGAAGATCAAGAGGATATCGCTGAAGACGAATCCGATGTCTGATTGAATTATTATCCACCATAGGAAGCCAATTGCCGAGATTTCCGTTCGTCTGCCTTTGTCCATTCGTGGTCTCTGATAGTCGCGCTCAGCAGACGCTTTGAACGCTCAATCTGCAGCCCACGATGGCCGAATGTAAGTCGACCGTGATGACTGAATCCAATGTAGCAGCTAGACGTCGTGGATCTAGGGATCTGAATCGTCACCAAGCAAGAATGTGACTCTTCGGCAGATGGCGCATGCCTGTCGCGGTCCCCCGTACTGCCTGCGCAATGTCACAACCCAATAACCCAAAATGGAAAGTAAAGCTTACCGAGTTACTGTGACCAAGGAAATATAAAACAGAATGTGAGAGCTGCAAAACAGAGTATGGGAAGTGCCGGGAAAGTGAAATGAGATGTCATGATGGTTGTAACGGGATTCATGGCAAATGATTGTAAATGGAAGTGTCGAGAGAGAAAGAGAGAAGAATTGAAAGAGAAAGAAGCAGAGAGAGAGGTAGAAGTTAGAGAGAGAGGACAGAAACAGAGGGAGACGGAGAGGGAGAGAAATAGAGAGAGAGAGAGAGAGGAAGAGAGGGAGAGAGGGAGAAAGAGATAGAATAAGGGGGGAGAAGCAGAGAGAGAGAGAGAGAGAGAGTAGAAGAGGGAAGCCGGAGAGAATCATCAATTCATAGTCTTGTCATTGTTTCCATTGCATTTTATACAAATACAAACCTATCAACTAATTTAACCGTCTAACTAATATTAATTACAAGAATTCAACTAATTTTTCTATAATGTTACAATATCCTTCCATTTAAAATCATTATTGCCCTCAAAGATAAAAGTTTAACAATCGGACAGAAGTTAATCATTTTGCTATGATACCACTTGATCTCTTTTCCAAATGAAAGGCCAGAAGTCCATGAGAATAAGTATCAACAATAAACCTTTTTCAGGCTCATTTTGTCACCGAGCCACCCAAAGAAGAGCTGACCAGCGAGGATGCCAAAGAGAGCGACACTATTGACAGCTGCCGCCACATTGGGTGGAGAGAGTGCCAGGCTTGGGATAGCTCGGATCATTGTAGTATAAGCGGTTGAGAAGCTTTGTGACTATAAAGATACTGAAAAGATCATAGGCATCAGGGAAGAATCCCCTTCTAGCAATTATAATTGCCGTGAAGTGGTACAATTGGGTCTTTACGGCATTAAATGCTGTAAGCACCGCAACTGATTATCTTTAGCCATTGTTGAAGTTCTTATCCTCCCACTCCCACAATTCTAGCTATATTTACTGGTTTCCGTGTTGGCTACAAGTTTTTGGTTTTTGTTCTTCGAATTTGAGACCCTAACTCTGTCTGAAATTCTTGCGTCTTTACTTTGTGTTTCTTGAATTGCTTGTCAATGGCTTCAAACGGCTTCAAACGGGTGCCTTTTACCATTTGGATGATTTTGTCGAGTACCGTAGGTTTTGATACCATTTTGTCACAACCCAACTACCCAAAATAGAAAGTAAAGCTTAACGAGGTACTGTGACCAAGGAAATATAAAACAAAATATGAGAGCTGCAAAACAGAGTATGGGAAGTACCGAGAAAGTAAAATAAGATGTCATGGTGGTTGTGACGGGATTCACGGCAAATGATTGTAAATGGAAGTGTTGGGATAAAAAGAGACAAAGAGAAGAATTGAGAGAGAAAGAAGTAGAGAGAGAGGTAGAAGTTAGAGAGAGAGGACAGAAACAGAGGGAGAGGGAGAGGGAGAGAAATAGAGAGAGACAGGAAGAGAGGGAGAGAGAGACAGAATAAGGGGGAGAAGTAGAGAGAGAGTTAGAGAAAAGAGGGAAGCAGAATCACCAATTCATAGTCTCCCATTATCATTGTTTCATTTGCATTTTATACAAACACAAATCTATCAACTAACCTAACTGTCTAACTAATATTGGTTGCAAGAATCCAACTAACATTTCTATACTGTTACATGCAACTCTACCGCATCGGCAAGCACGGTCCCCGACGCATGCCCATGTGGCTCTACCGCGTCGGCAAGCGCAGTCCCCCTATGCTGCCTACACGACTTTACCGTACAGGCAAGCGTGGTCCCGCATCGCGCAATCTACCTAGAGCGCTGTATTATTAATTTAAATTATTAATATTATTAATTTAAATAATATATCGATATAAAATTAATAATTTATATAATATAGTGTTAGATAATATAGTATTATAATATAAAATTATGACATGTATTAATTATCAATATTATATAATTTTGTATAGAAACAAAAAAATTTTAATTATCAATATTATATAATTTTATATAAATTTCAAAAAATTAACTAACATTAATATTAACTTATTTTAATTGGCATTTAATTTATAACATTTATCACATTTTAACATTTAGACATTTTAACGATAACTTCTACAACAAAATTTCTTTTTGGCGTCAAAAACATTTTTTTACTTTTAGTACCAATTTAATTAAATTTCTATTTTTGTGCTAAAAATATTTTATTTCTTTATTTAGCACCAATTTAATTATATTTTTTTGCACCAAAAATAATTTTCTGCTCTATTTGCTCCATGTATTTATTTTATTTATTTCTCTATTATTGGATTATGCATATATTTCTCTGTTGGCATGTGCAAAACCCTTGTATTTGTATTTAATATAATAGAGAAGCCATTGATTTGTCTTTTCTATTTTTATTTAGTCTATTTTTATTCCGTATATTTTTATTCCTTATATGATGATATGTAATGATATAATTGTAATGCATGGTAATAAGTGCATGATATAAAGTGATATTGTTATATGAAGTAATATTGCTATAACGCATTGTTAGGTGTTACAACTGCATCTTATATCACAAAAATTAGGTTTTGATTTTGATGATAAAAATTTAAGTGAAAACTAAATTCGAAAATAATCCAAAAATAATCTAATAAATTAGTTTAAATTAAGATACCAATATCAATCCCAATCTCAGATGGCTGAACTGCAAAAACTTAGTCGATCCCAATCCCAGATGGTTGAACTACAAAAGCTCAGTGGCTAACGTGCAAAGCTAAATAACATATAAACCTAATTAAAAATAAGTGTAATGAAGGGGTATGGAAAAAAGTGTGTAATTAAAAAAGCACGAAAAATGACGGTAAGTGTAATGAAAAATGAGGTGGTATGGAAAAAAGTGTGTAATGAAAAAAACGCGGAGAATGGTAATTTTGAAAATTTGTTTGTGAAAATGCCTGTCAAATGAGTTTAGCCCCTGTGTGATATAATATCTTGCCTCTGTGATATGATATGCCTATTTAAGTTGAAAGACATGTGTTGTTGAAATAATCCTGATCTATAGGATTAATTGGTGATATGTCCAATTTTACCCAACTATTGGATTTGAAATATGATTTATCCAACAACAACATGCAAAAAATCTGGAATTGCTTTCATGGCACTAGCATTGTTTTCGAGTTACAAATGCACAATTTTTCAATAATAGAATAATATCAATCTTACATTAATATATGTATTACTATAAATTACATTATCTTATGCAACTATTAGACCAATTTAGGTGGTATTATAATTCACCATTCAACCATTGAATCAAGTGAATCAAGCGGCATTCTCATGTTTGGATGAGTGGAAAACACTATATAATATAAAATTATAATTATCAATATTAATATAAATAATGTAATGTTACATAATTTAATTAATTATCAATATTAGTAAATATTAATAATTTAAATAATGTTAAATGTGAAATATTATGTTAGAGGTGGTTTGCATTATCAATATTATTAGTAATTTTAAATAATATTATATGTGAAATATTAGTGGTTGAGGTGGGATTAAAGGTGGTTTACCTCCACATGATGAACTCATGGTATTAATGAAGGTTGGTTTTGAATAAATGCTCTTAATAAATGATACATGTGTGGAAGTTGTGTGCAGTGTGAAAATTGGAGAGTTTAAAATCTTTCTTCTTTCATTGCGACAATCACGCTTGCCTTTGTGATTACAAAGAGTTAGTGCTATCTCGAAATAATTTTGAGTGACAAATGTGAAAGTGAGATCCAATATTAGATAGTTTAATATGGATTTTGAACTACAAAACCCACTTTCTACCAATATAAGGTTCTTATATTGTTAGCCCATACAAGGTTCCATCATGTCGTACGATGGAATCTTCGGAACTCATCAGGATTCCAGCCTTGTGTGTAGGACAAGAAGCTTTCCTCTCAAGATCATCGTTTGGTCAGATGGTTGAGGATTCATCTCCAGCATTTTTTTAGTGGTTGGAAGATAAGAGAAGTTCGGAATGCGGTGTCTTCCATTTTCAATTTTCTCTCCAATTTCCTCCACAATTTGTACTTATTTATACTTAGTTTATGATATAATTTAATTTAATATAATTAATTAAATTTAATGTAATTTTCTTAGTTTGTATAATCATCTTTGCTTGAGAGTAATTTAATTTAATGTAGATATTAGTAATTGTTTAAATAATGAAATTGTTATTTAAATTCAAAGTTACTAAAATAAAAATATTAGTAATTTAAATGATTTAAATAATATGTCATATTAGTAATTTTAGAATTTCAGAATTATTTAAATGTTTCAGAGGAGTTGGGAAGACAATATCAACATAGACGAGAATGGCAATGATGAGGTTGATAGAGTAGAAGAATTTTTATGATATGTAGTGATATGGCAGTAATAAGTGATAATAAGTATATGATATAAAAGTGATATTATCAGGTGTTAACAAATATATCTGATGTCACAAAAATTAGATTGATAAAAATAATAATCTAATAAATTGGTTTAAATTAAGCTGTCAATATGAATTACAGACGGAACATGCAAAGCTGCCAATATCAACTGCGAGTGTTTGCATGGCTCGTGCCACCAACAGTGTGCTTGCATACTGTGAGCGCTTTGTGCAAAATATAGGCCAAACCTATTCATCCTCTAGGTTTCTTTCACATACAAAACACAAAATGACTACCGGTTTTTGCTGCAACGACTGAGACTATATATTAACTTAACATGGTATACATGGATATATTTTAAAGCATGGCATGTATTGATATATTTTAAAGTAACAAGTCATAAAAATTGCTTGAAATGTAATAACAGTAGAGTGACAAAAATAACATGAAAGGTAATAAATGATTTTTTGACCAATCTAAATAATGCATATGGGAAAGACAAGACACGTAACAGTATTGACTAAAAATATGTAAAAATATGAAGAATTAAAAACAACATGGTAATGAGTAAAACAAAAGTGTGTAATGAAAAAAGAGGTAAGTACAGTGTGGAAAAAAAAAGAGGCAGAAAAATGGTAGATTTTGAAAATTTGTTTGTGAAAATGATTGTGAAATAACTAAATCAAATATATTATAAAATCATCCCAGAAACCATTAAAACTTCTCATTCCCTCGAAAGCTCTTCTCCCCCTCAAAACTCTCAAAATTCATAGAAAGTTTTGACTCAATTAAACATATTTTGTCTCATTTCATCTCTCACTTAAACAAACATATTTTTAACTAAAAATTGAAAACTTCTCTCCCCTAATCCATCTAGGACTCTCACTTAAGTTTTCACCGAAACACTTTATAACCTATATTCAAACCTACAAGATGAAAAATTTTGTAAAATTTTATCAAAAGATAATCACATGTTTATTTTTTTAATAAAAAAGTTCACTCTGGTTTCTATTGGGTTGTGCTGGGAATGAGTATTTGAAAGATTTTAAAATTTTTCGGCTATAAATATGAGATAAACTAAATGATGGATAAGTATTGTAATTAATCATGAAAAATCACAACAATCCCAAGAACAAATTCAGTCTGAATAAACTCAATCATCTGAAAATATTACCCAGATTTAAAAGTAAACAGATCATATTAATTTGAGATCTAATATTAACATGCTATCAAATAATTATCTATTTCTAATTTTTATTTTAAACACGTACTATCAAGATATTTGTAATTTAGAAGAAAGAAAGCGCATGATCGTTGAAATGAATGAATTAAATCAACTAATAGGAATCGATGATACGATCTCTGCCATATTTCTTGACTCTATAGTCAGAGCGCATTCGATTGCTCTAATAAACTATAAAATATGGCGTGATATGCCAACAAAGTATAATAAAAACATGTGAAAAATTATACATGTATCTAGTTTTATTACTCAATGGTATAAGTTAATATATCTAATTTTATAATTTATGTATTTCTTTTATTTTAATTATACTCACAGATTACTTTCAAACTATTCAGAGATAACACTAAGAAATAGATTATTAAAAATTTGTATGATAAATGGAAGAGTGGTTCGATGACTCACGAAAATTTCAAGAGAATGGAATTCACAAAAATATCAAGAGAATGGAAAATAAAAGGGTCGATCCAAATCAATACAAGGAGCTTGTTATTTTCTGGTTGAGTGATAAATGAAATGTACAAGTTATCAATTTTTCTTACTAGTAATATTTTCTAATACATATAGTTACTGACAATAAAATATACTAACATTTCCTAACACATCATATGGCAATCAATGATAAATGACAATAATATTTTCTAACAGATGTGATACTTGTGGTAATCGACTATAAAAAGCAATAATATTTTTTAACATGTAGTAATTGATGATAAAAAATAGTAATATTTCTTAACATATCATGTGGTAACCGATAATAAAAGATAATAATATTTCCTAACACATGTGGTAATTGTAAATATAGTCAAAACTTTTACCAAATCTTTCAAACCGATATGGCAATTGACGATAAAAAATAATAACATTTCTTAACATGTGGTAACCGATGATAAAATATAATAATATTTCCTAACACATGTGGTAACAAGGATAAATGACAATAACTTTTACCAACACTTTTCAAATTAACGATAAAAAGTAATAATTTCTCCTAACACTTGTGTAACCAATATTAAAAGATAATAACTTTTTCTTAACATTTGTAGCAATCGATGATAAAGATAGTAATTTTTCCTAACATATGTGACAATCCATGATATAAAACAATAACTTTTAGCAACGCTTTTCTAACAGCTACGATAACCGATGATAAAAGGAAAAAACATTTCCTAACACGTGATAACCAACGATAAATAATAGTAACATTTTCTAATTTATGTGGTATCCGATAATAAAAAACAGTAATTTTTATCAAAACTTTTCAAACTGACGATAAAATATAGTAACGTTTCTTAATACTTATAGTAACTGATAGTAAAAGATAATAACGTTTACTAACACTTATAGTAATCGACGTTAAAATACAATAACTTTTATCGATGTTTTTTTTTAATCATGAGTATAAACCTAAGACATGCTCCAATGGCGACCAAAATCATCGAGAAAGATCTATCCTAATAGGTGTATAGCCAACTGAAAGTCCATCCATTAGAGAAAGTTCTATTGATGGCTTTAATGGATTTTGTAGATGGATTTTGTCCGTATAGATAGGACGTTTGTTCTGTAGTGTGTTTTACTATTTTCACACAACATTGTTTGTCATTTATACATTTTGTCATGAAAAACAGTGATCACTTCCCCTATTTTTCACATCATAGAGTTATGCCAGTTTTCAAACCCGTGAATGAATTTCTGATAAATTTTAGGATATATATATATATAAATATATATATATATATATAAATATATATATATATATATATATATATATATATATATATATATATATACTTGTGGACAAGTAAATTATTTTTTCCTATCATAATACTACAAAATTAAGATATTTTTCTATTTAACTATTTTTTGTTACGAGCAATATATTTTCATGACAATTGAAAATATAAGTATAGAATAGTGAAATTATTGGTATAGTACAATTTATACTGATTTATGGTATTGATTCATAAAAACTACAATTATATTAATCAGTATATTTGTATTCATCAAGAGTCATCGTCTCTCTTCATGACCTACTTTCCAATTCTACAAAACTATTCATGTACCCATACTTTGCATAATAGCTATCGATGCTTTTACATATAAAGAAAATTATGCTCCCAAGCGCATAGGCTAGTAGTCATAAACTCTCTTCCCTAATCCCGTGATCTATAGTTTAAATCTTGTATAACTGAAAAAAATATATAAAAAAATTATTTCAATATTACATTCACTACAAAAAACACGGTTTTAGATATGAAAAAAATTCGTCATTATTTTGCTATGGATTTAACAACGAAAAATTTTTTGTTGCTATTTTGCAATGAAATTAACGACAAAAAAGTATTCGTGGCTAAATTAGCAATAGATATATTATTCGTAGCTAAATTCGTCAATAATTGGCTATGAAAAATTTTTTATGATTGAATTTATTGCTAATTGGCAACGAAAAATTTTTCGTTGTAAAATTCGTCGCTAATTAACGACGAATAGAAATTTGTGACTAAATTTTATCACGGATACAGGTATCAGTTGCTAAATTTAGCGACAAAAACATTTCATCACAAATTTTGTAGCCAAATTCAGCGATGACAAATTTTTATGACAAATTTCGTCGCAAATTAGTTACAAAAATTTTCGATCACTAATTAATCATAAAAAAATATTTGTCACAAAATTTATCAACAAACTCCAAAATTCGTGACTAAATTCGTCACTAATTAATTACAAAAAAATATTTGTGACAAAATTTGTTACTAATTAGTCACAAAAATATATTCGTAACTAAATTCGTCGTTAATTTATTATTAATATTTCAAAATTCATGACTAATTTCAAAACAAAATTTCTTATATATTTTATTAGAAAATATTTTTAACTGTACTTTTCTTTTTAACATATTCTAAATAATAAAATTGAGTTAAATATATAGTGAATATTACAATTCTCACTAATTTGACAATTTTCAACAATAAATAATTCAACCAATTTGTATCAAACAATTTTCAATTAGTAGCGATTGTTGAGTTCACTATTCATGCTTTTTGTCTTTTACATCCTTTCGTTTCTCTCATAGATTTCAATCGTTTTTTAAAATTCAGTTGTTTATCTTCATTCGTTGTTGTCATCAGTAAGGAATATAATAGATCATACATTCACGTTCGATGATCGATCACATCTGGCAAGTAAATCAAATAGTAGTTTTCAGAGGACAACGACAGTGAGACAGATGATTACCGATAGGTGGCTGTCCATTTATAAACAATTCTATAATTTCAAAAAAATAAAATAAAAAATAAAAAGAATAATAAAATAATAAAAGAAAATAAAATATAAAATACTAATTTAAAAAAAGATTATAAAATAATCTTTTAGCGACGGATTTGGAAATTCGTTGCTAAGTTAATTTTTTTTAAACCAGTATTATTAATTTTTTTAACCAGTATTATATATATATTATTAATTTAGAGATGAATTCAAAATCCGTCGTTAAATTTAGTGACGAATTACGGAATCCGTCGCTAAACTTAATGACAAATTTGGAAATTTATCGTTAAAATTAGTGACGGATTCGGTAATTCGTCGCAAAGTTAAATTAGTATTTTATATTTTATTAATTTATATTAACTAATTATATTTATTATTTTATATTCTTATTTTTTAAAAAATAATGTTATTTTATTTTTAAAATATTTTATTATTTAGTGACGAATTCAAAATTTATCGTTAAGTTTAGCGATGAATTCCAGAATCCATATGTAAACTTAGCGATGGATTTGGAAATTCGTCGCTAAGCTTTGTGATAGATTTTGTAATTTGTCGCTAAGTTAATTTTTTTTAATTAGTATTTTATATTCTTTTATTTTATTAATTTATATTAACTAATCATTTTTATTATTTTATATTCTTATTTTTTTTAAATAATGTTATTTTATTTTTTAAATATTTTATTATTTAGTGATGAATTTAAAATCCATCATTAAGTTTAGCAACGAATTCCAGAATCTATCTCTAAACTTAGCGATAGATTTGGAAATTTGTCGCTAAAATTTGTGATAGATTTTGTAATTTGTCGGTAAGTTAATTTTTTTTAAAATTAGCATTTTATATATTTTTATTTTATTAATCTATATTCACTAATCATATTTATTATTTTATAATATTTTAAATTAGTATTTTATTTTATTATTTTATATTTTTAATTTTTTAAAAATAATATTATTTTATTTTTAAAATATTTTATTATTTAGTAATGAATTCGAAATTTATCGTCAAGTTTAGCGATGAGTTCCAAAATCCGTTAATTTTCTTAAATTAGCATTTTATATATTTTTATTTTATTAATTTATATTAACT
Source organism: Dillenia suffruticosa (assembly GCA_033439265.1). Classification (NCBI taxonomy): domain Eukaryota; kingdom Viridiplantae; phylum Streptophyta; class Magnoliopsida; order Dilleniales; family Dilleniaceae; genus Dillenia; species Dillenia suffruticosa. Next base: position 20,307,843 of record JAVTVX010000024.1, on the reverse strand, counting down.
AATCATATTTATTATTTTATTATATTTTAAATTAGTATTTTATTTTATTATTTTATTTTTTTAATAAAGCCGACCCTTAATAAAGCCTATAGAACTCGAAACGGATTAATCAAGCAAAGCCTAAATATCAGCACTTTGTCGATTACCAAAAAGTAGTTCTAATCCTAATAAGTTATATAGAATTTTACTTAAACTATTCACTCTTTTAGTGATTTACTTAAAGTATTAATTATTTTGGTAATTTTCTTCTAGTCACACATTTCCTTCTTTGTAAACTTTCTACCACCCCCTACTTTGTGAATTCCAACAAACCATACTTAATGTAACACCAGGAAAAAAAAAAAAAAAAAAAGAGGAGGTGCTGCGTTTTGGAGTGAAATGCAGCACTCTCCCCCACCCCAAATTGAATTAGGGCTTTAAGCCCTAATTCTCTATCTTATCCCATTTCTCTCTCTCTCTCTCTCTCTCTCTCTCTCTCTTTCTCTCTCTCTCTCTCTCTCTCTTTCTTTTCTCCTCCGCCGCTGCCTTCTCCTCTACCGCGGCCTTTCCCTCCTGCCACCGCACCCAGCCGCCGCTGCAACACCTCCACGCGAGCGCGATCCTCCCCGTGCGAGCCCAGCGTGCGATCTCTCGCGAGCTCCGCCCCTGCACAATTCTCCTCGCGCGAGCACTTTGCGCGCCCCAGCATGAGCGCGAGCGTACCCCAGCCTGCGCACCCCTGCGTGAGCACAGTGCGCACAGCACGCGACCCATCTGCGCGAGCGCGCGCGTCTCATAGCACGCGCGTCTCACCAGCAGGCTAGCTCACTAGCCCGCCAGCCCACCTACCCTGAGCCCACGACAGCCCTCGAGCCTGCAAGCCTGCAACCGGCTTTCCCTTTCGAGGGCTCACCTACATCTTCACTGTAGGTAACGACTATGATTTGGTTGAAGTTCTAGGGTTTAGTGATAGAAATTTAGTTGTTGCTAATATATTTCAATTTGGAAATATTACAGGTTTTAGACCGATCCGACGGGTGAACGACAGTTAGGTTTGAAACCCGAAGAACCATAGGTGAGAGAAACGCACTCACTTCAAAGTTTGAATATATTTTGTTGATTTTAGGTTATATTAAATTGGAAAGAAAAAAAATAAAAAATCCCTTATTAGGGTTTTATTTGATATAAAATTTGACGATTTGATTAGTTTTGTCTTTTGGAGACTCGTTGAAAAATAGGGAGTGACCACCCTCCCTAAATAAGTGAGTGGGACTCTAATCTCTTGCATAAAATAATAAAAATTTGCTTCTGCCATGTTTCCAATAAAATATGCTTTTGATATGCATTGACTCGACGTGTGATATTAAATTTCAAAACTTGTTTTGTAATAATTGGAGTATTGTAAATTCATATTTCTGATGACTATGCATCCATGTTTGAAATAATGATATTGTGCCATTATTTGAGAACTAAATATGTTTTCTATTATACCGTTGCATTGGCTTGGATTTGAAATGATTTGATAAATGTATTGGCACACGGATTTGAAATGTTTTTGATAAACTATGTGGGTTGGATGCCCACTAGTTATGCGATGATATAATCTTACTTGTGGGACGTTGTACCCTTGTGATATTATGATAATGATATTGATGATTCCGTAGCTACGAAAGATGTTTGTAGAGGCACAAGTTACCCGGATACGCTTCTGTAGGAGATATCCGCAAACGTCATTTATTCTAAGGGCTATAGGCGCGGCCGGTTGAACCCACGTAAGGGGAGGACGTATGTGACGCCACCGTCTAGCACTGGGCGGGGTCCTATACACGATGATGAGTTAAACCCAGCGAACTCATGGCCAACGTTGGGATAGAGAGCGTTTAAAGTGTATGCATAATAAAACCCCCGATACGCCTGTTCTTGGTCACGGTTGACCTTTGCTAGGACCATTTTTGACTCGCTCTGATATTACTTGATTTTAAATGGATGCATACATGTTTGTTATCGTGTGATTGATTAAATGATTTCAAATTGCTAAACATATCATGTTTTGCTACGAAATGTAAATTTTTTTTTCGAATGATATTATTTGACACTCCAATGGTTCACCCATACTATTTATGCTTGATATTATCCCCCTCACTCACTGAATATCTTCTCATGATACTCACCCCTCCATTTTCTCTCATCAGACAAGATTATTGTTGTGCTGGAGTGATGTTTCAGATTTTAGAAATTTTGGTGGATCTGGGTGATATACGACGGTGAGATTTAGGTTAAATTTGAAATATGAATTTCGTATTTCATTTCGACCCTACGAGATCTTGACATTTAGGTCCATAGTTGGTCGTGTATATTATGGGATGATTGTAAACTTATAATCAATTGTGTGCATAACTCTCGTTTTGGTTCATTTTACTCGCATTAAAGCATCTGTAAGCGTTTTAAACTTTCTATTTGGGAAATGTGTTATACATTATATAAATTTAGGTCAACTCGGTGTAGCGGCTACTCATACTCTAGTTGGGCATGACAGTAGAGATATGTGGCTAGGATTGCTGGAAATTGTAAAGTCTTGCGTTGTTCTGGATGTTTAGAGATGGAATTTGTTGTTTTTGGAGAAATCGGGATGACCATTTGTTTAAATTACAGGTTGATTTTGAATATATAGGTTTAATTATACACAGGAAACCTCCGATTTATGGGGAGATTCTATCTGATTTTCTGTAAAAATACAAGCGGCATTCAGGACAACGGACGGCTGCTCACGATCCCGTTCGGGACGTGACACTTAAAGCTTTAGACTTTTTTTTTTTTTCCTAAGACCACATATATCAATCCTCATAGTCACTGTTGGTAGATTTTCACTTACTGTTTCCTCGCTTTTTCTTTTTTAATTTTTCTCTTCATTTTTTTTTCCTATAAATATATATATATATATATATATATATTTATTTATTTATTTTATTCTTCTTCTAGCAAAGAATTATTTTATATTGTATTTATTTGGATTAAATTAAAAACTAAATGATATCAAACAAAATAAAAATAAAACTTAACAAATAACATATATAGTGTGTTACCCCAAAATCAGTTTCTTATTTTTATTTTTGAAATATGATATTATTACCCTATTAATTAAAGAAAATATCTAAAAGACATGCATTGATTTGACAAATCTCCCGCAAATTTCTATTATCATATAGATCATGGTTGAAACAACCCAGAAATATAAAAGCTACTAATTCAACAAATTTAATTATTTTTTATATGCTAATTAACTAAGATCAGTTTCAAATCTGAATCCGCTCTTCTTGATCCAGCGCTTTTGTAGCTCCAAAATTGTTCCTAACAATAACAATAATATTACACTACATTTTTCCGAACCTCCCACCCTCTTCAAATACACAAACCCTTCCTAAACCTTCACGTTACTATCATTTTAAAAAATCTAAACAAGGGTGCCCCGTAAGCATCGCTTATCCAAAGGAGCCTTTCTTTTTCCCTTCCCTTAAACTATTCCTTGATCAAATTTGCCTCCTCTTTCCCAATCTTCTCTGTAGGGAAGCAGGTTTCTGCCTTCCCCACAACCATGGCGCCCATCCCGTTACTCCTCCCCCTCCTCCTCCTCTTCCTTTCCTCTTCTGTCTCGGTTTATTCCCAACAACCCCTACTAACCGAAACCTACTATGATAAAAATTGTCCAAGTTTCCAATCTATCGTCATGAACATCACCACCTCGAAAAACATGGAGAGCCCTTTCACTGCTCCAGGCACTCTCCGTGTCTTCTTCCATGATTGCATGGTGGAGGGGTGTGATGCCTCTGTCCTTATTAGCTCAAACCCTTACAACTACGCGGAGAGAGATGCTGAAATTAACCTATCCCTCCCCGGGGATGCTTTGATCTCATTGTCCGTGCCAAGACTGCTTTGGAGATCAACTGCCCTGGGATTGTGTCTTGCTCGGACATCCTCGCATATGCCACCCGTCAATTGGTTGTCATGACTGGTGGTCCGTACTACAAAGTCCCACTTGGACGTAAAGATGGCTTGATGTCCCAAGCAACACTCGTTGAAGGTAACCTTCCTAGAACTTACATGACCATGGACCAAATAATCTCCATCTTTGAGAAAAAAGGTTTCTCAGTTCAAGAAATGGTTGCTTTGAATGGAGCACACACCGTTGGAGTCTCTCATTGCTCCGAATTCAAGGACAGAATTTTCGGATATAAGAGCCCTTCGGGATATGATCCCGCGCTTCATCCCAAGTTCGCCGAACGTCTTAGACAAAACTGTGCAAATTACAGCACAGATCCTACCAGGGCAGCTTTCAATGATGTGAGGTCTACCAAAGATTTTGATAACCTGTACTTTAAGAATCTACGTTTGGGATTGGGTTTGCTCCGGTCCGACCATTTATTGTTTACTAATCCTAGAACAAGACCATTTGTAGACTTGTATGCTGATAACCAGACGGCATTTTTCGAGGCATTTTCACTTGCGATGGAGAAGCTAAGTGTGCTTCAGGTGAAGACAGGAAAGGATGGTGAAATTAGACGCCGATGCGATTCCTTCAATACCATTAACATAAATTAGAATTGTTTTTCATTTAATAAGAATTCATATTTATATAATGCACTTCCGGTCGAAATTGCTATGAAGGAAGAGGAATCATTATTATTATTTTTTTATTAGTTACTGAAGTGCTTCATAGTTGTTTCTTTTTTGTTTTGGCTATGATGATTTGATTAAGTTGTTGGGTTTGTTTTGATTTATTATTACACAAATTGTCATGGGTCTTTAAAGAGATATATTAAACTTGAATCTTAACCTAATGACACCTGAGGGCTTGGGCTTGATTTTTGGTGAAAGAAGTTACGTTTGTTTACATGCCACTTCTAGGTGACTTTTGTTACATGCGTAATTTCATCTTTTGAGAAAGTAATGACAGAGAAAGGGAATGTATGCAGATGAAAAGAATGAAGGACAAGTTATGAGAGAGTAGAATTTACCCCATCTGAGGAGTCCGAGCAAGGCCATTGTCCAACAGAAGCCGCTCTATACTCATTGCTGCAGGGGTGGAATTGCTGATGAGCTGCAAGTTCCCTGTTGGTTTATGAAATGCCCACGTGGGGCATAAAATAAAAATTTTGAATTTTTACTTAAGGGGATAATGGGTGGTTAAACCCCATTATCTCATTTAATCTAAACACTCCTAACTTCACTCAATACAACAACCAACGTGATGGAGGAAAAGTAACTTTTTAATAGAGAGCAAGTTGAAGGAATTTTTTTTTTGAAGAAAAAGAGAGAAAATACACTGATTGAGAGAAATTTTTTGGATCATCGGATTAAGGATTGAGACGTTGTGATTTTGCAGTGATAGTTCGTTATACGTAGCTGTCATCCCGACTATGAGTTATTCTCGATCAGAGTTTACGGTTTCCGTTTTGCATCACCGATTAAGTTATACCACAAACTTATCTTTTACGATTCTGAAAAATTGTTTATTGTTGCTTCCATTGCGTGATTGAGTCACCATTATCTAACATTGGTGTTAGATATATTTTTAAATAATTTTCGGAATTAAATTTGGGTATAAAAATATAGGGTATAAAATTTGGGGTTCGGATCACGGATGAATTTCGTGAATCCAATTATACCACTGTGTTACCCAACTCACGTAAAACACGAAAATAATTTTTTCGTAATTTTCTGAGCACGATAAGGCTAAGAAAATTCCGGTTGAAGCATTCGGCCGTGAATAGTGACCGAACCCTTCAACCCCAGATTTGACGAGTTTTAGGTCAAATCAGAGCATGAAAATGGTAGATCTGTATTTGTCTCTACTAAATCTACATTTTGATATATATATATATATTGCATGTTGTTTATATCGGAATGTGAGAATTTCGGAGACGGGTTAAAAAAACCCAGTTGCAGACATATCCGGGCGAAGACGAAGGCTCAACAGTGGGGCGCGTGCACAACACGCGTGCAGAGGCACGTTTGTGCAACAGTGGCTGGCGCGTGAGACTGCGAATCCAGACCGGGTCTGGACCGAACCGGGTCAAACCTGACCCGCGATCGGGATCCGGACAGGATTCTGAGTTCCGACCCGCACCCGCGTCCGGATTCGACCCGGTGAAAGTGGACTGCGCATGTGCAGGCGCATAGCACGTGCGCCCGCGCGTGAGGCGCGTGGGCTCACACGCACAGGGCGCGTGCCTCACGCGTTGCGCATCCTGTACGCGCCCAGGCGCCTTCCCGGCGCGTGAGGGCGCGTGGCCACGCGCCGCCTGTGGTGGTGGCACGTGAATCCTCATGGCGGCGCGTAGACTGTCCAAAAATTGGATTTTTTCTAATTTTTTGGGGGATTTGTGATAAAAAGTGACTATTTGTGGGTCTTTTATGCACCGTATCCCAATCCGAATAGTGAGAGGCAACCCAGATTGTGGTGTATGGTGTCCGTTGACTCATACGCTCGTCTTGGGGTCTGTATTCGAGTCATTTTGGTTTTGGTGATTCGTAGGGTACATAATATTGTAAATTTAAGCATCAATTGTCACTAATATCTTTTTTTCTGTGTGACAGAGACATCGCTGCTACGAAACTGTCGTTCTAGATCTCGTTAAGGGAGACAAGCTGAATAGTGACAATTATGATATTTGGCACCGGAAGGTTCAGTTTGTCTTTGAGGAACAAGAACTCGGGGAAGTTCTTAAGAACAAGATGGTGGATCCCGGGGAGGGTACCACGGCACAAGCACGACGGGATCAGGAGGTGTATCGTGCTTGGAAAAAGAAGGATAGCCAAGCGAGGGTGATCCTTCTTAGTTGCATGCACGATGAGCTGATTTCGATTTACGAGCAGTATCCTACTGCATAGTCGATCTGGCATGCTCTGAGAGAGCAATATGGCGTCCTGTCAGCTCCTAAGGTGAGGATGCTAACCTATAAATTCATCACTTACAAGAAGAGGCACGATTATACAATGAAACAATATTTAATGCACATGTCGAGTATGATCGCCTCTCTGAATAATATGGGGGAGCCGATGTCTAATGAGCTTCAGGTACTGGGTGTGATCCAGTCCTTGCCTGACTCCTGGGATGTGGTTAACACCTATCTCACGCACACTGAGAGTATTCATACTTTCATGGACGTGAGTAGGCACTGTAAGCTCGAGGAGGAGCGTCAGGAGGTGGCTAGGTCTTCTTCTGCTCATGCTAATATTACGGAGTCAAGTAAGGGCTCTCGGGGTTTAAAGCGCAAGTGGCGCAAGCATGAGAAGAAGGCCAAGGGCCAAGGCAAGAAGAAGCAACCTACCAAGACTGACGACAAAGGACAGAAGCGCAAGAAGAATGAGCTCGATAAGAGCAAAGTCCAATGCTATGTTTGTGGCAAGCTTGGACATTTCGCACGCGACTGTGGCGAGCGAAAGGTATGTCCTTCTTCTTTACATGGTTTGAGTTACATGTTATCTAGTGTGATACTCATTAACTCTTCTCCTTTATGGATTGTAGACTCAGGAGCCACGGACCATGTAGCTCGGAACAGGAGCGCATACGTGGAGTTCCGCCGTTTAAGTCCCCAGGCGAGGAGGCTGTACGTGGGGAATGGAGTATTTGTAGAAGTGAAAGGGATTGGCACTTGCAAGCTATTGTTACGAAGTGACCAAGTCTTATATCTTTATGATGTTTTGTATGCTCCTGAGATTAGGCAGAATCTAGTATCTGTCCGATGTTTGGATTTGTTAGGATATTCAGTGTTGTTGGGAAACTCTAGAGTTTCCATTACTTATGACAATTCTTTAATTTGTTCCGGTTTGGTCCATGAGGGACTTTATGTACTAGATATGATTTCATGTTATGAGATTTATTCTTCTTCTACTATTACTTTTGCATCAGATAGTGTAGTGGATGATGTGAATGTATGGCATAGTAGGCTTAGCCACATAGGGCAAGAGAGGATGGCCCGGTTAGCTACCAGTGGCTTGTTGGGTCTGCTAACCAAGGTCCAGTTGCCCGTATGTGAGTTTTGCCTTGTGGGCAAAGCCACTACAAAACCATTTGGGAAAGCAATGAGAGCTAGGACTCCATTGCAATTAGTCCATTCCGATATTTGCGGACCCATAAATGTGAGAGCCTGAAATGGAGCCACGTATTTTATTGCGTTTATAGATGATTACACGCGTTTCGGTTACGTCTACCTGATCTCGCACAAGTCTGAGGCACTAGAATGTTTCAGGAGGTTTATCAGTGAGGTTGAAAATCAGCTAAACTTGAGGGTGAAAACTCTCAGAACCGATCGGGGGCGCGAGTATCTGTCTGAGCAATTCAAAGAGCTCTGTTTCAATAGAGGTATTACGAGACAGTTAACTATTCATACTACTTCTCAACAGAACGGAGTAGCCAAGAGAAGGAATAAGACTCTGTTGGAGATGGTGAGGTTGATGATGGCACAGGCCAACTTACCTATCTCCCATTGGGGGGATGCGTTGTTGACTGCGGCCTATGTCCTTAACCGCGTTCCGACAAAATCTGTAGTTAGCACCTCATACGAGCTTTGGACAGGGAGACAGCTTGACCTTAGCCACTTGAGACCATGGGGTTGCGCTGCGTATGTTCGTGATTCCTCGCACCAATACGATAAGTTAGGCCCGCAAGAAAAGAATAGTATCTTTATTAGATACTATGAACAATCCAAAGGATATATGTTCCTAGGAGAACATACGGACGGCACTGTCACTAAGATAGAGTCTCGTGATATCTCATTTCTCGAGAGTGATTTCCCTAAAAGAGGAGAAATTGATCGAGATTTCACCTTCTACGAGATAGATGAGCCTAGTGGCTCAGCCGAACCCAGTGACAGGACTCAAGAGCCAATTATGGATCTTGATCTTAGTGGGAGCAATCCATCTGAAGGTGTGGGAACTCTCTCTCCTCGAAGGAGTAGTCGGGGACAAGTGTCACGTCACCGTTTCCCGATTGAGGATGAGATACTCATTGTGACTCCTGAGGACGATGAAGAGCCGAGGACTGCATAGGAGGCTCTCGAGGGTTTAGCAACGGACCAATGGTTACAGGCCATGCACGAGGAAATGGAATCAATGAGAGTCAACGAAGTCTGGGAGCTAGTTGACTTACTTGAGGAAAGAAAGGTCATTGGAAACAAATGGATTTTCAAAATTAAAAGAAAAGCCAATGGATCGATTGAGAAGTACAAGGCACGTCTGGTAGCCAAGGGTTACACGCAAACTAAGGGCATTGACTACGAGGAGACTTTCTCCCCAGTAGTCAAATTTACCTCGATCCGTTTACTTTTGGCGATTGTCGCTAGTCTGGATCTTGAGTTACACCAGATAGACGTTAAGACCGCTTTTCTTAACGGGAGCCTGGATGAGGAGATCTATATGGAACAGCCCCCTGGGTTTGTTCTGGTAGGTCAAGAGGACAAGGTCTGTCGACTTCGAAGTAGATATACGGTCTAAAGCAATCATTCAGGCGGTGGTACCTAAGATTTCACGAGAATGTGATATCTTACGGTTTTACGATGGTCGAGGAGGATCATTGTATCTATCTGATTCGGTCCGATAACTCTTTTGTGATCCTGTCGTTGTACGTGGATGACATAATGTTGGCTGGGAACAACATTAAGTATTTAATGACCATCAAAGCATGGTTGTCATCCAGTTTCGACATGAAAAACATGGGTGAAGCTGAGTTCATCCTTGGAGTTAAGATCCAGAGGGATCGCTCGAGAAAGATGTTGGCTCTTTCACAAGAGACCTACATTAAGAAAATTCTCGAGCGTTTTGGGATGAATGATTGTAATCCCATAGATACTCCGATCGCCAAAGGTAAAGGCCTGAGCCTGGACATGTGTTCGAAAACTCAGGAAGAAGTAAGAGAAATGAGTAAAGTACCTTACTCCAGTGCAGTGGGAAGTTTGATGTACGCAATGTTGTGTACTAGACCGGACATTTGTTATGCAGTTGGTCTGGTGAGCAGATATCAGGCAAATCCTGGAAGGGATCACTGGAGAGCAGTAAAAAGGATTTTCTGATATCTAAAAGGAACTGCAAACTTTTCCTTGAGTTACGGAGGAGGCGATTTGCGTCTTGTGGGCTATTCGGACGCCGACTGGGGAGGTGATTTGTATAGGCGCAAATCGATATTTGGATTTTGTTTTCTTGCTCAATGGCGGAGCCATCTCTTGGAGCAGTAAGAAGCAAACCTGTGTTGTTTTATCTACGATGGAGGCTGAGTTCGTGGCATGCTCAGTTGCAGTTCAGGAGAGTGTTTGGCTCCGGAGACTACTGAATGACTTAGGGATTGTAGCGGATAGTGGGAGACTTGTAATGATTTATTGTGATAATCAGGCCGCTATCGCTTACACTCGAGACCCTAAGTTTCATAGTAGGACTAAACACATTGACACCAGATACCATTACGTTAGAGACATCATCGAGAAGGGTGAAGTGACCGTCAAGTACATTTCGACACACAACATGGTGGCTGACCCCTTCACCAAACCCATCACTAGAGACTCTTTTTTAGGGCATAGAGAGTCGTTGGGTTTAAATATCTACTGACATTTCTCAGTTTGTATTTATTGATAACGTTGATACTTATTGATTTTATATATATATATGATTATAGTGCATTATTCAATTACTTTTGTATTATACTTTTCATTTAATGCACTTACTTTTAATTATCATATATATGTTCTGTGATGTGATAATAGATATGTCAGGTAGGCGAGGTCGACTCTCTCACACGAGTAACCTCCTCCAGCTCTGAGTGAGCGGGGATGAGACGGTTTCTAACTGTAAGAGGTTTTGAGAGTGGCCCTGCTAAAACATAAATCGCCCTGATACGTGTTTAGAATGAGGTCATATGCGATATGACCGACATGGAAGTACCCACATCCATGTTGCCTGTGAGTAACCAGGTTTGAGATCTCGGATATCACCTGTAATTTGTGAAATTGTCTCATAAGTACTCTTTGTGAGATCTCTAGGTAAAGTCTTATGTGTTGACTATGTCTCTATACCTGCACAGTGTTAGAAAATCTGACATATGCCCTTTTGAGAGATGAGAGAGTAACACTGTGGTACGTGTTTCATACCACGTGTGAAAAGACGACTTGGGATAGTGGGAGCTATATTACTTGAGACAATAACTTAAAATTTATTCCTAAACCCCACTGTGTGAGAGTCGATGTCACGCCCCAAACCGGGATCGTGAACAGCCGCCCGTTGCCCCTGGATGCCGGCTGTATTTTTACAAAAAATCGGACAGAATCTTCCCATAAATCGGAGGTTTCCCGTGTACAATTAAACCTGTATTATCAAAATCAAACTGTATTGTAAACAAATGGCCATCCCGGCCTCTCCAAAATTAACAAACACCATCGCCAGCATCCAGAACAACACAAGGCTACAAGTTTCTAGCAGTCCTAGCCACAGACCTCTACTGTCATGCCCAACTAGAGTATTAACAGCCGCCATACAGAGCGGACCTAAATTTTATGTAAGATACAATAATTCTCCCAAGTAACATTCAAACACGTACAATTGCCTCAATGCATAGGAAATATGAGAGTTAAATTATACAGTCATCCCAAATTAAGTACACGGCCAACTACGGACCTCAATGTCAAGATCTCGCAGGGTCGAAACTAAATTAAGAGTTCATATTTCTATTTAAAATAAATCTCACCGTCGTGAACACCAAATCCGCTATAGAGCCTGTAACGTCGCTCTATCACAATAAATCTGTCTGAGGAAGGAAAAGAGAGGGATGAGTATCATGGGAAGATACTCAGTGAGTGAGGGGGATAATATCAAGCAAAAATAGCATGGGTGAACAATTGGAGTGTCAAATAACATCATTTGAAACAAAAATTTACATTTCGCGACAAAACATGATATGTTTAGCAATTTGAAATCATTTAATCAATCACACGATAACGAGCATATATGCATCCATTTAAAATCAAGTACTATCAGAGCGAGCTAAAAATGGTCCTGGCAAAGGTCAACCGTGACCAAGCACAGGCGCATCGGGGGTTTTATCATGCATAGATTTAAAATGCTCTCTACCCCGATGTTGGCCACGAGTTCGCTGGGCCTAACTCATCAACGTATATAGGACCCCGTCCGGTACTAGACGGTGGCGTCACACACGTCCTCCCTTTACGTGGGTTCAACCGGCCGCGCCTATAGCCTTTAGAATAAATGACGTTTGCGGATACCTCCTGCAAAAGCGTATCCGGGCAACCCGTGCCTCTACAAACGTCCTTCGTAGCTATGGAATCATCATAGTATCACAAGGGCACAACGTCCCACAAGTAAAATCATATCATCGCATAACTGTGGGCATCCGACCCACATAGTTCATCAAAGCATTTCAAGTCTGCGTGCCAATACATTTCATCAAATCATTTCAAAACAGCTTATTAATGCAGCGATAGAAAAGAAAATTTATCAATTATCAAGTAATGGCACAAGTTTTATTTTTATTTCAAACCATGGATGCATAGTCATCGTAAATATATTTCAAGATACTCCAATAATCACAAAACGGTTTTGAAATTCAATATCATACGTCAGATCAATGCATATCAAAAGCATGTTTTATCGAAAACACGGTAGAAAACACATTTTACTATTTTAGGCAAGAGATTAGAGTTTCACTCACATATTTAGGGAGGGTGGTCACTCCCTACTTTTCAACGACTCTCCAAAAGACAAATCTAATTAAATTATCAAATTTTATATCAAATAAAACCCTAATAAGGGAAAATTTATTCAAACTGTGAAGTGAGTGCGTTTCTCTCACCTAGAGTTCCTCAGGATTCAGACCTAGCTATTGTTCGCCCGCCGGGTTGGTCTAAAACCTGTAATATTTTCAAATTTCAATTATATTAGAAACAACTAAATTTATCCTAGAACTTCAACCAAATATAGTCGTTACCTGTAGTACAGAAGATGCAGGTGAGCTCTCGAAGGGGAAAGCTGGTCGCGGGCTCCCGGGCTCGCGAGCTGTCACGGGCTCGCGGGCCGGTGGGCTGGCGGACTAGCGGGCTGGCCCGCTGGTGGCTCGCGGGCTCTCAGCCCCGCTTGCTGGCCGCAGCTGGCTTCGCGGGTTGCAGTGGGCCGCGGCTGGACTGGGCCTTGGGCAGCTGGTGGGCTGGCCCGCTCACAGGCTAGGGCTCGCGCTGGGTCGCGAGCTGGGTCCGAGCTGGGTCGCGCGCTGGCTCGAGCTGGGTTGCGCGTTGGCTCGAGTTGGTAGCGTACTGTCGCGCGCTGGCTCGCACGCTGGGTCGTGCGCTGGGTCGCGCGCTGGCTCGTGCTGGGTCGCGCGCTGGCTTGTGGGAGATCACGCGCAAGGCTCATAATGGCTCGAGGTGGCAGCGCTCGCGGGAGGGCGGATCTGCGCAGTGGTGTGCTCGCGGGAGGGAGGTAGAGCAGCCGCGGTGGGTAGCAGAAGGGAGAGGAGAAAGAGAGAAAAAGAGGGAGAGAGAAAGAGAGAGAGAGAGAAAGAGAAAGAGAGATTGGGAGAGAGGGAAAAAGAGAGATTGGGGCTTTTTAGCCCCAATCCCGAAATTTTTTTTTTATTTTTTATTTTTTATTATTATTATTATTATTTTTATGGTGTTACATTTTCTAACCCCCTAAAAACAAGTTTCGTTCTCGAAACTAAAAGAAATCTATATAGAAAATGAATGGGGGTATTGTCTTCTCATGGCCTCCTTGGGTTCCCAAGTTTCTTCCTCGACCTGATCGTTGCACCATTGCACTCAGACAAGAGATACCTCCCTGCTCCGTAGCTACCGGGTCTGCTGGTCAAGTATGGCCATAGGCTAAACAGGTAAGCTCAAGTCCTCTCGCATTTCTATCGGCGGAGGCTCCAAAATGTGTGAAGGATCTGAGATGTACTTCCTCAACACGGATACATGGAAGACATCATGGATCCGAGATAGTTTATCTGGCAGCTCTAGCCTGTATGCCATGCTCCCAACCCTACTAAGGATACGGAACGGGCCAATATACCTGGGGCTCAACTTGCCCCGCTGCTGATGTCGTACTAGTCCCCTCAAGGGGGAAATCCTCAAGAACACCATATAGCCCACCTCAAACTCTAAAGGTCGGCGTTTTCGATCCGCATATGCCCTCAATCTGTCTTGGGTGGCTTTCATCCGCTCGCAGATCACTCTGACCTTTTCTTTAGTCTCCTCAACTAGCTCAACAGTGGTAAGGCGTCTCTTTCCTACCCATCCCAGCACAACGGGGTGTAATACTTCCTACCGTAGAGTGTCTCATAGGGTGGCATGTCGATACTGGCCTGATAACTATTATTATACGCAAACTCCACCAGCGGTAAATGTCTGTCCCAACTACCCCGAAAATCCATAACACAAACCCGAAGTAAATCCTCGAGCGTCTGAATGGTCCTCTCCGACTAACTATCTGTCTGTGGGTGATATGCTGTACTAAAACTAGGCCGCATGCCCAAAGCCTCTTGCATTCTGGGCTCAACACGCTTTTGCTGTGATTAAGGAGAAAATGTACGGACCGAGTAAATTAATTAGCTATCACCCAAATGGCATCATACTATGCCAAAGTCCGATGCAACTCTACTACGAAGTCTATCGTGACATACTCCCACTCCCACTCAAGAATGGGGAAAAAAAAGGCTGTGAAGTACCAGCTAAACGCTGGTGCTCGACCTTTTACCTATTGGCGAGCTAGACATCTTGCCACAAAATCCTCAATTTCTTGTTTCATGTTAGGCCACCAATAACTATCCCGAATAGTCCAATACATCTTGGTACTACCCAAATGAATGCTTACGTTGAGGAGTGTGCCTCCTTAAGTATGGCCTTGCGGAAATCAATGTCAACTGAAATACAAATCCGTTCTCTCGGAATCCGAAGTCTCTGACATGGTTGAACAAGGTCTGCCTGTCCTCATATCTGGCTAATGATGCTTCTTACACATCATTAACCACACTGACTCCTAAGGTACGGAGTACCACCAATAAAGAGGGGTAAGCACTCTCTCTGTCATCTGAGAGTAAGACATTGAGCATGCTCCTCAACACTCTGCAAGCTGATTAGGATGTCATCAGTGGAAACGATAACAAATCGATCTAGAAAATTCATAAAAGACCCGATCTATTCGGTCCATAAATGTAGCTAGGACATTGGTTAGCCCAAATGGCATGACCAAGGACTCAAAATGTCCATACTGATACGGAATGCGATTTTTGGACAGATCCTCAACCCTAACCCGTAACCGAGTATAACGCGATCGAAGATTTATCTTCGAAAAGACCTTATCACCGAGAAGCTGATCAAACAAATCATCGATGTGGGAAAATGAATATTAATCCTTGGTAGTGACCTTAGTCAACTGCCAATAATCCATAACAAGTTTAAGTGTTCTATATTTCTTCTTTACAAATAATACCGAAGCACCCTAAGGTGTGGTGCTTGGATGGATGAATTATTTATCAAACAATTTCTGTAGTTAAATCTTGAGCTCTCTCAGCTCAAATGGTACCATTCTATATGACGGAATAGAAATAAGAGTAATCCCTAGAGCCAGATCAATCTCAAAATTGAACTTTCGAATCAATGATAATTAGGGTGGCTCCTCGGGAAATACTTCAAGAAACTTCTGTACCACCAGAATCTCATCAAGTCTCGGATTCTGTATGGTGGTATCGATCATATGTGTCAGATCTGTCATACATCCCCAACGTATTATACGTCTGGCTTTCCTCACTAATACAATACCACGGGGTAACACCCGTCTCTCACTCGCAAACGTCAGTGGTGGCCCTTCAGGTCTCCAAAAATCGTCTTTCTTGATAAAACAGTCTAAGGAAACTCTATAAGTATACAATTAATCTATCTCTAAGATGGCATCGAAATCTGTCATATCCAGTGGGATCAGATTTGCTCTCAGCACTGTCCCACCTGCCATGACATCATACTCTCTATATACGAATTCTCTAACCAACTGCTCACCAAGAGGAGCGACAACTAATAGCTCCTCATCAAATAACGATAATAGCCCATCCGACTGTTGAGCGAAAGAAACTCTCACATAGAAATAGTTCGACCTTGTGCCAATAAGAACACAAACGTCGACTCCATGTATTTCCATAGTACCAAGATTAAAAAAATAAATAAATAAATAAATAAATAAAATAAATAAAAATAAAAATAAAAATAAAAAGAATTTACTAAGAGTACGGAAAGAATAGAGATATACACCTGTATATCAAAATAGTTAAGCCTCTAGTACTGTAACAATCATGTTCGTACATATCATCACAAAATACACGATTTCAAAAGAAACAGTGCATAAGGACTTCTAAACGGAAGGATCCGCAGGAGGATTACCCATGATCATAACTGGGTTCGCCAGAGCGTCCTCTTGAGTCATCGCATACACAAGGGCCTGCACCCTCAACTACTCTCGTAAAAACCTAATACTATATTGCTCCCGGCTGCAGTCCGTGGAGCAGTGTTACTAGAATGTGCAGGTGTTCTCTGCTGTCCTACATGTGGTGTATTCCGATGACTCGAAGCCAACTAACCTCCAAGTCACAAATCAGGGCATAAACTACTCATATGTCCCGGCTTCTCATAGTGGAAGCATGTAATAAGTGCTCTACATATATTCGAGCGCGGTGCTTGCCACATATGCGGCAAAGAAAAGGTCGCTGAGCAGTAGCCTAGCTCATGGCACTAGGACTGGTGATATAACCACCGGGGATATGGTCCCGCTAAAACTCCGTGAAATATCTGCGGTCGAATTCCATTAGGAAATCGCTTTGCCGTAATGGCTTATAGCCTCATCGCAAATAGCCTCCCATCAAGTGAAGGCTTCCCTATCGAATAGTCTCTCAGTTACTCGTAGACTATACTCCTCGCGCAAGCCTAGATCTATCAAGATCCATCGGATTCAGTTGACTCAGCGCTTTGCTACCGTAGCATCACCAAGTCCAAAAATCTGTGCATCCCAACTGTCAAGCTACCGTGACTAGCTGGGTCAACTCGGGGATGCACCTAAGTATGGCGCAATTATTATAACTCAGATTCGAAACTGTAAGAAGAACGGCCACCGATGGACGATTTGGTGCCGCTTGAGTAAGAACTACTGTAGGAGAAATAAGCGCAGCGGTAGAAATCGGCATTGCCATCAAAGGTGATGGGGTGACATCTGGACCCCATGTGCCGTGTACCACTCGTACACTTGCCCGAAAATATCAAGAGTAAATGGTGGAGACGTTGGTATAATAGCCGGCTGAAAATGTGCCAGAAAAAACACACACCTTGAGGATGTATTCTTCGGCACCGAAAGGGGCGCCAGAAATGAGGAAGTATCCTCGCTCTCTTTAAGTGAATCAGGGAGTACATATCTAACGCTTCATGTAATCGTCATGGTTCCGCAATATAAGAATTCTCATTAGGTATTGTTCAATGATTAGGGTTAGTACAACTAACCCCCTAAAATGAATGAAATCATCAATTTAAGAACCATCTCCATTGGTTCCTTCTTTGAAAATGAAGAAATGCTAGGTTAGATAAGAATTAGTATCTAACCCCCTAAAATAGATAAACTCAATTCCTAAGACCATATGCAGGGATATAAATGACTGTATGAAACTCTCATGCATTGAGGATTTTAAACGCAAACACACTCGGGAATGTTTTCAAGATTTTCTTCCTATATAGCGCTCAACCTGGAGGCTCTGATACCAATAGAACTGTCACGCTCCAAACCGGGATCGTGAACAGCCGCCCGTTGCTCCTGAATGCTGGCTGTATTTTTATAGAAAATCGGACAGAATCTCCCTATAAATCGAAAGTTTTCCGTGTATAATTAAACCTGTATTATCAAAATCAACCTGTATTGTAAACAAATGGCCATCCCGACCTCTCCAAAATTAACAAACACCATCGCCAGCATCCAGAACAACGCAAGGCTACAAGTTTCTAGCAGTCCTAGCCACAGACCTCTATTGTCATGCCCAACTAGAGCATGAATAGCCGCCATACAGAGCGGACCTAAATTTTATGTAAGATACAATAATTCTCCCAAGTAACATTCAAATACGTATAATCGCCTCAATGCATAGGAAATATGAGAGTTAAATTATACAATCATCCTAAAATAAGTACACGGCCAACTACGGACCTCAATGTCAAGACCTCGCAGGGTCGAAACTAAATTAAGAGTTCATATTTCTATTTAAAATAAATCTCACCGTCGTGAACACCAAATCCGCTCTAGAGCCTGTAACGTCGCTCTATCACAATAAACCTGTCTGAGGAAGGAAAAGAGAGGGATGAGTATCATGGAAAGATACTTAGTGAGTGAGGTGGATAATATCAAGCAAAAATAGAATAGGTGAACAATTGGAGTGTCAAATAACATCATTTGAAACAAAAATTTACATTTCGCGATAAAACATGATATGTTTAGCAATTCGAAATCATTTAATCAATCACACGATAACGAGCATATATGCATCCATTTAAAATCAAGTACTATCAGAGCGAGCCAAAAATGGTCCTGACAAAGGTCAACCGTGACCAAGGACAAGCGCATCGGGGGTTTTATCATGCATAGAGTTTAAAACGCTCTCTACCCCGACGTTGGCCATGAGTTCGCTGGGGCTAACTCATCAACGTATATAGGACCCCGCCCGGTACTAGACAGTAGCGTCACACACGTCCTCCCCCTACGTGGGTTCAACCGGCCGCGCCTATAGCCTTTAGAATAAATGACGTTTGCGGATACCTCCTGCAGAAGCGTATCCGGGCAACCCATACCTCTACAAACGCCCTTCGTAGCTACGGAATCATCATAGTATCACAAGGGCACAACTTCCCATAGTATCACAAGGGCACAACGTCCCACAAGTAAAATCATATCATCGCATAACTAGTGGGCATCCGACCCACATAGTTCATCAAAGCATTTCAAGTCTGCGTGTCAATACGTTTCATCAAATCATTTCAAAACAGCATATTAATGCAGCGATAGAAAAGGAAATTTATCAATTATCAAATAATGGCACAAGTTTTGTTTTTATTTCAAACCATGGATGCATAGTCATCGTAAACATATTTCAAGACACTCCAATAATCACAAAACGGTTTTGAAATTCAATATCATACGTCAGATCAATGCATATCAAAAGCATGTTTTATCGAAAATACGGTAGAAAACACGTTTTACTATTTTATGCAAAAGATTAGAGTCTCACTCACATATCTAGGGAGGGTGGTCACTCCCTACTTTTCAACGACTCTCCAAAAGACAAAGCTAATTAAATTATCAAATTTTATATCAAATAAAACCCTAATAAGGGAAAATTTATTCACACTGTGAAGTGAGTGTGTTTCTCTCACCTAGAGTTCTTCGGGTTTCAGACTTAGATGTCGTTCGCCCGTCGGGTTGATTTAAAACCTGTAATATTTTCAAATTTCAATTATATTAGAAATAACTAAATTTACCCTAGAACTTCAACCAAATATAATCGTTACCTGCAGTACAGAAGATGCAGGTGAGCTCTCGAAGGGGAAAGCCGGTCGCGAGCTCGCGGGCCATCACGAGCTCGAGGGCCGGTGGGCTGGCGGGCTGGTGGCTTGCGGGCTCTCAGCGCGGCTTGCTGGCCGCAGCGGGCTTCCCGGGTTACAGTGGGCCGTGGCTGGACTGGGCCTTGGGCCGCTGGTGGGCTGGCCCGCTCACGGTGATAAGGATTGAGGGAATTTTTTCGGATCATCGGAATAAGGATTGAGACGTTGTGATTCTACGGTGATAGTTCGTTATACGTGGCTATCATCCCGACTACGAGTTATTCCCGATCAGAGTTTGCGGTTTTCATTCTGTACCACCGATTGAGATATACCGTAAACTTATCTTTTACGATTCTGAAAAATTGTTTACTGTTGCTTCCGTTGCGTGATTGAGTCACCATTATCTAACATTCCCCAACCGAGCTGAGGTTGCAACAGCAGCCATATTAAAATTGACAAATAATATAAGCAGGCAGGCCATCAACCTTGCTTTAGGATGCCAAGCAATGAGGGAGTTGTGGGTGCCCATAGTTTGACGTGAAGTTGTGTTTGCAGCTCGCCTTTGCTGCATTCCTCCTCGGTCTCTACCTCACTCAATAAACTTACACACTTGTCAATGCTACGCCTCTACATATATGTGTGCATGAAGAGAAGCATGCACAAAGGCATACAAGTGAAAACAGATTAGGAAGGCAGGTATGGCAGATAAGATGTCACGGCGGTCCAAGGTCTGTGTGGATTCACAGTGAAGGCAGTGTAGAATATATGGCACTGTTGGGTTGAGATGGAATATGAAATATGTTTGTTACGTCTAACTAATGCAGTAGACCACCTTTTTTACGTACTAATCCAGTTTAACCCACCAGGGGGAAGAAAAGAGAGTAAATGGTGTTGGGGTACCACCATGACATTGACTATGACTACGAGTTAAAGCAGCTTTCATGTCATTTTCAGAACTTTGATGAATTTTTATGACTTGGGTTTGGAGCTCGTTTCTATTTATCAGGTTCTGCTTTTTAGAAAGAAGATGAAAAGGAGATTCCCTCTGGACCTTGAGATTTTCTTTTGCAGCATTTGGGGAACATATCAGTAATTACACATAGGGTGAGCCCTGTGGTGGTGATTTGGTGCTTTTGGAATATAGCCTGCTAGTGCTACCCTTTTATTTTTGATTTAAAAAGATAATGGATTTTTAGCCATTACCTTTTAATTAAATGTATTCGAGAAGAAAATACACTTTTTTAAAAGAAAGGTTTACACAGAGCTTGTTCAGTATACTTATGTAATTTATAAATTATTAATAGTATTCAATGAATTTATTAGTACATATGTTAATCTCGTGATTAAAATTTTCACGATTATAAAACTCTTCGTTGAATGGATCGATTTTTGGAATTATATTGTACAATCATAATTGTTATGATTGTAAATGGTTTTAAGCATTTGGATTAGAGTGCTCTTGAACTCTTGTGAAGCGTTCTCTAAAATATTTAACTCACTAAAATTTAAATTAAAATAAACACATTTTAATCAAAAGAGAATTTCTTATTAATATTTTTAATAATTACATAAATATAATTTTACATCACACTTGGGTATATAACTACCCTTACGAATTTTATTTTTTTTTAAAATAACTTTTGGGTTCTTAATTTACACATTTTTAGTATTAATTGACAATGTTACATATATAATGTTTATTAAATATAATCTAAAATCAATTAAGATTATGAAAATGCAATTAAATATTAGTATTGAGGGGGAAAAGTAGAAACGGTTAGAATTGTGGGAAATGGTATAAAGATTTCTTTTAAAATCTTATATTCTATATTGACAGAATATATGTTTTGGTTGTGTTTGTCATTTTGGTCTTTCAAGGTCTGCAAAGAGTGCACGCTTTCCTAGTAGGACCCAAGTCCGTTCCCTTCCCAATATCCTGACCGTTGGATTTAATTCACGCGGTACGAAAACATGGTAAACATATCAAAATTTTTTAAGATAAATAACTTAACGTACAAAATTTCTAAAAATCTAACATAACCGCAAAATCCCTCACACGGATTACATGATCGGGATGATGATCACGGGATCGAACCACAGTCACACTATCATGACTCATTGATCCTCGGGTTCTATAAATCTTTTGACCAAAAAAATTTTCTTAAGTGAAAATCTCCTAAACACTTGTAAAATTCTCTCTTAAGAATACACGTTTCTTAACCACCGATGCATCCCAAACCATTGTCTGTCTCTGTTTCCCAAACCTCACACTTGGGAGAGAAGAGTTCATCTCAGGTAGGTTACACTTAAGTTGGTTAGTGTGTGCTAATAGGGTGGTTAATTGGAACAATAATGAGGGGGATAAATGAGATAATAGGAGTTATTCATTATCCCTAAATTATCAAAATATCCCTCGCCGGCATTTTCCAACACTGACAAACCCTTTCCAACCCAGCTTGACCTGGCTACTAAAAGTTGGCTTTTTGTGTAAATCTTTCAAATTCACCGGTAATGGGAACAAACAGAAGTAACCCATATAAAGTATGATGCATTGAAGATGGAGGAGGTAATGTCTCCTACCAAATATTTATTATACAACAAAGAAATTGGAAGAAAGAAATGAGCCTTTTCAGGCTTTGGCTTAAGTATTACACGTATGAATGGAGGAGGTAATGTCTATTTATTGGACAACAAAGAAATTGGAAGAGACAAATGAGCCTTTTTAGGCTTTGGGTTTGGATTTCAGGAGATAGGCTTCAACACGTACATTTTACAGGCATGGGAGTCAACTGTAGCCGTAATGTTGTCTACAAATGTTTTCTCCAATGTCTCGTGCTGCATCAGAAATCAGAATGAGAGTTGATTGAGATACCAGGGTGACTATCATGCATGAACATTTTGGACAGAGTGATTTGTAAGTTTACCTTCCAAAGATCTCTGGCCTGAACGGCAGTCTTTGGGGGAAGACCGATGTCATCCCAGTAAGCTGTCATAGCGATACGCCAAGGCCCTCGATTAACTAGCAACACTGCTACTCTGTATTCAGAAAGAGGCCCTGCCCATACCTGCATTGACCCTTGTTTGCGTAATTAACAACCCAAATAAACAAAAATGATCCAGCAAATGGTTAATGATTTTACCTCGAGATCACCTTCTGATCTAACCTTCTTTGCCTGAATCCCAAGTCTATCTACTCCAAAACAAACTCAAACGAATTACCAAACCAAACTATAAACCCCCTACTGACTAAATGCATCTGCTGCTTGTGCTTATGCTTACACACCTTGGTTGACATCAATAACTTCCTTGTTTCCAAGGATCTCCAATGTTTCCTTTGTGGCATTCCTCACGTCGCAACCAATAATAAGGGGAGCCTAAAATGATTCTACGAGTTAGAAATTGCTTTTACGAAACTCTTAGCGAAACCGAAACCTGCCAAATACCTTTGAGATGGCCCATATACTGAAGTGAACTATGTATTCATTGTTAGTCATCCCTCCATTTCCCACCTCAAGCATGTCTGGATCTGCATATACATAATTTAGCAGACTTAACACCCAATGGAAAACAACAACGCATACATCTTCATATATCGTCATTAAGCGATAAGCACATAAATCTAACCATTCCAACCACCGGGCCTCGCAAATTCAGCATAATAGTCATTCAAATCAGCCAGAGAGAGCATACTGCACTTACAATTACAATGTTAAATTCAAGGAAAAACACAAACAAAAGCTGCATATAAATGAGTTTTACATGTCCCAAGAATCAGCAATGTCCCTGGTAGTTCTCCAGCTATTTCCAAACTTAGCACCCCATAGTGCAGGGTGGAGGTCTCCCCTGGAGGACATTAAATAAATGGCGTGGCAAATGTGAGACCTGCAACAACTAAATTATGAAAAACCAAGGTTCCCATAAAGTGCAGCAATATTACCATTCGCACAATGAGTAAAAGATGGGGCGGCCAGCCTTCATTAGAGCACGAGCCATTATAGGGTATCTAGATGATAATAAAATTACAGAAAAGTCACAATCAATTGCAGTAGTAGCATGAAGAGACGAAGAAAGCCAAAAAAAAGCCGCAGGAAATTACCTAACGGTGGGCTTTGAACCATCAGTGTTACAATTATCATACTTCAAGTAGTCAATTCCCTACATACAAAGATATTAAATTCATGCTGTGCTTCTTCAATGGTTAACAAAATTTATGCCACTTTTAAATTGGAAAACAGATGCATTACCCATGAAGCAAATGTTTTGGCATCTTGTTCCTCATAACCCAGTGAGCCTGGCATCATTTTAGTGCACGTAAAGTATCTGCAAGGAGAGCAAATAGCTCGACTCAAATCATTCACTCACTATAATAACCAAAAACTCAAAACAGTTTAGAGAGCGAGTTCCTGAGTGATGGTCATACCCTGCATCAGAGTAAATGCCAAGTTTGAGACCCTTGCTGTGAACATAGTCTGCCAGAGCCTTGATGCCAGATGGGAAAGTTGACTTCTTAGGAACCAGATTTCCCTGTTTTTGAGATTAACAATTCATGCTGAATTAAGGTTTCAAAAAAATCAATGAAAAATGAAAATTTTCTTTATCTGTAAAAAGAAGAAAGAAGAAAAAGGAGACTGCAAATCAAACCTCATCATCTCGATGTATTTCAGCCCAACAATCATCTAAAAGAAGAAAAAATTGCAACAACTGGTGATCATAATAGAGAAGTAGGAGAGAAATGGGCATTTGAAATGGAGACTTTTTTCTTTTGTTTTTTTTTTTTTTTTTGTGAATGAGTAAATGCCCACCTCGCTTTGAAAGGAAACGCATGTCTCCTAATGACTCCTTATGTGATACATACCTATGTTAACATAAGTGTATCCGAGCTTAGCAAGGCCAGTCGAAACAAGAGCATCAGCTGCAAAAATTAAGAGATATAAAATTAGAGATGCTGTGGATGGAAATGGAAATGAAATGGGGCAATGGCATGGCTTACCAGTTTCCCTGATAATATTCTCATTAATATTGCAGTAGAAGTGATTCCAACTATTCCATCTGAAGTAATAGTTAAAACATGAGCATGAATTTGGATAAGATTAAGATTAAAAGAGAGGGTGAGGTGGACAGCAAAAAGCCTAAATTTGAAGGAATGCCAATGGGATTGAATTATTGAATTATATTGAGAGGGAAATGATAATTTTCAAGTTTAATTAACATCTCCACCTACTACCCAATCGAATTAAATTGGGTAATCATCGCCAAAGCAAAGCAAAGCAAAAACAAGGAGAGCTCGATGGATGCAATGCGGACAATATTTTGCATTGCATGCTTAAAAACAAACTCCATTAATTACACTACAATAGAAGCAGCAGTCAGAGAAAGAGAAAGAGATTGAATGAATGGAAATTACCCCATGGGAGGCGTGTCGCCAAGGCCATTGGAGAGCAGAAAGCGTCTTAAACTGCCGCCATCATCATCTTCTTTATCAATGGACAAGTTTCTGCACCAAACAGCAGAAACCCCATATCCAATCACTAATGATATTAATAACATCAACACTCTATTACTTCCTCTCCCACTCCATTCCATTTTCTCTCTTTGTCTCTCTCTTTCTTTCTTTCCACTGTCGTCCACACTCACATCCAATGGGAATATTTATAGACAGACTTTTTCACCTCTTCTCCACAGCCACATTGACCCCGTCCCTATCTCTTAGCTCAGTCTTATCTATTTGATTCTGACCTCCTTTTCACGTGCATATTATCCTGTAATAATTGTTCCTAAGATTTGATTGATCATCAATAATATTAATTTTTGTTAAAATGTTAAGAAGGTTAAAGGTGTCTGTGTATATATCTTCTGCAATCAAGAATAAAAGATACGGCCTGCAATTTACAGAAATTTTATTTATCACTTACCATATGTTTTATTTTTTTATTTTTTTTCCTTAATCTAAATGGAGATTCAATCATGTTGTTGTAGTTGAAGGAGGATTCATTCGAAGGGTGGAGTAATATTTGTTTGAAAACCTGTGGAAGAGATTAAGAGAATAAGGCGAGACACAACTGGTTGAAATTTTGAAATGCAAAGAATAATCGGCAAAATTTCTTTTTCAATTATAGAATAATAGAATAATATTATTTGTGGGTCCAAAATTGAATCACCAAGGGACTTTTGCGACATATATGGTATGCAAAAAATTCAAACTCCGTCAAAAAGAGAGTCAAAGGTTACAGAAAGAAAAAGGTATCAAAATAGAATCAAAAGATTCAACCCTTATTTTCATCCCTTTGATACTATTTTGCTACCATTTTCCACAATTTCTATGAATTTGGATACCCATATAATTTATAAGTATTAGATCCATATTTAATAAAAAAGATAAGATAATAAATAATTGATAACTAGATTAACGTCGAGTGAATTTAGTGATTTGACACTAGTACTCATTCAATAAAATTTTGGATTAGATTCCAGTGGATAATAAAAATAGATAAAATTGGGAGAATTTTGATAATTAAGAATTATGAGTTTAACGTGATTAATAATTTATATAAAAAAGTGATAAAAATAAGGATTAAATCTTTTGATTCTATTTTGAAACATTTTCTCTCTGTAACTTTAGATTCTTTCTGATAGAGTTTGAATCTTTCGCATATCAAATATCTCGCAAAAATCCCTTAAGCACCCACAAATGATATTATTCTATTATTCTACGATTAAAAAAGAAATTTTATCAACTATTCTTTACATTTCAAAATTTCAATGAGTTGTGGTCTCACCTTATTCTCTTATCTCTTCCAAAGGTTTTCAAACAAATATTACTCCACTCAAATGAAACCTCCTTCAACTACACCAATATGATTGAATCTCCATTTAGATTAAGGAAAAAAAAAAAAAAAGATAAAACATATGGTTGGTGATAAATAAAGATTGCTTTAAATTGCAAGCCGTATCTTTTATTCTTGATTGTAGAAGATATATACGCTGTATACACCTTTAACCTTCTTAACATTTTAACAAAAATTACTATTATTGATGATCAATCAAATCTTAGGAACAATTATTATAGGATAATATGCACGTGAAAAGGAGGTCAGAATCAAATAGATAAGACAGAGCTAAGAGATAGGGACGGGGTCAATGTGACTGTGGAGAAGAGGTGAAAAAGTCTGTCTATAAATATTCCCATTGGATGAGTGTGGACGACAGTGGAAAGAAAGAAAGAGAGAGACAAAGAGAGAAAATGGAAAGGAGTGGGAGAGGAAGTAATAGAGTGTTGATGTTATTAATATCATTAGTGATTGGATATGGGGTTTCTGCCGTTTGGTGCAGAAACTTGTCCATTGATAAAGAAGATGATGATGGAGGCAGTTTAAGACGCTTTCTGCTCTCCAATGGCCTTGGCGACACGCCTCCCATGGGGTAATTTCCATTCATTCAATCTCTTTCTCTTTCTCTGACTGCTGCTTCTATTGTAGTGTAATTAATGGAGTTTGTTTTTAAGCATGCAATGCAAAATATTGTCCGCATTGCATCCATCGAGCTCTCCTTGTTTTTGCTTTGCTTTGCTTTGGCGATGATTACCCAATTTAATTCGATTGGGTAGTAGGTGGAGATGTTAATTAAACTTGAAAATTATCATTTCCCTCTCAATGTAATTCAATAATTCAATCCCATTGGCATTCCTTCAAATTTAGGCTTTTTGCTGTCCAACCAACCAACCTCACCCTCTCTTTTAATCTTAATCTTATCCAAATTCATGCTCATGTTTTAACTATTACTTCAGATGGAATAGTTGGAATCACTTCTACTGCAATATTAATGAGAATATTATCAGGGAAACTGGTAAGCCATGCCATTGCCCCATTTCATTTCCATTTCCATCCACAGCATCTCTAATTTTATATCTCTTAATTTTTGCAGCTGATGCTCTTGTTTCGACTGGCCTTGCTAAGCTCGGATACACTTATGTTAACATAGGTATGTATCACATAAGGAGTCATTAGGAGACATGCGTTTCCTTTCAAAGCGAGGTGGGCATTTACTCATTCACAAAAAAAAAAAAAAAAAAAACAAAAGAAAAAAGTCTCCATTTCAAATGCCCATTTCTCTCCTACTTCTCTATTATGATCACCAGTTGTTGCAATTTTTTCTTCTTTTAGATGATTGTTGGGCTGAAATACATCGAGATGATGAGGTTTGATTTGCAGTCTCCTTTTTCTTCTTTCTTCTTTTTACAGATAAAGAAAATTTTCATTTTTCATTGATTTTTTTGAAACCTTAATTCAGCATGAATTGTTAATCTCAAAAACAGGGAAATCTGGTTCCTAAGAAGTCAACTTTCCCATCTGGCATCAAGGCTCTGGCAGACTATGTTCACAGCAAGGGTCTCAAACTTGGCATTTACTCTGATGCAGGGTATGACCATCACTCAGGAACTCGCTCTCTAAACTGTTTTGAGTTTTTGGTTATTATAGTGAGTGAATGATTTGAGTCGAGCTATTTGCTCTCCTTGCAGATACTTTACGTGCACTAAAATGATGCCAGGCTCACTGGGCTATGAGGAACAAGATGCCAAAACATTTGCTTCATGGGTAATGCATCTGTTTTCCAATTTAAAAGTGGCATAAATTTTGTTAACCATTGAAGAAGCACAGCATGAATTTAATATCTTTGTATGTAGGGAATTGACTACTTGAAGTATGATAATTGTAACACTGATGGTTCAAAGCCCACCGTTAGGTAATTTCCTGCGGCTTTTTTTTGGCTTTCTTCGTCTCTTCATGCTACTACTGCAATTGATTGTGACTTTTCTGTAATTTTATTATCATCTAGATACCCTATAATGGCTCGTGCTCTAATGAAGGCTGGCCGCCCCATCTTTTACTCATTGTGCGAATGGTAATATTGCTGCACTTTATGGGAACCTTGGTTTTTCATAATTTAGTTGTTGCAGGTCTCACATTTGCCACGCCATTTATTTAATGTCCTCCAGGGGAGACCTCCACCCTGCACTATGGGGTGCTAAGTTTGGAAATAGCTGGAGAACTACCAGGGACATTGCTGATTCTTGGGACATGTAAAACTCATTTATATGCAGCTTTTGTTTGTGTTTTTCCTTGAATTTAACATTGTAATTGTAAGTGCAGTATGCTCTCTCTGGCTGATTTGAATGACTATTATGCTGAATTTGCAAGGCCCGGTGGTTGGAATGGTTAGATTTATGTGCTTATCGCTTAATGACGATATATGAAGATGTATGCGTTGTTGTTTTCCATTGGGTGTTAAGTCTGCTAAATTATGTATATGCAGATCCAGACATGCTTGAGGTGGGAAATGGAGGGATGACTAACAATGAATACATAGTTCACTTCAGTATATGGGCCATCTCAAAGGTATTTGGCAGGTTTCGGTTTCGCTAAGAGTTTCGTAAAAGCAATTTCTAACTCGTAGAATCATTTTAGGCTCCCCTTATTATTGGTTGCGACGTGAGGAATGCCACAAAGGAAACATTGGAGATCCTTGGAAACAAGGAAGTTATTGATGTCAACCAAGGTGTGTAAGCATAAGCACAAGCAGCAGATGCATCTAGTCAGTAGGGGGTTTATAGTTTGGTTTGGTAATTCGTTTGAGTTTGTTTTGGAGTAGATAGACTTGGGATTCAGGCAAAGAAGGTTAGATCAGAAGGTGATCTCGAGGTAAAATCATTAACCATTTGCTGCATCTTTTTTGTTTATTTGGGTTGTTAATTACGCAAACAAGGGTCAATGCAGGTATGGGCAGGGCCTCTTTCTGAATACAGAGTAGCAGTGTTGCTAGTTAATCGAGGGCCTTGGCGTATCGCTATGACAGCTTACTGGGATGACATCGGTCTTCCCCCAAAGACTGCCGTTCAGGCCAGAGATCTTTGGAAGGTAAACTTACAAATCACTGTCCAAAATGTTCATGCATGATAGTCACCCTGGTGTCTCAATCAACTCTCATTCTGATTTCTGATGCAGCACGAGACATTGGAGAAAACATTTGTAGACAACATTACGGCTACAGTTGACTCCCATGCCTGTAAAATGTACGTGTTGAAGCCTATCTCCTGAAATCCAAACCGAAAGCCTAAAAAGGCTCATTTGTCTCTTCCAATTTCTTTGTTGTCCAATAAATAGACATTACCTCCTCCATTCATACGTGTAATACTTAAGCCAAAGCCTGAAAAGGCTCATTTCTTTCTTCCAATTTCTTTGTTGTATAATATATATTTGGTAGGAGACATTACCTCCTCCATCTTCAATGCATCATACTTTTATATGGGTTACTTCAGTTTGTTCCCATTACCGGTGAATTTGAAAGATTTACACAAAAAGCCAACTTTTAGTAGCCAGGTCAAGCTGGGTTGGAAAGGGTTTGTCGGTGTTGGAAAATGCCGACGAGGGATATTTTGATAATTTCGGGATAATGAGTAACTCCTATTATCTCATTTATCCCCCTCATTATTGTTCCAATTAACCACCTTATTAGCACACACTAACCAACTTAATGTAACCAACCTGAGATGAACTCTTCTCTCCCAAGTGGGAGGTTTGGAAAATGGAGACGGACAATGGTTTGGGATGCATCGGTGGTTAAGAAACGTATATCCTTAAGAGAGAATTTTATAAGAGTTTGAGAAATTTTTATGTTAGAAAATTTTTTTTGGTCAAAAGATTTATAGAACTTGAGGATCAATGAGTCATGATAGTGTGATGGTGGTTCGATCCCGTGATCATCATCCCGATCATGTAATCCGTGTGAGGGATTTTGTGGTTACGTTAGATTTTTTTAAATTTTGTAGGTTGAGTTATTTATTTTAAAGAATTTTGATATGTTTACCATGTTTTCGTACCGCGTAAATTAAATCCAACGGTCAGGATATTGGGAAGGGAATGGACTTGGGTCCTACTAGGAAAGCGTGCACTCTTTGCAGACCTTGAAAGACCAAAATGACAAACACAACCAAAACACGGATTTAATCAATCTTGACATGAGAGGATGTGCCCGACCAGCTTCGTGCGTCTCGTTTTAATCAATCTTCAAAACCTCTTGTGCTATACAGATGCTCGTCCAATTTACACAATTCCCCCCTCACTCTCAAAGTATGACAATCAAAATTAAATCAAATAAATAAATAATTAAATATATAATATTTACTTTCACTGATATTCATTCATTTAATCAACCATTACAATTAATAAATCTCCAAAATTATTCTTATAATCGGCTCGTCCTCGTTCAAATTTAATATTAACATGTATAATCATACCATATAAACAATATTTTTGATAATAATTATGAACGGTGAAATTTATGTAGAATCCATTAAAGACCACCCAACCATATTTTTAATACCATCATGCTCAACCCTTACTACGCTACTCTCTCTTTTTGTGAATTCTAATAAACCAAATTTTAATATTAACCCAAAACCTTGTATTTATGGAAAGTAATAAAACTATATATTATACAAATATATTTTCATTTTCAAAATTCTTATGTACCGAATATTCCTTTTATCCACTTAGTTCTTTTTTTTTTTTACATTTTTATAATTTTCTTTCCACCAAAATTTTTTTTTTTTAATTTTTATATATTTGAAATAATTTGAAATATGACAATTGCACACACTTTTATTATTAATAATTTGGGATAATTACAATTTGCCCCTTTTAATTTGATGGGATTTCAGCTTACCCCTGCATGGTTTCAAAACTCTCAATTGGCCTCCTGTTAGCACTTTATCACGGCCGATGCACTTGCTATGACATAACACCAACGTATTTCTATAGGACTCTCTTCTTCTTCTTCTTCTTCTTCTTAGAGAGGGAGAGAAGAGACTTTCAGACTCTTGTGCAATTCTCTGCTTGCTGATGCGATTGTTACTTCTTAACAATCTTCAAAAGAGTATCTGTTGCTGCGTCAACATTAATATGCATTTGGGCATAGTTTGTTGAAGATTATCTTCAAAAGAATCAGATACATATAATTACTGAAATCTACATTTTAATCAAGTAGATAGTTTAATTTTGTTTCACAGATTTATGTCAATATAGTTTAATTTTTAATGGAGGTATTGCAATGGAGAACCAATACCAAAGCACTTTATATGATTTATCCAACCAGGGTGTAATAATATCTATCACTACAAAAAACAGTCTTTTAGTCACAAATTTAGCGACGAAAATTTTAAAAAAAATCGTCGCTAAAAACATTAGCGATGAAAAATTATTCGTCGTTAAATTTAGCGACAGATAATTTTTATCGCTAAAATCCGTCGCTAATTTAGGGGAAAACAAACCCGTCAAAAAATTATCCGTCGCTGAATTAGCGATGAATTTGGAATCCGTCGCTAAAATCCGTCGCTGAATTAGCGAAAGATTCCAAATCCATCGCTGATTCCATATGCCCTGCCCATGAGCCAGCAGAGTCACGTGTCCACCCACCCCAGCACCAACCTGCAACCTTCCCGCCTTGCCCGCCCAAGCTAGCACCCCCACCCGCCCGCCCCCTGCCCGCCCAAGCCAGCACCCCCACCTGCCTGCCCGCCCGAGCCAGCACCCCCGCGCAGTATCAACTCTTAATTGCTGGAAAATGCCGCACCTTCTGTCTCCACCATGGTTCGAACTCCGAACTCCTGCACACACACACGTAACCTGTAAACCACAAAGACAAAGATATTATTGTGATATAAATTTTTTTTTTATTATTTATTATCTTTTTTCACATTTTTCTAATAATAATAAAATAATATATAATAACAATTTAAAATAATAAATATAAAAACTTTTTTTATTTATACCACCAACCTAAAATAATATTAATTAAAAATAATAAATATGATAATTTTTAATAAAATAAAAAATAATAAAATACTAATTTAAAATAAAATAATAAATTAATTAAAAATATATTAATATTATATTTTGATTTCTTCTTTTTTCTTTTCTTTTATTATTTTATTATTCTTTTTCATTTTTATTTTATTTTTTTAATCTATAATTTAAAATGCATCTCAAAACTATAAAATTATAATTATCCATAACTTATAATATATTAATAATTTAAAAAATCTATATATTTAATCACAAAATATTTTTATTCAAATTTCAATAAAATTATTATATATAAGAAATGAAAATAGAAAGAAAAAAAAACCAAAGGAAAAAAAAAGTAAGAATAGGAAACAAAAAGGAGAAAGAAAGAAAACAAAAATATTATCATACAACACTAACACTAAGCGATGATGCAGTGGTGATATGTTTTCTGTTTAAATTTGAATTCCAAGGTTTGAATCCCTCCACCTATATGTTTTTTTAGTATTAAAACAGCAGGCATGCGCGGGCGCCCAGGCAGGCGCCCGTGCGTGCATGCGCCGGCACCCGCGCAGGCATTAATATTTAATTAAAAAATTTATATTATTGAATAAAATAATACAAATAAAATAAAATTACCTATATAATAATAAAAAATATTAAATCAAACAAAAAAAGTAAAAAAAATAATAAATTAATTAAAATATATATATAATTTAAATAAAATAAAATATATGGTTTTTTTAAGAATTAAATAACATTATTCTTCTAAAAAAGTGAAATATAATATAATAAAATAAAATGTAAATTAAAATATTATAAAATAATAATATGATTTGTTAATATAAATTAATAAAATAAAATAAAAATAAAATAAAATTATAATTAAAAGAATATAAAATTCAGCGACGAATTTGGAATCCGTCGCTGAAATTATTAAAATAAAATAAAAATAAAATAAAAATAAAATAAAATTCTAATTAAAAAAAGATTAAATTCAGTGACGGATTTTAATCCGTCGCTAAATTACCGGATATATTTTATTTAATTATATATAAAAAACCTAACAACGGATTGGGATTTTCATCTAGCGATGGAAAACAAATCCGTCGCTAAATTAATTTTTAACTTAAATATTACATATAAATAAAATAAAAAGAAAAATACAAAAATAAAATTCTATTTAAAAAAGATTAAATTTTGTGACGAATTTTAAATCCGTGGCAAAATTTTGACATATTTAACGACGAAATTTGCAACAAAAAATTTTTTGTCCCCAATTAGCGACGAATTTAGCCACGAAAATTTTTTCGTCACTAATTAGCGACGAATTTCGTCACAAAAATTTTTTCGTCACTAATTAGCGACGAATTTTGCAATGAATGATGTGTCCGTCGCTAATTTAGTCATGACTTCCTTTTCGTTGCAAATTTTGTGGTAAATTAGCGATGAAAAACTTTTTCGTTGCTAAATCCGTCGCAAAATAGCGACGAATTTTTTTCGTCGTGAAAATCCGTGACTAAAACCGTATTTTTTTGTAGTGTATAACCCTAAATGAATTGGGATATTCGAAACAAAGGAATTTTTATTGCATTGCGGAACCCACGCAGTACACACCCTTGCTCCACATGATGCATGTTGCACGCTGTAACTACCACAAGTATTTTAATGGTTAGAAGATTTGTTGTACATATATGTTTTGATAATGAAAAAAATAAATTAAATTAGTAAAAAAATGATTAAGAAGACATGATTGAAAGTCAGAAGTAATTTGCTCTCCAGAACTATCAACAGATATCATAGATTAGTCAGCAAAATAGCTTAACTAAAGAAAGGACGTTCGACTAACTATATCTACTAGTCAACACATAGTATTAGGATGACATATGTTAGCCGACTAAACCATCGACTAAGTCCAAGAACACATAGCATAAGAACTAATCTAGCTGATTGACTCTTAAGTCTTGTTTACTAAAAGACCTCTAAATAATATAAGTAGTTGACTAATTCTATGAACATGTCAGATTGATACATAAGAGATGTCAACTAACACCCTCCAAACTTAGAAAATTTTGACTCTAACAAAACAATCAACTAACACATAAATCCTATCAACTAAAATCATATTAACAACAAACAGTCTAGTCAACTGATCCTTGAAAGATGTCGAATAAAATTCTACATACTTAGAAAGTTTTTCTATGGTTATCAAATGTATCAACTAATAACCAAGAGATGTCGACTAGAACCTTAAGAACCAAAAAAGAAAATTCAATCCACAAACTAAAGGAACTTGTCAACTAATAAGACACTAAAAAACTAAGCTATCGACTAAATATAGAAGGGAGTTGACGGACTAACCAATAAACACAAATTTCTGAACATAGTCGATTGATATGAAACTTTGGTCGACTAAATTTGTTAGTCAACAAATACTTAAGTCTAGTCTACACCTGCTTCTTTGAAACACATAATAGCCGACGAATGTTTTTGAACTTTCAGCTGAGGAAACAGTGTTAGTCGACATAGATTAAGTTTTGTCTGCTCACTCTGATTTAAAACACACATTAGTTGACTAATATATTGAGACTTTCAACTAAGTAAACATACTTAGTCAACACAAGTTTGAAGCAAGTGATCTGTACCAAAAGGATTAAGTAACAACATAGTCGACTAATATTGTAACACTATCAACTAAATGAAAATCTCGGTCGACATATGTTCAAATCTACTCTGTACTTAAGATACGTCAAAATATTATAGCCAACTAATAAAGTAAAGTTTTTGACTAAAATAGGACATCGGTCGACTAATTATTAGGAGTAGTCGACATAAGCTTATCAAAGTTCAAATGGTAGTTTGCTAACTCGTCATTGTAGTTGACACTACTTTAACAATTCAAATGATAGTCAACTAATTTTATATTTCTTCAGACTAATAAAACATATCCATTGAAACTCAGTCGACTAAAGAAGCTAGATAGTTGACTACTTAGCAACAGAAAAAGAATACTAGTCAACTAAGCAAAAGAAACTATCGACACTATAGGAGCAAAATTTAAATTTCAAATTGAGCAATCGACAAAACTCTTATATTGGTTGACAACTTATTTCTAACGTTCAATTCTATAGAAAAGCAAATAGGTAGTTGAAGGCATTTATTGTTACATTAATAGCCAACATTCAAATGCTCACCAACCATAACGAATCTATCATTCAAAACAGTAAATGAGGTTATGAATATCTCACTAGATCTTTGAAAGAAAGATGATAAATTAGCAAATCTGATCTTTACATCTGCTGAACATACTGAAAAACACATTTAAGTCACTGTAATCTGCAATTGTTTTATTGTATTCTTGTATAAGTTACGAAGCACACATCAAGCCACTAAGGGTCAAAGTTATACTCTTCATTTTAACTCTAGATCTTGTAATTAAACAAGGAAAAGGTGCTCTTCGTAGCATGGGTCTGTAGTCTGATTTGTTAGTAGTGTGAAAATAGGTATGTCAAGGTTGTAACATTTGAAAAGTGTGACTAGGACCTACAAAACCTAGTTGTCGGTACCATTTAGGAGTGGACATATACCAAATTGGTGGAATCACTATAAATTGGAAAATTCGTTCTTTTCCTTCTTGTATTTTGATTTTCTATAAAATCCTTTGAAAAAGATCAAAAAGACACAATAACCTATTCACCCCTCCCCTCTAGGTTGCTAGACCTAATTTCTACAAGATTATTAAAGAATTTGTTAAATTACTTAGTAGTTAATAGGTTGATTAGTAGTTAGTAGAAGTAATAAGTAGTTAGTAGAAATTAGTATAAATTGGATAAATAGTAATCTCAAAACATGTAATGAACATTGAATGAAATTGTATTGGAATACCTTTTTCTCTCTCTCTCTATACTTCTTTTCCTCTCTCTAGAGTTGGATTGTTACAAATTGCTATCAGAGTTTATAAATCCTTGGCTAACAATAAATAATGACAGAAAAACCTAAGTATGAAGCCATCAAAATCAAAGAAAGTTGTCTCTAGTGGGAAAGAAGAATGAAGGAACTAGACCAAAAAATGGAAGCTATTTTAGCAAAAATGGATGACATAATCATCAGTATCATAA
This sequence comes from Dillenia suffruticosa, assembly GCA_033439265.1. NCBI lineage: Eukaryota > Viridiplantae > Streptophyta > Magnoliopsida > Dilleniales > Dilleniaceae > Dillenia > Dillenia suffruticosa. Next base: position 20,271,297 of record JAVTVX010000024.1, on the reverse strand, counting down.
AGATGGTGTACAAAGACAAGTTTGAAGAATACGAAAAAAATACATGTCTTCTATCCTATCACCCCTATTGAAGGAAGATCAATGGTGGAAGCAAGACGTCAACTATCTGAAAAAGAATTTACTAATGGTAATTTCATACCAAACCCTCCAACGATTGAAATTTCAAGGTTCAATGAAAAAAATCCTTCATTAGAAGTAAGATTTCAATTGTCTAAGTAAGAACATGTTAATAGTAGTTTCTTACCAAATCTTCCTATTGGAGGTCAATTTTGACTCCTCAAATAAATTGTTGTCTTGGTTCGAATGGGGAACTAATGGCGACGCAACTATTGAATCTTCTTAGAGAAGGAAACCTACAGAAACCTATTAGAGGTGGCTCCGGTGGAGGAGCTCCGGCGCTCAAGTCATAAAGAGTTGTAAGAGGGACTAAAAGATTGATAGAGTCTAAGTCTAGTGTAGTCCTTGCGTAGTGTAGAGTTTAGAGTATTGCATACCTTTCATAGGTTGCTTCTATCTAGTATATATAGCGCATGCATGCATAGTAAGCCTCTGTTGAAGGGTGTAAACACCTTAGTTTTCTTATAAAAAGATCATTGAGAATCTTTCAAGATTACTCAGACTGTAATAAAAAATTTTTAGGAGATTTAGAATCCTGAAGATTTAGAAAAGTTCAAGTTGTCACAGAGGTTCCCGACCTTATCAAGAATGATTACAGAGATTTCCTTCTTTATTGGGAAAGATTACGCCTAAGATTAGGGAACATTCAAATCTTGAGTGGTCATAATCTCGATTTGTCATGGAGAGGTTAATAATAGTTGAGAGGATGTATAATCAAGAGGTGAGCGAGCAGTATGCCTAAGAAAGTTTAACCGAGGTGGTCGAGTAAGCACTTGATCAAGAGGATTCTCATTCATTTTGGTGTTTATTAAGAGATCACTTTGGTGATCTATATGGGCTTTATGAGTGTGGCCCCAACGGACCTGGTAATCTCTAGTCTTAATGGTAGTGAACTGTTGGATCATATACCATCATTTGACTCCACTCCTAATATTAGTTCAAAGAAGTGGCATTAGGAGTAGTTTTGAATTGACGAAAGATTAAAAGTTGTAGAAGTAAAGTTATTGTGGTAAGACTTTGAGGTATCACGAAAGTGAAATGCATTAGGAAATTGGAACAGACATAGGAGTGGAGCATTAAATACGGGATACAGTGAAGCATGCCACTTCGATCATTGAGTTTATATTCAAAACGTTTCCTATTGTTATAAATAATAAAGGTTATTTGATGAAGTTTCATCATATTATCTAGTGAGATGAGATTCTAGTAGCTAGGTTTTAGTTCGTATGTGGCGAGATTCATGAGGAGCAAAGATGATGAGGGATATAAAAGTTGGGAGTCTAAGAACATAGGCAATTTTAGAAGATTGTGTTAGTACTATCGATACAAGTGTCCATCAATAGTAAAACTATCAATCAAGTTTCCATCAGAACATTCGAAAACAAAACATTATGATGGTTCAATATCGGTGTTTCAAGGGTCTTGCATTAGGAGAAGCATCCCTACTCTATTTTTGTAGAGTTCTTTGGAAGGTGGGGGTGTTTCCCCTTTGCAATACCGTATGGAAAGGGCCGAGCAACAGATGGCTAACAATTCTCTTTTTCAAGTGTTTCCTGGGCTCATCGGCGAGTAGGGAGATGAAATATATGAGGATGGGGTTTAAAGGACAAACCTGGCCTATGTTTTTGCAACAAATTTGATATCAGAGTCTAAATATCCACAGAAGGTTCTCGAAGATTTGAAACAAAGATGACAAGTTCTTCTATCACAAATTTTAATGCAGTCCAAATCCTAGCGATTTTGACTGTAGCACAAAGGAAGGAAATAAGGGAGAAGAATCACCTTGATGTAGTTATTCTATCCATGGGGAGATTCAAACTCAGATTTATTAGCCAATTGTGAAACAGTCCTTCCTTTACGTCCTGATCTCCTTGTTTATGTACTTTTAATCTCTATATTGCTTCTACTTCCTTCCTTCTAATGTTGTATTTTTTACATGTAATCATTGCATTATGTTGAAATGAAATTTCTTTATTATTCACCATTCTTCTTCTTCTTCCACTCGTATAAATCTTGTTTCCCTTCATTATAACTTGATGTATAAAAATTTCAGTGAATGAGAAAATATAGAACTTCCCTTCTTGTCACTATAGTATCCTCGTTCTCTTGTTAATTGTATGTTGAAAGACTTGAACATTGAGTTCTCTGAAGGTATTACAACTAAGAGAGGGTTGTTCTGTGTGTGAGGTGCATAGTTATGAAAATGATCACCGTATCCCATTGGGACTTGCATAAGGTACAAAGTTGAGAAAGTGTGGATATCGAGACCTACATGAGGAGTACGAAAAGCTGAAAAATGGGTACAAAACCTTATACAATGTAGAGCCAAGAGAGAGGGTATGGAAACCCCTATGAGGCATAGAGCTGAAAGAGTGGTTACTAGCCGCTCAGGAGTTCATCCTATATATTGGCAGATCGAAAGGCATAAAACCGAGAGGGTGGGTGCAAAACCCATCGGAGGCATGGAGCAAAGAGAATATGGAAACTACCTGCTCGAGAGTTACATCTTGTATATTGGCAATAAGATAGGTATAGAACGCAGCCAAGAAAATGTAGGAGCCACCCATTAGGGAGTTACATCCTGCATATTGGCGATAAGGTGGGTACGGAACCCAAGTGCAGGGTAAAGCCAAGCGATTGCAGGAACCATTTGCTCAGGAGTTATATCTCATATATTAGCGTTAGGATGGGTGCAGAACCCATATGCAGCATAGACTGAGGGATTGTGAGAGCCACTCACTCGGGAGTTATATCCCATATATTAGAGATAGAATGCATACAGAACCCATGGGTGGCATGGAGCTGAGAGATTTTAAGAGCCACCCACTTGGAAGTTATATCCTGTATATTGGCAATAAGATAGGTACGGAACCCAAATGCGGCACAGAGCCGAGAGATTATAGGAGCCACCCACTTAGAAGTTACGTCCTGTATATTAGTGATAAGATAGATACAGAACCCATAAGTGGCGTAGAGTCAAGAGATTGTGAGAGCCATATACTCAAGAGTTACATCTCATATATTGGTAATAGAATGGGTATAGAACCAATATAGGATGCAAAATCAAGAGATTGTGGAAACCATCCACTTGAGAGTTATATCCCATATATTGACGATAGGATAGGTGCGGGACCCATGTATGGTGCAAAGCTGAGAGAATGTGGGAACCATTTGCTCGAGAGTTATATCCCATATATTGGCGCAGGATGAGTGCAGAATCCATGTATGGCATAGAGCCAAGCTACCTATTTAGGAGTTACATTTCATATATTAGTGATAAGATAGGTATATATAACCCATGTGCTGTGTGGACCTGAGAGATTGTGGAGCCACCCACTCGGGAGTTCCATCTTGTATATTGGCAATAAGATTAGTGCAAAACCTATATGCAGTGCGAAGTCAAGAGATTGTGGGAGCCACCCATATGGGAGTTACATCGAGTATATTAGTGATAGGATGGGTGCAGAACCCAGATATGATGCAGAGTTGAGAGATTGTAAGAACCATTCACTTGAAAGCCACATCCCGTATATTGGTGCTAGGATGAGTATAGAACCCATATACACGCAGAGCTGAGAGAATGTGGGAGCTATCTGTTTAGGAGTTATATCTCATATATTAGTGATAAGGTAGGTAGACACGAGTTGAGAGATTTTGTCTACAAGAGATAAAGATATAAAGGGAAGGGGAAAGAAATATAGACAAGAATCGACCTTCGGGGGCCTTAGCAACTCAGGGTTTGCCATATATGTTGTATTGTATGTAAAAAGAATAGCATTACTAGCAATAAATCGTGAAGTGACAAGTATCAAAATCGGAAGAATGGTAGGGGTTACTGATAATAGATGCACAAATTATGTAAATTCCATATCCTCAGTATAGCAAAACCGTCAAGGTTGTTAAGGCGGTATATTCCAAGATGGACTATCAAATGTATTAAGTATGGATCATCCGAGTTTGTTTCAAGTTTTCCTCTTGGTTTGGGCTGTCCCATTGCCTCTATTCTCTACAGAACTAAGTCTCTTGGTCCTAAAATTCTCGTTTTAACTCTTTTATTGTAATATCAGGCTGTCTATTGTTGGTAGGCCACCATTCGGGCAGATGCAATGTCTCACAACTCTAGTAGAAGATCTAGCCTTTCATGCATTGTAGTGTCATTCGACTATGGCCAGTATTGGTTTAGATGTAGTAAATGGATCTGAACTTCCATCGGTAAGACTACCTCACATCTGTACCTGAGGCTAAATAGTGTTTTCCCTATGGCCGTCCGGGTGTAGTTGGTAGACCCAAAGGATTTTGGGGAGTTCATCTACCTAAAGCACCTTTGCTTTATCCAATGCTGCTTTGAGTGCTAGGAGGGGTCATTCAATTGGTCACCTTGGCAAAACCATTGGCTTGAGGATAAGAAACAAATGTGAAGCGGTATTGAATTTTGTGTTTTTGGCAGAATTGTCTGAAGTATTTGTTGTCGAGTTGTTTGCTATTGTTGGTAATGAGGACATGGATATGTCGAGCCTGATAATGATAGACATCTATACGAAAGTTTGAATCTTTTCGCCTGCTATTTAGGTTAGTTGTTTGGCTTCTACCCACTTGGTAAAATAATTTGTGGCCACAATAAGGAACTTTTATTGCCTTGTTGCTTGCGAGAATAGTTCTAGTATGTCTATCCCTCACTGTATGAATGACCACATACTTGCGATTGGACAGAATTTGGAGGAAGGTTGATAAGGCACTGAAGAGATGTGTTGACACTTGTTACACCTTTTGATAAAAACCTTTGCATCAGCCTTCATGAGGAATCCTTGACCTGAGTCCTTGTTAGCTAGGTTTCGGGCAACTAATGGTTACTGCATATTCCTTCATGAATCTCTTTAAAGACATAGTTCCCATCCTCGGGTGACAGACACTTGAGGTAGGGATGTGTAAAGGACTTCTAATAAAGTACGCCATCGATGATAGCATAATGTGAGGCCTTGTTATTTCCTTCTGTAGGGAATCTGACAGTTAACCACTCCTAAGGTAGGTCTGGATTGGATCCTTCTAGCTTGGTGGTTCGTCTGCCACCAAGATTTGCTCCGGTTTGTCAATCCTCGGGTATAGGAGCCTCTCAACATAAACTGTGCAACTGGTGGCGACCAAGTCTAAGCTTACAAGCTTAGAAAGTATGTCTGCCTTAACATTCTTGGATTTGAGAATCTGTTATATGTTAACTTTGTTGAATTTGCTCATTACCTCCCAAAGTTTGGAGAGGTATTTCACCATTATTGGCTCTCTAGTTTCAAATGCTTTCTTGATTTGTTTAAGCATGAGCTAGCTATCAATCAAACCCGGATATCTCAAGCTCTCAATAATGTTGCGATTTGCAATCCTGTCAAGAGTGCTTCATACCCAACCTGATTGTTGGTGGCTTGAAAGTCAAAACGGAGTGCGTATTCCACTTTGAAGTCATTGAAACCTACTAGGGTGAGTCTGGATCCACTTCTCGATAAGTTGAAGGATCCATCTACGTGCAAGGTCCATACTGGTGTCGAACATCCTTCTAGAAGGTTGTTAATAGTTTGCTTGATAAGATCAGGGAAGGTGCACTTAAGGATGAAATCGGCTAGGGCTTGACCTTTGATGGCAGGCCTTAGTTGATACTCAATGTCAAAACTCTTCGAGCTCTATACTTCACTTGATAAAGCGGCCCGAGTTGTCTCTTTTCTATAGAATCGACTTTAAAGGCCGATCGGTCAATACCATGATTGTGTGTGCTTAGAAATAGTGGTAAAAGCGTCGAGCAGTTATGATGAAAGCGAATGCCACCTTTTCGATGGGCTTATAGTTAACTTCTAACTCTTGAAGCACCAACTAGCATAATATAGGGGCCTTTGTACAATGGCATGCTATCTCACGAGTGCAAACAGAAAGTTCCACCAGATACAGACAAGGAAAGGTAGAGTTTCTTAACAAAGATGAGCCCGGAAAGGAGAGGATGTGACAAAAGGCATTGCTTGAGCTTGTCGAAGGCCATCTGACACTCTAGTGTCCACGAAATGTTTTGAGACTTCTTTAGGACATCGAATAACGACTAGTACCTTTCTCCCACATTTGACATAAACCAGTTTAAGGCCGCAATTAGTCTCGTAAGTTGTTGCATCTCTTTCGATGTTCTAGACTATGTCATGTCTAAGATGGAGGAACCCAAAGAATTTGCCTAAAATGATTCCAAAGGTGCACTTAGTTGAGTTCAGTTTCATGTTGTATCACTCTAGTGTCTGAAATTTTTCATCAAGATCTGCTACGTAGTCCTCCGGGCTAGTGATTTCAATGAGCATGTCATCCACATAGATCTCGACGTTCTTGTTGAGCTGCTCAATAAAGACTTTGGAAAGTTGTTCCTATGTTTTGAAGGCCGAATGGCATGACTTTATAGTAGTAGGTATCGAATTCCGTGATGAAGCTCATCTCCTCTTCGTCTTCCGAGACCATGCAAACTTGATTGTATCCCAAATATGCGTCCATAAGGCTCAAGAGCCGATATCTTGATGAGTTGTCCATGAGCTTAATGATGTTGAAGAGTGGGGTAGTTGTCATGCCCCGACCCGTAGGTCGAGCATGTAAACAGACCGCCGCGACTCCTCGAGACACGGATATGCCCTACTCACACACCGAGGTGATGCAAGGGTAATATTTTGACTAATATCATAACCTTACTCGTCATCTTAAGTCAAATCATATAGCGGAAGATCTGAAAAAGAATATTTTTCAGAATTTTTTTTAAACTTATACCTCCAATTTACATATAATATTTATATGTACGGTCTAATCGTAAACAAAGATGGTTATAAATACTTACCCAGTAGTGTCTCTCAGTAAAACTCATGGAACAGTACCTCAATATAAGTCAAGTGCAGTGTAAGCTGAAAATTTTAAATATGAGGAGAATATGAGGAGGTAAGTATAATCCACATACTTAGTGAGTGAGGTGTTATGACTATATAATGACAATAAATGAATTTGTGAGAGTGACAAATCAAATCAAATCATGTTTAAATAATATGCATCATTATCATAATTATACATTACTGGGTGTCAATCGGTAATAAAATACATTCTACCCATAGTTTGGTCTAACTAAGGTAAAATCCACCAAGTGGTCACATAATATCATAAAAATGAACACATATACTTTTCTTGTAATCTCATTCCCTTGGTGCTGACACGGTTCTCACGGGTACTCGTCTATTGGATCCGTTAGCCAGAGTTATAGGGCTCAAACCTCTACTCTTGTGTTACCCCACCACGTCACCCCATCGGATAAACGCTCAATACTATGGTAGGGAGTGCGCTATAGCCACTATACATCATCCCACAATAATACACATATGTCACATGTCATTATTTATAAATCTTTACTCGTAAAAGAAAAACATGGCATTATCAATCATCATAATATCAGAATGCAAATTTTCACAGAATATCATCATTTCAAAATATGCCATAAATATTAACACATTTTTAAATCACATTTCAAAATATTTTTATAAAAATAATGATCAAACTATTTTTCATTTAAAGTTAGAAATATTTCGTCTCACTCATCTTGACTGGAGAGGGTACGCCACTCCCCCTAACTATCCTCATTTGTCGAACGAGTCACCCTTCATACGAAAGCATAATCCTACACCTAAGTTAAATAATATGTATCATTCATCAATTCAATTACATTGACAATATCATATCGTCGGATTACAAGGTGCATATAAAAATGTTCTCTTTTATAAGGTTAAATCTCAAATTGCATAATTAGATAAAAATTCATATAAAACCTATCACGCACAGGTTTAGTAAAATCATGATATTTTCTAAAATCTTGATCAGATTCAAATGATTCAAATTGTCTCTTAAAGCTAAGATATATATCTTCAACTTTTGTGTTCAGAGCAAGTTCAAATTCTGAACACACGAATTTAGAATATTTTATAACTTTTTCAGTTTAAGTTCCTAACATCAAATCTATATAGTTTTGGAAGAATTTCCATATCTCCCTGTGTACTTCTCTAATTTAAGTTATTTGTATCTCAAATTGAAGATAGGATATAGATCTAAAACTTTCTAGTTTATACTATTCTCATATTGTAAATGTATAATTTTATAAAATTCTATTTTCATCTCAATTTCAGTTTTAAAACTATTTTTGTACAGTTTTTATAAAAATACCATAACGTTCTACATACAACTCCAATGCAATTGATCTTTATCTCACATTAAAGATAAGATAGAGACCTAAAACTTTCATGTTTAAAATTTCTCCAAATTCCATATAGATGATACCTAAAAAATTCACACGATGTACTGGTCATACACAAAATAGGAAACAAAGTTGGTGAAATATGTTAAATTTCTAAAAATCACCAAAAATCGATTCCTTTATGAAATGCTTCACATTATATATCATTTTAAAATTTAGGAAGTCTAGTTTATAGAGAAAAAAATGACTTTTATTTTTTATTTCTAAAAAATGAGATATCATAAGAATACTGTAAATGATTCAATTTATAAATCAATATCTAGCATGTTAGTATGGATACCATTGTAACTACTCATCAAATAATCAAATTTTTATACAAATTAAGATATGTTATCTCCTTTATAAGATCTCTTATTAATAATAAACACAGCACTCCCTTTGAATCCTTGAATTTTTTTTATCACCTTAGTAAAATCAAATCACCATCAACATGAATTTCTATATAACATTTCTATATTTTCAATTCAAACTCAACAATTCCCAAAAATGTTCTTACCTCTTTGACTCCATGGTTGAACTTAAAATGTATATGAAGTCTACATATTGAATGAAGAAAATGAGCCAATTCTTTTCATAAACAAGTTTTTTTTTTTATAAATTTAGCAAAATATCCTTACCTATTGGATTATTCCATACATTATCTCAACCTTCCACTTGTCCTAACACTTAAACCATGCAATTGTTGATTCAAGTAAGCTCCATGCACTCCATTAGGTGTTTTGTTAGATGTTCATGTCAAGGGGAGAGGTGTCACAAGCTTGCACAAGTTATTCTTATTAAATTTCATGCATAAATTTTCATCCAATGAGCATTTTTGAATGTGGAACAATCTTATGTGGCCACTAACCAACCTTGCTATCTACTTGACCAATCATTTGGCTCTAATTGTCCACCCTTGAGTGATTTGCAATTTAGTCCCTCATTTTCCTTAATTACATTTAGACCCCTAACTTTTAACAATTTGTATTTTTTATTTCTATGAAATTTCGTTTGAAATTCCTTTAAAATGTGAAATTTCATTTAAATATCTTTATTTAAGTGTGTAGGACTTTTCTTAGCCATTTTTGACTTCTTTAGGCCTTACTAGCACTTGCCAAGAAGGTTTTCGACTTACAGATAAAATTTTTTGTTTCAACGATTTTGAGGCAAAAACTCAAAATAAATAAATAGATAATTAAAATTTCATTTTATATGTTCCAAAAAATATTAATATATGTAGAACCATGAGGAGTGATATATGATACACAGTCACTGAAAATCGGTATTATAATTCCTAATCCCCTAATAAAAAGTTTCGTCCTCGAAAGTAAACTGAAACTATACATCAAATAGCTGAGAATACTGTCTCCTCATAGTATCATCGGGCTCCCAAGTCAGCTCCTCGATCTGGTCGTTCCTCCAAAGTACTCTGATCAGGGGGACCTCCTTACTCCGTAACTTCTTGATCTGTCTGTCTATGATAGCCATGGGCTGGACGGGGAAGCTTAAATCATCACTCAACTCTATCAGTGGAGGTTCCAGTACATGTGAAGGATCTGGAAGATACTTCCTCAGCATCGAGACATGAAATATATCGTGAATCCGTGCTAACTCAAGTGGTGAATCCAATCTGCATGCCACTTTCCCAATCCTCTCAAGGACTCGAAAAGGTCCAATATATTTGGGGTTAAGCTTTCCCCACTATCTGAATTAGATCATCCCCTTCCAAGAAGATACCCTCAGAAACACCATGTCTCCTTCTCTGAACTCCAAAGGTCATTGTCATCTGTCTGCATAGCTTTTTTGCCTATCCTGGTTAGCTTTCATCCAAGCACGGATGACCTTCACCTTCTCTTAGGTCTCATCAATCAAATCTATATAACTAAGCCGTCTCTCCTTGACCTCGTCCCAACATAAGGGCGTCTGACATTTCCTCCCATACAAAGTTTCGTATGATGACATCCCAATACTAGCCTGATAGCTGCTGTTATAGGCGAACTCGATCAATGGGAGGTACTACTCCCAACTACCCTTGAAGTCCATGATATAGGATCTCAACATGTCCTCTAGTGTCTAAATGGTCATCTCAGACTAACCATCCGTTTGGGAGTGAAATGCAGTACTGAACTTTAGTCGGATACCCATAGCCTCTTGCAACTTCGGCCAAAATCGGGAAGTAAAACGCAGGTCTCTATCCGATACAATAGATACTGGAACTCCAAGCAGTCGAACTATTTCACTGATATACAGGCGAGCCAAACTCTCTAATGGATAGCTATTACTAATGGGAAGGAAATGTGTGGACTTGGTGAGTCTGTCTACGATCACCTAGATAGCGTCGTGTCATGCCGAAGTTCACGGAAGACCCGTTACAAAATCCATGATGATATGTTCTCACTTCTATTCAGGAATAGAAAGAGGCTGTAGTTTATCGGTGGGCTACTGATACTCAGCCTTCACCTACTGGCATACCAAATACCGGGTAACAAAACTGGCTATCTCATACTTCATGCCCACCCACCAGTAACTTTCTTCAATCATCCGGTATATTTTTGTGCTACCAGGATGCATAGCGTAGGATAAAGAGCGGGCCTTCTCCAATATGGCACGTTTAAGGTCATCATCCTTAGGAATATAAAAACATGTCCCAAAAACTACTAAACCATCATCCCTGATTCTGAAGTCTCAGCCTTCCCCTTTGTTGATCCTCTTAACAATTCGCTGAACCTCCTAATCAGTAAACTGAAGTTTTCGAATGTGGTCAAGCAGATTCGATCTCACCTCAAATCTGGCTAAAAGTGCTCCAAAATCATATGTGGCCAATCTGATTCCTAGGGAGTAGAGTCCAATAAGATACGAGAGATAAAAACTCTCGATAGGTGCGGACGATGATGACTTATGGCTTAATGTATCTACAATGACATTTGCTTTCTCCGAGTGGTAGTCAATAATCAGATCATAGTCTTTGAGAAGCTCTAAACATCTCCTCTACCTGAAATTGAGCTCCCTCTGAGTGAGTGACACTTTAAGCTTTTGTGATCTGTATACATCCGACAACTAACCCTGTATAGATAGTATCGTCAAATCTTAAAGGCGAACACAATAGCAACAAGCTCTAAGTCATGGGTAGGATAATTCAATTCATGCCTCTTCAACTGTCTGGAGACGTAGGCAATGACTTAACCCTTCTGCATCAAGACACAACCTAGTCCCTGTCGACTAGCATCGCAAATACCTCGTACTCTCCATCGCTAGTAGGGAGAACGAGGATGGGTACTGACATTAGTCGCTGTTTAAGCTCCTGAAAACTCACCTCATAGCGGTCATCCCAAACAAACTTGACCTTTTTCTATGTCAAGTTGGAGAGTGGAGCAGCAATCTTGGAAAATCCTTCTATAAAACTCCAGAAATATCCTGTTAATCCAAGGAAACTCCGCACCTCCGTAACGCTTTGTGGTTGCTTCCATTTCAAAATAGTTTCAACTTTTTTCGGGTCCACAAAGATCCCATCAACAGAAACCACATGACCCAGAAAGTCAATCTCCTTCAGCCAAAACTCACACTTGGAGTATTTGGCATATAGTTTCTTCTCACGGAGTGACTGTAATATGGCCCGTAGGCGCTGGGAATGGATATACAAAAATATTGTCAATGAAGACAATAACAAATCTATCTAGAAAAAAGTGGAATACCCGGTTTATCAGGTCCATAAAAGTTGTCAGGCCATTAGTCAGACCAAATGGCATCACCAATAACTCAAAGTGACCGTTTCGGGTCCTGAAGGCTATCTTGGGAATATCACCTTCCCTGATCTGTAATTCATGATATCTAGATCTAAGGTCAATTTTAGAGAAAACCCAGGCCCCCTACAACTAGTCAAACAGATCATTGATCCGAGGTAATGGGTATCAATTTTTTATGGTTACTCGATTCAACTGTCAATAATCGATGCATAGTCTGAGAGTGTCATCCTTCTTTCGGACAAATAATACCGGAGCTCCACATGGCGAAGTGCTTGGTCTGATGAAGCCCTTATCAATAGTTCTTGCAATTGGACTTTAAGCACTTTCAGCTCTGCTAGGGCCATCATATATGACGGAATGGAGATAGGTGCCATACCTAGTGCCAAATCAATGGCGAAATTAACTCCCAGACTGGAGGTAATCCGGGTAGCTCCTCAGGGAATACATCAGGAAAATCTTGCACCACTAGGACATCATTTATTCTTGGTCCCTCCACTGTGGTGTCCACAACATGCGCCAGATATGCTGTACATGCCTTATTCATCAATTTACGAGCTTCCAAAGCTGATATTACACAATTTGGGAGAACCCTTTTAATTCCGTGAAAAAACCAATACTAGATACCCTCCTCTCTGAAATTCGACTATCTTAGCAAAATAGTCCACTGAAACTCTATGCCATGTAACCAATCCATATCTAGGATGGCATCGAAGTCCTGTATGTCTATTGGAATCAAATCTATTTTTAACACTATACTATCCACCTCGACTCTACATTCTCGGTACACCTCTTTCCTGACAATCTGCTCCCCCAAAGGAGTAATAACTAATAGCGCTTTATCCGGTGGTACTAGAACCTTGTCAGCATAGTGAGAGAAGTCTGTGCTCACAAAAGAACTATTTGTCCCGGTGTCAACCAATACACGGGCGTCTCTTCCAAAGATAATCATAGTGCCTATCATCGAATTTATAAAGTCCATTAGCCCAATATTATGGAAATAATTGAAAATTACTTGAGGATAAAATCTCAAAATGGATATATATATATATATATATATATATATATCATCTTTCAAAGTTCACCAAAATACATCTAGTCTAAAGTTCCTATACATCATCAGGATGAGAAGTAGAGGTAGCACCTGTTACTATGTCTGGACTGGCTTGTGCCTTCTCGTCGGTCATAGCATATAATCTAGTCTGTGTCCTAAGCTACTGACGAGGAGGTAGAGCAGGCATATTACTCCCAATGGAAGGCTTTCCTATAGTACTATGAGAAAGTGTCGTAGAAGGTGCTGAGCTGCCACCTGGGCCATAATGAAAGCTCGGATCTATGGCGTGACTATACCTCTCAGCTCACAGATCAGGACAACGGTCCTTGAAATGTCCCTCCTTTCAGCACTGAAAATATTTGCCAGAGAATTGGCATAGGTCTAGATATGCCTTTTTACAAATCGGGTAGGACCTTCTCTGCGCTCCTCCAGACCATAGCGCAGTGCCCAAGCTATCTCCCGGTATACTCATCGGGGCTGATGATTGCCCATATTGTCCATGAGGTATAGTCCCAGGCCCTTGTCTAGGGCCGTCACTATATGAATCCTGGTCTCTGCTCCTCTCGGAGCTCTATCCCTGCCCAAATCTAGGCCTCTTCCTTTGGTCCTGCTGCTCGTAGAGTCTATTCCATTCTTTGATGTTCTGCTCTACCCTCAGTGCCCATTGCAGAACTCTAGCATATGTATCCTCCTTGGAGATTGTCATTCGATCTCTGATGGCGAGATTTAGTCCATGTTCAAACTTGAATCTCCTGGTCTCCTCAGTCACCACTAACTCTGGGAAATATGCCGCTAGTCTGTGGAACTTAGTCTCGTACTCTGACATAGACTTCTGTCCTTGCTTCAACTCTAGGAACTCTTACTGCTTCATGTCGTGGTCAAACATCGTGTAATACTGGGAATCAAACTCCCTCAGTAAGTTACCCCAAATCAGTAGCTCATCTGCTCTATCATTGATGCCATCCCACCAGTCACGGGACGTCATCCTTTAGTAGTTTGACTGCTATCACCAGCTTGAGTCTATCCTCAACTCCCATGTCCTCTACAGCCTCTTTGATTTGTTTGAGCCACTTCGTGGCCACAACGGGGTCGTGGGTCCCAAAGAAGGACTCACACCCTAGACTCTGGGTCTCTCTCAGCAAGGTGGAAACCTCTGTCATCTGTCGAGTAGTCGGCGTAGTCGTCAGTGTAGGAGAAGGCGCTGGTGCTACTACGGGTACAGACGGAGTCTCAACCGCCGGTGCAGTTGGTGCTCTCATCTGGTCACGGTGGGCCGTCCACCACCCCATCATCTCCCTGAGTATAGAGAGCGGTGGGGGTGCTTCTCCCATAGGACGGCCCTGAGCTGCTTGAGACGATAATGCGATCTCGAGCAGGGTCTCGGTAGTACGCCTTGGTCATTCTCGGGGATGCATAGTTCTACATAAAGGACCACGTTTAGTACTTAAGAGTAGAAAAGTAAAGGGTTAAGTGCCAACCTAATTCCCTAATAAAGATTGATGTTATAAGATCATAGGAGGCAAATTATAAACTCTTTGAAAAACATTTTACAAACACTAGAAGCGAAATAGAGTAGATACAGAACCTAGCACTCTGATACCATTGAAATCTGTCACGCCCCGACCCGCAGGTCAAGCATGCTAACAAACCGCCGTGACTCATCGAGGCACAAGTATGCCCTACTCGCACACTGAGGTGATGCAAAGCTAATATTTTGACTAATATCATGACCCTACTAGTCATCTTAAGTCAAATCATAGAGCGAAAGATTTGAAAAAAAATATTTTTTAGAAATTTTTTTTTAAAAAAATATTTGCCTCCAATTTATATATAATATTTATATGCGAGGTCCAATTGTAAACAAAGATGGTTATGAATACTTACCTAGTAGCGTCTCTCAGTAGAACTCATGGAACAGTATCTCAATGTAAGTCAAGTGCAGTATAAGTTAAAAATTTTAAATATAAGGGGTGAGTATAATCCACATACTCAATAAATAAGGTGCGATAACTATATAATAATAATAAACGAATTTGTGAAAGTGGCAAGTCAAATCATCATTTTCAAATTTATATTCATTTGCAACATAACATGTAATTCAAAATAATATGCATTCTTATCATAATCATACATCATGAGGTGTCAATCGGTAATAAAACATATTCTACCCATAGTTTGGTATAATTATGGTAGAATCCACCAAGAGATCATCATAATATCATAAAAATGAACACATATACTTTTCTTTTAACCCCCTTCCCTTGGTGTTGACACGGTTCTCATGGGTGCTCGTCTATTGAATCCGTTAGCCAGAGTCAGGGGGCTCAAACCCCTACTCTCGTGTTATCCCACCACGTCACCCTATCGGGTAAACGCTCAATACTGTGGTAGGGAGTGCGTTATAGCCACTATATACCATCTCATAATCATACACATGTGTCACATGTCATTATTCATAAATCTTTACTCGTAAAAGAAAAACATAACACTATCAATCATTATAATACAGGATACAAATTTTCACAAAATATCATCATTTCAAAACATACCATGAATACTAAAATATTTTAAAGTCACATTTCAAAATTTATTTATAAGAATCACGATGAAACTATTTTCATTTAAAGTCAGAAATAATTCGCCCCACTCACCTCGACGGAGGAGGGCACGCCACTCCCCCTGACGATCCTCGTTTCTCAAACGAGTTACCCCTCGTATGAAAGCGTAATCCTACACCTAAGTTAAACAATATGTATTATTCATCAATTTAATTACTTTGACAATAACATATCGTTGGATTACAAGATGCATATATAAATGTTCTCTTTCATAAGGTTAAATCTCAAATTCCATACTTAGATAAAAATTCCTACAAAACCTATCACACGCAGATTTAGTAACATCATGATATCTTCTAAAATCTTGATCGGATTCAAGTGATTCAAATTGTCTCTTAAAGCTAAGACATATATCTCTAACTTTTGTTTTCAGACTAACTTCAAATTATGAACACACGAATTTAAAAAATTTTATAACTTTTCTAGTCTAAGTTCCTAAAATCAAATCTATACAGTTTTGGGAGAATTTCCATATCTCCCTGTATACTTCTCCAATTTAAGTGATTCAAATCTCAAATTAAAGATAAGATATAGATCTAAAACGTTTTAGTTTATATCATCCTTAGATTTTAAATGTATAATTTTAAAATATTTAAATATTCATCTCAGTTTCATTTTTAAAACTACTTTTGCATAGTTTTAGTAAAAATACCATAACTTTCTACATACAACTCTAATTCAATTGATCTTTATCTCAAATTAAAGATAGGATAGATACCTAAAACTTTCATGTTTAAAGTTTCTCCAAATTCTAGACAGAAAATATCTCAAAAATTTACACAATGTACTGGTCATACATAGAATATGAAACAAAGTTGGTCAAACATGCTAAACTTCCAAAAATCACCAAAAATCAATTCCTTCATGAAATGCGTCACATAATATACCGATTTAAAGTTTAAGAAGTTTAGTTTATAGAGAAATAAATGGCTGCCATTTTTTATTTCCACAAAATGAGATATCATAGGAATACTATATAAAACTCAATCTAAAAATCAATATCCAACATGTTAGTATGGATACCATTGTAACTACTCATCAAGTAATCAAATCTTTATACAAGTTAAGACATGTTATCTTATTTGTAAGATTTCTTGTTAACAATAAATACTAGCACTCCCTTTGATTCCTTGAATTTTTTTTATCATCTTAGCAAAATCAAATCACTATCAACATGAATTTCTATACAATACTTATATATTTTCAATTCAAATTCAAAAATTTTCAAAAATATTCTTACCTCTTTGGCTACATGGTTGAACTCAAAATGGATATGGAGTCTACATATTTAGTGCAAGGGGGTTTGAATGAATAAAATGAGCCAATTCTTTTCCTAAGCAAGTTCTTTTATAAATCTAACAAAATATCATTGATCATTGGATTATTTCATGCATCATCTCAACCTTCCACTTGTCCTAGCACTTAAACCATGCAATTGTTGATTCAAGCAAGCTCCATGCACTCCATTAGGTATCTTGTTGGATGTCCATGTGAAGGGGAGAGATGTCACAAGTTAGCACAAGTTATTCTTATTAAATTTCATGCATAAATTTCCCTCCAATGAGCTTTGTTGAATGTGGAACAATCTTATATGGCCACTAACCAACCTTGCTGCTTGCTTGACCAATCATTTGGCTTCAATTGTCTGCTATTGAGTGATTTGTAACTTAAGCCCTCAATTTTCCTTAATTGTATTTAGAGCCTAACTTTTAACAATTTACATTTTTGATTTCTACGAAATTTTGTTCGAAATTCCTTAAAAATGTGAAATTTTATTTAAATATCTTTGTTTAAATGTGTAGGCCTTTTCTTAGCCATTTTTGACTTCTTTAGACTTTGCCGATGCTTGCAGAGAAGGTTTTTAGCTTCTGATAAAATTTTCAATTTTAGCAATTTTAAAGCGAAAACTCAGTTACAATAGTTGTCCTTTAGGTATGCTTTATTGAGTTCGATAAAATCAACACACATTCTCCACTTGTCATTCATTTTTTTTACCATGACCATGTTTGCCGGTCACTCTAGTATTTCACTTCATTGATAAAGTTCGCTACTAAAAACTTTTGCACTTCTTGTATTGTTTACTAGCATCCAGTGCGAACACCATCTTTTTCTATTTTACGAGCTTGCAACTAGGATCTACTATCAACTTGGTTGTGTTTACGGAGGGATATATTCACAACATGTTTTTAAGTGACTATATGACAACATTAGAGTGTCACTATAAGCACACGATTATGGCATCTCGGAGCGGTGTCGATAGATAAGCTCCAATTTGAACGGACTGACCAGGAATATCTATGATCTAGATCTCCACCACTTCTTCACTAGGTTTAGGTTTGGTGACTTGTTCAACATCGTCTCTGAATTCCATGGTCTCTTTGGTAAGATTCTTTTTTTCTTTTTTTGACGTGAAGGTATTTTGGGGATCAAGGTCACAAGCAAGCATTGTGATACCTAGGGGCATTCTGAGCTTAACCTTCATTTGTTTGGTCCTCGGTAAGACTTTTAAACCATCTAGGCAGGGACGGCTCAAGATGGCATTGTAAAAGGATTTTACTTTGACCATACTAAAGACAATCATGGCAGTAGTGTAACACCAACATCTCAGTATACTCATTATTGTACTTCTCTTCATATTATATATGCTATTACTCATATTCCTATACAGAAAATTCACTAAGAAATTTTTTCGCTAAAATCACTTCTGAAAATTTCAGCCCAAATCATCGGAAATTCAAAAATTTTCAAAATGATCACCAATGGTCCAATAATAATGAAAATGACTCTAGAATGTATAAGAACCCTAAATTTGGGTAGATCTTACGTCGTAAGGTTAAATAGTAAATTTTTCAAAAAATCACATGTAAAACCTTAGCCGGGTCGAATATGTCTCAAAAAGTCTAAACGACCACATTATGACACGAGATAAATTAAATTAGGCATAATACGAGATTTTGGGTCTAATTTAAAATTTAAAAAATTTTCGAGGTCAAACTATAAATTTTATAAGCTAAGGGACCCATTTATAATTAACAAAAAAATATTTGGCAAATGAATTCCTTTCCCAAAACTATGACTCAACATGAGAGAAAGGAGTGGGAAGTGAGAGAAAATAAGAGAGAGAGAGAAGATATTTTTTTGACTTTTGAGAAGTAAATCCAAGAGTGGAGATTGAGTTGGTGTGAAATGAATTAATGTGAGCTATTGGATTGAAGTTAGTGGAAGACAAGACACTATTATTAAATGAAAGAATAGGTTTTCTTGGAAATCAACCAATTGTGAGGATTTAACTTAGATTTGGATCAAAATTGTGAGTCATTGGATCTTGGTGGTTGGGGGACAGTAATAAATGAAGAATAGAGAGTGTAGTATGAGAAAAGAATGAGTTTATTGTGAGAGGAAGAGAGAGAATATGGGAGAGAGAAAGAATGGACTTGTTATGGCCAAAAAAATCCCAAGGCTACGAATAAATCTTGAAAAGTTGGATGGCTAGGATTGCATGATGGAATGACATAAAACCAACACTTAGGCCATTGTGATTCTTTAAAACCGTGAGATGCTCAAGGAAGAAGAAGCAAACTCTCTCCATTTTCTCTCATGGCCATGAGCTTCATGGTAGGGTAAGTCCAAATTTTCTTATACACTACCCAAATATTTTTACATAAATCAATTATTTTCAAACTCATTTACAACATATCCAAAAATTGGAGCAAAAGGAGTTTTGCATGGTGAAGATTCAAGAAAGCCTTGAGCATTACCATTGAAGGAAGGTATGATTTCTTCAAACACCACTTTTAAATTTTAGTGTAGATTCATTCCCCTCACACTCTAACACAACATATCTAAATTTGGAGCCAAAAGGAGAAGCCTAGCTTGGTGAGCAAGAGGAGACCAAGAGCTAGGAAGAAAGGGGAGAGGATGATCTTGTGAAGAGAGATCTTGTTGGGGCTTGAAACATCCAATTTTAAGGTAAGAAAAATTCTGCACTTGCTGAAATTTTTGAGAGCATGAATGAATGTGTTAATGTGGTGTTTTTAGTATATTTTTATAACCTAGAGTCTAGGAGGAAGCCAATGAAGCATGAAAGGTGTATGCAGAAAAATTCAGATTTGTGTGGCCAAGAATTGGGATGAGAAACATTGTATTTTGATGAGCTGAATTTGGTTTCAAAAGGCCAACTAATGTGTGCTGAATTTTGATGCAAAGATGATGGATATATGTGTATGTTGTTGATCGAATGATGTGGACGAAGTGTGCTGAAAATTTGTTTGTATTTGGCTAAGAATTTGGAGGAGAGAAAGGTGAAATTGTGGGCTGGAAATTTTGTCCTGCAATTGCAAAGTTTGTGTGCAGAAAAATTGAATGAAAATTGTACATTTATGATGTGCATAGTGGCTGAAAAAGGGGGAAAAACAGGGTGTTTGTTGGTTGGAAACAATTAGATGTTAGTGTGCAAAGAAACTACTTTAAAGGCCAAGGAATGAGGTGCATTATGTGTAGAAATTTTTTGCTCTAAAAGAATGATTGAAATAAGGCTATTTTCATGCCAGCCAAGAAGAAAATGTTGAGGGAAAAAGGGACACAATGTGTGCAGAATTTTGTGGTTAAGTGGTGAATATGTATATGTGCATATGAGGCCAAGAGTGTGAAGGATATGTGTGTGTGCATGTATGGTTATTATATGTGTGTTATATTGGTGTGACAAAATGTGTATTAGTTTGGTGAGTAATCTAGAATGTTTGCAGAATTTTTGTGGTTAAGATGATGCAAAATAGGTGTATTGAATGAAAGAATTGGATTAAGATTTATGAGTGTGTGAGTGCATATGTAGCTTGGCCGAGAGCATTGAAGAGATTGGGAATGAATTTGACATATAATTTGGAGACATATATGTATATATGGTGAGTTATATATAGGGAGTTCTAGGGATAACCCTAAATTGATAATGAAAATTTTAATTGCCAATGTTAGTGACTCCAGACTTTTATTTATATATTATGTGTTGCATTGTAGTGACACGCCTTGTGACCGAACAAGGGGAGCACATTGCATACACATTGTGGTGCATTTTAGGGAGTGTCGTACCCTCCCCTATACTATGAGTGGGATTTTGACACTATATTTTTTATCGAACAAAAATCCATATTTTATAGCTTTTCAAATGATATATTTAAAGATATGTGTGAAAGTATGATATTTGATTTATATTTTATAATTCTTATTTTTGTGATCATGAGAGTATTTCAAATGATTTGTTTGGATGATATGCATCCATTAATTTCATTGAAACGACATCGTATCACTTTTTGAGAAACTTGATATGATTTATATGCTTCCATTGCATTAGCACACGAATTTGAAATGGTTTAATTGAAATGTGTGGATGGGATGTCTACTTATGATGTGATAATATGATGAGGTCCTTGATGGACTACCGTAGCTACGAATGGCATTTGTAGAGACACCCATTGTGTCCGGATATACTTTTGCAGGAGATATCCCCAAACGTCATATGTATAGTTGTGGCCAATTGAACCAAATCAGGGAGTACATGTGTAACGCCACTGTCTAGCACTGGATGGGATTCTATACATGGTTGATTATATATATGCGCATAGAAACGGGCTAACCGGTTGAACCATAAGGGGAGGACGTTTGTAACGTCACTATCTAGCATTTGGTGAAGCCCGTGGCCAACACTGGGGTAGAGAGCTAAATATGTTTATTCTTGTATATTAAAAACCCCAAATACACCCGTTATTGGTCGTGGTAGACCCTTATTAGAAATATTTTATTGGCAAACTCTAAATGATTTGGAAATGTAAATGGATGCATATGTTTGATATTATGATGCATGATTTATGGTCATTTGATTTATGGAAATGTCATGCATGATTTTGATATCATTATGTTTTAAAATATGCTTTGACACTCCGTGCTCACACATGCTATTAAGAACATAATGTCGATCCCCTCACTCACTGAGTATTTTCCCATAATACTTACCCATCATTTTTCCATGTTGACAGGCATAGTTTTGGTAGGGACACGTGTCGAGAGGCATTCAATACACTGGATAAACATTTAGAGACGTTGAGCCTTGGGTATGGTACTGCCATTTTTCTGTGATGAAGTTGGATAATGTAAATACTTGAGGTCTATAGAATGACCATGTACGTATTTTATGGGATGACTGTAATTGTATTATGTAAATTGTAAATTTGAAACTCTCAAAATTTGTTGTATATTCATGTATTGAGACAAAGTGTTGCATTTTACTTTCTTTCACTTGGGAAAATTTTATTTTGAGGAAAAACGAGTTTTAAACAGGTGAAAATGTTAACCTTCATTGTCTCGGTATGTATGTCATGCTATAGGTAGCATACAAGGTAACGGGTAGCTGTTCACGGCATTCGATTGTGGATCGGGGCATGACAAGTGACATAGTTGGGTGGTGTCCCCAAGGTTATAGGGAGTGCAATAGTACCCCTGAGATATAGCCACTCATCTGCGAATCCTTTTCAGTGGCCTAGTGAAAGGCTGAAGATGCACTTAGTCAAAGCCTATTTGGCAGAAGGCATCCTTATAGAGGAGATTATAGTCTACCTCTGGGTCGACTAAGTCTCTCTTCATGATGTACTAGCTTATTTTGACGGTAAAGACTAGAGGATCATGTCAACTCGGGTCAACCCTTCTAGGTCATCGTTATTGAAACCGGTCATCAACCTTCTTCTTTTTAGCAACATATTGATAGGAGAAACAAGGCACGAATTTCCTTGGCCAGTCAATAAGTCGTCTCCTACAGACGACGCAAGGTCAATTTTGACTCTACAAATAAACTATTTCCCTTGCCCAAATGGGGAACTAATAGTGATGCAATCGTTGAATCTTCTTGGAAAAAGAAACCTAAAAAAAATCTATTGGAAGTGGCTCCAACAGAGGAAGTTCTGATACTCAAGTCAGAAAGAGCGATAAGAAGGAATAAAAGACTAACAACGGCTGAACCTTGTGTAGTCCCTGTGTAATGTAGAGTTAAGAGTATTGTATACCTTTCATAGGTTGCTTCTGTTCGGTATATATAGCATATGCTTGCATGGTAAGCCCTTATTGAAGGGTATAAAAACCCTAATACTCTTGTGGAAAGATCGCTAAGGATCGTCTAAGATTACAAGAATTGTAATCAAAGGCTTTTAGGAGATTTAGAATCACGTAGATTTAAGAAAGATCAAGTTGTCATGAAAGTTCTCTCCCTTATGGAGAGTGATTACAGAGATTTCTTTCCTTATTGGAAAAGATTACCCCTGAGATTAAGGGAGGTTCAAATCTTCAATGGTCATGATCTTGATTTGTCAAGCGGGAGCGTCATTCGCCGAGAGGCTAGTAATAGCCGAGAGGCTGTTTGATCGAGAGGTGAGTGAGCGGCTTGCTTGAGAGAGTTTAACTAAGGTGGTCAAGAGGGCGCTAGACTGAGAGGGTACTCAGTCATTTTGGTATTTATCGAAAGATACCCATCGTGATCTATATGGGCTTTATGAGTGTGGCCCCAATAGGTTTAGTAATCTTTGGTCTTTATGGTAATGGGCTGTTGGACCATATACCATCACTTCTAATGATTAAATTTCTGATTTTACTAGGAAAAATCCTACACCCAAAACTAATTTAAGAAAGATCTCTTTCAAGCTCCCTCATTTATATTTTTCTCCCCCTACTCTCAATGCAAATCAAGTCACGTCCATTTTTCATCTCCATCACCTTATGTCTTATCACAAATGCAAGCCTTGGGTTAAGATTCATGAATTTCATAAAATCTTTATTCTTGGTTTTCCATCCTTGAGGACAATGATGTTTTTAAATGAGAAGTATTGTAATAACCACAAGTATTGTAATAGTTAGAAGATTATAAAAGAATTAGTTAGATTAGTTAGAAGTTAATAAATTGGTAAGCAATTAATACATTAGTTAATAGTTAATAGCAGTGGTTAGTAATAAGTAGAATTAATTAGTATAAAATAGTAATCTCAAGACGTGTAATGGAGATTGAATGAAATTGTATTGAAATCTCTTTTTCTCACTCTTTGTATCCCCTCTTGCTCTCTGTCTCTTTCTCTCTCTCTTTCTATATTTCTCTTTCTATCTCTCTCCATTTTCTCTCTCTCTACCTTTTTTCCTCTCTCCAGAGTTGGATTGTTATACACGCATGTTAGGGAGCGCCACCTATGTCAATTGTTTTCCTTTTGGCCTGTTTGAAACACTAAAAATACCCTCCAAAGCCCAAACTCCCCTCTCCACACAACACAACAAAACTCATTGGAGTTAAAATTTCCAAGGGTCGGAGAGAATTCCACGTGTAAAGATGGACAAAAATTCTTAACTGTAAAAAATAAAAATTATTTATAATTTTAACTATAAAAGTAGAATCTTAACAAAATCCTCTAATGTCAAATGCTTTGGGTCATGTCCCATTATAGTAGCGGAGAGTATATGCCAACGAGTGATTAAATACAAATAATAGCAAAAAACGGTGAAGGGTTTCGTGAGTTTATTAGATTAAAAAAAATAATTGGGAATCACTAATACATTTCAAATTATTTAAATTGGGCACATCTATAAACAAGGATGTTGGAGATGGGTTTGACGCCACAGATAATAGCTCTACTGACTTGAACGAGTTGATTAGTTGTCTATCAATCTTGATGTATGAGACCTACAAAGAACCGTCGGAGGGTGCCCAGGCGGGAAGAGATCCGACACTTAAGTCAGAGAGCGATTTTTGAAAAGATGGAAAAACAAACCGAAGGGGAGTTTGTATGCCTCTGTGTGCTATGTATATGTTCAAAGAGCAAGAGGACTTACCTGGTCAGCTAAATTAAGGATCTATATATAGTATACATGTATGAGTCTCGTATGTAGTATCCCAAGATTCATGGGTATCAAATGAAATCTTAAGGGATTCGAGGTCTTACCAGCTAAAAGAAGTTTCAATCAGTAAGGGATTTACTTTCCTCATCGACAATGATTCTAAGATTTCCTTCTTTGTTACAAGATGTCCTTCCATATTTTATGAAGAGGTGAATATTGCTCCAAATTGACCAAATATTAGACACCGAGGAGATTCGAGAGCCGATCATGCAGCTATCCAAATTGATCAAATTGACCGAATATTAGTCGTTAGGCGTCAAGGGGAGGGGGATCATACCATGTAAATAATGAGCTTCGGCAAGTTGTAGTGTGTTTCGTTTGTTGGGCCTTAGGCCCACGTCATATACCAATAGACTTTTGGACCATGTAACATCATTTGCCCCATGTTTTTTGTCTCATTTTTGAAAAAAGGAAAAAAAATGTTACCTGAAAGGTTGCGAAGGTGTTAATAGAGTAACTACTAAATGCTTCGTGGGAAGTTGGAAAGTTTGAATTCTTCATTCATTGTGCACGTCTTTCATTGGAGTGCTTTACTTGCCAACAGTCGTAAAGGTCATGTTGTTTGGATTATAAATGTAAGAGGCTCTCGTGCTATTGTGCAATGATTTCGAGTGATTCAAAATTGACTTCTTGAGATTTCTTCGTTGAAAGTTGGAGCTCCTCAGAGACAATCGGAGTATAGGTTTTAAAACCCAAAACTTTGTGTGTTAAAAGGCTTCCGCCGATATAAGATGCCATCAAGAATGGGGCTACAGATACAAGATGTCATCATGATGTTTAGGATTTTGACATTATGGTAGAATCTATTGAGACTCCTTGAGGATACTGGCTTTGGGTATAGAAAGATCTTGGCTCGGATAGGAGAGATTTTTGTTCATGGTAGAAGCTCTTTTCTCAAGGTCAAAATCATCGTCTAACCCCGAGGTGCAACAGGTGGCTAAGGGTCCTTCCTTAGCCTTTTTCGATTCGGGCATCAAGAGGAGTTGGGAGGTCAGATGAGGCTGAACAATGGAGAAGGTATGGATCTTGATGCATCCTTTCAGTCTTTTTCTGGCCAACTC
This sequence comes from Dillenia suffruticosa, assembly GCA_033439265.1. Lineage (NCBI taxonomy): Eukaryota > Viridiplantae > Streptophyta > Magnoliopsida > Dilleniales > Dilleniaceae > Dillenia > Dillenia suffruticosa. The sequence goes on along the minus strand of JAVTVX010000024.1, from coordinate 20,245,513 downwards.
TTACCTTCTACGAAGTCCTTCCCAGCTTTTCTTATAAAATTTTTATAATTTTTCTTCTAATTGTATGATATCTCTATTGCACCACATGGTGTCCTGTATTTCTCATTTCGTTTGTACCTACTCTATCTTGTAATAATATTGACGAGTGAATTTTTTTCCTTTTTTAAGATTATTGTACCATATGTCTGTCTTGTACCTATGATGAGAAGCATTATAATATTTCTTAGCATATTTGAGTCATTTAACTAGTTTATTTGTTTGTTTGATAACCTATTACAAGATTTCAATCGAAAGCATGGGTTGTGTCTGCCTGTCAGGGAGTTACATCCCTTATTGATGACAGGCTAAGTTTGGTAGGTAAATCGATCAAGAGAGAGAAACTCAACGAGTGGACGGGCTGTGTCTACCCAACAAAGAGATACATCCATTATTTACGATATCTTACGTTCAGTAGAGCATTCAATTGAAAGAGAGAAATTCAATGAGTGGATGAGCCATGTCTACCCGACTGGAAAATACATCCCTTACTAACAACACACTTTGCTTGGTAGAGCATTCAATTGAGAGAGAGAGAGAGAAATTCAACAAGTGGATAGGCTGTATCTTCCCTACGGGGAGCTACATCCCCTATTGATGACATGCAATGTTCAGTAAAGCTTTCAATTGAGAGAGAGAAATTCAACAAGTGGATAGACCATGTCTGCCCGACTGGGAGATACATCAATTATTGACGACACATTACGTTCGGTAGATTATTCAATCAAGAGAGAGAAATTCAATGATTGGATGGGTCATGTCTACCCGACGGGAGATATATCTCTTATTGACGACACGTTACGTTTGGTATAGATATAAGAACAGATAAATTCTTAGATAGGCTTAAAGGATTGTAGTGGCCTTACCTCACTGTTCGGTTGGAACTGAGCATTTTTCACGTAAGAGTGACAATCGTTACTGATAGTAGATGCACGAGTTCTCAGAGTTCCAAATCTTGATACAGTTGAACCGTTTAGGCGATTGAGGTGATATGCCCCCGGTCGAACTTTTAAATGTGCTCGAAATGGCCCTTCCCAATTAGGCTCTAGTTTTCCTCCTGGTTGAGCCTGTCTGGTGGCCTCTTCTTTCTTTAATACCAAATCCCCGAGCTTAAACGTTCTAGTCTTGACCCTTGTTGTAGTATCACACCATCTGCTATTGATAAGCTACCTTTTGGACAGATGCAGTTGCTCTCAGCTCGAGGAATAGGTCCAATCATTTGCATAGTACGAGTTCATTTTGTCTTTGTTTGTATTGATCTACTTGGAATGAATGAATACTAATCTACACCAATATCACTGCTTCGTAGTTGAAAGTTAGACTAAATGGGGTTTCTCCTATTACCCTTCAAGGCATTGTTTGGTAGGCCCAAAAAATACTGTAGAGTTCATCTACCCAATGACCCTTAACTTCATCTGGAGCAGCCTTTAGCCCTTACAAGATCGTTCGGTTTGTTACCTCAGCGAGACCGTTAGCTTGAGGATATGCAATAGATATAAAGCGATGCTGAATTTCCAACCCCGTTGCAGAAGTCTTAAAAACTCTTGTTGTCAAACTGTTTATCATTGTCGGTAATGAAGATATAGGAAATCTTGTGATGATGGACGTCCATACAAAGTTATACATCTTACCAGTAGTAATTTGGGCTAACGGTTCGGTTCTATCCACTTGGTGAAGTAATCGATAGCCACGACTAAGAACTTCCACGACTAAGAACTTCCACTATCCGATACTAGTAGGAATGGCCTGAGGATGTCCATCTCCCATTGTGCAAATGCCCATGAGCTCGCTATTGGGTTGAGCTCGATGGAAGGCTGGCGAGGAATTGATGAGAAGCATTGACACTTGTCGTACTTTTTGACATAATTATCCACATCGGTTTTCATAGTGGGCCAATAGTACCCCTATCAGAGAGCCTTGTTCACTAGGTTCCGAGTACCTAGGAGACTAACACATATCCCTTTACGGATTTCTCTAAACACGTAGTTTCTTTCCTTAAGTATCAGGCATTTCAAGTATGGATGTATATAAGATTTCTTATATAGATTTCCCCTGATAACGACGTAATGGGCGGGCTTATGCTTTTGCTTAATGGCTTTGGTGGTCAAGCTCGGTAGTTGTTCATACTTCAGATAGGCCTCTATAGGATCTTTCCAACTTGATGAATTGTCCGCCGATAGGATTTGTTCAGGTTAGCACGAGTACGGTAGGCTCTCTATATAGACCGATCGACTAGTTGCAATCGAGTCAGAGCTAGCTAGTTTAAAGAGGGTATCGGTTAGTATATTTTCTGATTGGGAGATCTACTGTATGTCCACTCTATCGAGTTTTCCCATTGCCTTTTGTAGTTTGGTTAGATACCTTGCCATTGTTGGGTCCTTAGTCTCGTAGATCCCTTTAACATATTTGACAACTAGCTAACTTTCGGTAAAGATCGGTATGTTTTGGGCTCCCAATGATGTTACTATGCACAACCCGATTAAAAGGAATTCATACTCAGCTTGGTTATTCATTGCTCGGAAGTCAAAATGAAGGGCGTACTCAGCCTTGAAATCGTCGGGCCACACGAGGATGAGTCCAGCTTTACTTTCTGACAAGTTCGATGATCCATCTACATGAAAGGTCCATTCGGGCAACAAACATTCCTCTCGGTCATCAGTGAGGGGCCGTTCGACAAGAAGTGGAAGCGGACGCTCGAGAATGAAATTGACAACAGTTTGGCCTTTTATTACTTGCCTCAGTTGGTATTCGATGTCAAATTCACCTAGTTTGATACTCTATTTAATTAGTTGGCCTGAGGTGTCCTCTTCTATAGGATCTGCTTCTAAGGCTAATTAGTCAGTATTATGATAATATGGGCTTGGAATTAGGGCTAGAAGCATCTGGCAGTTAAAACTAGGGTGAAAGCCATCTTCTGATAGGTCAATAATTGACCTCTACTTCTTAAAGTATGCGATTGACGTAATATACTGGTTTCTGTGTAGTGGATTCCTATCTCACAAGAACAAAGCAGAGTGCTCGGTCAGAGATAGAGAGGTAGAGATAGAATTTCTCATCGGAGACTGGTCGAGAGAGGAGCGGAAGCGACATGAGATACTCTTTGAGCTGCTCAAGCGCTGCATGGCACTTTGGCATCCATGCGAATTTATGAGACTTCTTCAGAGTATGTAAAAGTGTTTATACTTCTCCCCTACTTTTAACATGAACCAATTTAGAGCTACAATTCTCCCCATGAGATGCTGCATCTCCTATTCTCGGTGGTGCCATGTCCGGTATCACTTGTATCTTCTCCAAATTCATTTTGATCCCTCGATTGGTAACTAAGAAGCCTAGGAACTTCCCCGAAGTGATCTCGAAGGTGCACTTCACTGGATTCAACCTCATGTTGTTCAATCTCATGTTGTAACGTTCTAACGTCTAAAATATTTCTTCTAGATCTGTGATGTGACTTTCAACCTCAACCTTTTGATGAGCATGTCATTGACATAGGCCTCCACGTTTCTTCCAAGCTGTTGATTGAAAACTTTATTGAACAACCATTGAAAGGTCACACCAACGTTTTTTAGGCCAAATGGCATCACCTTGTACCAATAAGTACCAAACTTCATGATAAAACTAGTTTTTTCTTTGTTCTCAATGGGCTATGCGTATCTAGTTGTAGTCAGAATATATATCCATGAAATTTAAGAACTAGTAACTCAATGAATTATCTACCAATTGGTCGATATAGGGGAGCAAATAATTGTTCTTTGGACATACTCCTTGTTGAGGTCAGTGAAGTCTACATACATCCTCAATTTGCCGTTAGCCTTTCTTACCATAACTATATTGGCCAACCACTCCAAATAGTCTACTTCATTAATAAATCCTGCTGTTAAGAGGTTCTAGACTTTCTCTTGTATCGCGCATTAACGTTCCAGTTCGCATACCTTTTTCTTTTGCTTAATCGGTTTGCAACTGGCGTCTATAGTCAATTTATGAACTAGATACCGAGCATGTCTTCTATGGACCACGCAAAAATCTTAGAATGTCGTCAAAGACAATCTACAATTGCATTCTGGAGGGGTGTCGATAGCTAGGTGCTGACTTAGACTATTTGACCTAGTACGTATGTTTATGATAGGAACCGCAATACTTCCTCTCTAAGTTGAGGCTTAGATTGGTGTTCGATGTCATCTCTAAGTTTCAACATTTCTATTGAGAGAATTTCCTTCACTGCTTCGATAGAGGAGACATTTGACGGATCGACATCACCATGAAGGTTTGTGACCCCAAGGGCGTCTTGAATTTGATCTTCAGGTGTCTTGTACTGGGCAACGCTTTGAGGCTATACAAACTAGGATGACCGAGGATGGCATTATAGGGGGATGGGAGTTTCACCGCTTGAAAATATAGTCTTAGTTGTAGCATAGTGACGAGGTGTTCCTAAGGTTATGATAAGTGAAATGGTACCTTCCGGATGTATATGTTCATCAGCAAACCCTTTATGGGTCTGCCAGAGTGTTGAAGATGAGACGGGTTAAAGCCCATCCACCGAAAAGCTTCCCATAAGAGGAGATTTGTTCCCACGGATGGTGCTAATATATTGAGAGTGGGTTTGGTTTCATAGATAATGACTCTGCTAACTCGAATAAGTTATTGGTTGCCTGTCAAACTTGATGTATGAGACTTACAAAGAATTGTCAGACGATGCTTTCGCAGGGGAGGCTCGGACACTCAAGTTATAGAGCGGTTTTTGAAAGAGGGAAAAATAGACTGAAAGAGAGCATGTATGCCCTTGTGTGCTATATGTATATTCAAAGAGCAAGAAGACTTAGCTGGTCGGCTGAATTAAGGATCTATATATAGTCTGTCTGTACAAGTCTCATATGCATTCATAGTGTTTAAAACCCTAGTTTTCTTATGAAGGTGTCCCAAAATTCACGAGTATTAAACGAAATCTTAAGAGATTCAAGATCTTACTAATTAAAGAAAGTTTCAGTCAGTGAGGAATTTACTTTCTTCATCGACGAGAATTCTATGATTTCCTTTCTTATTACGAGATGTCATTCCGTATTTTAATAAATATTGCTCCAAATTAACCGAATATCGGACATTAAGGAGGTTCGAGAGCCAATCATATTGCTATCGAGAAGAGTCTGGTCATTAGGCGCCAAGGGGAGGGGCTTGTCCCATGTAAACAATGCGCTTCGACAGGTTCAACATGTTTTGTTTGTTGGGCTTTGGGCCCACATCGTGCGGACTTTAGGACCATGTAAACATCAAAGGGAATACTAGGAATTAAGGTGTAGTTAAGTATTTTCTGGGCACCGTTTTTGACAAGGAATGTGCCAGGTGAAGTGAAGTTGATGATACTTGTAGGATTAAAAATTATTTAATATATACCCCTTTTATGAAATGAAAAATAAAAAAAGCATTTAATTATTAATTAAATTTAACGAAAGCAAGTAACGAGTTTTATAATCGTGAAAATTTCAATCACGATATTAAGATAACTAATAAATTCATTAAATACTATTAATAATTTATAAATTACATAATTATACCGAACAAACTCTATATATGAACACAAACCTTTCTTTGAAAAAAAGTGTATTTTCTACTGGAATAATTTTAATTAAAAAGTAATGGCTAAAATTCCATTATCTTTTTAAATTAAAAATTAAAGGTCAGCACTCGCGGGCTATATTTCAAAAGCACCAAATCACAACCACAGGGCTCACCCTATGAGTTATTACTGATATGATGCCCAAATGCAGCAAAAGAAAAGCTCAAGGTCCAAGGGGAATGAAGCCATGCCATGGAATCTCTTTTTCATCTTTTCAAAATGAAGAAGATGATAAATAGAAACAAGCTTCAAACCCAAAGTCATAAAAATTCATCAAAGTTCTGAAAATGACATGAAAGCTGCTTTAATTGTCGTAGTCATTGTCATGGTGGTACCCAACACGTTTTCCTTCCCTGAGGTGGGTTCAACTTGGATTTGTACGCCAAAAAGGTGGCCTACTGCATTAATTACACGTAACAAACATATTTCATGTTCTATCTCAACCCCTGACAGTGGCAGAGATTCTACTCTGCCTTCCGTGTGAATTCCCACAGACCTTTGACCGCCTTGACATCCCGTCTCATCTACCACACCAGTCTTCCTAATCTGTTTTCACTTGTATGCCTTTGTGCATGCTTCTCAGCATGTACACATATATATATAGAGGCGTAGCATAGACAAGTGTGTGAGTTTATTGAGTGAGGCAGAGCCAAAGGAGGAAAGGAGCAAAGACGAGTTGCATACACAACAACTGCACTTCAAGCTATGGGCACCCACAACTCCCTCGTTGCTTGGCATCCTAAAGCAAGGCTGATGGCCTGCCTGCTTATATTATTTGTCAGTTTTAATATGGCTGCTGTTGCAACCTCAGCTCGCTTGGGGAACTTGCAGTTCATCGGCAATTCCACCCCTGCAGAGATGAGGATAGAGCAGATTCTTGCTTGGACTCCTCGATGGGGTAAATTCTTCTCTCTCATAACATGTCCTTCATCCTTTTCATCTGCATACACTCCCTTTCTTTGTCATCACTTTCTCAAAAGACGAAATTACGCATGTAACAAAAGTTGCTTAGAAGTGGCATGTAAACAAATGTAACTTCTTTCACCAAAACCGATAATACAGAGTCCAACAACTCATAACACAAAGCCAATAAATTGTTAAGTGATCTCTCTGTCTCTCGACTTCTCGATCGCTCCCACATCTGGCTTGGCCATCCTTTATCGGTGTTGGTAAATGTCCACATAGGGGCATTTTTCATTAAAAAATAAATAAATAATGGGATAACTTCCATTATCCCTACTAACCCATCATTTTAAATACTTTACATATATATCTCTGTGATCCCAATTTGTGTAAGTACTGCTCTCTTCATCATTATTGAAACGTGAGTTGATGGTTCCTCTTGGAAGAGTGTACATTTTGCCTAGAGAGAGAAAGTACACATCTCTAGAGAAAGGGCCGATGGAATTTTTCCTACGTCATGCTCGTCACCTAATTTAAGAATTGAGATGTCGTGGTACTGCGATAGTGGTTTGATCCCGTGATCACCATCCCGATCAAGCAATCTGTTTGTGAGATTTCATGACTCAATTGGATTTTGAAAACCTACATGTTGAGGTATTTTCTCAAAAATTCTAAACTATTTAATTTCGCTTCCGCATACGTATATTGTGAAAATTAAAATCTAACAATCGGTATACTTTGCTCGCCTAACCTTCCAGTCATTCGACATTCACTCCATCTCCCATTGCCCAGCATCTTTCTTAAAGTGAATGGAGGTCATGATTGTTTGATAAGGAATGAATTTTTTAACGAATTCAAATCTTCCATAATCTAATATGAATCTCTTGTAATCTCCTCCAATGCGGAATGAAATCTTTATGATGGGTTAGACTTTTCTCAGCCTCAAAGAACTTCGAATCTACTACGGAAAATCCCCAATGATCTCTCTATAAAAAAACTAATGTTTTCACACCCTTAAGCAAGAGACTTACCATACGGATGTACATTATATATATTGAGTAAACGCAGCTATAAAAGATACGCAATATCCTTAACTCTACACTTAACACATAGAGGCTACACAAAGCATATTCAGGCTCTCTCAGTCTTTCATTCCCTTATTACTCTTTCTGACTTGAGTGTCGGAGTTTCATCCGTCAAACACATCTCTGGCGGGTTTTTGCATGTTTGTCATTCAAGAAGATCTAGAAGTCACGTTCACACGGATTCCAGTTCAAGTTAAAAGACCAATTTATCTGTGGAGTCAAAATTGGCTTCAACAAATTAGCGTCGTCCATTGAAACTACTAACTATTTAGCCAAAAAAACTCCGTGCCCTATTTTGCTCCATCTCTCCTATCGTCACGCTAGACCTTTAAAAGAACTTTTTGGTAAGCAGCAATACACCGAGGTCACTATTTTACTTCCAATAACTCTGGAAATGCCACCCAACCATACTACTACCACAACCACTTTCGATGTGGTCAAACTATCAGTCCCTTTCAACTCCATCTCGGGACGGCCTAGTTTGAATGCCTTAAAAGAATACCGAGCACCAAACATATGAAAGTCTTCAAGATGCTTATGCTCAACTGTGATTCGGATTCTTCAAATGCCCCGACTTAATAATTTCTATCCATAGTTTACTATTACTTTGATAATATTTTAATATTCTTAATTGAATTATGTTTTATGCTTATTATGGGAATAATATCTCTACTCTACATCCTCTAACACTTTTTCATATTATTTTGATCATGTCAATCATGCAATAATCAAAAATGACTTTTGACTGGTGATAAAACAATTAGGGGTACCCCTCCATTGAGCAAATCGCTTGGCTCTATGCCTCATATGGGTCCCACACCCAATCTCTCAGCTCTATGTCTCTCAATCTATCAATATACGGGATGTAACCTTTGGAACAACTAGCAACCACTTTCTTGGCTTTATGCCTCATATGGGTCCCATACTCAATCTCTCGATTCTACGCCTCCTATTCTGACAATATATGGGGTGTAACTCCCAAACGGATAGCAACCACTCTTTCGACTCTATGCCTCATATGGATTTTGCATCCATTCTCTTGACTCCGTGCCATATACAGGTTCCACACCTATTGTCTCTGTTTCATGCCGCATATGAGTTCTACACCCACTATCTCGACTTCGACTTCGCACTACATGCAGGTTCTGTACCCATTCTCTTGGATCCAGCCACATATGGGTTCCGCACCCACTGTCTTGTCTTCGCGCTACATACGGGTTCTGCACCCACTATCTCGGCTCCATGCTGCATATAGATTCTATACCCATTATCTCGGCTCTATGTCCTATATTTGTATTCTCTCGGTACTACGCCCTATTTTGGTATTCCCTCAACACTACACCCTATATTGGTATTCTCTTGACGCTACGCCTTGTATTGATATTTTCTCAGCGCTACGCCCTATATTGGTATTATCTTGGCTCTACATCTCATGCGGTATACAAGCAAGATCTAACTCTCATTCTCTCGACATTGCACCTCACGAGTTACAACACTGCTTTAATATATATTCTCTCAGCTCTAATGCTTGAAAAGGGATCTAGCACTCTCTATCGGCTACAATGCCTCAAGAACAACTCAGCGCTCAAGTCACTTTATATAAATAATGATAATTCAGGAACAAAAATGCAAAGGTGACGGGCAAACATCTCTTTCATTCATATGAATTCTTATACATTATGCAAAATAAATACAATAGGAGACAAGGTTCATACAAAGTCTGAGGAGGCAGGATACACCAGAATACATAAGAGGAACAAGAAAATCCAACTAAAAAGTGGGTCTCACTCTCTCGCTCCTACACCATCCTTTTGGTAGCATGCAATCTCTCCTCATTCTTTCTCGCCTTAGTCTCCAGAGTGTTGATGTTATCAATACCAATAGTGATTGGATATGGGGTTTGAGCTGTTTGGATCAGAAACTTGTCCAATGATGAAGAAGATGGTGATGGCGGCGGTGTAAGATGCTTTTTGCTCTCAAATGGCCTTGGCGACATGCCTCCCATGGGGTAATTTCCGTTCACTCACTAAACTTCTTTGAATTGAGTAATCGAATACTCTACCCTCTTAATTAGAAATTTTAAGTTTGAGATCTGAAAATGACGAAAAATGATTTGAAAAAATCAACCCTTAAAATGGGTTTAACAGTACTCAAACTAGATTAATGTAAAATCTGGATACTGGTGGTAAAAACCAAAAAAAAAAATCCACTCATTCAATCTCTTTCTCTTTCTCTGACTGCTGCTTCTTTTGTAGTGTAATTAATGGAGTTTGTTTTTAAGCATGCAATGCAAAATATTGTCCTCATTGCATCCATCAAGCTTCTTGTTTTTGCTTTGCTTTGGCGATGATTACCCAATTTAATTCAATTGGATAGTAGGGGGAGATGTTAATTAAACTTGAAAATTATCATTTCCCTATCAATATAATTCAATCCCATTGGCATTCCTTCAAATTTAATCTTTTTGCTGTCCAACCATCCAAACTCGTTCCCAAACCAAAATCGTTACTTCAAATCAAATATGGATGATTGGTGATGTAAGGAATTAAGGATTTTTTTTTTCTTTTTTCCTATTAGAGGGACATCATTTTCTTTTTTCTTTTTTTTTTTTATACATGCTGAAACTCGAACCCAAACCTATTACATAGGGGAGGGGAAGGTGCCACTTAAGCTGAAGCTTATCGGCAAGGGACATCATTTTTGTATAATACAAAATGTAACGCTTTCAAATATATGCTAAAAAGGGAACAAGCAATATTTAAGATCTCCAATGATATTTGCCTTTGATAATGATAACAACATTTGTCATCGGCTTTGATCTTTCAAAATATTGCTGATCAATGAACACTAAGCCTAACCATATAACGAGGGCAAAGGAACACATTACAACATTTTCTCTCCTTTCATCACTCTCATTTACGAGCCTTTCAACACCAATTAGTATTTCCAAAGAGATATCTTAGAAAGTTCAGAACAGAGGACGATTGATGGGGCAGAAAGAGAAGCCGCGGATGGATCAAGGAGTCCCCACAATTATTCTGACAAACAACCAAAAGGGTTGTATAGAAGTGAAAAAGGATAAATAGGAACGCACAGGACAGCTAAGCTCAAAAGCACTTTTATTACACAACAAATGTGCGACTCATCCATCATTCCTGCGGTCCTCAATTTTGAACTCTTGACCTTTCGGCGGCTCCAGCAAGCACCCAGTTTTCTTCTTCCATATCTTCTCTCTCTCTCTCTCTCTCTCTCTCTATTACGCTTGTTCCGTTTGGGGAGATTACTACAGCAGCATTAGGGATGATACTAGAAGATAAGAAAACCACTCGCCCTGATAGCAACACCCACAAAGGGGAACTTCAAGTCCATCCAGATTTCACTTCAGAGAGTAATGAAATTGTAGTTCTACTAAACTTTTTTGACAAAAGTTTCCAGCAACGCAACAAACATGTAAAAATGTGGCAATAATTAATAATCCACGATGATAAAAAGTTACAAGAGAAAAAAAAGGTGAAGTAATCCTGCAATGCTAGATGCCCACCACCACAGGGGAAGAAGCAGAATAGTTTTGACGCCTTTTCTCCTGCTAGGGTATGCATGCAGTGCAAGCCCAATATCGTAACATCATCAAACTATTTGCAGTTAGGTAACTTTTCCCTGAAATTGAATTCATGATGTCGAAGAAATGTTTTTCTTATTATTTTTTTCCCAGGACAAGAAAGAAAATTCCCCATAATCAAACTGGAAGTCATTGGGATGAGACAAAATATCCCGCACTAGCTTCCATTACAAGCAAATCCAATATAAACTCTCTACGCCTTTGATACCCTCAAAGGCACGAAATAAGATTAATGCATAGAGGAGATCCAGAAGCAAAACACAGGTCCACCCAGCCATCAACGGCTTACAAACCTACATCTACATCTTCTTAATGGAATTTCACTTAACTAAGCAGATCTTAATAACCGAGGCAGCTCCGATACGATGAAGTGCCACAACAGCATCACCAGGTTTGCATAGCCCCTTCTCCACTGCCGACTTGAGTGCAGCTTCTAAGATCACTTCAGTTGATTCTGCATCAGTGGCCTTTGCTGATCCTTCAGCCAGCAATGGAATCAATCCCCTGTATATTAGACTATGCCTTGCTGGGGTCTCATCACTGCACATCCAATCAAATGAGTCCGTTGTCAAAACTGGAACAACTACAGAAAGGATTGGAACAGCTGGCCTGTACTTGGCAACCAACTTAGCCGTAGTTCCACCACGGGTCAATACAACAATGAGCTTTGCTTTGGCTTTATTAGCAGTTCGAACAGCTGATGATGCCAGACTCTCCAATGGGCTCATAGGAAGAGGGGTTGATCTAATCCTCTCTTTGAAAATAGCATCATAGTCAAGGGATGATTCTGCTTCAATACAAATTCGGTTCATAATCTTCACTGCAATCTCAGGGTAGGCCCCAGCTGCGCTCTCACCACTGAGCATGACACAATCAGTTCCATCAAGAACAGCATTAGCAACATCAGTGGCCTCAGCACGGGTTGGTCGGGGAGACTTGATCATGGATTCAAGCATCTGAGTAGCAGTGACAACAGGCTTGCCAGCAAGATTGCATTTGTATATCATCATCTTCTGTGCCAGGAAAATCTTTTCAACTGGGATTTCCATACCAAGATCTCCACGAGCAACCATGAATGAGTCGGTCTCTCGCAAGATTTCATCAAAGTTGATCACCCCTTCTTGATTTTCAACCTTTAGAATTTCATATCAATGTTAACAAGAGAAAAACATGAAACACCTAATAAAATGGGGGGATCAAAAGTTTGCAAGGAAGGGTCTTTAAACTGTTTGGCATCCTCAAGGCAGTGAGAAAAAAATGCTTTTCACAAGCAACAAAAATTCATGCATTATCATCTGTTTTTCCCATTATGACAATTCTTTTATATCTGGAGACCTAGGAAGAAAGATATTGCAAGGATGCATGGAGCATTCACTCTCCAAAATGAAACATAAATGACAGGTCAGTGTTTATCAGCTAATGTAAGCACCTAGAAGACAATGGCTAGTACCATCGAAATATTTTCTGGCATGAGAAAGAAGTTTAATATTTAGCTCCATTTATTTTTCTTATTCACTTTCTAGCTCCATCTTTTTTTTTTTTTCCTTTTATTTTTCCCTTTTTCATGGACAAGGGAAGGCAAATATGAAGCCCGAGTCTTCTGGGCAAAGATTGGTTTAGCCTCCTTTTCTATGACATGCACATGCACAGGAGTTATATTATTTTATGAGCTTTATCTGCAATATCGCATTCCTGAAAAATTAATGGGTACACATACCTTTGACATCAACTTTATTGTCTTGGCATGGGGCCCAAGGAGCTTACGGACAGTAACAAGATCTGAGCCTTTGCGTACAAATGAAAGAGCAATCAAGTCAATCTTGTTTGGAACACCCCATCCCAGAATATCTTCTTTATCTTTCTCAGTAAGTGTTGGCAGATCGACCACAATACCAGGAAGATTAACATTCTTTCTCTCACCAAGCATGTTGGTGTTCTCACAACGGCATCTCACTGTTCCAGAAGCAGGATCACAAGACAAGACAGTGAGGGTAATTGTGCCATCGGAGCATAATATTGTATTTCCTTGTTTCAGGTCCTCAGCCAACTTTTTATAGCTCATTGAGATCATCTCGGAATCACCCTTGATGCTGTAATCTGTGGTTACAGTAATTTCCTGGCCTTCTTTAAGCTGGATGGGCTTTCCATCCTTCAAAAAGCCTGTCCGAATTTCAGGACCCTGCAAAAATATGATAAAGTGAATTGAAGAACATTTTCAGAAGCAGCTTTTAGTACAAGAAAGAGCTTCACCAGATGACTTATTGTATGGCAGATGCAGCTAAGAATACATCTAGTATCAGGCATGCCAGGAGGAGTAATCCGTTGCAGCAAAGGAAAGTAAATAAAGAAAAACTCTGCACCTTCCCTATCATCTTAGATTTGTTAAAAAAATGAAAGTTTGGCGAGTAAAGTATATGACATGGGCACGATGAAGCATGGATAGTGTTAAGGAAAAGCAATAGATAGGAACAATACCCAATACAAATATCCTCCCAATACTGAGTGCACGAACTACACTCTGAAGAATACAAGAGGAAGAAAAGCTTGACATAAAAGAGCGATGAATTTTCCAAGGAAGCACCCATTCCAGCCTCGGCATCACATTCATCCAGGCCAGGACAATCCACGTTTTTTATAACCTTGTACCGTAAAGAACTAGGTTCTAAGGAGACCTCCAGAGCAACTTTCCAACCAGAGACGTTTTAAGAACCATGTCACATAGGACTAATCCACCCTCAGATTTAGATTTAGGGATCCCCTACCGACACATAGGATAATCTCTTGCTCATACCGCTCCCCAACCAAAAGACATCTCTCATCAATTTCTTAATTCTCTTAGCCATTTAATAGGAGTTTTAAAAGGGGTAAAATGTAGAGGGAGATGCCAGAATCAAGCATGAACCAAGGTAATATGTTCACCTTACAAAAGAAAAGCTCTCTTGGGCCCATACAACCTCATAGCAATCCAGGACACAGTAGGTTCCCAAAAGGAAACGATCCCAAATTTATCATTTCTTGCCTAGATATTATTCCAGACACACGGCCATCTAACCAATCTATGCATTTTGCACATAATATTCAATATATTCCATAGCACAACATAGGTATTGAATAGAAACATAACTTTTTTTCACGTTTCAAGTTCGTTGTTCCACGTTTCAAGTTTATTGTTTAAATGAGGAAGTTGATTCGTTTTTGGAAATTCTAAGCAAAGTTTAATAGGAAAAAAAAATTAGCACACCTATAACAACACAAAATATAAGAACACTACATAATATATTCAAAAAAGGGGGATCCTGTTTGAAAACGATAAGAACCTAGCCACATTCTCAATTACAAATATCAACAAGAACTTATGTTTGAAAATTTCCCTAGCTACATCATTCTTTTAATGAGACCAACTGCACCCAAAAACATCTTGTTAATAAACATTTCAAAAGCATCAGAAGGTCGTGTAAATGGCTGAATTTATGCAAGTTAATCAGCCAACATAATCAAAGAATAAACAAAACCAAGAACTAAACAAAATAATGCATCATTTGCGATTAAAGAGCATGCTAAGATAGGGAAGACAAGTTCATTTTTAAGCCCAACAACTTTATTGCAGCTTCAACTGAAGTAAAGGTTATGCAAGAGATGTCCAAATGCAATAGGATTCAGCAACTTTATTGCAGCTCCATCTGATTGCACAAACACTTAAAGCTCAAAGCCACCGGCTTTCTGTCTCAACAGTGCAGTTAGATAACTCAACTAGAATTTGTTAGTTGATTCCTCTACTACTACTTTCACAATCTTTCCTTCCACAACTTTCTCCGTTACAGACATTGGAGAAGTTACTTTTTCATAGCAGCAATAGCTTCTTTCCCCTAAAATAGGCTAAAGGTTAGACCTTGGTAATTGAACTCTCTCCTTTCTGATTTGCATATAATGAATCAGAATTACGCGGGATTTCAGTTTTATTTTGTTCTTTCTACAAGTACCAATAGATTTTATTTTTCTTTTCTTCCCCTTTTTTTTTTTTGGGGGGGGGGGTGTGGGGGAGGGGACCACAAGAGGGGCAGTTATCCGTCTGCAGGTATCCATTTACATTATTTTCCTCTTAAAACCATATATCTGGAACTTGAAGTTCATTTTCCATTTATCACTAATGAGTTTCCTCATCAAGGGAAAAGGAAGTGTAAGAGAAATTTATAGTTAAAAAAAAAAAAAAAGGCACGGATCCTAAACTTGAACAAAATTACCATTACAATCTTAGGTCTTGCAATCTTGAAACAACCTTAAATGAGTAATTTTTAATTGGTGAATCTCAACCCGTCCCACACATGTACCGTAAAGTGGGAAATTGGGTGTCCCAATAAAATGAAATAAAAGTAAATTTTGGAATGAAAATATTCCATCACCACTTCCCAAAGAAATTAAAGAACACAAAAAAGGGAAGATATAGATATCACATGAGAGGAAGTTACTAAATTCTCAAATTATTCAGAAAGTGCAATAGGTATAAAGAAAACATAAATATGGATAAAGAAACCATTGCCACTTCTTGAAATCTCTAAAACGCCTAATTGCCAAAGAAAAGTAATATCACTATATGGCACCGACCAGGCTAAATTTAAATTGATTGTGATGTTATCTTTCAATAGGTAAAGTGCGCAGTCAAGGAAATCTTAGATCAACAGTTATTATGGTTGAAGAGCTCTTTACATACTTTCACATCATTTTAATGCCATCCGCATTCAAAAGGGGCATATAGAGATCCTAAAGAAATTGTTTTAAGTCCCATTCCAAATGGTCAATTTTCTATGAGCTCCGTTCATCTTTGCAGTCGGTTCCTCCTTTATCTTTGAATCTTTCCATAACACCCCCAAAGGATGGGCCACAAGCCTTGTCATCCTATCGTAGTCCCATATGCAAAGATAAATAGTGACTATTGTGTAGAAACTCTTAATCGTTAGTTGAGCCCATAAGTGTGGTAAATTGACTTGTTATCTATGTATCAATACATGGGAAAGAAGATCTCTTCATGAATAGATAGATTTTGTTAACGTATAAATAAAAGAGGTGAAGATGCCAACAGAAAGAAGCCCAAGATCCAAAGAAAGGCAAATAACGATAATAGCCCAGCTACAACCCAAAATAAAATATAAAACAAAAAAACAAAAAAAAAAATAATAAGAGAGAAAAGGTAACACTACATATAACCAGCATCAACAAGAAAATTTACCCAACTGAACCAAATGGTCTATTCGATTCCTTTCCCTTCTTCCATGTCTTAAAATGTTTTGGAATTTAAAACCCTAGTCAAAGATTGGGAATAATGATGCAGAAATCAATAGAAAAAGGAGGAAAAAGGGGAGGACCTTGGTATCAAGCATAACAGCACAGAGAATCTGAGTATTCTGCATAGCAATACGGAGATTATCCAAAGTCTCCTGATGGTACTCGTGAGAACCATGAGAGAAATTGAACCTAGCGACGTTCATGCCAGCCCTGAGCAGCTTCTCGAGCATCGGCACCGAGCGAGACGCCGGCCCCAGCGTGCAGACGATCTTGGTCTTGGCCACCCTTCCGTCATTGGGCAGCTCCTTCAATAGTCCCTCTATGTCAATGTTCGCCATTCTTCGGGTTTACCCTAAATCAAATCAAAAAGATTAAACCCCGCAGAGCCGATAGGACTTGTGGGTTCAAATCAAACTAACAGATCCAAGAGAGGGAAAGAGAGTGAGAATAAGGACCTTCTTCTGAAACCCAAAAGAAAGCTGGGGATGGTGGGGGAGAGAGAGAGAGAGAGAGAGAGAGAGAGAGATTGAAGTAATTGTAGCAGTGGTAGATGCGCACGCGTTTCCTTTGCCTTCTGGCTTGTGTGGTTTTTGTATAGAGGGAGAAAGGCAATTGGTTTTCAACCTCAACACCAAAATCCGTAATGAAACGGTGGGCACATTCGCTTGTTTTCCAAGAAATTACTCATTTTAGACTTAAATAAATTCATTATTTTTTATTTTTTTAACTATTTTTATTTTTTTAAAAAAATAGAACTTTTTCGATCCCCCAGTATTACTACTCAAATGATTCGATTATAACATAAACTATTAATATCAGGGGTTAAATTCTTTTAATTAAAAATAATAATAAAGATTATATTTACTTTAAATTTTATTTCTAAAAACTATATATTAACTAAATATAATTTTATATATGGGGTATGGGTATGTATTAATTACTTTGTACGTGTTTGTCCTAAAAAACAGACGGGGGAGGAAGATTCTCTTGATTTGGCTTTCCTCATCTGACTGCAAGATGCGGCTCTAAGGACGGAATATTCCCATCCCACCCCAAAAGTATTCATAGAATTCTATTTCTAGAATTGGAAGACCTGACAAAGAAGAATTCAAAGAGTAGGGACATAAAAGATATTTCAAATCAGTAGGCCTCGGGATGGGGGGGGGGGGGGGTGAGCTGGTTCCGAGGAACCATGTTTGCTTTAGGTGGACCGGATCATATGATATGGTGGGCGCTTCACTTCACAAGCTCTTGGATGGATTGAGACCATCCAATTGTCTAGTCTCACTCTGTGGGCTTCATGCATTTGTGAAAATTCGGCATCCCACCCCCCTTTTTTTTTCCTTATTTTTCTCTTAACCTATGGGGAACCCATGATAGATTCTAATATTGATTTAGACCACGTTCTTTCCTAAATTAATTGATGCAATCAATGAAGGGTTGAAAAACATTTACCCTTTTAGGTTATGAAAGATTTTATATATTTGTTCATATAATTAATTATGCCTTTAGTATAGCATTTATATAATTTTCTACCTCTTTGTGTCCATAAATAGACAGAGAATCTTAATAGTCAAAAAGGGGTGTTTTTTGATTGAGTCTTGGGTTTGATGAATGGTGCAAAATTGGTGCGGGGTTAAATGACTCATGCGTGGAGTTGTTGTATTTCGAAGGGGGGAGAAGTCATATATTTTTAAATATATTTTGGAGGGACAAGTCGTATATTTTTATTATAGACTTTGGTAATCATAAGGGGGTTTGAATTTACTAGAGAAAAACAGATACTTGTGGCTTTAATTGATTGGTTTGGTCTCCAAATATAGTAATTAGAAGACTATGGCTATTTGTTATGTATATTGATTTTGCAGGGATACCAACAAGTCCACATTCCCATCGACCATTAAAGCTCTTGCTGACCATCTCCATAGTAAGGGTCTTAAGCTGGGAATTTACGCTGATCCCGGAAAATGCCCGACTTAAAAATAGTTTGGACATGATTTCTATACCGTATTAAAGAATAATTTGAATATATCTCTGAAATTATATTAAAATAGGAAGATGAACCATGATAGTCAATTTCTTTGATTAAAATATTATAATAAATTGGATTTATATAAAAAAATTCAGTATCACAAATATAAAAATATAATATTACAAATATGAAAATATAAAATTAAATTAAATTAAATATTATCAAAATCAAATTAATAATTTATTAATTTGATTTTGATATATAATATATTTTAACATTTTCTTTCAAATTCAACATAGTAGGGTGGAAACCACTTGCATTTAAAAAAATAAAAAATAAAGGGATAGAGGATATGAAATTATAGGGATGTTTTTGCAATAATGAAGAACAATATTTCCAAAAAGGACCAAAAGGTCTTTTGTAGATAAGTGCAAATGTGTGAATAGTTGTATTGAGTTCTTATTATAATTCAGAATGAAAATAATTAAATATAGTGACTATTGAAGATAATTAAATATACTTCTAGTGCTGATTCTGATTCTGGTGCTAGTTAAATATAGTTAAAGATAGTCAAATTTAATGTGGTATAATAAAAACCAATTGAATTTATAAAAGCAAATTGATAAATGATCTAAAATTCTATGGTTGTTTTTGTCATCTTGAAGATTAGATTTTTTCAAAATGAACTATGGGGTCTTCGGAAGACACAAGTGGACACATAAGTGCTTGTGTTGAGTTTTGAGTGTAACATCGTATTAAAATAGTTGAATATAGTTTTAGCACTAACTTTAGCTCTTGCACTGACTCTAGTTCTAGCCCAAACTCTTGACTCTTTCGGAGACACGTGTAGGCGCGTGGGCAACTTTTTTTTACGAATGAAGATCTCATACTAAGTTAAAAAATAGTGTGGGCATGATTCTAATATAATATTAAAAATAATTTGAACATAACTCCGATATCGTGTTAAAATGGGAAGATGAACCCTAATAGTCAATTGTTTCAATTAACAATTACAATAAATTAGATTTATATAAAAAATTCATTATTACAAAAAATATTATCAAAATTAAATCAATAATTGATTTGATTTTCATAAATAATATATTCTAATAATATTATTATAAATATAAAACTATAAAATATAAAAAGTCAAATATTATCAAAATTAAATATTTTCATAAATAATTGAGAGTTTTCATATAAACCAACAAATAATTTTTATATATAAAAATTGCTGGATCTAAATTAAATTAGAATCACTTACCTCTTTTCGATAGTTGAGTATTCTCGATCGAGAAAATGTCACATAAATTGAATCACTTTCTATATTTCACAATTCAAATACCTTGATGATGAAATGATCAAATTTCTTCAAGTCTTTTCTCTTTTGTTTCTCAAAATGTGAACTCTCTCTCATTTTTCTTTGTTTTCATTTTTCTATACTTAAGAAAAATGGCCTTTCCCTTTTTCTTGTTGTTGTTTACTCAATTCACGTTTCTTCATACATGAGGAAAACAAAAGAGTGTCTTTTGTTTAAGAGAAAGAGAGGGGAGTTGGGAGGTTGAGGGGTGGTTACCAAAAACCACCCCCACCCCTTTTTAAATTTAAACAATAGTATGGGTCAGGTCTACCCTCATGAGCGGACCTGCCCCATTTTTTAACATTTTTCACTCGCACATGAGGGTTAGATTCACACACAGCGTGATCATTACTATTGAATATCTCCAATTTCATAACGGCAAGTGGATTGTGTGATCTACAAAAATACCAAGAGTTCTAGAACTATATATCAGTTAAAAATATACAGTAACTCAATATCAATGTGGTGATGAAAACGTCGTTTTTCGCTATACCTCATATCTCTTAGACTCGACATAGTTATCGGATTTCTCATCCCTCAAAAACAACATAAGAATATACTTAATTCAAATCTATTCATATATTCACAATTACATCTCTAAACACTAAGTTATAGACATAATTGACCGATCTGTGAATATAGAATAATATGTCAATTAAAGATAGTTTTCCTTTCATATTACTAACTTTTAATCTTATTTTAGCTACTTTCCTAGACATGCACCGTCAAACCGAATCAACCATAGTTAATTGATGACATGTTAAAGTAGCAACACCAACATAAAATCTCAAAAGACAGACAAAATCTTAAAAGTATAAATTGAGATTAAATATGAACCCAAAAGTCTCACACAATGAAATAAAAAGGGGTGTACCATCTCATTACACATATGATCACATAAGCACACGTGGTATGAAACATGTACTACGATACACTATCGTCCCATATGGAAGTGTATGTCTTGTTTTCTAAAATTAAACATTGTAAAGGTTTTAGTCCAAGTATACACAATACTTAGTATGAGTTTTCTTTCTTACAAATCCTCAAAAAATCTCACAATATTAAGGAAAAAACTTACACCTGATTATTCGACAAGTCCAATGAATTGTGAGGAATCCATTTCGATTACTATATATGTATACTTAACCGGAAATCTTGTCTTAGTACTTAACTAAGACAGCATATGTGTGTGTCAATCCACCACAAATTAACATAGCCTCATCTCTACATATCACACAAATATCAGAGGTGATTGCTCGTGTGAGAGAACCAATCTCAAAACTTGTCTGACATACTTTTAACGTAGACACCAGAATTTTGGACATAAAAACAAAATTCGAATATTATCGAATATGATTACAATCATAATCACAATACTGCCATAATAATCTACACAGCTCTGGAAACCCAATAAATCACACAAACATGTCTTTAGGTGCTGGTTTTGTAAACTGGTCAACCACCATCAAATGCGTAAACATGTAATTTAGTGTTATTTCCCTTTTTTCAATTATGTCTCTAACAACATTGATCTTTGTGTATATATGTTTGGTTTTGTTATCATATTTGGAGTTTTTAGTATAGACAACAGCTGATTTATTGTCATTAGTCATAACTGCTACCGAATTGCTTACTACTCCCGAATTTTACAAAAATCTATACAACAAAATATCTCCTGAATTGTGAAAGTACAGACCACAAAGTCTACTTATATTGTAGAAAGAGAAACACAGGTTTGTTTCTTGCTATTCCATCGGATAGCGCTATCATTGAGCAAGCAAACATAATTAGAGGTAGATTTTCTTTCATCTAAATCATCTCGTCAATCACTATCGTGTATCATTTTAATATTAGATCGTTTCTTTAATTATAAAAGAAATAATTTGCAATTCTATTCAGATATCTCAATATCTAATTCACATCAATCCAATCATTATTTCCTGAATAGGACAAATACATACTGACCAAACCCACAACATGAAAAATATCGAGACGAATACACATCACAGCGTACTTCAAGCTCCTAACTGTGCTAATATGTTATATTCTGGACATTTCATTTATTCATCAGGAGTTTTAAGATATTGTATCGCTTAAACCATCGCCTTTAGTTACCGGAGTATTAATGAGTTTGTAGTTTTCAGTTTTAAATTCCAGAGCCTTTACAATGTAAAACTCTTGAGATAATCCTAATAATCTCTTGGAATAATCTCTATGGGTTTTAATTCTCAATTTGCCTTAACCTATATCTTTTATCTCAAAATTGGAATACAATTATTTTAAGATCTGAAAAATATATTCTTTATCATTCGTAACTAACAATATATTCTCGACATATAGGGATAGAATTACAAAAATTATCATCGGATATCTCAACATGGGTATAATGGTATTCGTCAATCATGACGAAATCGTAAAAAATCATATCTTTGTGAAATCTTAAATATCATTGTATAGAAGACTGCTTAAATTCATAAATTTGATCTACTCAATTTATATACTCTGTCTTCCTGGCCTTTAATAACAAAAACCTTTTGATTGTGCCATATAGACTTCTTCCTCAAGTTCTCAACTGAGAAAGTTAGTCTTTACGTCAATCTAACGTAATTCTAAATTCAAATTGACCACCATTGCCAATAATAGGCGAAAAAAGATAAATCTCACTATCGAGAAAAATGTTTCCTCATAATCAATATTTTTTTAGAGAGTGTAACATTTTATTACTAGTTGAGTTTTTTACCTCTAAATAGTTCAATATACCCTACACTTGTTTTGAAAACTCACTTGTTCCCAATAATTTTGGGCCCCAATAGAAGTTCAACCAATTCCAATGTATGATTAGAACTCAATAACTCCAATTATTATTCTTCCATTACTTTTATCCACTCATCTTTGGCAGGACCAAACGGAGCCTAATCTATGTTTTAGGTTTTTCTTCATCTTCTAGAGAAACAATAAATACGTGCCATTTATTCTCAAAATAAAAATCGGGCACCGCTTTCCTAACACTTTTCTGTGTTTATAACTTAGTTGGATAATTAAAATTTAAATCTCACACTAAGATTAATATCATTCCAATGATCCATTATGGACCGAGCCATCCTTTGAATTAACTGATTCAACTAAAAAACTTTATATCTTTCACATCACCTCTGCTAGGAAATGCATTCTCTAAAAAAAATATGACACCCGTGATCCAATCTTTACTATAGTATCATTTTCTCGTTCACCAATGAACACTTAACTTTTAGACTGGTGTGAATATCTTATAAAGATACTCTTACTTTTACGAAGACCCAATTTTCCAAACATATTGAAAATTTTAAATATAGTCAGTCAATCCCCAAGATCTAAGATTACTCAGACTCATCTTTCTACCAATTTAAAGTTCATATAATGTCAATAGTATTGATTTTAAAAACATTTTGTTCAAAATATAACCAGTAGTTAACAAGATATCTCACCTAAAGGAAAACAACAAGTTAACCTGCACTATCATGGATTTTGTCATATCCAACAATATCCTATTTTTTCTCACTACAACACCACTTTGCTGAGATGTTTAAGGAATAGTCAAATGTCAGATTATGTTACTTTCATTACACAGATCCTTAATTTGATCTAATAGATATTCATGTCATCTATCCACTTGATTCTCTAACTCGCTCATATAGCGTTTAAGATACTCAAGTGCTTCACATTTCTAAGAAATCAAATAGATACAACTAAATAAATACAACCAAATAACATGAAGTTATCTATGAACGTAACGAAACATAAAATTTCATATCTTCTTGCCTTCATATTCATTGAACCACGAATGTCTGAATAGACTAACAGCAATGAAATTTAGCACAAATAGTTTTTCCAAATGGTTTTCTCATTATTTTACAAATATGACAAAGTTTAACTTAATAGTTAAGTATTCATCCATTATATTGCAAAATTATAAAACTATTTGCATATTGTCCAAAACCAACAATATCATTAATGTGCAAATTCACATTGTCTTTCTGAAAGTTAAAAAACATAGCCAAGTTTCAAAAAAAAATGAACAGATAAGATTCCGTTATATTTCGGGCATGCAGAGAATATCACACAAAATAAGAGATTGACTACTTTGTAACTTCAATTTATAAGTGGTTGTTTCTTTAACCTCCATTTTTGTTTTGTTCTCCATACCTATCTATCCCAACTATGAGGCATTTGACAAAAATGTTCAACTGTCTCTCAGTCTGTTCTTATCTCTAGACTTGTTCTTTTGTGATCTTTCTTCATTCTTCTTTCCTTTTTTGCATTCATTCTAGTCCTTCCATACTTGGAGTTCAAAACTCTCTTGGAACTAGACTTTACAATAAAAGTATTAGTTGTGAATTTTGCAGCACTATGCCACTCATCCTCAAGCTCAACGTGGCAAGTAACATCTTAGAAAGTTTTCACACTATCATTGTGAGTCAAACTGACTTTTAGGTGCTCCCACTTGGCAATAAAGGATCGGATCAAAATTTAAACTTTCTATTTATCGAAAAGGAAATGACCAGCTGACTACTACTCTCTAATCATATTAGAGATGACACTTAAATATTGTTTGATACTGTGACAAAATCACTTTTTATAGATATCAAACATTATGGTCATTTGTCTAAGAAGAGTTAGTAGTACCTTTATGTTTTACCATAAGGTGCACCTAGATGTCATGAGCGACTTATTGCTCACACTAGGGTATTATGTAATTAATCACAGATCTAACCAAGATTGCACGAACAGTAGAAATTATCATTTTCCATACCTCATAAACCTCTTGTTCTCTCCTTTATGGAGCAACATTGTCCACATTAAGGTTTTACATGACATTTTGATACCATTCAAGGTATCTTGTTCTTGCAGCACATTTCAAATTTTATGGCATCATATCTCATGATTGTCGTCATTCAATTTGTCATTTCTATTCAAAACCCCTAATAATAGATTTTAATGTTATGGTTTGAGTTTCTAAGAGAGTGGACGCTTATACTAATACTCATATCATACATAAAATTTTGTATTTCAAAATTAATATTCATAACAGATCAATATTAGGTATAGAATCAAAAGTTCATTATATTCCCAATCATCATCTATGATCATAATAAATCACCATCATAAATTTAATTTCAAAATACAAAATTCAATAGATTTATGTGAGAATTACTCAAATTTTATCCAAAAAAAAAAAAACATCCATTTAAATACACAAAATATTTAAATAATATTACGATTTTGGATGACAATTATTCAAATTCTATTAATGCAAAATTTTCATTTAAATACACAAAATATTTAAATATCATTTTAATTTCGGATGAAAATTACTCAAATTATACCGATTCAAAATTTTCAGTTAAAAGATCCTAATTTTCTTTTATTTACATGATCATTCACTTTAATAAACAAATCCAACAATTACTAAAAAGAAACTTTGTATTAAAAAAAATTAAAAGTTCCTTTATTACATGATCGTGCTCCTAACTAACAGTCATAATACGTAAAAGGAAACATGTAAATAAATTATCTTGTTGATGACATATCCATTTGGGATATCATATTTACAATTCTCTTAGATAGTTTATTCTTGAGAGTAAATCTGTTGATGGCTTGTGGAAAACTATTTATATTTTGGAATAAAATTTTCTTTACTTCGGTCTCTATATTTTTTACTTCTCATTTTTCTATTAATAATAGCCTCACATCATCCAGAATCATGTGTCCATTCTAAACAAGCAACTCATCAACTACGCTAACCCAATAAGAAGACAGAGAGTTTCTCAGTATATACACGTCATCCCCCCAAAAGGCATGACCCAATTGAATAAGTTTCAAACATTTCACTTCCATGATTTCCAAATGATCCGTCAAAGTATGAGATGAGTCATTCTGTGAGTCAATATTTGACCTAATTTCATCAAACACTTTGAACTTTTTAAATCTTTTTCCCTCCCCCAGAGGCCTGAAAGACTTTAAAAAAAAGTCCGATTATCATCATTTTTCCTGAAAATAGAAATAATATTAGGTTAGGTTTGCAACCAACCATAATATTAAAACAAATCCCAGAGTATTTATTTTACAAATATTTGCTCAAATTTTAAATAATTTTATATTAGAAAAACTTATTTTTCGAACATAATTAACTAGGCAAAAAATTTAAACAAATGATAAGTGAAAAATAAATCTTCATCCAGGTGGCCAAAATTAAGGAAATAGTTTTCTTAACACATATAGAAATTTTTAAAATTTTTTGTGTACCGAAAATAATTTTTCTATAATTTTATACAATTTTTAAGTTTAAAAATTAATAAAAGTTAATTTTCCAATATGAAAAATAAATTAAAAATTATAGAAAAATCCAAAAGGACGAAAAATTATTCCGATAAAAATTTCAGCCAAAACAGGGGCAGCATGCGCCCCCACGCGCTGCTGGAATGGGTTGTCCACAATAGACACACGCCCATTCTTCTTGGGTGGCGCGTGCATCTCACGCTTCGCCTTCTTGAAAAAGGATGGTTTCGAAATTTTAGCTATCCCCCATTTTCTAAATTTCTGAATTCAATGGTATTCTCGAATTTTCAATCGGAAGTCTTTAACCTAGGTTGTGGATCTCACTTGCCGCAGTCGAGATTATAGATTGGCCGGGTACTTTTTTTTTTTTTTTTTTTGGCGGATGGTCAGGTATTGTTTATCATCTTCTTCATTTTTTTGATTTTCGATCCAAATTTTGAATGATCATATTTTTCTCAATTCTTAACCATTTTTTGCGTTCTTTATATGGTTGGAAAGTATTTTTCAAAAGAAATCTAACCATATAAATTTCATGTCATAAAACATAATATTTTTACAGATCCAAGTACATTAAGTTTCGGTTATGGTTTGCTATATTTCATAATGTACTCATTAGATGCATACCAAATTTTGCATATTTTATCCTCATACAACAAGTATCGTACTGTATAAAATTGAGAGCATTCCATTAACCCATTTTCAAGTTGTCATCAATAAATCTTGAAAATTATTTTAGACATTTTCATTTTAATGCCGAACTAAAAAGACAGAAAACACCCTAAATTGTTTTGATACCAATGAACGGTCATATCTCTCTCAATTTTTAACCATTTTTTGTGTTCTTTATATGGTTGGAAAGCTTTTTTCAAGAGAAATCTAACCATATAAATTTCATGTCATGAAATACAATATTTTTGCAGATCCAAGTACATTAAGTTTCGGCTAAACTTTGCTATATCTCATAATATACTCATCAGATGCATGCCATATTTTGTAAATTTTATTCTCATGCAACAAATATCCTACTGTGTAAAATTGATAGCATTCCATTAAGCCATTTTCAAGTTGCCATTGATAAACCTTGAAAATTATTCTAAGCATTTTCATTTTTAATACCCAACTAAAGAGGCAGGAAACACCCTAAATTGTTCTGATTCTGATGAAGGTTTTCATATAAACCAACAAATAATTTTTATATGAGGAAATTACCGGATCTAAATTGGGTTAAAATCACTTATCTCTTTCCGACGGTTGAATATTGTCAGTTTAGAAAATATCACGTAAATTGGATCACTTTCTATATTTCACAATCCAAATACCTTGATGATGAAATGATCAAACTTCTTCAAGCCTTTTCTCTTTTGTTTCTCAAAATGTGAACTATTTCTCAATTTTCTTTGTTTTCATTTTTCTATACTTAAGAAAAATGGCCTTTCGCTTTTTCTTGTTGTTGTTTTCTCAATTCAAGTTTCTTCATACATGGAGAAAACAAAAGGGTGTCTTTTATTTAAGAGAGAAGAGATGGGAGTTGGGAGGTTAAGGGGTGGTTATAAAAAACGACCCCCACCCCCTTTTTAAATTTAAACAATAGTATGGTTCAGGTCTATCCTCATGGACGGACCCGTCCCATTTTCCAACAATAATATATTCTAATACTCCTCGTAGCGCCCCAGTAGTTAGAATTTTTGGTTTCTAGGAGTAAAATGTAATCGCTTGCCCTTGGTGGTTAGGTATCAGACATGTTCTGGAAGATTGTCAAGTTCACTTGGTCTAGAAGAACAAAATGCTAACACATTTGCTTCATGGGTATTACTTCTTCCCAAGTCTTTGTTTCCAAAACCTTAACCAATGATTTTCTTTTGCTTGGTTTCTGTCTCGTTCTTGCTATGCAATCGACTACTTGAATTATAATAATTGCTACAACAATGAGACAAGGCCGCCAGATAGGTAAGGTATCCTTTAACTCTTCAGCTTTCTTTGGATAT
Source organism: Dillenia suffruticosa (assembly GCA_033439265.1). Lineage (NCBI taxonomy): Eukaryota > Viridiplantae > Streptophyta > Magnoliopsida > Dilleniales > Dilleniaceae > Dillenia > Dillenia suffruticosa. The sequence continues at coordinate 20,217,350 of JAVTVX010000024.1, read as the reverse complement.
GTCAAAATCAAGTGCTGCAAATAAAAGGAGTTGATGTCTTTCTGTCACTGCATGGATACCTCAAAACTTCCCGTGCCCTCACGAGGACTGGGAGGCACATATTAAACTTTTCTTTCTTGCAATGACAATAATGATCCGTCAGATTCTCTCTCTCTCTCTCTCTCTCTCTCTCTCTCTCTCTCTCTCTCTATTACATTGACAAGTTGAAAGTTAATCAAGCATGGTAGTAGCATATCTTTACATGCTAATGGTGAAGATGAATAAACAAAAGTTGTATTTGTTGCTCTATGTAAAATGTTATGTGCAATATCTTTACCGCCATAACATTAATCAGAATTTAGTTCCAAAAATTTCTATATCTTTCCGATTTGTGCAGTATGCTGCATATAGCTGACTTGAGTGAAGTGCATGCGGATTGTGCAATTGATTTTGATATATTGTCAATTACTATTGTGCATGTTAGTTGTACTAAAGGGTAAGATGAATCGTTTGGAATGCCAATCGACGGCAGGTAGAGTGAACGCGGAAGACGATCTGACTTCGAACAACGATTGTTTCTAGGCAGATTGATTAAGGTAGAATGTGGCGATTAAACTAATGGGCAAGTGTGGACCTCAAACAAGCGGCGGTAGAATCGACAGCAGGCGGAGTGAACGAGGAAGACGAAAGGACTTCAAATGGCAACTAGTGGCTGTTTCTGGGTAGAATGATTGAGGAAGAATACGGCAAATAAACTGACGGCAAGTGTGGACCTCGAACAAGCGGCAGTATAATCGACAGCAAGCAGAGTGAACGAGGAAGACAATCGGACTTCAAACGGCGACTGGTGGCTATTTTTGGGCGGGTTGATCGAGAGAGAATGTGGCAATTAAATTGATGGCAAGCATGGACCGCAAACAGGTGGCGGTAAAATCAAAGAATTGATGGTGAATGATCGGACAACTGAGGCAATGGCCGTTGGAATAATAGTAGCATTTCTAAAGGCATTTTGTTTCGAATAGTGCAAAATATTTTTGGTTCATTATTGAAATCGTAAAAGTTTTTGAAAAGAATGTGAGTATTGTATTTTATGATTTTTTAATAATATTTTTACCCTTGTAAAAATAATGATTTCCATAATAAATGTAGAGATAATTATATGTCTGGTTCTTAAATTTTGTCCCTTTGTCACAAATTAGTCCTTACAATTAAAAATGTTATATTGTGATTATCAAACTTCCAAATTGTATCGTATTGATTCTTCCATTACAGGCGGTGACAGAATGGCATTTAACTGTTAACGTGAACTGACGTGACTGTCTACATAGTGGTACAGATACTGACATATCATTATCATATTAATTACTATAGATATTTCATGTTACCACGTCAACAATTTACTGACATGGCTGTGCCACGCTGTGAAATTATTGACGTGACACGCCACATCAGCATAAGAGGGTATTCTAGTTTTTCCACCGTTACTATACAGTTTTATCTTTTCACTCCATTATAGTGGTTTCTTTATACTTTAATAGAGAGAAAGATATTGAGAGTTCTAATATGAGAGAGAGAGAAAGAGGTTTAATCTCTCTCTTGATCTCGCAATTTCAATCTCTCTTAATCTGTCTACTCCATTATAGTGGCTTCTTCTACTCGTACTTTCAATCTCTTTTGTGATCACTCTTTGTCTCTCTGTCTTTCTCTCTCTCTCTCAAAGTTTAGGATTTTGAAATGGAAGAAGCTCCATTGAAGTGGAAGAAGCTCCATTGAAGTTTAGATGCAGTCATAATGCCATATTAGTGACTTCATGGATCTCTCGAAATCCATCTCGGAGGTTTTACGATTGACCTAATTTCTGGGTAAATTGAATAATTTTTTTTAAAACATAATTTCAAAATTTGAGATAAGAGACATTTTCTCCATTTTTTTAAACCACCATTTCATATGTGAAATTTTCTCCATTTTTTTATATAGGATAGGAATGCTTATGATTTTTTCTAATGGTATGATCTACCATTGTTTGATCTAGCAATTGATGTCATTTTAAGTCTCAGAAACAAAATTAAGGAGAAAAAGACAAAATATAGTTATGTGGTTGCTGATTGTAACATGAAAATGGGAGCTACAACTACCATGATCGAAAGGTTAAAGGAGAAAAATCAGATTTTGACTTTACAGAAATTAGAGACGGAGGAAATATGTTCAAAAATGAAGACAGTGAATCTAAATCTGTAAAAGCATGATATACAACAACACAATGTTTTAGCATTAGACATGTATAGTTAATCACTATTGTAATTTTAATATTTACTCTTATATTTAAAAATGAAAAAAATCCAAATTCTGTTTTGTCCTAATATAAAAAAATGTAAAAACGCTGTTATGAAATATGAATGAATGAAACATTGTAGTTGAATTTGTCAAAATGTATTCATAAAAAATTGGTTGGAGTAATGGATGAACCAATGTGTCCAACTTACATAATAGAAAAACTTTCAGTACATGGTGAATGAAACAATACAGACACAGCTTAGTATGCAGAAAAACCTTCAGATTGAGTCAAATATAGAACCTTCATTTAAAAAAAGAAGATAAAAAAACCTTCAGTGCATTGTACAAATAACATCACAATTCAGTACATTGCACTACAGAAAACTTGATGTTGTGCTATACTATGTTTCAAAAACATTACACTGTACTTTTAAAACATTCAAAAACATTACATCTTGCAGTTTCAGAAAACTTGTGTTACAATCTTAGACAATAGCTTAGAACTATTACAATTTCAGTACAAAGATTCTAGCTTCAAAGAGGTATTGGATTAACCACTTGTGACTGCTTTTAAGAAACTGGAGTAGTTGTTTCATTAACCTCATGGGACTGGTGGTCGGAAGCCTGAGATGAACTACCTTCGCCCTGCAATAATTGAATGGATTAGTCAAAAAACCAATCTTATTGTACACTTCATCACAATTTCAGCATGTAGGATAGTATAGTTAAAAAAAATGAAACTTAACCTTATTCTTGCATGATCTCTTGTTGTGTCCAACTTTCCTGTATATTGTACACTTGATTTTTGAATCAACTCTTGACAGTCATTGAGAATCTTTTGGTAGAAGTTCAGTAGCTTCCTTTCTCCTTTTCTTTGAAAGACATCTAGGTTTTCTTTTGTATATCGGAGGCAACAACGTTGGGATATCAATTTTGTGGGACCATTGCAAGGGTAAACAATTGGAGTATAGCATTCAGCATAAGCAAAGGGAGTATAGTAACCAAATACAAATTTTTCAATCTTATCATTTAATGAAAAAATGCAACTAATAGCATAAAAACACGGAAGGCCACATAATTCCCATTTTCTACAGCTGTATGTCCTATGGTCTAAATCTACTATAAATTTGTTACTAAATTTTGAAATCTCATAAATTCCACCACCGACCAATAAAGGAAACCAATGTTTGCTTTGTTTCTTTAAACTCTTAAGTTTTCCTTGAATGAAAGGACAAATTTCACTTTCAAAAAATGAAAATTGTAGTCCTATTTTCGTTAAACTTGGCCATCAAAACAATTTTGATAGACTGTAATAACTAATGACAAACAACTCTCTTGCATCCAATATCTTCGCATTAAAGGACTTACATAAACTATTGACTAATGTGTCACATTTATTGAATGAGGAAAATGTTGATCTTGTCCAAGTTGTTCTCTCCTTCTCCATCAATCATGCGTAGACTCTTGAGTCAATTCTACGGATTTCTATCATGCCACTAAGAAATTCAGTCTCATAAGTGACCCTTGCATCAGTATAAAATATATTCTTCAACTTTAAGTCAAGGAACTATTTGTGAAAGTTGTTATACAAATGTTTGACACATAATCTATGTTCAGAGTGGGGGGACAAGGCTGAAATTGCATTTATCAATCCCTAAAAGACATAAATCTACTATTCAAAAGTAGATAAAGGGAAAATTCTGCTATATAAAGGGTAATACATTGGATAGAAATTTACTATATGTAACAAATGATTAGGAAATTATCCAAATTCTGCTATATGCAAAAAATGGATAGAAATTCAACTATATGCAATACTGAATAGAAATTTTCATACTGAAATTTCTAATAGAAATTCCACTATTGGAAGAAAAATTGTACAACAAATTACTAAAGAAAACCAATACATACCTTCTGTTGATCAGAAATAAAAGTCCACCTTTTGTCATTTCCAGGGTCTATCAGCAAATGATCCAAAAACGATTTTCATGAATTAGTCTCCTCTAACTCAACAATGGCAAAAGGCAGAGGGAAAATTCTATCATTAAGATATTTGCTAACTGTAACCAGTAATTGCCCTCATTCTTGCAAGTTCTTTGGCTATTTTTTTGACTTTCTATGCTTTCATTCTTACACAAGCTAACCCAAATCTATCATTGGTTTTTTTTTTGCAACACATTTACTCTAATTTTTGGATCATCTTTCACATTCTTCACCCATATTTTGGCCAACCAAGCAGCTATTGCATATTTCCTCTTCCATGACCTTGCACAAGTATGTGTAGGTTTGTATGTGACCAACAACGCTGTCTTCTCATCACCTAATTTCTTTGTATATATCTATCAGTCACAGCTCTCAACACACCTCATCCTAATCCTAAAACTTGTCATTTTTTATATGTCTCAGGTTCTTTTTATTATAAATAGCGTAATCTTTCAACACTTATTTTAAAAAGTCTAAACTCTCAAAGATTCAGCCATTCCTCAGTTCTATGTTCATAGGGTTGTAATCTTTTTCGAACTCTTCATAACTAATCCTATCCCCTTTGGAATGCATCCCCTCATCATCACCATCAATGTTAGAAATAGTGTAATTTAAATCTTCTTCATATCCATAAAGAGATCATTCCGGTCATTCAAATTTACATAACCACCCTTATTTTTAGATTCATCCAAACACTCTGCATAATGATCCCTATTACTATCTAATAGGTTTATCTCTTCATCTTCACAATCACAATCTTCAAATCTGAAAGCTAGGGCATTGTCTTCAAAATCAATAATTAAATTCTCAAAATCATATTTTTCAGATTAATTACCCTGCATCTCTCCTTCCTCTTGTCTAAACTCTCTTTCATCAACAAAATAAGATTCATGTATACCATGTACTATATAGAAATGAACTTTCTTATTTGTTTTTAACATTTCAACAAAATATTCTAATAATACAGTATCACTTAAAAAATGATCGAATCCATCTCCATTAAACCGTACCGATATCCTTACAAAGTTTTTATAATCCAATTCTGCTACCATATTTTTTTATTCAACTAGTGACATTTTATCCCTATTACAATTATCAAAATAGTTCAGATCTCCACCTCATATTTTTAATACCCCACAAATTTACCCTGTGATGAACCATAGCAATAAATTTTATAAAATCCATATCTAATAAAGAAATGGAAACATATAAATTATTTTCACCCTAATTTAAGTCACAATCAATCAAATAAAAACCCTAATTTACAAACTATTTATTTGAAATTAAAACTTTCAATTAAAACTTTAAATTAGGAATCTCATATTTGAAATTAAAACCTCCAATTGAAACCCTAAAATAGAAACCCTAAAGTTGGAACCCTAAATTTGAAATTGAAATCCCCAATTGAAATCTTAATTTTCAAATCTAATTCGGTAACTATAATTTCAAATTAAACCACAATTTAAATCACAGTCAACAAAATAAAAAGCCTAATTTACGAACCCTTATTTGAAATTAAAACCCTCAATTGAAACCCTAAATTACGAATCTCTTACTTGAAATTAAAATTCCCAATTAAAACTCCAAAATTGAAATCCTGAATTTGAAATTAAAATTCTCAATTCAAAACCTAATTTTCAAATCTAAATCGGTAACCATAATTTCAAATTAAACCTCAAATTCATAAACCCTAAACAATTAATTTTTGAAACACTAATTTAAAACCCTAATTTAAAAAACTAATTTCAAACCATAATTTCAAACTAATAGTTTAACCACCTATTCATGAATAAACAAAATCTAAAAATAGAAACAAATATAAAAAATAAATAAATCCAACGGTTGGACATATCTTAAAGGACTTCTTTGACCTTGTTCTCTGATGATGGAAACCCCACCTTCGGGACCATAATAAATTCTCAAATATCTTCTTGATTGTAATAAACAACTAATTTATTTTATTTCCACATAATCTCTCTCAATTTCTCTCTTACTCTCTCTCAAGCTTTCTATCGCTCTCTCTCTTTTCATTATATTAAAGAAAACAAAAGATTCCTCCTTTCAAAAAATGTAAAAAATAATAAAATAATAAAAAAAAAGAAACAAAAGTCTCTGCGCGTGCTTCCGTTTCATTGGATGCAAGGGCTTCTCCTCTCTTCTTTGAGCTAGAGACTTAACTAGAAATTGGGCTTGAAGTTGGATAGATTTTAGTTTCAATTCTCAATTTCAACTTCATTTTGGACCTGCAAGCACATTTTAGACTAATTTGAGTAGAAAACTAATGAATGTAATCCACAAATACATTTTAAAAAAAATCCTAGAATTTGGGGCCAAATAAATATATATTTGATTCTCATTTTGATTTTAACAAGAGTTTTATACCTACTATCAATATAATATAACCCTACTCCTTTATTCGGATTTGGGACTAGCCATGGTAGAGTTCCTGTCACACCCCAGACGGGGGAGAAGCGTCAAGGGAACCCGGATCATAGACCGAGCCAACCATATCAACGAGGGCTTAGGAGTCCTCTTTAAGGTGGGTCCTCTTCCTTGGCGCCTGATCTGGGCAACCGAGAAAAACAACCAAAGAGCTCTAGGCAACCAGCCAACCTGTGCCTATGGGTACAATCAAGCCTGTTGCTTCTTCAGGTGTTCTACTCGGACACCTTAATCGGGATGAAATTCAATTATGGATAAAATATAAGAGTATCGTTTAATATGATTTGGATATATATAACAAAAATCTAAAAATATATCTGTTAGGAAAAATATCAAGATAGACTGTTGAAAAACTCGATACAAATTATCTATAAAAATATGAGTGTCAAGAATTTAATTGAAAGATGATTTTGATAGAAATAAGTAATATAGGAGAATACGAAACAATTAAATCATCTCTCTTATTATTTTAAGTTTTTATTAATAGTTTATTTTTTATTTCTTCTTTTTTATTATTTATTATTTTATGTTTATTTTTTTTAGTTTTATTTTCTTTATTTTTAATTTCAAACTTTAATTTTATGTTTTTTTTTATCCTATATTTATCTTTCAAACAATTGATATTAAAACTTGGGATTAAACTCAGGTAGTTGTTGTTTTTATATATATATATAACCTATTATTGATGCACCGCGGCACAACCCTGAGGAAGAGTAGCTCCATGGGCCACGCCATAAGGCACCGGGGTGCTTTTTGTCTATCTACATTCCTATATTTGTGCACCCTCTTCCTCCTATTCCGTGGATTCTTTTTTTTTTTTATTCGTCAAGCTAATCCCAAAACTTGTTGGCAGCATGTTCTACATTAGTATCCCCACCAAAAAGGGAATTTGACCTCAAGTTCACATCAAAATTTGGATATAACGACTCATCATCTGCATAGTGCCAGTAAAGATCTGCCATGGTGAATGTTTTCGTGATTCTTGTGGTCTCTAGCAAGCTGATGACATAAGTATTCGTTAATCTTCTTCAACCAGTTATACGCCCCAATTGGAAACTTTCTTTGCGCAAGAACATCACCACCTTATTCAAAGGTCAGAGCTCTTTTTTTTTTTTTTTTTTTTTAATAGAACTGATCAGTATTTAAAACTATATGATGTCTAATTCAGTTCGAGCATTGTCAAGATCAAATTATAAGAATTCTCCTAATGTAATCTTTGTAATTTTCAAGTTTCGAATCGAAAACTTAATTAAGAGATCTAATTTCCTTACCTACAAAGCTGACCGTCTATTGATACTTTTTTCACCAATGAGTTGTTCTTTTGTTCTTGGTTGTGGTTTCTTTCTATTTCTCTACCTTGCTGTGCTCCCACAGTAAGAGATTTAACAATCCTGCTGTTGATAACGCTGCTGAAAATCTGTCATAAGCTTTAATATTGTTTCCCCTTTTAAACAAAACTTCTCAATTCCGGCTAATGGAAATCAATTTGTCTCATCATAAAACGTTATAATGCCTGTTCATCTGATCTTGACATCTTCACTACTGGTTTTCCATACTACAATAGTTTTGTTTCTTTGTATCCAATTCACACACATCAAATGCACAGATCTCAATCTAATCAGGTTTGACAAGAATTTCAATTTTTAATTATTAAATCAGATGAGAACTAACATTCTCAAAACTTTAGGGCTTCTACTAGAAATAAAGTTGTTTGTCAATCTATTTCACAATTGTTAAGCAGCAATCAGACACTTCCAACAACTGCTGAGCATGCCAGAGCACATAAATCTGCCTGAACCTGAAAACAGCCTGCTAAGAAGCACAAAGGCCAAGTAAATACCATTATTCAAGTAAATACCCAATTTAAATATAATACACTTTAAGGCCCATAAAGACTCTTAAATCATTACATAGCACGGTGTACATACAAATATTTAATATAAAAAATTTAACAATTATGAACTATTTGACTATGGTTTCTACTTAAATTAAAAGCATTTAATAATTATCAATGTTTGAAAAACTTAATAGCAATGAACCATATTATTTTTCAAAATTACAGCACCCATTTCTTATTTATTTATTTATTTTATAATAAATCAAAAGATGCAATTTATGAATAAACCAAATTTCAAAAAAATAAAATTATAATAATAAAAAATAAAATGAACTCAATTCAACAAATCTCATTTTTCAATTAAATAAACAATTCAACTATTTGAAAAATACTCATCAATATACAAATTGTAACTCATCTCCCTTTTCGGTTCTTATGAATAGACAAATTAACAAATGAACAAAATTTGCAACTATTTTAAACGAAAGATATCCCCATAAAAAGATTGAACTCAAACTTAGTGTTTTCCTCTTTTCATCCCCCCCCCCCAAAAAAAAAATCCCTTTACTATCACAGAAAAAAATGACCCAAAGCGAAGCAAGAGCACCGAAACTTGTTGAAATAAATAAGAAATGTACTCAACCCTTACTAAAAATATTGAGAATACAAATTGAATAAGAATCTTTGTATATATATAGGGTAGATACAATAATACTTTTAATTCTTCTCATAAAAAACCACTGTCTTTTATTTACAAAACCTTAAATTCCTACAAAAATAATTTTCTTTATATAAAATAATATTGTAAGTAAAATAGCCATGAAAAGGAAAAACCCATAATGCTAAAACAGACTCCAGCCCAGGGACCAGCTATTCACGCCAAGCCTATTCATGGATATGATTAGAAAGGGGCCATGCCGAGGCTCAGCAGTTAACAATCTTAGGACATAATCAAAATTGGAACCCACTGGATTTTAGATTAAGGGCTGAAAGAAAATAAAAATCTAAAAGCAGAGTAAAATTTTCATGAATCAAGATTAATAAAGAAAAAGCTCCACTCCATTTGAAATCAGTTGAGAACACATCTTTCAGTTTATAATTCAAGATCATTTGTCCAATGCATTTTACAACTACATAAACATCCATAAACATCGTCAACAAGAGACATGTAGTAATAGAAGTAAAAGTAATTCTCTGGCCCAGAAAATACAAAATGTAGCCATTTTATTGATCAAATGCCCAACCTACTCCCCCCCCCCCCCCAAACAAGAGAAAAACACCCAAATCAACAAGAATGGCATAAAATGACCAGAATCAACCAACTCACTACCAGATCATTGTACAACTTTCCACAGAAAGAGAGGTAAATATCATCACAGATCAAAATTAAAGCCTGTAGAACAAATTAAGCCAATAAATAAAATGGGAAAGCAATGGAGATGTCAAAGAAGGAAGCAAATATAGATTACTCAAATTCAAACAAGTTTCTTATCACATGCTATAGAAATCTCAAATTGGGCACACAACTAGTGCAACAAAGAAACATGTCCATTAAGAAGAATCCAAATATATAGTGCACAACTTGAAGGGGTAGAGGAAAGTCATAACACAAAACTCTTAACTGACAGGAGAGGAGATCAACGCAATCTCCTTGCCTCCCTTTCAGATTCAAGAAGGGTGAGGATATCTCCTTCCCTGACTGGACCCTTCACATTCCTCATGATAAATCGGTTTTGGTCATCCAAAAACTTGACCCTAACTTGAGTCACTTGCCCTCTCGAACCAGTACGTCCCATAACTTTCACCACCACAGCATGCTTGATTGTAGACTCCATCCTGTTCATACATTACCAAGAAACATCCTAGTTAGCCCTGCAAATCATATTCACAAATGCTATTTACGGGTGAGCAGCCAAAAAATAATTCTATACAAGGGCATAGATCCATAATGCATTTGAGACAATGTACCTCCGACACTATACAACTACAGCAAACATTCAGCATGGTTGTTTGATATAAGGAGTTTGTAGGTAATTGCAAATAACCAGCACATTTATCTATGATATACCTAGAGCGGATACGTGTATACTATATAATATCGATATTTATTATTTTATGTTTTTAACACACTTTTTATACTAGGACTTGTGATAATTTATAAGAGGACAATAGTTGAGTAAATGACATGAATGGTATAAAGAGAGAAAGAACCTTAACAGCTAACCTAATCCACATCCTGAGAACCCCAAATGGCTAAAAAGAAATGCAAAGCTATAAGTCAGCTTATTTATGGCTGAGACCACGTCTATTCTATCGATCAAGACCTTTATGAGTTGAAAAGATTTCAGATCGACATAATTAGACCGGTTAAACTTCATAGAAACATTAGTTGACAGAAGTGAATACAGTCACTGATCTAAACATGATAAGGAGAAGGAAGAAGAAGAAGAGAAAGAGGCAACAAGATTAATCTAATATATACAACGAAAACAAAACAGAGAAGTCCACTGGAAACTAACGAAATCATAATACCCGCCAACATAATATCTTCAAAAACGACTAAAACAAGGAGAGACCTAGAAATCGTAGAAATAGCTAAGACTAAGAGATTCAGTTCATAAAACCCTAATAGGAGAGACGAAGGAGAAGGATTGGATCGAAAACAAACCTGTGCTGAACCGAGCCAAGCGAGAGAGAGAGAGAGAGAGAGAGAGAGAGAGAGAGAGAGAGAGAGCAGAAAAGGGCTCAAACGGCGGAAGGGAGAGGAGTAAACCTTGCTTCGTAGAACCCTAATTTCTATTTCAATGTGTCTGTTTAACCGACACTTCTACCGCCGATTTGATATAAAAGAGAATTTCATTTAGACTCATAGAAATCTATAAATACATATATAAATATATATATTTACAAAATTTCATGAAATCTTTGTAATATTTTATAATTTTTTTTTAAAATATTTTCTAATATTTATGAACACGTGACAAAATATTAACCCTTTTCTAAAATTTTTCAAGAATTTTACAAATTTTATGAAATTTTTTTTTAGAAGTTTTATAATATGCGTATTTTGTTTATTTTATACTATTCTAAAATAAATAAAGGATAATATTTCAAAAATAAAAATAATAATTAATTTAAAACATGTAAAAAAAAAGATAATATTTGACAACGAGAGGCTAAACTTATCAAAAAACATGTTAATCAAGTAAATAAAAATTATAAATTATACTAAAAAATTAATAATAAATATTGAAATCTTTTAAAATAATTACGACAGTTACCATAAAAGAATAGAAAAAGAAGTATAAAATTTTTTGCATAAGTTGAAGTTGTACATCGTTTAAAAATCCTAATAAAATATAAGTCAGTGAATACTTTATACAACTTATTTTTAGAATTCTGATTACATTTCGTAATTAATTATACAATGTTTAAACTATTAAAATTTTCATGTAATACTTATAATGTGAATTTCTTTGGGATTTTTGTAATTTATTAAGTTTAATTATCATATTCAATTTTCAATTTAATGACAACACCGTATAAGTAATTATTTTTATATTAAATTTTATATTTCACCGGTTTACATGTATATAATTTTTTATCTTTTGTTTTAGATTGTATATTTAGATTTTTTTTAAAAAAAAAAAAGAATTCTATCCCCTTTCGCTTATACTTAGATCTATTTTTATATTGAAACTTTTCAATGAACATAAAAATAATTAATTTAAAATAGGCAAAAAAGAAAAATAACATTTGGCAACTATAGTTGTACTTCTCTAAAAACCTAATAATGGAACAAGTGAAACCAAATCGAGCAAAAAATAATAATGACAATGATAATAAACATTAAAATCTTGTAAAATAGTTATGACAATATGAAGTTTTCTCACATCTAAGGAATCTTAAAAATATAAAAGTTCTTAAGGAATACTTTATACAACTCGTTTTTAAAATCTAAGTGTATCTTACCGTTACAACCTCTTAAATAACAAATGTAATATATATAATATGAATTTTTTTAGTATTTTTATAATTTATTAAATTTAATTATTATCTTTAATAATAAATGTAACGACAATAGAGAATAATTTGTAATTATTTTTTTATAGAATTTTGCATTTTAATACATTCCATGTGTATAAATTCTTTTTCAAATTTTTTTACTTCGAATGATATATTTATATATGTTTTTTTTCCCAAATCTTCTCTCTTCAACTATACCTTACTCTTTTATTGTCGATATAGTTTGTCTTTTCTTATTATCTCTACTGTTGAAGGTGGATTTTTCTCCACATATGAACTATTCTACTGACCCAAGCGGGGAATCGGTGTTGATTAGTCTTATGGGCCTTCGTGGTGAAAAGACCTGCAAGTACCTGCCGAAGGTGGTCTGGCGAAGGAAACTCCGACACTGAAATTAAAAAGAAAAGTGGTAAAGAAAGAGAACAAATTGAGTCAAGTTTTAGATTAGTCGTGTGTAACCTCTGTATGATATGTGTTTGTAGAGTTATTGAACGTATCTGGCAGGTCGTCTTTGTTTAGTATATATAACATAAGTCTCTTGTTTAGGGATATAGAAACCGTCTTATGGAAAGATCACTAGAAATCTTTCAAAAATACAAGGACTATAGTCAAGAATTTTGAAGAGATTTAAAATCTTATAGATTATGTGAAGTTTAAGTTGTCACAGAAATTCACTGTTTTATTGAATGAGATAAAATTTCTTCCTTATCAGGCTAGATTACTCCCAAAATTATGAAAAATTCAAATTTTAGGTGATCATGATTTTGATTCATCAGACATATATGTTATTTGGTAGAAGGCCAGTCGACAGGAGTTGAGAGAAGGGACAGCGAGAGGGTTCTAACCGAGTAGTATTTGAGAGACATAGGTGAGAGAGCTCAACTGAGAGAGAGAGTTCAATCGTTTTAGGTATTTACTAAAAGGCCCCTAGGTGATTTGTAGTTATGGCCTAGTAGGCGTATTTGTCTCCGGGCTTTATGATTATGGTTTGTTGGTAATAAATATGAGAATTTAAATTTTATTTTTGACTTCAATCTCACTTCAATCTATGAAGTATAATTAGGCAACTCGTTCTCCCTTTTCTTGTGTTCTTTCTCCCTCCTTTCTCTAGCCCCTTGCTCCTCCTTTTCTAAGTGGCTTGTCTTAAATGTTTGGCACCACTATGATGACCTACCCCTAAGAATGCCAAAATTGCAGCAAATATCAAAGTTAAAAGGTACCATTAAGCAAGCCGTCACTTATTAACCATATAGATATAAGCGTGAAAGGTCTCTTGCCATGTCGATTTTTGTCGTCCTCCAGTTGGCGGGGTATGATTGGTAGGTGGTGGGCTGGTGGTCTGATGTGGCTTGTCTTTTTTTTTGGGAACATTTGGCGGTTGCTTGTTGTGTGGAACACACGCCACATCAGCATAAGAGGGTATTCTGGTTTTTCCACCGTTACTATACAGTTTTATCTTTTCACTCCGTTATAGTGGTTTCTTTATACTTTAATAGAGAGAAAGATATTGAGAGTTCTAATATGAGAGAGAGAGAAAGAGGTTTAATCTCTCTCTTGATCTCGCAATTTCAATCTCTCTTAATCTGTCTACTCCATTATAGTGGCTTCTTCTACTCGTACTTTCAATCTCTTTTGTGATCACTCTTTGTCTCTCTGTCTTTCTCTCTCTCTCTCAAAGTTTAGGATTTTGAAATGGAAGAAGCTCCATTGAAGTGGAAGAAGCTCCATTGAAGTTTAGATGCAGTCATAATGCCATATTAGTGACTTCATGGATCTCTCGAAATCCATCTCGGAGGTTTTACGATTGACCTAATTTCTGGGTAAATTGAATAATTTTTTTTTAAACATAATTTCAAAATTTGAGATAAGAGACATTTTCTCCATTTTTTTAAACCACCATTTCATATGTGAAATTTTCTCCATTTTTTATATAGGATAGGAATGCTTATGATTTTTTCTAATGGTATGATCTACCATTGTTTGATCTAGCAATTGATGTCATTTTAAGTCTCAGAAACAAAATTAAGGAGAAAAAGACAAAATATAGTTATGTGGTTGCTGATTGTAACATGAAAATGGGAGCTACAACTACCATGATCGAAAGGTTAAAGGAGAAAAATCAGATTTTGACTTTACAGAAATTAGAGACGGAGGAAATATGTTCAAAAATGAAGACAGTGAATCTAAATCTGTAAAAGCATGATATACAACAACACAATGTTTTGGCATTAGACATGTATAGTTAATCACTATTGTAATTTTAATATTTACTCTTATATTTAAAAATGAAAAAAATCCAAATTCTGTTTTGTCCTAATATAAAAAAATGTAAAAATGCTGTTATGAAATATGAATGAATGAAACATTGTAGTTGAATTTGTCAAAATGTATTCATAAAAAATTGGTTGGAGTAATGGATGAACCAATGTGTCCAACTTACATAATAGAAAAACTTTCAGTACATGGTGAATGAAACAATACAGACACAGCTTAGTATGCAGAAAAACCTTCAGATTGAGTCAAATATAGAACCTTCATTTAAAAAAAGAAGATAAAAAAACCTTCAGTGCATTGTACAAATAACATCACAATTCAGTACATTGCACTACAGAAAACTTGATGTTGTGCTATACTATGTTTCAAAAACATTACACTGTACTTTTAAAACATTCAAAAACATTACATCTTGCAGTTTCAGAAAACTTGTGTTACAATCTTAGACAATAGCTTAGAACTATTACAATTTCAGTACAAAGATTCTAGCTTCAAAGAGGTATTGGATTAACCACTTGTGACTGCTTTTAAGAAACTGGAGTAGTTGTTTCATTAACCTCATGGGACTGGTGGTCGGAAGCCTGAGATGAACTACCTTCGCCCTGCAATAATTGAATGGATTAGTCAAAAAACCAATCTTTATTGTACACTTCATCACAATTTCAGCATGTAGGATAGTATAGTTAAAAAAAATGAAACTTAACCTTATTCTTGCATGATCTCTTGTTGTGTCCAACTTTCCTGTATATTGTACACTTGATTTTTGAATCAACTCTTGACAGTCATTGAGAATCTTTTGGTAGAAGTTCAGTAGCTTCCTTTCTCCTTTTCTTTGAAAGACATCTAGGTTTTCTTTTGTATATCGGAGGCAACAACGTTGGGATATCAATTTTGTGGGACCATTGCAAGGGTAAACAATTGGAGTATAGCATTCAGCATAAGCAAAGGGAGTATAGTAACCAAATACAAATTTTTCAATCTTATCATTTAATGAAAAAATGCAACTAATAGCATAAAAACACGGAAGGCCACATAATTCCCATTTTCTACAGCTGTATGTCCTATGGTCTAAATCTACTATAAATTTGTTACTAAATTTTGAAATCTCATAAATTCCACCACCGACCAATAAAGGAAACCAATGTTTGCTTTGTTTCTTTAAACTCTTAAGTTTTCCTTGAATGAAAGGACAAATTTCACTTTCAAAAAATGAAAATTGTAGTCCTATTTTCATTAAACTTGGCCATCAAAACAATTTTGATAGACTGTAATAACTAATGACAAACAACTCTCTTGCATCCAATATCTTCGCATTAAAGGACTTACATAAACTATTGACTAATGTGTCACATTTATTGAATGAGGAAAATGTTGATCTTGTCCAAGTTGTTCTCTCCTTCTCCATCAATCATGCGTAGACTCTTGAGTCAATTCTACGGATTTCTATCATGCCACTAAGAAATTCAGTCTCATAAGTGACCCTTGCATCAGTATAAAATATATTCTTCAACTTTAAGTCAAGGAACTATTTGTGAAAGTTGTTATACAAATGTTTGACACATAATCTATGTTCAGAGTGGGGGGACAAGGCTGAAATTGCATTTATCAATCCCTAAAAGACATAAATCTACTATTCAAAAGTAGATAAAGGGAAAATTCTGCTATATAAAGGGTAATACAGTGGATAGAAATTCTACTATATGTAACAAATGATTAGGAAATTATCCAAATTCTGCTATATGCAAAAAATGTATAGAAATTCAACTATATGCAATACTGAATAGAAATTTTCATACTGAAATTTCTAATAGAAATTCCACTATTGGAAGAAAAATTGTACAACAAATTACTAAAGAAAACCAATACATACCTTCTGTTGATCAGAAATAAAAGTCCACCTTTTGTCATTTCCAGGGTCTATCAGCAAATGATCCAAAAACGATTTTCATGAATTAGTCTCCTCTAACTCAACAATGGCAAAAGGCAGAGGGAAAATTCTATCATTAAGATATTTGCTAACTGTAACCAGTAATTGCCCTCATTCTTGCAAGTTCTTTGGCTATTTTTTTGACTTTCTATGCTTTCATTCTTACACAAGCTAACCCAAATCTATCATTGGTTTTTTTTTTGCAACACATTTACTCTAATTTTTGGATCATCTTTCACATTCTTCACCCATATTTTGGCCAACCAAGCAGCTATTGCATATTTCCTCTTCCATGACCTTGCACAAGTATGTGTAGGTTTGTATGTGACCAACAACGCTGTCTTCTCATCACCTAATTTCTTTGTATATATCTATCAGTCACAGCTCTCAACACACCTCATCCTAATCCTAAAACTTGTCATTTTTTATATGTCTCAGGTTCTTTTTATTATAAATAGCGTAATCTTTCAACACTTATTTTAAAAAGTCTAAACTCTCAAAGATTCAGCCATTCCTCAGTTCTATGTTCATAGGGTTGTAATCTTTTTCGAACTCTTCATAACTAATCCTATCCCCTTTGGAATGCATCCCCTCATCATCACCATCAATGTTAGAAATAGTGTAATTTAAATCTTCTTCATATCCATAAAGAGATCATTCCGGTCATTCAAATTTACATAACCACCCTTATTTTTAGATTCATCCAAACACTCTGCATAATGATCCCTATTACTATCTAATAGGTTTATCTCTTCATCTTCACAATCACAATCTTCAAATCTGAAAGCTAGGGCATTGTCTTCAAAATCAATAATTAAATTCTCAAAATCATATTTTTCAGATTAATTACCCTGCATCTCTCCTTCCTCTTGTCTAAACTCTCTTTCATCAACAAAATAAGATTCATGTATACCATGTACTATATAGAAATGAACTTTCTTATTTGTTTTTAACATTTCAACAAAATATTCTAATAATACAGTATCACTTAAAAAATGATCGAATCCATCTCCATTAAACCGTACCGATATCCTTACAAAGTTTTTATAATCCAATTCTGCTACCATATTTTTTTATTCAACTAGTGACATTTTATCCCTATTACAATTATCAAAATAGTTCAGATCTCCACCTCATATTTTTAATACCCCACAAATTTACCCTGTGATGAACCATAGCAATAAATTTTATAAAATCCATATCTAATAAAGAAATGGAAACATATAAATTATTTTCACCCTAATTTAAGTCACAATCAATCAAATAAAAACCCTAATTTACAAACTATTTATTTGAAATTAAAACTTTCAATTAAAACTTTAAATTAGGAATCTCATATTTGAAATTAAAACCTCCAATTGAAACCCTAAAATAGAAACCCTAAAGTTGGAACCCTAAATTTGAAATTGAAATCCCCAATTGAAATCTTAATTTTCAAATCTAATTCGGTAACTATAATTTCAAATTAAACCACAATTTAAATCACAGTCAACAAAATAAAAAGCCTAATTTACGAACCCTTATTTGAAATTAAAACCCTCAATTGAAACCCTAAATTACGAATCTCTTACTTGAAATTAAAATTCCCAATTAAAACTCCAAAATTGAAATCCTGAATTTGAAATTAAAATTCTCAATTCAAAACCTAATTTTCAAATCTAAATCGGTAACCATAATTTCAAATTAAACCTCAAATTCATAAACCCTAAACAATTAATTTTTGAAACACTAATTTAAAACCCTAATTTAAAAAACTAATTTCAAACCATAATTTCAAACTAATAGTTTAACCACCTATTCATGAATAAACAAAATCTAAAAATAGAAACAAATATAAAAAATAAATAAATCCAACGGTTGGACATATCTTAAAGGACTTCTTTGACCTTGTTCTCTGATGATGGAAACCCCACCTTCGGGACCATAATAAATTCTCAAATATCTTCTTGATTGTAATAAACAACTAATTTATTTTATTTCCACATAATCTCTCTCAATTTCTCTCTTACTCTCTCTCAAGCTTTCTATCGCTCTCTCTCTTTTCATTATATTAAAGAAAACAAAAGATTCCTCCTTTCAAAAAATGTAAAAAATAATAAAATAATAAAAAAAAAGAAACAAAAGTCTCTGCGCGTGCTTCCGTTTCATTGGATGCAAGGGCTTCTCCTCTCTTCTTTGAGCTAGAGACTTAACTAGAAATTGGGCTTGAAGTTGGATAGATTTTAGTTTCAATTCTCAATTTCAACTTCATTTTGGACCTGCAAGCACATTTTAGACTAATTTGAGTAGAAAACTAATGAATGTAATCCACAAATACATTTTAAAAAAAATCCTAGAATTTGGGGCCAAATAAATATATATTTGATTCTCATTTTGATTTTAACAAGAGTTTTATACCTACTATCAATATAATATAACCCTACTCCTTTATTCGGATTTGGGACTAGCCATGGTAGAGTTCCTGTCACACCCCAGACGGGGGAGAAGCGTCAAGGGAACCCGGATCATAGACCGAGCCAACCATATCAACGAGGGCTTAGGAGTCCTCTTTAAGGTGGGTCCTCTTCCTTGGCGCCTGATCTGGGCAACCGAGAAAAACAACCAAAGAGCTCTAGGCAACCAGCCAACCTGTGCCTATGGGTACAATCAAGCCTGTTGCTTCTTCAGGTGTTCTACTCGGACACCTTAATCGGGATGAAATTCAATTATGGATAAAATATAAGAGTATCGTTTAATATGATTTGGATATATATAACAAAAATCTAAAAATATATCTGTTAGGAAAAATATCAAGATAGACTGTTGAAAAACTCGATACAAATTATCTATAAAAATATGAGTGTCAAGAATTTAATTGAAAGATGATTTTGATAGAAATAAGTAATATAGGAGAATACGAAACAATTAAATCATCTCTCTTATTATTTTAAGTTTTTATTAATAGTTTATTTTTTATTTCTTCTTTTTTATTATTTATTATTTTATGTTTATTTTTTTTAGTTTTATTTTCTTTATTTTTAATTTCAAACTTTAATTTTATGTTTTTTTTTATCCTATATTTATCTTTCAAACAATTGATATTAAAACTTGGGATTAAACTCAGGTAGTTGTTGTTTTTATATATATATATAACTTATTATTGATGCACCGCGGCACAACCCTGAGGAAGAGTAGCTCCATGGGCCACGCCATAAGGCACCGGGGTGCTTTTTGTCTATCTACATTCCTATATTTGTGCACCCTCTTCCTCCTATTCCGTGGATTTTTTTTTTTTTTTATTCGTCAAGCTAATCCCAAAACTTGTTGGCAGCATGTTCTACATTAGTATCCCCACCAAAAAGGGAATTTGACCTCAAGTTCACATCAAAATTTGGATATAACGACTCATCATCTGCATAGTGCCAGTAAAGATCCGCCATGGTGAAAGTTTTCGAGATTCTTGTGGTCTCTAGCAAGCTGATGACATAAGTATTCGTTAATCTTCTTCAACCAGTTATACGCCCCAATTGGAAACTTTCTTTGTGCAAGAACATCATCACCTTATTCAAAGGTCAGAGCTCTCTTTTTTTTTTTTTTTTTTTTTTTTTTTTAATAGAACTGATCAGTATTTAAAACTATACGATGTCTAATTCAGTTCGAGCATTGTCAAGATCAAATTATAAGAATTCTCCTAATGTAATCTTTGTAATTTTCAAGTTTCGAATCGAAAACTTAATTAAGAGATCTAATTTCCTTACCTACAAAGCTGACCGTCTATTGATACTTTTTTCACCAATGAGTTGTTCTTTTGTTCTTGGTTGTGGTTTCTTTCTATTTCTCTACCTTGCTGTGCTCCCACAGTAAGAGATTTAACAATCCTGCTGTTGATAACGCTGCTGAAAATCTGTCATAAGCTTTAATATTGTTTCCCCTTTTAAACAAAACTTCTCAATTCCGGCAAACGGAAATCAATTTGTCTCATCATAAAACGTTATAATGCCTGTTCATCTGATCTTGACATCATCACTACTGGTTTTCCATACTACAATAGTTTTGTTTCTTTGTATCCAATTCACACACATCAAATGCACAGATCTCAATCTAATCAGGTTTGACAAGAATTTCAATTTTTAATTATTAAATCAGATGAGAACTAACATTCTCAAAACTTTAGGGCTTCTACTAGAAATAAAGTTGTTTGTCAATCTATTTCACAATTGTTAAGCAGCAATCAGACACTTCCAACAACTGCTGAGCATGCCAGAGCACATAAATCTGCCTGAACCTGAAAACAGCCTGCTAAGAAGCACAAAGGCCAAGTAAATACCATTATTCAAGTAAATACCCAATTCAAGTATAATACACTTTAAGGCCCATAAAGACTCTTAAATCATTACATAGCACGGTGTACATACAAATATTTAATATAAAAAATTTAACAATTATGAACTATTTGACTATGGTTTCTACTTAAATTAAAAGCATTTAATAATTATCAATGTTTGAAAAACTTAATAGCAATGAACCATATTATTTTTCAAAATTACAGCACCCATTTCTTATTTATTTATTTATTTTATAATAAATCAAAAGATGCAATTTATGAATAAACTAAATTTCAAAAAAATAAAATTATAATAATAAAAAATAAAATGAACTCAATTCAACAAATCTCATTTTTCAATTAAATAAACAATTCAACTATTTGAAAAATACTCATCAATAGACAAATTGTAACTCATCGCCCTTTTCGGTTCTTATGAATAGACAAATTAACAAATGAACAAAATTTGCAACTATTTTAAACGAAAGATATCCCCATAAAAAGATTGAACTCAAACTTAGTGTTTTCCTCTTTTCTTCCCCCCCCCCCCCCAAAAAAAATCCCTTTACTATCACAGAAAAAAATGACCCACAGCGAAGCAAGAGCACCGAAACTTGTTGAAATAAATAAGAAATGTACTCAACCCTTACTAAAAATATTGAGAATACAAATTGAATAAGAATCTTTGCATATATATAGGGTAGATACAATAATACTTTTAATTCTTCTCATAAAAAACAACTGTCTTTTATTTACAAAACCTTAAATTCCTACAAAAATAATTTTCTTTATATAAAATATTATTGTAAGTAAAATAGCCATGAAAAGGAAAAACCCATAATGCTAAAACAGACTCCAGCCCAGGGACCAGCTATTCACGCCAAGCCTATTCATGGATATGATTAGAAAGGGGCCATGTCGAGGCTCAGCAGTTAACAATCTTAGGACATAATCAAAATTGGAACCCACTGGATTTTAGATTAAGGGCTGAAAGAAAATAAAAATCTAAAAGCAGAGTAAAATTTTCATGAATCAAGATTAATAAAGAAAAAGCTCCACTCCATTTGAAATCAGTTGAGAACACATCTTTCAGTTTATAATTCAAGATCATTTGTCCAATGCATTTTACAACTACATAAACATCCATAAACATCGTCAACAAGAGACATGTAGTAATAGAAGTAAAAGTAATTCTCTGGCCCAGAAAATACAAAATGTAGCCATTTTATTGATCAAATGCCCTACCTACTCCCCCCCCCCCCCAAACAAGAGAAAAACACCCAAATCAACAAGAATGGCATAAAATGACCAGAATCAACCAACTCACTACCAGATCATTGTACAACTTTCCACAGAAAGAGAGGTAAATATCATCACAGATCAAAATTAAAGCCTGAAGAACAAATTAAGCCAATAAATAAAGTGGGAAAGCAATGGAGATGTCAAAGAAGGAAGCAAATATAGATTACTCAAATTCAAACAAGTTTCTTATCACATGCTATAGAAATCTCAAATTGGGCACACAACTAGTGCAACAAAGAAACATGTCCATTAAGAAGAATCCAAATATATAGTGCACAACTTGAAGGGGTAGAGGAAAGTCATAACACAAAACTCTTAACTGACAGGAGAGGAGATCAACGCAATCTCCTTGCCTCCCTTTCAGATTCAAGAAGGGTGAGGATATCTCCTTCCCTGACTGGACCCTTCACATTCCTCATGATAAATCGGTTCTGGTCATCCAAAAACTTGACCCTAACTTGAGTCACTTGCCCTCTCGAACCAGTACGTCCCATAACTTTCACCACCACAGCATGCTTGATTGTAGACTCCATCCTGTTCATACATTACCAAGAAACATCCTAGTTAGCCCTGCAAATCATATTCACAAATGCTATTTACGGGTGAGCAGCCAAAAAATAATTCTATACAAGGGCATAGATCCATAATGCATTTGAGACAATGTACCTCCGACACTATACAACTACAGCAAACATTCAGCATGGTTGTTTGATATAAGGAGTTTGTAGGTAATTGCAAATAACCAGCACATTTATCTATGATATACCTAGAGCGGATACGTGTATACTATATAATATCGATATTTATTATTTTATGTTTTTAACACACTTTTTATACTAGGACTTGTGATAATTTATAAGAGGACAATAGTTGAGTAAATGACATGAATGGTATAAAGAGAGAAAGAACCTCAACAGCTAACCTAATCCACATCCTGAGAACCCCAAATGGCTAAAAAGAAATGCAAAGCTATAAGTCAGCTTATTTATGGCTGAGACCACGTCTATTCTATCGATCAAGACCTTTATGAGTTGAAAAGATTTCAGATCGACATAATTAGACCGGTTAAACTTCATAGAAACATTAGTTGACAGAAGTGAATACAGTCACTGATCTAAACATGATAAGGAGAAGGAAGAAGAAGAAGAGAAAGAGGCAACAAGATTAATCTAATATATACAACGAAAACAAAACAGAGAAGTCCACTGGAAACTAACGAAATCATAATACCCGCCAACATAATATCTTCAAAAACGACTAAAACAAGGAGAGACCTAGAAATCGTAGAAATAGCTAAGACTAAGAGATTCAGTTCATAAAACCCTAATAGGAGAGACGAAGGAGAAGGATTGGATCGAGAACAAACCTGTGCTGAACCGAGCCAAGCGAGAGAGAGAGAGAGAGAGAGAGAGAGAGAGAGAGAGAGAGAGGGAGAGAGAAGAAAAGGGCTCAAACGGCGGAAGGGAGAGGAGTAAACCTTGCTTCGCAGAACCCTAATTTCTATTTCAATGTGTCTGTTTAACCGACACTTCTACCGCCGATTTTATATAAAAGAGAATTTCATTTAGACTCATAGAAATCTATAAATACATATATATAAATATATATATTTACAAAATTTCATGAAATCTTTGTAATATTTTATAATTCTTTTTAAATATTTTCTAATATTTATGAACACGTGACAAAATATTAACCCTTTTCTAAAATTTTTCAAGAATTTTACAAATTTTATGAAATTTTTTTTAGAAGTTTTATAATATGCGTATTTTGTTTATTTTATACTATTCTAAAATAAATAAAGAATAATATTTCAAAAATAAAAATAATAATTAATTTAAAACATGTAAAAATAAAGATAATATTTGACAACGAGAGGCTAAACTTATCCAAAACCATGTTAATCAAATAAATAAAAATTATAAATTATACTAAAAAATTAATAATAAATATTAAATTTTTTTAAAATAATTACGACAGTTACCATAAAAGAATAGAAAAAGAATTATAAAGTTTTTGTATAAGTTGAAGTTGTACATCGTTTAAAAATCCTAATAAAATATAAGTCAGTGAATACTTTATACAATTTATTTTTAGAATTCTAATTACATTTCGTAATTAATTATACAATGTTTAAACTATTAAAATTTTCATGTAATACTTATAATGTGAATTTCTTTGGGATTTTTGTAATTTACTAAGTTTAATTATCATATTCAATTTTCAATTTAATGACAACACTGTATAAGTAATTATTTTTATATTAAATTTTATATTTCAATGGTTTACATGTATATAATTTTTTTTCTTTTGTTTCAGATTGTATATTTAGATTTTTTTTTGTTTAAAAAAAAAAGAATTCTATCCCTTTTCACTTATACTTTGCTCTATTTTTATATTGAAACTTTTCGATGAACATAATAATAATTAATTTAAAATAGGCAAAAAAGAAAAATAACATTTGGCAACTATAGTTGTATTTCTCTAAAAACCTAATAATGGAACAAGTGAAACCAAATCGAGCAAAAAATAATAATGACAATAATAATAAACATTAAAATCTTGTAAAATAGTTATGACAATATGAAGTTTTCTCACATTTAAGGAATCTTAAAAATATAAAAGTTCTTAAGGAATACTTTATACAACTCGATTTTAAAATCTAAGTGTATCTTACCGTTACAACCTCTTAATAACAAATGTAATATATATAATATGAATTTTTTTAGTATTTTTATAATTTATTAAATTTAATTATTATCTTTAATAATAAATGTAACGACAATAGAGAATAATTTGTAATTATTTTTTTATAGAATTTTGCATTTTAATACATTCCATGTGTATAAATTCTTTTTCAAATTCTTTTGCTTCGAATGATATATTTATATATGTTTTTTTTCCCAAATTTTCTCTCTTCAACTATTCCTTACTCTTTTATTGTCGATATAGTTTGTCTTTTCTTATTATCTCTACTGTTGAAGGTGGATTTTTCTCCACATATGAACTATTCTACTAACCCAAGTGGGGAATCGGTACTGATTAGTCTTCTGGGCCTTCGTGGTGAAAAGACCTGCAAGTACCTGCCGAAGGTGGTCTGGCGGAGGAAACTCCGACACTGAAATTAAAAAGAAAAGTGGTAAAGAAAGAGAACAAATTGAGTCAAGTTTTAGATTAGTCATGTGTAACCTCTGTATGATATGTGTTTATAGAGTTATTGAACGTACCTAGCAAGTCGTCTTTGTTTAGTATATATAACATAAGTCTCTCGTTTAGGGATATAGAAACCCTAACTGTCTTATGGAAAGATCACTAGAAATCTTTCAAAAATACAGGGACTATAGTCAAGAATTTTTAAGAGATTTAGAATCTTATAGATTATGTGAAGTTTAAGTTGTCACAGAAATTCACTGTTTTATTGAATGAGATAAAATTTCTTCCTTATCAAGCTAGATTACTCCCAAAATTATGGAAAATTCAAATTTTAGGTGATCATGATTTTGATTCATCAGACATATATGTTATTTGGTAGAAGGCCAGTCGACAGGAGTTGAGAGAAGGGACAGCGAGAGGGTTCTAACCAAGTAGTATTTGAGAGACATAGGTGAGAGAGCTCAACTGAGAGAGAGAGATCAATCGTTTTAGGTATTTACTAAAAGGCCCCTGGTGATTTGTAGTTATGGCCTAGTAGGCCTGTTTGTCTCTCGGCTTTATGATTATGGTTTGTTGGGTCATGTACCATCATTTTCAATTTTTATTCGTTAAATCATTGTATTTATAAAAAACTAATAAGTAATAAATATGAGAATTTAAATTTTATTTTTGACTTCAATCTCACTTCAATCTATGAAGTATAATTAAGCAACTCGTTCTCCCTTTTCCTGTGTTCTTTCTCCCTCCTCTCTCTAGCCCCTTGCTCCTCCTTTTCTAAGTGGCTTGTCTTAAATGTTTGGCACCACTATGATGACCTACCCCTAAGAATGCCAAAATTGCAGCAAATATCAAAGTTAAAAGGTACTATTAAGCAAGCCGTCACTTATTAACCATATAGATATAAGCGTGAAAGGTCTCTTGCCATCTCGATTTTTGTCGTACTCCAATTGGCGGGGTATGATTGGTGGGTGGTGAGCTGGTGGTCTGATGTGGCTTGTCTTTTTTTTGGGAACATTTGGCGGTTGCTTGTTGCGTGGAACTCATGCTTGGGCCTGTTGGGAGGACTCTTTATGAGATTTCTTTTCTGCCCCTATTTGTGAGATTCATTTTTTGCCCCCATTTTTTTTAAAATGCATTTCTATTTTGCTTTTGTCATTGTTGGATAGTTTGGCCTGTTTCATAAAATTGACCTCATGATTGACACTGAATTGTTCTTCTACAGTGTGTTGTGCGAATTAGTTGGGGAGGGTGGCGTGCTTCATGACGATTGTGGTGCATGAGAGCTATTGCTTTATGCTCTCTCTATCTCCGTCTTTCTCTCTCTCTTTCTTTCTTTCTTTGGATGGGTTAAATGGAAGCCATTTCGGAGAGAAAGATTGCGCTCTGTCTTTGCCTTTCTCTGCTGTTCGTTCTCTCTATTAGGGGGTGGATGGAGATGGTAGCTACTTGTTATCTTCAACCAGGAGAGGAAGATTGTGATGGATATTGCCTCTTTGGTCATTCGTGGATTAACCCTAATGAGATCCCAATCGGTACCATTGTCTCTTTTGATTGATTTTGCCTCTCTTCAACTATTGGTACTACTTCGGGGAAAGGAAAACGGCTTTGGCTTTTTCTTTTTCTTTTTTTTTTTTTAATTTTTCAGGCCTGCACACACAGGCACGCAAATGGTTTCCTGTTATGGTGATGATGTATATATTTAATTGTTATTATTCTGTTTGTCTGTCTGGAGTTTCGTGGACAGGCTACTTTTTTTCTTTTCTAGAGAGGTGGGGTTGGGTTTCTCTTTGTTGTTATTTCTAACTCTTGGCATAGTCTCATACAAACAAGAAGCTTTTTTGCACCTAGTTTCCTTTTGTGTGTGATTGATGATGAATGTATATTTAGTTATTGTTTTGTTTGTGCGTGTAAGGTTTTGCGGAGATGTCACTTTTTTTCTGTCTTTTTTAGACGTGCATTGTTATTGTTGCGCTAACAAAAAGTTGGGATTTTCTACATCCAAGGGAAATTACAAAGGAAACATAGTTTATCCTCTAAGCCAAGCCATTAAGAAACGTGTTGAGTGTCAAGAGAGATACACCAAAAGACATATGCTGAGAGCTATGCAACTAAATGGAGCTGGACAGATGGGTGTTGGCTTAGGATGCTAATCTTTGCAGTTATTTATTTCTTATGGTTGATTTTTATCCGGTTTGCCATGTAGGTTTTCACTCAGTGTTGGATGGTTTTTGATGTAGGCATGTTGCTTTGTGTTTGTTGGTTTACTTGCAATGTTTGCTCGTGTTTTGTTGGTTGGGTGGGTTGGATTATGGTTGTTCGTTTCAGGTGTCGGCTGCTTCATACTCTTTCATGTTATTTTTGTTTTGTTTCAAGGAAGTGATGGCTATGGCAGGGGGAGGAGTGTTTGGAAATTTAATATTTTACTCCCATTTATTTTTTAATGGACTTTTGTTTTGCTCTTATGATAATTCGAAAGTTTAGCCAGCTTTGTAAAATTGCCTTCCATTTGTCCATTTGTTCATTGATTTATTCATTTGGCCAGAAATACAGATGTTTTGTTTCCATAATTGGCAAGGAATTGTCTGTCTTCGGTGTGTTGTGCGAGTCAGTAGACAAGAGCGGCGTACCATGTCCTCTGTGTTCTCTCTCTATCTTTACTTTTCTCTCACTATTTTTCTTTTTCTTTGTATGCCAAATGGAGACAGTTGGCTCTTTCTTACTATTCTTCTCTCTTGTTTTGTCACTCTTTAAGCAGGGCAGAAGGATATAGTAGCTACTCAGTATTTTGTTTGATAAAAAAATTATTTGTTTTTATGTGTCTTTGTTCCGGAAAGTGTAGGATTCACAATGAAAGGGAAAGATTGCAATCAGTTGTGCTTCTTTGGTAGCTTACACATTGACCCTGGAGAGAACATAGTCGGTGTGTGTCCTTATTTCTCACCTTTTCTTTCTTTGTGAAGCAAGAGGACCATAGGCTTTTCCCATTCTTTCCTTGCAAGTGACTATGTTGAACCCAATCTCTCATTGTGATTTATACATGTATAGTCTAGAGCTGGAAACTATTTAGTTGAATCCCCCTGAAACTGGAGAAAGGCTCTGCATGTAATAACCTTGTTACTCAATTACCACTGGTCATTACGCATTTTCAACTCGTCCATAATATTTCGTGTCATTTCAAGTTTTCTGGTTGCTGTAGCATCTACTTTACTACCGATGCTCAACGATGATGTTGACAATACCATATTTAATACATGGTGTGTGTATTGTTTCAGATTTCTATTGATCTCGCAATACTCCTAAGGCACTTCTTTCATAACGAAGCCAGTAATATGGGGTGAGTGATAGAGTATGGCCTAAACACTCGTTATGGGCCATCATCATAGGATTTGAGGTGTTAGTGTTCATGGTTCAACAAACAGAACACATTGACACATGTGGTCCATGTGGGTTCTATCTGCTGGTCAGGTAGCCATGGCACACTCTCTCAGTTTCTATCAATGTGATACTTCTCGATTAGTAGACTGGTCGGCTCCAAGCCGTGTCAGAACTCCACTTGGCCATTCGATCAACTAAGGTGATGTTTATGTTCCTCTGAACTAAGGAAACAAGTTTTGGTGATCAGGAAGGAGATTTTTTGCTATTCCCAATGGGGAAAAGAATATGTGCAAAAGCTCTGACTTATGTGAGTTGTAACATTGTAAATTGATTAAGAATCTTTCGGTGAGGAATCTCTGCTATCTGTGGAGTGATGTCTATTCACGATGGGTATTAATACAAGGCAGACATGCAGTAGATTTCTAATAAGAAAAGACAAGAAATTCATCTGCTAATATTGTTATAAGATAGGATAGTTACTGATGAAATGAGAAATACAGAGTTCCCTACAAAGCAAAAGAGGCATCATGCAATCGGTGAAATAATTATAATTTTTTTTTGCTGGAGAAGCTGGAAAGGAGTTTAAACATGTTGGAGTTTGGCTGGACTATCATTTCACAAAATCTATGTTTCCTCTAGTTGGGAGAGGGTGATTCGTATATGTGAGTTGACTGCCTGATGTGGCCTGCTTCTTGGTCCCTTTGTTTGAATGCAACCTTGTTTGTTTGTTTGTTTGTTTACTTTTTCGGAGGACATGCCATATCAATGGGGAGGACTCTTTGGAAATTTAATTTGTGGCCCTGTTTATTTTGGATTGGACTTCTGTTTTGCTTTTGTAATGATTCGGAAGTTAGGCCATTTTTGTAAGAGTGCCTGTCATTTGTCTTTTTGTTCATTTATTCATTCATATATTTATTTATTTATCCGGAAATTTGGTTTGTCTTTCTTTGTGATTGACAGCAGATTGTCCAGCTCCTGTGTGTCATACAGATTAGTTGAGGAGAGAGATCTTTTTTCTCTCTTTTTTTTTTTCTTTTTTTCCTTTGGATGAAAACATTAATTGAACTTGATCTTGTGTTTGATTTGGTGGTTTATTTTATTTTGCAGATATTGTGTTTGATTTTGTGCCTTATTTTGTGGAGCTCATGCTTGCAGTGGTTGGGGTATGACATACATATTAGTTGAGGGGAGTGGTATGCCTGATGATGATCATGGTGTATGGAATCCATTCCTTTGTCACTTGACTACTAGTTGTATTCTGCAATTGGATTTTCTCTGTCTCTCTCTCTCTCTCATGTAGTTTGTGTACTATATAATGTAGACGCCTCCACAAGAAATCCTGGTAGTTTGCTCTTGAGTACTTTCATTAATATTCTTTGGTCCTTTCTTATGGCAGCCCTTGAAAAAAGACTGAACCTTGAAGCTTCAAAATTCATCCCCAGAACAGAACCACCGTGCATTCTATAACGTTTCTTGGTGTCTGTAAGGCTTTGCTGCATGTTCCTGAACCAATACCTTCCTATCTCTGCGTCAACTTTTTCCTTATCGAAACTACACATTTGTACTTGCCTCTATCATCTCAATTGTCGTTCAATTGGGATATTTAGGTTTGGTCAACTGAATGCTTTCATCAAGCTTCTGTTATGCTCTCTTATGACGCGGTTCAAAGAAGACTGAACCTCGAAACTCCATATTTCATTCCCAAAGCACGACCAACATGCACTCCAGAACCCTTTGTGGTCTTTGACGAGGATGCCTACTTGTTCCCAAACCAATAGTTTTCCCTCTCTTGCTGGTCCATGCAGTGAACCATGCTCAAAGTGCAATTGGCCAAGTGGTAAAGCATCTCATAATTTTTCATCTTGCTTTATTGATGAAATTGATTTTTGAACTTATTCTCCTATAAATAGTTTTTTAATGACTGTCTCACATGTCCATGTTGAGACTTTTGACATTTTCGCTTCTATGATTACCTGTTTCCCACTATTATGTGTGTCTTAGATCTTTCTCTGTTTCTTTATAAACTTCTCCCTCTAGGCCCCCCGTCTCTCGCTTTCTAAACAATAGTGACCTTTCTTGAATCACGATCAAATTAAGCAGATTCTAGAGAAAATGTCATATAGGAATGGGTAAGTGGATTTCGTAGGAAGCGTGAGTGCAAGGTTTCATGATGATGGTGTGGATGTCATGATTTGTTGTTATGATGGGTGTATGTTGGTGTGTTCCATTTCTTTCCTGTGGCTTATCGTTGCTCTTACGCTCTTTTGTTATTAGGGTTTGGTCCAATCGTCTGTTTGGGAGGAGGTTGAAACATTAACTCTTTCGAATTGTGTTTTTTATTCTGCCCTTTTAATATGTATTTTTTGCTGATGTAACATGGTTAGAATGCCCATCGACATGTGAACATATAAATGCAGAACTTGTATTTACATCATATTCTGATTTGTATTTATAGCATTGAAATAAAATTTTTGCTGCTTACTTGCCAGTTTGGTTGGTGTTGGGAGAGAACAATTGTTCATTTGTTCATTTGTTCATTCAGATGGAAATACAATTTCTTTGCTTTTATGATTGGCAACGGATTGTCCATCTCCTATGTGCGGTGCAGATTGGTTAAGGAGACCGGTGTACTTAATGATGATCGTGATGCATGAGAGCCATTTCTTTATGCTTCATTTGTCTCTCTTTTTTTCTCTCGCTCTCTCTGTGAGCGCAGCGAATGGACACAGACAGCTCTCTTTCCCAAGTAGGTGGTTTTCAATAATCTCTCGACTCTTACATCTTAGATGGGTTCCACTCTAGGCTCTGACGCCTCCCATGGGTTTAGCACTCATCCCTAGCCTTTATACGAGATCAAACTTCTCAGCTCTCATGCCTCACATGGGTTCAGCGCCCATCCTTAGTGTTGATACGAGATCAAACTCCCGACCGAATGGCTATCAACATTGTACAGATTATGTAGATTGCGATAATCAATGGGCAATAGAGAGAAGACAGAATCAATAAAGGAAGAAACTACATTTATCTCATTAAGAAGGGAAGTACAACCAAACTAGTTCGAGCAAAAACAAAAAATAAGATATAGAGGCAAGAGACAAGATCGCGCTTTATGTCTAGGAGATGAAGGAGGAGCAGCTCTTTGATGCAAGTGCTTGACACCCGCACGCATTGCCGTTACACGGGCGTTGGCCTGCATTACTACAGGAGAGAATTCTGCTCGAGCATTGGAGGCCACACCCAAGTTTACAACCTCGGTGTTGGCTCTACTAGTGCTATTCGCTAACCTTTCCCCTAGTCCCGCCTCATAGATGATTCCTTCTGTATGACGTAACTCCTATTGAATTTCTTCAACCTGGCATTGATAGCCTTCTTGAAGCTCGATGATTCTACCTTCGAAGTTCTCAATCCTCTCCTCTAAAGCGGCAACTATTGTGTCAAATCCTAAGCCAACCTTTTCACGGAAAGGTGGTTTGCTTCGCTCTTACTCAACAATGCTTCCAACCTCTTACACTTAGCGACGACCATATCCCGTCGCTCAAGTTCCAGATCTCGATCAAACCTTAAACATGTTATCTTTTCCTTCTTCTCAAGTAATGCAACGTGAGCTACTTTGCCCTACACCCATTCCTGTTCATTCTGAGCTAGGGCAGCTTGAAGTTTCAAGACTGCTTCCTAACCCTCCTCCTACTCTCTTTCCTTCTAAGCCAAAGCGACTCAAAGTCGTACTACCTTGTTCCATCTCTGGTTTGCCATGTCCTTCAAGTGGCCCATCAATTGAATCCTCCACAATCGTTGAAATTCTATCATAGCAGCAGACAGGAAAGGAATACGACCAATCACATAAACGACCAACAGAATACAAGGGCCCTAAAATAACTGGATAGAAAAACGAACCTGAAGACCTGGGGAGATTGTAACCTCATTGCCTTGCTCCATTGTCAAATGGTTCAACTCTAATTCTACATGTTGAAAGTCGAACCTGTCGACAAATCTCCTTGCCTCAACCATATCTAAATAACTAAAATAATTGTTACTGCAGCAAATCACTGCAACGCATCTCTCCTTCAGATCCTTTAACTAATTAAAAGACCTAACCAAAACAGGGGGGAGCAGACCCATTTGGTGAAGCACAACCCCCTTATCCTTCCATACATGTTAGTATTCTGGAAAGGCACTAGATGATCCCACCTTACCTCTCGGCTTGGTATCGTTCTGATCCCTAGCATCTTGGCTGTTAGGAGAACCACTTCCTCCCTAAGGGTTATTGGTTTCAAACCCAGTGTCCTATCTTTTGATGTCTATAATAGCCAAAACTTGCTTTGGGGTTTCCTTTCTCTCAATCACCTCTAACTCTTAGCCGCTAGCACTAGAAACCACTAACCTCCTTCTTTTGTTCTTGGGAACTAGTGTAGCGATTGGTCGCGCATCGCTGGACTCTTTTTCCGAAATGCTCTCCTTGTGTCCAACGCTCTTCTATTTCCCAGGACATATAACCTTGTCAATAGTTATCATAAGCAAGTCATCCCTATTGATAATATCCAAGACCCTAAACAACCCGCTCACCGCCTTATTCGCTAGAAGGGGCCTTTCAATTTTCACCTTCTCACTAAGCAATAGTCTGGCCATCTTCAGTATTTGGTCGTCAAGGTGGGTGTCCACCCAAATTGGCCTACCATTATTCTGGCAAAAACTTCAATAGAATGGATGAAGTTAGAATACTTAGAATGAGTCAAAATCTTTAATGCTGCCATAGGCTCTCTCTTGGCCCACAGCAAAACTGGCACTAGTTCCTTTTTCTCAAACTCCATGAAAAGGAACTTCCTCATCCAATGTTTGTCTTTACTTTCACTGTAATAGAACCTCCAATCAAAGCTCGATCTCACTTACACACAATACCACCACTTGGCATCCTTACCAGAACACCTTTGCAAACAAAAGATCGAGGACAAGACCTCAAAGTTGAAGTCTAAATAGCAAAAGCTCAAAAAACTCACCACGTCTATGATCATCCTCTACGCACTAGGGATTAGCGTGGTTGGAAAGATGTTCAAACCTCTCAAGATCTTGGCTATAACACCTAAATAGGGCATTTTCAGGCCATGCGTGATGTACTCTTTGTATAATAGCAAAAAAGTTTCGTAAGCCTTTTTCGCTTGTCCATCTTCAATGGGCCGTCGTATATAGAATTCATTCGTTAGACCCATTATGCATACCACACCCTCCAATTCCTCCTTAGTCATTGTGCTCCTGATATTGTGAATTCCAATCATGGGGATTAGCTCAAAGATTTCAAAAAACCCTAGGTCATAGAACTTCTTTTCTCTCAATGAAAGAAATCACTGAAAGCACTTTAGTAACCATAACCAATCACAAATCGAAAGATAAAAGGCATGTTGAGAAAGACTGAAAAGCAAGCAGAAAGTACTACATTTAATGCTCACAATCATGTCTTTTCACTCAAAACTATTCCAATTTTGCACCCATTCAGTCATGCGGGTGCTTATCCATTAAAAAGTACTCATTATGCCATTTCAATGAATGGCATCAAGAGTGGGGCGTAATTGACGATACTGGCCTTGATGGCCTAAGATCATGTGACCATATGAGCCTAAACTTTATTAGACCTTCTAGGTTATAGTCAAGCCTAGAAGAAACCGAATGACCTCTTGGTTTATCGGTTCCCCACCTCTCGGTCCTTATGAAGCTGACCCCCATTACGTAATGAACTTTACTTGTGATTACTTGATAAGAAAAGAAATCTCTGATGAGTCAAAACCTTTCTCTATCTAATACGGGTTTATTACGATCTCTTTCAACAAGGAAATAAATCTCCTAAAGTTCAAAACCTTCATAGGTCTCTAGATGATAATGGGAACCTTCCAATCTAGAAAGGTGTCTGGATCCACAGAAAGTTTATCAACATGGTTCTTGCAATTTCGGAAAATCTTGCACGATCTATTCATAGGACAAGTAGGGTTTCTATACCCTGAAATACATATTACACTACCATACATGTGATATAAATATCGAACAGAAGCAACAATTGATGAAGTATAGGTCAAAGACCTGTTATCGTAAGATTTAAGTTCGTAGCTTAATAAATTAAGCATGCGAAAACATGTCATCAATACGGGATAAATCTCCAAGCTGAGTAAGCACCACCCTCTCTGTCGATGGCCACCGACCAAAGTCTCCTTGGTAGACAGCTAATCAGTCCCGGCACCCCCTTGGTGCATGATGCTTTTGTTTGATCAAATACTCACTTTTTTTTTTTAAATCGCGGAAATAACATGCTATAATTAGCTAGGAAATTTTGAACCTTTGCCCATAACGAAAGAAATTGCTCGACCGCTGGTAATGGAGCATGGTTTGAAAGTCCATTAGTACGAGACATAAGCCCAAGACCTAGTAACAAAATGCACTAAAACATGTCGAAAAGTATCATTTATGTGGGACACGCCCTATCTACTTGGTGTATACCGACCAGACCATTCTTGGTAGCTACCTAATCAGCTCTCAAATCTTCTTGGTATTCAAATTTTGGTCAACTTGGAGTAATATTCATCTTTCTATAAAACATGGGAGTAAGATCTCATAACAAGGAAGGAAATCTTTGAATCCTCACCGATAAGCAAAGTAATCTCCTAATGAATTGAAACTTCCCCCTAACTGGTAAAACTTCGAAAATGTTAAGATTTTGTTAAGCACCCAAGAATATCGGGGCATGTCCATAAAGAAACTAGGGTTTCAATACCCTAAAGACATACGAAACTCATACTAGGAAAATATATTTGCATCATTAAGTCTATAGGCTAGATATGTTTTCTAAACTTACACATTGCATACTAAGGTCGAATAGAGCTCTTTTCAATTTGTTTCTCTTTTCGAAAATTACTTTCTGGTCTGAGTGTCGGAGTTTCCCCCATTGGAGTACCTTTCGGCAGCTTTTTGTTGGTCCTGCTACTCAAAATCAACTAACTGCCAATCATCCCATTCGAGTCAGCAAAGCCATCATCTATAGAGTTAAACCCACCTCCAACAGATTGGCACTGTCTGTGGGAACATACTAATTTATGGAGTTCTTATCGTCATGTCTTTCATTTTACAATCAATTCATCAGTTAAAAGGAAGAGGCTAATCATCGGCTTCCACAATGATGATCTAAGAGAAGTCGAACACTGATCGAAATAGTTTACTAACCATTACTACAAGAATAGGATCCTACCTCGTCAATAAGGGATGTAACTCTCCAACGGGTAGACATGGCCCGTCGTTTGAATTCTCATGATCGAATGTCCAACCAAACGTAATATGTTGTCAATAAGGGATATAACTCCCCAACGAGCTGACACAACCCCTCCTATCATTTAAACTCTCTCAATCAAATTCCTTACCAAATGTAGCATGTCATCAATAAGAGAAATAACTCTCCGACGGGTAGACACTGTTGGTCCCAATGAAACCAAGAAGGGGGGTTGAATTGGTTTGGCTTCGTTTAAGATTTTACTCAACTAAAATCAGTCCTAAAATATATGACAAAATAACATGCAAAATGCTAATGTAAATGTACAAATAGAAAGAATGGATAGAGAGATCAAGCCCGGTTTATAGTGGTTCGACCTTGTGGCTACGTCCACTCTTCCAGCTGAGCAAGTTAGGGTCTAGCGATAGCTAGTTTCCACTATACATAAAGAGAGTTACAACCACATGTACATGGCTTCAATATTGACAATCTGCACCTTCCATTTTGAAGATGTCTTAGTCCAACACTCACCAAAATCTAACTCTCTCACACCTAGTCTATCAACCCTTGAGAATGTTCCCCACACTCTCCTTGAACTTGTGAGACTATACAAATAAGAACTCAGAATAATATAGGAATGTATAAATGCAGTCGACAGCAGAAAGCAAATATGATCGAGTAACTGTATTTGGGTTCTGATTTCTCTCAAGTCAAATTTTGAATGAAGTCTGTAAAAGTCTCTTAATAAAGTCTGAATATTGCTCTTCAAGGTTCAATTTGAGTTCTGTCAAAATTATGCCTGTTTCGAAATGATATATCCCTTACAAAATGCCTTCAGAACCAGCACTTGATAGATTTTTCCAGATCCTAAAAATCAGTCTTCTGTTCAGATTTCAAAATCTCCTTTTACTGCAGTAACTTTCAGAGTTTCAAATCCAACAATACTCTTGTAGTAAGGAGAAATCAAACCTAAAAAATCATGGAAGTTAGAGAAGGTATATAAGATTATAAAGTTCCTGAAAACCTGCCAGAACTTCAGAGATTGCTTAAATTCAAATTCTAAATTTGATTTTACCTCCAGTAAAAGTCTTATCTGAGCTTGAATTTGAATCACCCATTAAAAAAGGCTTCATGGTTAAGTATAGCTCCTAATCTGTACTTAACATGCTGAGCTAGAACTTGAAAGTAGAACAAAAATATAGCAAAAATCGCAGTAGTTCAAAATTTGTCTGAAACTGTACTGCTTCTACCCAAACATACTGCTTCTACCCAGATATGCTTCTATCTTGCTTCTGTGACAGTGTTCTCTAACCAATGTACAGATTTATTTATATAACCTTGCATTACATATTCTAAATATCTGCACACTTAATAAATTGTTAGAAACACATATAAAGTTTTGTTATCATCAAAATATATTAGGGTTTGATAACAATTTCGTTAACAGACACAACCTCTTCTATCGTTTGAACTCTCTCGATTGAATATCCTATTGAACGTAGCGTGTCTTTAATAAGGGACATAACTCCCCAGCTGGTAAAGACGGCCTATCATTTGAATTTTCATGATCGAATGTCCTACCGAATATAGCATGTCGATAGTAAGGGATGTAAATCCCCGGCTCATGCTTTGATTAAAATTTTATAACAAGTCACTAAATGTTAGGCACGCAAACGAAGATGCCAGTTGAACGAATCAAATGTGCCAAGAAGTATTATTATGTTTCACATCTTAGGTATAGGACAGACATGCAATATAATTTCCAAGAAGGAAAGACAACAAGTTCATCCGTCAATGTTATAATAAGACAAAACAGATACAAATGAAATGAGAACTACAAAATTTCACTTGGGGCAAAAAAAATGTCATACAATTAGAAGAAAAATTATAAAAAAATTTGCAAGAGAAATAGGAAAGGACTATGAAAAAGGTAAGAGATGACCAAAAAAAAACTGAAAAGATGCATCAAATTTTACACCTTTTCCATCGTTTGGCCTCCTCAATCTTCCAACTCCTCTTGTCACCCAACTTGAAAAAGGCTGAGGAAGAATCCTCAGTCACCTGTAATACATAAGGGCTGGATAATAATTCTGACAATAAGAAAAGAGCTTCTTCCACAAACAAAAATCTCTCCGATCCGAGCCAAGAGCCCTCTATACTCAAAGCCATCATCCTCGAGGAACTCCAACAACTTCCACTATAACACCAGGATCCCAAACCTCATGATGGCACCTTGTATCGACAGTCCCATTATTGATGGAATCTTGTATCGATAGAAGTCTTCTAACACATCAGGATTTGGCGTTCAAAACCTATATTCAAGCTATCACTAGGGAACACCTACCCACAACAGGGGGAATACTTGAAGTCACTTTCGGAACAGTCAAAATCACTTTGAAAAGGTAATGAAATCTCCTCTTTTATTTATAATCATGGAGATGTGATATTTATGACAATAGGCAACTGAAGTGCTCCAAGCTCCAATGAAAGACGCGCATAATGAATAAGGAATTTGAGCTCTCTAACTTTCCACATCGCATTTATTTAGGGGTTATTTATTTGGTGGTTATCTCCATTAAAACACCCACGACCTTCCAAATGGTGATCTTTAAACTCACTTCTCATACCGTTTTCCCTAAAACAACACAAGGAGTAAGGGGCAAGTGATGGAGTCTAATCCAAAAGCCCATTAGTGTGAGACATAAGCCCACAGTCTAGTAGACAAAATGCATTCAAACATGCCAAAGCGTGTCATTTATGCGAGACATGCCCTGTCTCCTTATTGCATACTAACCAAACCCTTCTTGGTTGCTGCTTGATTGGCTCTCAAATCTTCTCGGTATTCAATATTCAGTCAACTTGGAGTAATATTCATTTTTTCATAAGACATGGGAATAATATCTCGTAACAAAGAAATCTTTAAATTCTCACCGATAAGGAAAGTAATCCTCTGACGAACTGAAACTTCCCCCCAACTGGTAAGACTCTGAATCTATTAAGGTTTCATTATGCATGCGAAAATCTCGGGACATCTCCGTAAGGAAATCGGGGTTTTAACGCCCTGAAGGAATATGAAACTCATACTTGGAAACTATAAATGCATTATTAAGTTGACAAGCCAAATACAGTCTCTGAACTTACACATAGTACACCAAGGCATAACAGAGCTCTCTTTCAATCTGTTTCCCTTTTCAAAAGCAGCTATCTGACTTGAGCATCGAAGTTTTTCCTGCCGGAGCATCCTCCGGTGGCTTTTTGCAGGTCTCACTGATCAAAATCGACTGATAGCCAATCATCCTGTTCGAATCAGTGGAGTTATTATCTGTATAGCCAAACCCACATCCAACATCTGGTAATTAATGAAATGTTTGTCATATTTCTAACAAATTCCAATCTTCTGATTTATGTTAATTTCGCTTTCCATGAATTCAAAATTTGACACACTTATTTGCAATTAAATTTTTACACTTATTTCCAACCAACATGTCGTCAACCAAGATTTATCTCACTGACAGATAAGCACAACTCATTCTTTCAAACAAACACACTATCCGCAAGGTATGTATCTCCCCGACCTCACCCTTTTCAATACACGAGACATACTAGCAATATGAAACACTTATGGTTAACACCCCATTGATGAAACAATCAAAAGCTTTTGTTGATTTTTCAAATCAAAAGCATAAAAAAAAGACTAAATCAAATGAAAACAAAGATCCCGATTAAAGAGGGGTAAGAAATGGAAGAGTCTGGGACACCACTTGAGACGCATCAACTACTACATTCTTGCCCATTGCTTCAGAGGAGCCTTAGCTAAAGGAACAAGTGCAAGTTTGGGATTAAGCACTTTAGAGCTAGTATTCTTGTCATGCGGAGGCATAGCACTTGACAGCCATACTCAACAGATGATCTCCATGGCGTATTGTAGCTTCTCGGTCCACTTTCGTCGAGTACGTCTATGCTGATCAATAGTCCTTGCGATAGTCTCTTACATTCAAGTATTCTCTACATAGCAACTTTTAGGGATTAGTCGTGCACCTTAGCTAGCTTCTCCATCACCTACAAACGTACCCCGTGTACCTTGGCCTCTACCTCCAACTCTTTGCACCTCTAGGAGACCACCTCGCATCATTAAAGTGTTGTGCTAAGATTAGCTTTTAGACACTCCATCTGCTCATTTCGAGCATTCAAAGCAACTGTAGATGCTTTTTCCTTCTCGATCTCCCTCTCATTCTACAAAAGTGCATCTTGTAACTGAAAAACCTCGACACCCATTTGGTTGGCTCAGTATTGTAGGTGGGCGATTGTTTGTTTCCTCTTCAACCTTTGAACTCTGCCAAAATAATGATCTGCACAAAATGAAAAAGGTCACATGCAAGAATCAAATATACAAATAAATTACTTTCTTATGTAGTCATATTGAAAGGCCTAAAGACTTGATGGCCTCATCGACTTGCTCATGAGAAAGCTTATTCAGTGCCAAATTGGAACGTTGTAAATCCACTCATTCTATTATTTTTCTTACTTGACTACCATTGATATAACTATAACGGTGGTCATCTGCACTAATTGTTACAGTCCCACATCCTTTCAGCCCCTTTCGACCATCAAAAGACAAAACAGGAATAAAAAGAGGAAGAGCAATCCTCCCGGACATGTTTTGTTTACTTGGTGTCAAAGGAATAGCTAAAAATGGTCCCGCGCTAGGCTCCCCGATCAGTCTAGGACAAATGCTTTCAAGCTTCCCAATAGTTTGTCCCTCTACCTCCTCTCTTCCTTCTTCAAGACCTTCAGAGATATGCCCCTAGACCTCTTCCTCTCCTTTCTCTCCTTCCTCTTTTTCCTCAACCCCTTCATTGTCTGCATCATCATCTTCTGGGCATTCCATCCTAGCACCCACATCTTCTTGAACCTCAGATTCATGATCTTCGGCCTTGACAGCCCTCAATACCCCAGGGGAACCCTATCCCGTATTATCTACTATGTCCTCTCTCAACAAGTTTGGAAGTTGAATCTTTCTTTTCTTTCATACTAAAGATGAAATAGGAAAAGCATCAGCACCCATGTTTGATGTGCTTGCTACCTCAGTTGCTTCCCTCTTAGACCTAAACCTCATCTTTTTGTCGATGGTGATCTTCATGAGATCCTCTTCTCTGTGCGAAGCGATGACATCCTTAAGCTTCTTGTTCTTTTTTTTACTAAAAAAAGGCCTCTTGATCTTCCTCTTTTTCCCAACAATAGGCCGACCAGTGCTAGCATCTCATTATTTAAGAGGGCCTCACCCAAATACGTCTCTTCTTGGCATCATAGAAACCTCCATCAAAACAAATGAACAATGAATGATGAGAAGGTTGTGGGGACTTTAATTCAAGGTGTGGTTCCTCATTGGCTTAGTAATGTAAGCATTAAATCCCTATTTAGAAATGTTATTCAACTAGAGGGGAGGAGTGAATAGTTGAATATAGACTTTTCGATAGTTTTTCTGAGTTTTAAAACTTTATGACAGTAAATGAAAACAAGTAAAGAAGACACAAAAAATTTTTATAGTGGTTCCACCAAACCCGGCATACATCCACCCTCAGACTCCCCCTGAATTTTTCACTAAATACTTAATTTACAAACTTAATTCCAGGTTCAAGTTAAACCTCATACAGTGTTACGTCTGAATACAACAATTCAATCTCTCTCAGACTGAATTTGGACTTCTCTAGACTTAAGACAGTGTCGTACACTTCTTAATCTTTAATACTTGAATTAATCTATAAAAGAAGGTCAAGAATTGAGACTTACTTTCCTCAGATTTGACAGAATGAAAAACTCGAAGAGACACTTAATACAATTAAAACTTTCAAGTGTACAGAGACTAGACTTTTCAGTATTTAATGGAGCTTTTAATTCAAGTTGTTATGTGTCATTGTCTCTTGTTATCTCATATATATCCCTCTCTATTTTCTACTCTCAGTATTTATTGAAGTATTGAATAGAACCGTTGAGGATTAGTAAAGATTGTTACATTCGAACGTTGGGCATTTAATTTCCACCATTACTGTTTCTGCAACTGTTCCTTTCTTCATGCTAAAACTTCGTTCTTTTACTGGCGCCTCTTTTAAATAACCTAATCGGACTTTGTTTACGCTGTATTTGAATGTTAGCTTTGATAGAAAAGGAAATATTTCAGGAATCGAAGAAAGTATGGGTCCGTCAAATTCAAAAATGTTTCCCAGATCTGGTTTTTAATACACGTAGGTCGATAAGTCTATTATGGATATCGACCTGTCTTTGAATTATTTCTAGTGTATTTCTATGCAAACAAGTCGACAAGAAACTATTATAGGTCGACTAGGAACTGTACCAAATGAAATTGATGGACACGAGATTTTTAATTGGTCGATATGTTCCTCCGTGTCGACAACATTTCAATCGTGTCGATGTTTGATCTTTCTGACTTTGTGAAAGGTAGGTCGACAAGTCTCATTTGGTGCATCGACATGTTACTATTCATGTAACAAATTGGTCGATGTGTGGAAATTAATTGGTTGATGTGCATATGTTGTGTCAACATGAAACTAATAGGTCGATGTGTATTTTAATGAGCAATTGAATATCAGGTTGATAAAACTCACTATGTACATTGACATTTTACTGTGCAAATAAAAATTGGTAGACTTGAAAAAATGAATTGGTCGATGTGTTTCCTTGGGTCGACAAATATTTTGCTGTATTGATGTGTAGTATTTAAGAAATATAATGGCCGAGTCGACATGTGCTCATCAAAGGTTGATGTGTTACTATTCATTTGTCAAATTGGTCAATATGATGAAATAAATTAGTTGGTGTGTTTAGGCTAGGTCGACAAGCATGACTCCAGGTTTATGTGTATATATCTCAACCAAGTACTAACAGGTTGACATGTC
Organism: Dillenia suffruticosa; assembly: GCA_033439265.1. NCBI lineage: Eukaryota > Viridiplantae > Streptophyta > Magnoliopsida > Dilleniales > Dilleniaceae > Dillenia > Dillenia suffruticosa. Next base: position 20,174,318 of record JAVTVX010000024.1, on the reverse strand, counting down.
AAACCATCAGGTTGATGTGTTACTATTTGATCTTTAAATTAGTCGACATAGTATATGAAATTGGTGGACATGACACTATTTAGGTTGATGTATTTTAAAACAGGTTGATGTGTTTTTTCAAGACAGGTTGATGTGTGTAGAGAACATATTGATGTGTCCTGTTCACAAAAACAATCGGTTGATGTGTTCAGCTAAATTGGTCGATGTGCTAGTTTTCCTATAGCTTTGTGTCGACAAGGTTTGTGCAGACATTGATATCCTAATGTATTTTCTTTTCTCAATGTCGATGTCTAATATGTTCAGGTCGATGTGATTGAGCAATTGGTCGATGTGTAATTTTAAATTGGTCCACCTGACTACCTAGGTCGATGTGCGCTTGTGTAGGTCGAGGTGTTCAAACTTATGTTTCTAATAGAAAACATTTAGTTTAGGTCGATAAGAGCATCAAACAAGTTGATGTATGTGTATGAATGTCACAGGTCGATGTGTTTTCTAAGCAAGTCAACCTATACTGTAAGATTCTGAATTTTCTTATCTATTTTCTTATATTCTTGAACTATTTTCCTTCTAGTCATTTATCATCAAAACTCTATTAGGCCAACAAGAAACTCTATAAAAAACTATTTGTGCATCCAGCTCTTATTGATGGTTTCTTTCTAAAAGAACTTCTAATTCGACTCTAGCATTGTTTGTAAGTAAAACCACCCCTTGTAGAACCCCCATGGCCATAACTCTTGAGAGAAACTACAGATGCCAAGATATCGAAATTAAAATGAAGGTGGCAGAAACTCATCAACGACATCACGGTCACCACCAGTCACTAAGCACTGGAAATCAATATCGTTGGAAAGATATTCCAATGGAGCAAAACCTAGGCAATTGGGCCCACGTATGGCACTTTCAAGTTGTATTTTACACATTGCTTGTATATCATAACACGACTTTCTGGTACCCTATCAGCCCTATTTTCGTCAGTAACTGACTAGAGGATGTAATCATCCCCTAATAGCATGTCATTCTGGACGTTGCGTAATTTGTCCTACATCATGACACTCCTAATATCATTGATAACTAGATACGAGTGCAACGACGAGCCCTTAGCCATTTCCAATCAGTTCTTTTTCTTTGAGTATTCCTTATTGATTTAAAAACGATTAACTTACGAATTGTTGCCCCATGTGAAAGTTAAAACTATCAAAAAGAAAACATGATAGTGCACAAACCAATCAAACTCCATGTCTTATAAAATGTATTGAAGATGATTCGTGAAAACCAAAGTGGTGCGTGCTGCATTTAATGCCCAGCACTAATGTCTTTTCGAACACTTATCCATTTAATGCCACTCCTAAAGTCCTTCCTATGAAAGGAGATCAGGAGTGGGGGGGCGAGGGATGGAGCATAGCCCAACAAGGTTTGAAATCATTTGAGCCCATAGTCTTACAAACATAATACGCCAAAACATACTAAAATGTTTTATCTGTATGGGATAAATCTCTTACATGGCTAAACACGGTACACTCTCTTGACACTCATCAACCTGATCCTACTCGATAGCGGGCTAATCGGCCGCATTATCTCTTGGTACTTAATGTTCGGTCAACCTATAGCAATATACATGTTTCCTTAAGTTACAAAAGTAACGCTTCATAATTAGACAAGAAATGTTAATGATAATGGGTAATCTCATAATAAACTGGACTTTCTCAACTAGTAAAATTTTAAATCTCCTAGGAATCTTTCCTGCCTGAGCACTCTCTGATTCATTGCAGGTTTTATTAATCAAGACCGTCCTATGGCCAGTTGTCCCATTCCAGTCAGCAAAGCCATCACGCCATTATCTATCGACCAAAACCTTCCTCCAACACTAGCTACCAACATTTGGGGCTCCCAAGGAAGAATTCTTTCCCTCGACATTACACGTCCCAACCTTAAAATCCAGTACCTTAGAACTCTCAATAGCCAACAAAGGAATCAAAGAGCTTTCCCAATGCTGTTTACCTTCTTCGTAACATGAGTGAGCAGTGCCAATTTACTTATTTTCCCTTTACCGAATAAAGTGACAATTGAGAGTATTAAATACATTCTCAGTCCTTCGGTTGAATACTCTCTTCTTTTTTTTTGTGTTGGGGTGTGGTATATAGGGAGGTATATAGGGAGGTTTGAACTGGAGATCTTTACAAGGATAAGGGAAATAGTTGAATACTCTATTTGCCAAACACTAACTTATAACGTCTAACTCCTTCGACTATCCTACCTTACAATCCTTAAATGTTATAATTATCACACTTGTCGATAGATATCTTTGTTTCATATGAAAACAGCCCTATTACACGATAACTATAATTTAAATAAGAAAAGAAATCTCTAACAAATTTAAATCTCCACTACTCTTGAAAAAGTCTCTTTCACAAAACAAACTGATCTCAGTGGTCACCTACAATAAGGCATGGAATCTACGTAACAACACCATCTTTTCGCTAACGAAAAACATTTTATTCCTAAATTTAAATATATATATATATATATATATATATATATATATATATATATATAGAAAATTTCCTGTGTTGGATTGCTATATTGTGCTCATATAAAAACATATTAGATAATCAATGGTTGCATTTTTATTCTACATTAAACTTGATATATGTTTCGGTTAACATTCTATGATTGTAGTATTCATTGGTGTGATCAATCTTGATTGAGCACAATCCAAAAACCCATTACTAGAAAGTGTGAGCCTAAGAGCCAACATACAAGATGCACTAAAACATGTTGAAGCGTTTCATTTGTACTGGATATATCTTCTGTATGAGTGGGCACGACCCAATCCCCTAATCAAACAAAAATGTCATCAACAAGGGTTGTATTTCCTGGACGTATCAATACAGCCCGATCCTCTAATCGAACAAATGTGCCGTCAACAAAGAATGTATTTTCCAAATGGGTGGGCACGATTCTGTCCTCTAAATGAACTAATGTGCCATCAGCAAGGGATACATCTCCCCCATAGGTAGACACGACCAACTTTCCTATTGAATGAAATATGAATAAAGAATGTACCTGCCTATCAGACGAACATGGTCTATTTTTTCCAATACATTGAGGCACATTGGGAAACAATCAAATACTACACCTAAGATAAGACAAGCCAGCTGACCAACTACAACAACATTGATAAAAAAATCCGCTCAATGATACACTCCCCACATGGACATTCTAGGACCATGAAATGGACAGGACAGTTATCTCTCGGTCAAAGCAAGATTAACAAGTAACAAAGACTTTCTTTATTATTTAAAATTGCATATCGAAGTACATAGTTGGGTATGATGAAATGAAAAGTTTACATATTCATAAAGTACACTACACCGAAATAGGAAAATTTAAGGGAAAATCTTTGTCTCTCCGAATAGACCAACCTTTTTGGCCCTGATGTCTTCTCTTTAATAAAACATGTGATAACTTCTTGAATGGATTCGTAGACGAACTCTACGAACATCACAGCCACTATCTAGGACCCAGTAAGATCTTAAAACTAGAAAACTAACTGAATGCCAAACAGAAGCTAGAAAGGATTTTGTAGCCAATCAACTTACTCTTAAGCCCTGACAACGAAAGAGCGATAAATTAATGATGAGCAATAGGAAGCCCAACCAGAACACCCCGGGACAAGACCATCGTGATGGTAGAATATAACTTTCCCACCAGAATGACGAACCTTTATACCTACGGTCCTTTCATTGATGGAACCTTGTACTCATGGCTCTCACCGCCACCTCTCCTTGCCAAACCCGTAGAGAGGAGAAAACTTCTTTAGAAAATTCATAAAGAAAACATTACCTTTATTTTAGCTCCTTCTGCCAAATGATTCGCATATATATAGGCAAAAGAGAAAAACGGAATCGATAAATCCCTTAAAGGCAGAAAGACACCCCATATTTAATGACCATGTCGCCTCTCTAACGCTTCCCATTACCTTATTCCTGCTTACCCATTATGCTTTGGAGCCCTTCGGTTCCCCTAACTATAACAACACTTCTTCCTATTCCCAATAATAAATGAGGAAACTAGTCATGTTGCATAATACTAGCATCTCTTTAGATACTTAAGGCATCTAATGCCCCCCATTGATGTCCCTTCAAATGCTTATGCTACTGCAGAAGCCCTTCCTAGGGAACGACATTAAGAGTCAGAGGCAAATGATGGAGTGCCAACCCAAAGCCTAACATACAGAACACACCAAAACATATCGAAACGTGTCGCTTATTTGGGATATATCTTGAAGACGGGTAAGCACGGTCCATCCTCTCAGCACTCACCAATCAAACCCTTCTCATTAGCAGCCTAATCGAGTCTCAGATATCCTTGGTGTTCAATATTCAGCCAACTTAGAACAATATTCGACTTTCCTTAAATCATGAAAACTATACTTTGTAATTGCTAAGAAAACTTTGGATTCTAATCGATAAGAAAAGAAATCCCTTAGTAACTATTTCTTAATGAGTAGTATTCTTATCTTGAGATAAAACATCACTTTATCTTTTATAATTTGTATGCAATTAATCTTTTACAATTATTTCCAATAGGCATGTAGAACCTAAACCCCGCACCATGCACACGTGCGGTGTACTCTTTCTAGTTAGAATAGATGAGTAATTGCTGGGATGGGGGATTTTGGTCATGATCTAATGGCTTAGGTTTGTTCTTTGTTCTCTCATCGGACTTCTAGGGTCATAATTTTTGTTTATTAATTTTTTTTCTGTCTTAATTTGCACAAAAATAGAGGTAGGGTCATTGCATAATTGTGATGTGTGTATTCAAAATAGTTTCGGTGAATGACATTTGAAAATAAGAAAAGAAGAAGACATCAAAGAAGGATCCCATCAAAATCAATTGGTTTCACTGCAAAAAGGGTGTGGTATTATTGCTGTCAATAGTCCCTTTTAAAAGCCTATCAGTGCAAAGTGCTTACCCAAAGCCCAACATACAGGACATGCCACAACACGTCGAAATGTGTCGCTTGTACGGGATACATCTTGAAGACAGGTAGGCATGGCCCATCCTCTCAGCACTCACCAATCAAACCTTTCTCGGTAGTAGCCTGATCGGGTCTCAAATCTCCTTGGTGTTTAATATTCGACCAACTCAAAGCAATATTCAACTTTCCATAAATCGCAAAAACTACACTTTGTAATTGCTAAGAAGACTTTGGATTCTATTCGATAAGAAAAGGAATCCCTTAGTAATTACAACTTTCTTAACAAGAATATCCTTATCTTGATCTAAACCATTACTTAATCTTTTACAATTTGTATGCAATTAATCTTTTACGATTATTTCCAGCAGGCATGTAAAACCTAAACCCCACACCGTGCACATGCGGGGTGTACTCTTCCTAGTTAGAATAGATGAGTAATTACTGGGTTGAGGGGGTTTTGGTCATAATCTAATGACTTGGGTTTATTCTTTATTCGTCTCATAGAATGGCTAGGGTCATAATTTTTGTTTTATTAATTTTTTTTCTTTGTCTTAATTTGCACAAAAATAGAAGTAGGGTCATAGCGTAATTGTGATGGATGTGTTCAAAACAGTTTCGGTAATGACATTTGAAAATAAGAAAAGAAGAAGACATCAAAGAATGACTCATCAAAATCAATTGATTTCACTACAAAAAGGGTGGGGTATTATTGACGCCAACAATCCCTTTTAAAAGCGATGTGTCCTTTGCGTGGGGATTGGGGTCCTTGTAATTATTCTAAAACCCCCCACCAAAAAAAAAAAAAACTCCTCTTTTCCATTTTGTCCTTGCCCTAAAAACTGTCCATTTTATTTCTTTTTGGTACAATTCACTCTCTCTTATTAATGGCATACATATGATGCGATAAGTTTTTTGCCCTCATTTTGTTTGGGTTTTGGATTTTTTTTCCCTTTTTTGTTTTGCTAATTTTGTTTTATTTTGGTTTGCTTTCAACTTATGAAATTAATTTTAATTATCAAAATAAAAATGATTTAGTTATTTGGTTTCTTGTTGTTCTCAGTTAGGTTAAAAAGAGTCCATTAGGCTATACATTGTTTTAGAATATGTATATTAAAAGGGAAAATAAGATTAAAATTTATCTCTTAAAACTTTTTCCTCTTTTAAGAATTGTGTGTGGTATATAAATTTTTGAACCATAAACTTTTCATGGGGAGCAATATTTACTTTCAAAGTGAAAGTAAATGTTACCTCAAAGGGAGGGAAAGGTAACACAAGGGAAAATAAAAAATAATTAGTTCCAACAAAAATAGAATCGTTTTATGGAACAATTTTAAAATAATTTCATTTGTTTTAAAGAAAAAATTAATGTCCTTAATTTTAGAAAGAAGAATTCATTTCATTTTTATAAAGAGAAAATTCAAAATAAATGCATTTAAAGATAGAAAATATGAATTAAATTGATTTTTTTAAAAAAGAAAACAGAAAATGTAAATAAGTTGATTTTTTCTAGAAAGAGGAAATTCATATACTTAATTTTAGTCAAAAAAAAATATAATTTGATATTTTAGTGAGTGTAAGTTAAAATTAATGTGCTTAAATTAAGAGAATGTGAATTAAATTGTTTTTTAAGATAAAAAATTAATGTATTTAGTTTTGGAGAGAGAAAAACAATATTTCATATTTTACAAGAGAGATAATTTAAAATTAATATATTTAAAAATAAAACATTTGATTAAATTAAATTTTCTAAAGATATAAAACTCAACATGAATGCGTTTTAAAAGAAAAAATATAAATTAAATTTATTTTATCACATAATATTTTATCTCTAACATTTTATTCCAATGAGATATTATATTTATTAGAATAGATGAGTAATTGCTAGGTGAAGGGTTTTGGTTATGATCCGACGGTTTTGAATTATTCTTTATTCGTCCATGTGCTTCATCTGACGGTTAGAATTTGTCAACCAACACATCACCCCCTCTCTCATACACAGTCTGTTTCTCCTACTGTACACTCCGCGCATATCAACCCACATCAACCCATCTCTCTCACTCTCTTTTCTCACTGCACACTCCACTCACATCACCCCTCTCTCTCACTGCCCATTCCACTCACATCGCCCCGCCTCTCTCTGATCACACACTCCACTCACAGGCTAAGCTACACAGTCACCCCAAAACAGAAAATGTTATAAAACCCTCTCTCTTACTCTCTCTCCCCCCTTCTTTATCTCTTTTAGAATCAGTGACGTCAATATATGGCACAAACTTGAATGAAAGTAGATTTTCTTTTTTAAGGGGAGGCAAATATAAAAAAAAGAAGAAGGTATTGTCGGCACAAAAAGGAAAAAAATACAAGATAAATATAATTTTAATAAATTAGTAATAATTTGATTGTAATTTTTTAATTGAATATTTGACTTTTTTATTACTATGTTTACATATTTGTAACATTAGGTATGATTATTTTATATATATCCATTCCATTGTATTAATTTAATTAAAATAATAGATTATTAGTATTTTATGCTTAGAGTTCAAATTCTCTAAACTCTTATGAAATCCAATGGTCTCTTAGATCAAGTAATTCAAATTTTTACTATTTATTGTATTTATCAAATATTTTATTTTTATCAATAACTGATCCTTACTATGATAGCAGATTTTGAATTTATATTTGTTTTTATAAAAAATTCTTTAATTACTTGTGTGTTACCATGTTTCAAGTACTTTACTATTACAGTTTGACTCTGTGTAGTCTTTTTGTTCAAATAATTAGCTTTTACAGTATTCAAAAATCTTTTTGTTTATATTTTTAAGATTTTAATACTATTGTTTTTTAAATCAGAATTCTTGTTCTCAAGAATTATTTTCTGGATACGGTGAAAATTATTTTGCTTTTCGATGTCAAATTGTTTTAAACACAACACATTGAATTCAAGGGAAATATTAAGAAATATTGAATATTTCAATAAATTAATAATAATTTGATGTTAATGACTTTATTAAATATTTAATTTTATTATTATATTTATATATTTGTAATAATAGGTAATATGTATTTTATTAGAATAGATGAGTAATTACTGGGTAGGGGGATTTTTTGTCATTGTATGACGGTTTTGGTTTGTTCTTTATTCATCCATGTACTTCATACGACGGCTAGAATTTTTCAACCAAGAGCAACACCTAAACTTGGACCAATATAGTAATCTCTTTCCTTTTTGCCCCAAACCCCCCACCCAACAATTACTCGTCTCTTTTGCCCATGGATCACTACTCATCTCTTATTAGTTTTATTCTATCATAAATATCGTCCATATTTAGATTTACAATTCCATCCTATCTTTGTAATTTTAACATTGTCCCATTTGCGTTAATAAGAAATATGTCCCAAATTGCTTTTAACCAATTTAGATTCACTCACATTTTCTCTCTATTAATTCAACTATTTTTATTTTAACCAATTCAATAGACAAATTAAAAAAAATGCAATAGATTAAGAGTTAATATTTTTACAATAATAATAATTTCTTTTAAACACTACATTTTTTAAATTACATGACACCGAACATAACGCAACAGACTCCAACTTGAAAAAGAATCACTATTTTAACAAAAACCGAAGCCCTATTTTAACAAAAACCAAACTTTAACCACATTAGCAAAGTTTATTTTTTTAGTATAAAGAGATGCAATCAAATGGAATTGAATCGAAAAACGAAAAATGAAAGTGACGACGTTTTACCGTTTGAGTTGTCCCTAAACAATGGCAAAGTTCTTTTGTTTTGAAGGCAGAGAAACATTATATTATGGCAAAGAGTTTCTCTGATCAACAGTTGTCAGCTATCGGGACATTCTTCTGACTCTGACCTTACCAATACGACTCCTCACAACTTATTCTCGCATGAGTGCTCAAAAATTACAAGTGAATATTATCAAAAGCCGGATCAAAAAATTTAAAATACAAAAGGGTTCATACAACAGTCATTACCAAAAAAGTCTTCAAAACAAAAGCCAAATTGTCACATTAGGAAAATTTCTCAACTCTTACAAAATGGTCTAACAACAAAACTAGGAAGGGAGTATGTGATTATAAACTATATAAAATAGAGAAAAGATTATGATGTGCATAAAGTGCTTTTACCTAACCCTATTGCTGGATGAGAATGTAAAACATGTGGTATAATTGTAATTATTGTTAAATATAAAAGAGTAAAAATCTACTTTTATTGATCAAAACAGTTTATTTTAGTTGTACTTAAAAATATCAAAATAAAAAACTTGGGGCCTGCAGGTTATTATATTTTTGGCTTATAAATATTTTTTAGCTTATAATTCTTAGGGAATGACACTAAGAGTCGAGGGCAAGTGATGGAGCACAATTCAAAAGCCTATCAGTGCAAAGTGCTTACCCAAAGCCCAACATGCAGGACATGCCACAACACGTCGAAACATGTCGCTTATACGGGATACATCTTGAAGACAGGTAGGCATAGCCCATTCTCTCAGCACTCACCAATCAAACCCTTCTCGGTAGCAGCGTGATCGGGTTTCGAATCTCCTTGGTGTTTAATATTCTGCCAACTCAAAACAATATTCAACTTTCCTTAAATCGCAAAAACTACACTTTGTAATTGCTAAGAAGACTTCGGATTCTACTCGATAAGAAAAGGAATTCTTTAGTAACTACAACTTTCTTAACAAGAAATATCCTTATCTTAATCTAAACCATTACTTAATCTTTTACAATTTGTATGCAATTAATCTTTTACGATTATTTCCGGCAGGCATGTAGAACCTAAACCCCACACGGTGCATATGCGTGGTGTACTCTTCCTAGTTAGATAGATGAGTAATACTGGGTTGAGGGGGTTTTGGTCATAATTTGACGACTTGGGTTTGTTCTTTATTCGTCTCATCGGACGGCTAGGGTCTTAAGTTTTGTTTTATTAATTTTTTTTTCTTTGTCTTAATTTACACAAAAATAGAAGTAGGGTCATAGCGTAATTGTGACGGATGTGTTCAGAATAGTTTCAATGAATGATATTTGAAAATAAGAAAAGAAGAAGACACCAAAGAATGACTCATCAAAATCAATTGATTTCACTGCAAAAAGGGTGGGATATTATTGACACCAACAATCCCTTTTAAAAGCGATGTGTCCTTTGCGTGGGGATTGGGGTCCTTGTAATTACTTCTAAACCCCCCCAACAACAAAAGAAAAAACAAAACAAAAACAAAACTCCCCTTTTCCATTTTGTCCTTACCCTAAAGACCGTCCATTTTATTTCTTTTTGGTACAATTCATTGTCTCTTATTTATGATATACATATGATGTGATAAGTTTTTGGCTCTCGTTTGTTTGGGTTTTGGATTTTTTTCCTTTTTTTTGCTAATTTTGTTTTATTTTGGTTTTCTTTCAACTTATAAAATTAATTTTAATCTTCAAAATAAAAAAAGATTTATTTATTTGGTTTCTTGTTATTCTCACTTAGGTTAAAAAGAGTCTGTTCTGTTATACATTGATTTAGGATATGTATATTAAAAGGGAAAATATGATTAAAATTTATCTCTAAAAATGTATGTGGTATATAAATTTTTTAACTTTAAACTTTTCATGGGGAACAATATTTACTTTCAAAGTGAGTGTCCAATACTACTGAAAAAGATTGAAGCATTTAAAAAGAAAAGAAAAACAATGATGGTCATATGGAGTGATTCAAGTAATGAAAATTCAGATAATGAAAGTTCAAAAATATCAGAAAAAGTTAATCTTTGTTTTATGGCGAAGGATAGGGTGATCTCTAAAAATTATTTGATATTGCTGAATCTGTCAACTTATTAAGAAAAATTTTAGAACTGAAAAATAAAGTTAACATATTAGAAAATGAGAAGGATTTGCTTAGGCAAATCAAGAACTTGCTGAACTCTGAAAATGAAACCATTGAAGCTGAAAATAAGACACTAAAAAGTGAAAACTATGGACTGAAAAATGAAATACATATTCTGAAAAATAGAATAGCTGAACTATCAAAATTAATAGAAAATACATTTCAAAAGTTTCATGAAAGTGACAAGAAATTAACTAAATTACTTTCCATACAAAAACTAGATTTTTTCAAAAGATGTTTAGACTATGTTAATGATCATGAGAAACTTTTAATTTCTAATAATAGCTATTTTGTTAAAGCTATGAAACAGGAGAAAAAATCACATTTCAGCTTGTAAAAAATGCTTACAGAACTATACAAAAGTATGTACAAAAAGATCAAAGTTTTGCTTCAAAAATTGTCCAGCAAACTGCACAAAACCTACATAAAACTCCCTCACAGTCTGCACAAAATATGCATAGAAATTTTTCACAAGTTGCAAAAAAATATCACAAAATGTCATACAGAAGTTTATATAGAAGCACCCATAAAACTACCTATAGAAGTCTTAGATAGAAATCAAACTTTTACAGAAAATTTTATTATGGATTTGAATATAATAAATTTGATAATATGCAGAATTATTTCAGTTGTAAACCTAATTATGCAAAAAATAAAAATAATATTGGTTCTTACTACATATGTCACAAAATTGATCATTTTGCTAGAAGTTGTTGTCTAAACAAGTTTAATGCACATCAAGACAAATTCAATTCCTATACAATCTTGTCTTCAAAAGGACCCAAGTATGTTTGGATTCCCAACAACAAATAATGGTTTTTCTTTATGTGTAGAAACAAGAGGCAAAAATCAAAAGAAAATGGTATGTTGATAGTGGATACTCGAGACATATGACCGGTGATACCTCATTGTTCAAGAAACTCGAAAGAAGAAACCATGGAGTGGTGATCTTTAGAGATAATAAAAAAGGAAAAATAATTGGAAAAGGTACAGTAGGTATAAATTCTATCTCTATAAAAAATATGTTTTTTGTTGATAAATTGATGAATAATTTGTTGAATGTAAGTCAATTGTGTGATTTAGGCTATGATGTGTTATTGAAAAGAAATAAATGCATAGTGTGTGTTAGTGAGTTGCATGAACAAATTTTTGAAAGAATAAGATTAGGTAATATATATATAATAGACTCTACAATATTAAATAGTTTAAAAGAAAATTGTTTAATATTCTTTAATAATGGCATTTTTACATGACATAAAAAACTAAGTCACATAAATTTCAAACAATTAGAAAAATTGTCAAAAGAAAATATGGTTAGAGAAATTTCTGAATTTTCATTGAAAGAACCTATAACATGTAGTCCATACTCTTTGAACAAACAAGTAAAAATATCTTTTAAAAGTAAAGATCACATTTCCATATCTAAACAACTAGAAATATTACATATAGATTTATCTGGACAGATTAATAATCTAAGTCTTGGAGAAAATAAATATGAATTAGTTATTGTTGATGATTTTTCCATATTCACTTGGATTTTATTTTTAACCCATAAAAATGAAATCTTTAAAACATTTAAAATTTTTACAAAGAAAATTCAAAATGAAAAAAATTTAAAAATAGTTAGTTTAAGAACTAACCATAGAAAAGAATTTGATAACTTAGAATTTATAAACTATTGTAATAATAAGAGAATAAATCAAAATTTTTCAGTACCTTACACACCACAATAAAATGGGATAGTTGAACGTAAAAATAAAACCATTCAAAAAATGACTAGAACTATATTAAATGATAGCAATATAGGAAAATATTTTTGAGCCGAAACCACATCTATAACATGTTATATAATAAATAAAACATACACATAACCTATAACAAACAAAACCCCCAATGAAAATTTTTAAAGAAAGAAACCAAATATTTCATATTTTCATATATTTGGATGCACATATTTTATTCTGAAAAATAATATGAATATTAGAGATAAATTTGATAAAAAAGTCTTTGAAAGAATTTTTTTAACTTATTCTTTAAATAGCAAGACTTATAGAATTTTCAATAAAGAGTTTAAAATTGTACAAAAAACAAAAAATGTTAAGTTTCATAACAATGAATTTCAAAAAATAGAAATGGAAGACGATCATGTTATATAAATTGAAATCCTCCTTGAAAAACAAAATGTAAAACAAAATGATGAAAATGAAATAAATCAAAATGAACAAAGAGAGGAAATAATTAGAAATTTGAAATTCGTACCTACTCATTCACCTAATGATGTAATGAGAGATGTAAGTGAAAAAATAAGAACTAAATCAAATTATAGAAATATTGAAAATTAATTTTCATTAATCTCTACCATAGAACCGAAAACCATAGAAAAAGTCGTAGAAGATGAAAGTTTGATAGAGGCTATGCAAGAAGAATTAAATCAATTTAAAAAAAACATTGTTTGAACTTTAGAACCGAAATCTAAAGATAAATCAATAATTGGAACTAAATGGAATTTTCGAAATAAATTGAATGAAAATAGAAATGTTGTAAGAAATAAAACTAGACTAGTTGCAAAAGAATATTCACAAAAAAAATGAATTGACTATGATAAAACTTTTACACCCATTACTAGATTAGAGACAATGAAACTATTTTTAGTTTTTGCATATTTTAAAGATTTTAAATTATATCAAATTGATGCTAAGAGTGTATTTTTAAATGGTTACATAAAAGAAAAAATATATGTTAGTCAACCATCCGATTTTGAAAAATATAATAAGGAAGATTATTTTTATAAATTACAAAAAGTATTATATAGTCTAAAACAAATACCAAGGGTATGGTATGATAGGTTAAGTGAATATCTTGGGAAAAATAATTTCAAAAAGGGAAATATAAACACTACTTTATTTATCAAGTATGTTGATGATAATATTTTTGTTATTAAAATACATATTAATGATATTGTGTTTGGATTTACAAATGAATTTTTGTGTGATAATTTTAGCAATACCATGAAGAGAGAATTTAAATTTCAATGATGGGTGAAGTAAATTTTTTTCTTGGATTGCAAATTAAACAATCTCATCATGGTATATTTATAGGTCAAGAAAAGTATACAAAAAAATTAATTAAAAAATTTAGTTTGAAAAATTCGAAACAGTTAGTACCCCTATATCTACCTCTATTAAATTAGATCTAAATGAAAAAGAGAAATATGTGAATGAAAAACTTTATAGAAGTATGATAGGATCATTATTATACTTGACCGCTTCTAGACCCAATAGTTTATTTAGTATATCTTTGTGTACAAGATTTCAAAGCAAATCTAAGGAATCTCATCTTAGAGCCACAAAAAAAATTTTAAAGTATATAGACGGTACAAAAAATTTAGGAATATGGTATTCAAAGAATTTAAATTTTGAATTAATTGGATATTCGGATGCCGATTATATCGGTTGCAAAATTGATCGAAAAAATATCTCAGGTACTTGTCAATTTTTAAGTGATAAAATTATAAGTTGGGTATGTAAGAAACAAAATTCAGTTGCATTATCAACTGTCGAATCGGAATATGTTTCAATAGGAAATTGTTGTACTCAAATTTTGTAGTTAAAACAACAATTTAGAGATTATGGGTTAAATTATAAAAATATTGTCATAAAATGTGAAAATACAAGTGCCATTTGTTTTACAAAAAATCCCATAAATCATTCAAGATCAAAACATATAAAAATTATGCACTATTTTATTAGAGATCATGTTTTAAATGGAGTTATTATTTTGAAATATGTTGAAACACAAAATCAACTTACCGATATTTTTACAAAACCTTTAGATAAAAAAAGATTTGAAAATATTAGAAATGAAATAGAGTATGCTTTCCATTAAAAAAAATATATATTTGGCACATAGAGTTTAAAGCTGACAGAACACATAGAGCCTTTACAATAAAACAGTCCCTCTCTCTCTCTTCAAAAGCCCTAACAGAGAACCCTAAATTCAAATCAGAATGGCTTTATGCAAATATTCAAAAATCATGGGAAGAACAACAAAAAATCCATTTTCTTTATACATTAACATTTCAAGTTCCGATTCTTCAAGTTCTAGTTCTTAAACATCTGATTCTTCAAGTTTTTATTTTGGTCACAATGCACATCCTCAGAACTCAAGATCAAATTCGGTACCCATTCGTGATTTTGATTCTCAATCAACTAAAAATCAAACTTATTACTCGAATCAAAAAACCTATCAAAACTCCTCAGAGAAATTGATGCTTCAACCCCTTCGAATCCAAATTCCCTACATTTCATCACGTCCAATCATATTTGAAGTTGGTTCTTGTAGGTTCGTAGATTTCAAATATTTTGAGCAAATAGATTTGGAGATGCGAACTATTTTTGAAAAGATCGGAGTTGTTGGATTGTGTGATAGCAATAGAAACTGCATAAGGAATGTGATCTTTGATTTTTACAAGAACTTAGATGGTGAACATACTAAAATTTTGAGATAAAAAATTCTGGGTATTAGAGTTGAGATTACCAAAAATGATATTGCTCATTGTTTAAGACTTAAACGGATAGATGATTAGCCACTTGAAAACATGAAGAAATAGATATTTATAAGTTAATTCATGCAAATTCTAACTCTGTAATGGGATACTTGTATGAAAAAGACTTTCCTCTCATTGTTATAATTCTACACAAGATTGTTTTGATATGTCTTATTCCAAGATATGGAAGCTCTACCACTGTGACTGTAAAAGACGGTAGAATTTTGGTTGCCCTGCTATTGAACAGACAAATTGATATGGTGAATACTTTATCAATCACATTCATAAGAATAAGAGCAGCAAACCATATGACAATGTTCTTATGAGGCTATTTGAATTCAAAAGATTTGATTTTTCATGTTTAAAGGATCCTGTTCTAGAGCCATCAATTTTAGGACAATTAAGGTATCTCACGTGTAACCATTTCTGATAACAAAGTTTGGAGAGCCAAAGATGATTCCTTCTAGAAAAGCAAATTTCAAAAAATTGATGGAATAGGCTGTCCATTTGCAGAAAGAGCAAATGAAGAATCTCTAAAATCCATATTTGATCATAGTGAATCTTCAAAAAGGAAGAAAAAGCAAGTTAAGACAACTAATGAAGATGACTAGAAACAAAGGATTGAAAAGAAATTGATGAGTGTATAAAAAGACAAAAAGAAACTCAATCACAGATTTCCGAAATTCTGAAATTACTATCCAAGAATGTATTTTAAGGTTAACCATTTAGTGTTCTGACTCTTTGAAATTGACTGTCTCTATGCTCTGTCATTCACTTCTATATTCTGACAAAGAAAATTTCCTTATATTTTGATACTGTATCTTTCTTGTTTTCCTGTCGGACTTCAATAAATTCGATGTCTTCTTTTTTGTACTTCAATACTTCAATACTTCAATAGTTTAATACTGTAATTCTTTTTTATACAACAAAAATTGAGAGAATAAGTTAAAATTATAAAATGTAATAACAAAAATCAAAGGTGATTGCATACATTGAGGGGGAGAACATTATGCAACACATAATAAAGTTCAAATACAAATAATGACTGCACTTTGAATTTTGAAGATCACAACTTAAATAAAACAAACAAATTTTGAATTGAATGAATATTGGTGAACACTGAATATATGCATTTGTTTGCATCATTTGATATTGTGTTTATATGACTTACATGATTATTTGAGAATGTGCTCTATTGAATAATTTTTGTACATTTATTTTTTAAGATTTTGTTGTCATAAAAAAAGGGGAGAATGTTAAGAAATGTTTAGTAAATTGTTGTTTTCTTAGTTTAGATAATAACAAAATCACTCATGTGATTCTAACCAATCTATTTAGTGTGTAAAATTTTTTTATTCAATAGATAGCTTTTGCTAAAAAAATGTCATAAAACTAGTCATAAAATCGATTATAGAAGTAAGGGTTTTTTTGTCATAGAAGTAAGATTTCTTGATAATTGTTGAAAACCCAGCCAACAAGGTAAGTGTAGTTTGGGTACTACACTTAGTCTATAATTGATCCTAAATGCATATAATAGATCTCATAATATGAAAACAATTCATATTCCATCACTTAGAAATTTTTCTAAATGTTGAAGTGTGATTATTTGGATATGTTTGAATAGCTATATCTTATTATATACTGAAATATTTCCAAAACTGAAAATTACATTTGAAAGAAGGTGTGTTGAACTTCAATTTCAAACATTTACAGTTCAAATATCTTTACGGATAAGTTAGAAAAAAATCAGTTGAAAGTTAACTGGTTACTTATTTTTCATAGCAGAATTATGTGTCAGAAAATGGTTGTCAAGAGATATTTAGCCTTCGATATCTTTATCACTGGTGTTGGACTTTTGAATTTAATTATCCTACATTATAATACTATAGTTGAAGCGTAGATATGATGATTTGTGGCACAATTATTTTGAGATTTTGGTAGAAAAAAAATGAGTAAAGTTGGCAAGTTGTTTTGAAAAATTCAGAACCGGGAGCAGTTTTCGATTTTTTTTGGAAAAGTAATCTTTTGAATATAATTAAAACAACTCGTGAATATGTTAGAGGGATATTTAAAATTTAGAAGAAAAATATTTACTCTCAGTAAATATCAAAATTTAAGAGAATTTGGAGCCTATTTTTCCGGGACAGTTGCTGAAATGATTACAGTACTTTGGAAAATTTTTACTGTTGTTTGTTGAGTCTCTTTAGTATCAAATACAGTAGCTATCAGCAGATTTTCAAAAGAGTGAGAACAGAGGACGTGAGTGGTTGAAAGACTATCATTTTTTGAGACTTCATAGCACCAAAAGATCAAGAAAAATTCTGTTGCTGTCACATTTTTATTTTACATACTTTATAAACTTTTAGTTGAAGTTTTTGTGATTTGTTTTCCATTGTTAGACAAAACAATCTTCGTGATGTGAAAATCAGAAGTTAACAAGTTGTTATACATTGTTGTTATATAGATCATAATGGAAACTAGTAGGTTGCTAGAGCCCGACTTGTTTGGCTGGACGAATGGATATAGGCACAAAACCGAACCGCTATAAATCAGATTTGTCTCCTTACTTTTTTTTTTTGTGATATATTCTATAGATTGACCATAAGTTTGTTTAGATTTAAGTAGAGTTAGATAAAATTTTAAAAAATCAAATTTTAAATAATCAATTCAACTCTCTTCTTGGTTGTCTTTGAGACCAACAACCTAAACATGGGATAATATAGGAATCTCTTTCCTCTTTTGCCCAAACCCCCCCCCCACCCAACAATTACTCTTCTCTTTTGTCCGTGGATCATTACTCATCTCTTGTTAGTTTTATTCTATTCCATATTTAAATTTACAATTCCATCATACCTTTGTATTTTTAATATTGTCACATTTTATTATGTCACAAAATGCTTTAAAAAAAAAAAAAAACTTATGCAAAGAAGCTATTTATGACATTAAAGAAAAAATTAAACCTAATCATTTGTGTACTATTCACAAATTTTATAACACTCGAAAATTATATAAATATTCAAACTCATTTAAAGTTATAAGAAAAATTATACTGTCGCCAACTTTTAAAACTCTCTACAATATTTAACTGCTATTATCTTTTAGCATTCAAACATAATTTTTCACTCACATTTTCTCTCTATTAATTTAACTATTTTTTATTTTAACCATTCAATAAACAAATTAAAAAAATACGATAAATTAAAAGTTAATATTTTCACAATAATATAATTTCTTTTAAACATTACATTTTCTAAATTATAGGACACCGAGCATAGTGTGGCGAACTCCAACTAGTAAAAAGAATCGATTTATAGACAAGACAAAGCCCTATTTTATCAAAAACCGTACTTAAACCACATTGGCAAAGTTTTTTTTTTTTTTTTTGGTACAAAAAGATACAATCAAGTGAAATCGAATCAGAGAACGGAGGATAAAAGTGAAAAGATTGTACTGTTTGAGCTGTCCGACGTTAACAAAGTTCTTTAGTCGAGAAGGCACAGAAACATTATATTATGGCAAAGAGTTTTTCTGATCAACAATTGTTAGCTAGGGGGACATTCTTCTCACTCTGACCTTACAAATACGACTCCTCACAACTTATTTCGACGTGCATTGCAACTACATCTACATCTACATCTCTGTGAGGGCTCGAAAATTACAAGTGAATATTATAAAAAGCTGGACCAAAAAGATTTAAAATACTAAAGGGTTCACGGAACATTCATTACCAAAAAAGACTTTAAAACAAAAGTCAAATTGTCACGTTGGCAAAATTTCTCAACTCTTACAAAAATGGTCTACCAACAAAACTAGGAAGGGAATGAATGATTATAAACTATATAAAATAGAGAAAAGATGATGATGTGTATAAAATGTTTTTACCTAACCCTATTGCCGGATGAGAATATGAAATATGTGGTATAATTATAATTTTTATTAAATATAAAAGGGTAAAAATATACTTTTATCGATCAAAACAGTTTATTTTAGTTGTACTTAAAAATATAAAAATAAAAAAAAATTGGGGTTTGCATGTTATTATATTTTTATCTTATAAATATTTTTTGGATTTATAAATATTTTTAAAAATTTTAAAATTAAATAGTTATACTTTTAATTTTATCGTATAACTGATTGCAATCACAAACAACCTCTTAATAGTCTCAACGGCTAACCCGGAGGTCAGGTAATAATAATTAATGGCCAACTTGGAGGTCAAGTATTTGTCACGGATTCAAGTGATGGATTCAAACCCAATAGAAGAATTTAGCTCAAAAAATCGATCTATTGGGTGAGAGAGGTTATTGGATTTAAATACTATTTTATGATTTTTTGAAAATCTGATATGGGATTCGTAACATTACCAACCCTTTGAGAAGTCAAAGAAGTTAGAGAAGTCAGACATTTATGGACGGCTTTCACTCTGGACGGCTTTCATTCTGGCAGGTAGCCCTTTTCTTCTTTGGACGACTCTCACTCTGATACCAGATACCTCTCTTTCAGGGTAGCCCTCTTCTATGTTAAACCGAAAGTTCTGATACTAATTTGTTACAGATTTAAGTGATGGATTCAAGTCCAATAAGAGAATTCAGTCTAAAAAATCGACTTATTAAATAAGAGTACTTATTATATTTAAATATTATTTTATGATTTTTTGAGAATCCGATATGAGATTCGTAATGGTATTCAAGTGATGACGGTTAAGCCGTAAGTTATGCAACAATTATATTCAATTAGGCAATTACTAGAGATGCTGGGTAACAATTATCGATATTCAAATTTTGATTAATTATTATTATTTCAAACACGTAACAAAGTCAAACAATATTCCAAAACAAAATCATATCATTTAATACCGACACAAAAGAGGACAATAAAAAAATGATTGCTTACTACTTTCTATTTAAGTGAAAGAATATATTTCGAAAATAGAGTTCTACCCCCAAAATTTTTCAAAATTATATGTTTGCCTTCAATTTTTCAAAAATAACTCTTTTGCTGCAAGGACTATGAAATATTTTACAACTAATTAAAATTTTTTAGAAGAAGTGAATATTTTAATATTTTCATAAATTTCCATAAAAATAATTATGAAAAGCTGACTTTCAAAAATATCTTCAAAAGGAGAGTTTGTAAAAATAAGTTAAAAAAAAAAATATTACGCCGAAACCTTGATAAAAGTTTGATTTTCTGAATTTCTTTTTTATTTTTTTGGGCTGAAATTTCCCCTCCCTTCTTCCCTTTTTTCCCCTTCTCTTTCTCCGTATTTTTTCTCTGAGAAACATAACTTCCACCCGCCTTTTTCTAAACTCTCTTCCCTTTACTTCTTCCACTCTCGCTTCCTCAATGGTATCCTCTCTTACGTTATAGCCCCTAGGTTTGGTGTTTTCTCTTTCTATTACTCTTCTCTTTCTATTTTTGTTTTGGTACCTTGACTGCCTGATATCCGAAATTTTATTCCGACTAATCCGGATCGAAAAATCTGTCAAACCTCAATTGAAAGAATTCTCTCTCAATAATATTTTTTTCATACCCAGTAGGAGTCGAATTCCCAACTTGGTTAAAGGAGAAAAGTGTCATTCCTACTTACGTCAACATGTATCGATACTCTTCTCTTTCTATGTAGCCGTTGGTCTCTAATATTCCAACCAAGGGTGGTATGTCTTGAATATTTGGGCACTACCCCAATGTACAGGTTTGATTGGAAACCAATGGTGGTGATCAAACTAAGTGGTGGAGGATTTGTGACAAGTGTTAGGTTTGTTAACTTGTTTAAGACAAGTGTTATGAAAGAGATAATGTCACAAATTGTGATTTAGATCAAAAGTTGTGTTCATTTGTGATTGGTTAATATCAAACAATAAATTTCCACTTTAAACCAACGATCAAAATCATTTAATATTTTCAAATAATATTGTCAAATTAAAATTTCCAGGGTTTTTAAAATTAGGGTTTTAAGAATTATTACTGGACCTTAAGTGGATCAAAATCTAGATTGTTAATAACAATCAAATGATCAAAGTAGCTTCTTTATTGATGTGGGTCTAAATCGAGCTCTGATTCCATGGATAGTGGAGAACAAAGAGAATAAGATGGTTTAAAGTATCGGCAAGAATCAAAGACAGGAGGGATGCGCATAAAATTCGCCCAATATGGACAAAGAAATGCAGTGTACAAGCATAACAAACTTTTGGTCTACAATCTACACCTCTCCTGGTTTCAGAAGCGCGATTGACATCAGCCTTCCCCGGCTTCCATCAAATATTCTACTTTTTCATGGATATTCGGTTCAAATATTCATGGATTCGCTGTTTGCTTACCAGCTTAATATAATTCAGAAAACACAAGTTTTCTTGAACCCTCTTGTTCATATCTCTCATCAAAAGGTGATACTCGATGATATCTATAGAAGCAAACTTCGAAACACCACTAATTGACATCAACCTCGACAGAGTAGCAAACCGCGACAGAGCAGCAATTGAAGCCAAGAACTCTAAAACTTCGAATTTAGAGACTCAAAAAAAGGGTGAGCAATTAGAATAATCATTAAATCCCCCCCCCCCCCGGGGCCCCCTCCCGGTTCATGAAAATGAGACTGTTCAATCACTTGGACAATGTTGAACATTACAGATAAGTGCAAGAAATGCAGTCCGCAGAACAGACAAAAGGAGGTGAAATCTTCATTGAAGGATGGTGAGTCTTCTTCCTCAATGGATCTATCATACTCAAAAGGCATTGCCTTAAATCCTCAAATTCTTCGTAGTAATAAAGAGGCATACACTTTCTTAAGTTTCACTTTCAGCACAAATACAAGTTGCTTTTGATCTCGCAGCTCTATTTGGACGGCGCTGCGGTTTTCTATGAGAAGCTTGGTTCCGAAAATTTTTAGGGATGGATTTCGCAAACCTTCTTCCAATGACATGCAACTCAAGTCTATATAGCTAAAATGTGCATGCCCTTCTTTCCTTCTACACCATTTCCATAGACCACTGGCGCCAAAATAAATAACCCCATGTTTCACATAAGCAAAATATCATGGAGGGAACAATAGTAACATATTGTAAGTTTCTCAAGTAATAAACTTGAAAGCTTGATGTGCAAATAATGATGCTTATGGTGATAAATTCAGGTGCATAGGCATCAAAGCAGCATTTCAGACAGATACCATATATATGATATGCTAAGGCATGTAGATAAACATGACTATTGCCATCTAGTTCAACTAGCAAAGCCATTCAAGTTGTATCAAAGATGTTCTGGTTCAAATCCCACTAGTATCAGGTTGGGGGTTACAGGTCAAGGGGGGAGTCATCTGTCAATTGTGCAGCTCAATTACCATTAAACTAGGGGGATGATAAATACTTTCTAAAGGAAACACAGCTATTAATGAGCAGTTATCAGTCTTCAAGTAGATGAAGATGGGAACATATCAAACAAAGTAGGACCAGATATTAGGAGAAAAAAGGCACTATGTTTATGCAGCCAAGTTAGAGGGTATGTTTATATATCCAGACTAGTAGAGGGGATGCATTAACATCAAGTCATGATACTGTTAATGGCACACCACATCAGCATGGATTCAATGTTATTAAAGACATAACATTTTCAACCAGATTTTCTATCTAATTCCCTGGCTAAAAAATAGACAACCACCAAATCAGGAAAAAATTCTCTCTCTCCAGGCCTATCATCAGCCAATTTACCACCCCAAAGGAAATGAACAAGCAGATACCCAATAAAGATAAGTCACAAACATTACCCAATCGAGTAGATAATCAAAGCATAAATAGCATGATTAGAAAGGGTCCATCCTAGGCTCAGCAATCAAGGGCACAATCAAAATGGGACTCACTGGATTTCGGATCAAGGGCTAGAAGAAAAATAAAAATCCGTAAGAAAAGGAGTAAAATTTTCATTAATCAAGATTACTTGAGCAAAAGCTCCACTTGACCATTTGAAATTAGTTGAAATATACCTTTTAGTTTATGATTCAAGAATAGTTGCCCAATGCATTTTACAACTACATAAACATCAAGAAGAGACGAACTAATAGAAATTAAAGTGATTCACTAGCCCAAAAATACAAAATGCAGCCACCCTCCTTGCAGAGAAGAACATATGGCATAAAATGACCAGAATCAAGCAACACATTACCATATAATTACACAATTTTCCACAGAAAAGTGAGGAAAATATCATCACAGATCAAAACTAAAGCCTGAAGAACAAATTCAAGCCAATAAATAAAGTGGGAAAGCAAAGGAGATGTGAAAGAAGGAAGCAAAAATAGATTACTCAAATTCAAACAAGTTTCTTATCACATGCTGTAGAAATCTCAAATTGGACACACAACCAGTGCTACAAAGAAACATGTCCATTAAGAAGAATCCCAAAATATCGTGCACAACTTGAAGGGGTAGACGGAAGTCAGAACACAAAGCTCTTAACAGACAGGAAAGGAAATCAACGCAATCTCCTTGCCTCCCTTTCAGATTCAAGAAGAGTGAGGATATCTCCTTCCCTAACTGGACCCTTCACATTCCTCATGATAAATCGGTTCTGGTCATCCAAAAACTTGACCCTCACTTGAGTCACTTGCCCTCTCGAACCAGTACGTCCCATAACTTTTACCACCACAGCATGCTTGATTGTAGACTCCATCCTGTTCCAACATTATCAAGAAAAATCCTAGTTATCCCTTTAAATTATATTCACAAAAGGCTCATTTATGGGTTGCAACCAAACCAACATCTATACAAAGACATAGGTCCATAATTAGCATTAGCAAAAGATAAATGAATTAATAAATAAAGCATTTAGCCATGTACCCAACAACATACAACGACACCTAAGATTTAGCATGGTGGTTTTAACCAGCATATGATTACTTTCAAAGGATTATGGCAAACCTATGAAGCATGGATACAGGTACAAGATTCGACGAGTAAAACAACAAAGTTACAAAATAATTTCACAACATGTAATTCAGAAAGCGTGATGTTGTGTCATGTTGATTGGCCATGTTCATCTACAAGACAGAGAGATAAACAATAAAAACAATGTATAAACAAGTCCTAGAAATAAAAACTATTAGACATAAACCTCGGAGCTACCCCGGAAGCATCTACGACAAAAACTTGTCATATTCATCAGAAAAACACATACGCACATGCACATTCATAGAAGAGCAACCAACGAAACTCAAAATAAAAGCAAGCAAAGGAATATGTGCAAATTATGATTGGAAGACAATGATGTCTAGACAACATAATGTTATACATCAAAACCTGACTTTCAGCCAAAAAAATGCATTTAATTACTCAAAGTGGATTAAGAAAAACAAAAATATATATATATAAAGTATAAACCAAAAAATATAACGTATAAACCAGTCATTAACCCCAAATAGCACAGAAAATTAGTAAAACATTTGGGAGATATTCTAACAAATCTGAAACCACAGCCACAAAAATTAGGAAAAACTATTTTTCGTGATCATGAAAAACTATTTTTCGTGATCATGAAAAACTCATTTGACAGAGAGGAACCAACGGTTAACTTTCAGCATGGTTGCTGTAGCCCGCATTCGATTTCTTCCAATGGACTAAGCTAAACATGAAAAGCCAATAACTTGAGATATAAAACAGTCATTAGCCCCCCAAATAGTTGGAAAAATCATCAAGAAAACTTTAGGAAAACTTTCAGGACTGCGTTTGTGCATTGGTGGCCTCTCATATTTTTCCCAACACAAGTTTGTAGGTAATTGCACATAACCAATACATTTATCTCTGATATACCTCAAGCGGATACTTGTATAATATATTATAAATATTAATATTTGTGAAATGACTAACTATTCTAAAAGCTTAAACTTATTGAATAAGATCATTTTTTTTTATGTTTTGTTTAACACACTCTTTTCTTAGGCCTTGTCATAATTTATAAGAGGGCAATGGTTGAGTGAATGAATGGTATAAAGAGAAACAGAGGGTAGGCCAACCCTCTTACCATCTAACCTAAGCCAACAAAAATAGAACAAAGTTCATCCAGAGAACCCCAATGTCTAAAAAGAAATGCAAAGCTATAAGTCAGCTTATTTAATGCTGAGACAACTATCAATTAAAAGACCTTTATGACTAGCTAAGATTCCAGATCAACTTAATTCTCCGACCCTAATTCTGGGATAAAATCAATTCCACCGTTCATTGTTCTTCTGGGATAATTACTGATCTCTAACTTCACAGAGAAGGGTTTAACTTCATAGAAACATTAATTTATAGAAATCTACACAGTCACAGATCTAAACATGGTAATGGTTAAACTTCATAGAGAAGAAGAAGAGTGAGAGGCACCGAGATTAATCCAATATATACAACAAAAACGAAACAGAGAAGATCAACACTGGAAACTAAGAAAATCATAATACCCACGAACATAATATCATCAAAAACGACTAAAAAAGGAGACATAAAAATCGTAGAAATTGTTCATGACCATCAAGATTAAGAGATTCAGTTACTTGGAAGCATTAATCATGAAACCCTAAGAAGGATTAGATCGAGGACAAACCTGTGCCTAAGCGAGCGAGCGAGCGAGAGAGAGAGAGAGAGAGAGAGAGAGAGAGAGAGAGAGAAGGGCTCAAACAGCGGAAGAGAGAAGGGAGAAAACCCTGTTGCCAAGACAGAAAGCAGAAACCCTAATTTCTATTCGAATATAAATATAAAGATATGTGTAAATAACACTTCTACCCGCGAGATTATATATAATAGAAAATCTATATCTATAAATATATATATATATATATATATATATATATAATACGAAAATAGTGGGCAACCTTTAACATACATTTATTATATTCATTTATTAATTTCTATATTATGTTGTTTTATTTTTTTTTTTCACTTGTCTTTTATATTTGTTTTTCAAACAATCAATTTCAAAATCTAAAATTAAGTTTCTGTTTATTGTTCATTGTTAGTTTTTTTTTTCTTTTTGGCAAATTTTTTTAACAAGATTTCACGAAATTTTTGTAATATTTCATAATTTCTTGATATTTTTTAATATTTTACAAATATTTGATAAAATATTGATATTTTTAAAATTTTTACAAATTTTATAAAATACATTTAAAAGTTTTGTAATATGAATATTTTATTTATTAATTACTTTATACTTGTTTAAAAATACTAATAAGATTTATGAAATAAAAATATTAATTAATTTAAAAAAGATAACAGATATTTTTTAAAATATTACGAAAATTGCATAAAATTTTAGGAATGTTGTGTTTTTTTTCCTCAAAAGTAATGAAATAGATCTCACAAAAATTGATTTTAAAGTCAATTTATGTGAAATTGACTTCAAATAGTAACCTGTCAGTCTGCCCATGAGTAAGGAAAAATATAAAATAAAACAAACACAAAAGTCGATTGAGATAATTACATGTCTAGTCCATAAACTTTGCCACTTGTCATAAATTTGTCCCTACACTTAAAAATGCTATTTTATGGTTCTTAAGCTTTCAAAATCATATCGTATCAGTTCTTCCGTTATTGACAATGATATGGTGGCCGTTAACTACTAATGTAAACTGGTGTGGCTATCTATATAGTGGTACGGGTGCTCACATGTCATTATCATGTCAACTCCTATAAACATCTCATGTTGTCACGTCAACAATTTGCTGATGTGATTGTCACACTGTAAAATTGCTAACGTGGCACTGCCTATCAACACACGAGTGTATTCTGGTCTTTCTATTGTTACTGTACAGCTTTACATTTTCACTCTAATATAGTGGCTTTTTCTCTTCTACTTCGATCAAGAGAGAGAGATTGAGACTTCAAATTAGAGAGAGAGAGAGCTTTAATCTCTCTCTTGATCTCGGACTTTCAATCTCTCTTCTCAAAGTTTAGGGTTTTTGAAATGGAAGAAGTTCTATTGAAATACAGATGCGGTCATGATGCCATTTTAGTGACTTCATGGACCCCTCGAAATCCTTCACAGAGGTTTTACGGTTGTCCTAATTTTTGAGTAAATTGAATGATTTTTTTTAAATATAATTTCGAAAATTGAGGCAAGGGACATTTTCTCCATTTCTTTGAATTACCATTTCATATGTGAAATTTTCTCTATTTTTATATAGGATAAGAATACTTGTGATTTTTTCCAATGATATGATCCATCATTATCTAATCGAGCAATTGAGGTTATCCTAGGTCTTAGAAACAAAATTGAGGAAGAAAGATAAAATGCAGTCCTGTGGTTGCTGAATGTAACATGAGGATGGAATCTGCAAGTACCGTGATCGAGAGGTTGAAGGAGGAAAATCAGTTTTTAACTCTACAAAAATTAGAGATGGAGGAAATATAATCAAAGATGAAGATAGAGAATCTAAATATGCAAAAGAATGATGTACAACAACAATAATGTTTTGAGGTTGACATGTGTGGGTAATCACTATTGTAATTTTAATATTTGCTCTTATGTTTAAAAATGAAATAAATCCAAATTCTATTATGTCCTTATCTGAAAAAATGTAAAAATATTATTGTAAAATATGAATGAATGAAGCATTGTAGTTGAATTTGTCCAAACGTGTTTATAAAAAATTGGTTAGAGTAGTGCATGAACTAATGCAGCAATTGTTTATAGTGGTGCATGAAGCAATGAAGGTTGATGTCTACAATACATTGGTTATGACTAGAATTGATTAAATTGGTGAATGAAAAAATGCAGAAAGCTTACTACAGTACATCACATTAAAAAACCTTAAAGTTTCAAACCTTACAATAGCTCAGCGTGCAGAAAAACCTTCTATCACAATAAAAAGACCTTGCAATAGTTCAATATGCAAAAAAACTTTCAGAATGAGTGAAATACAGAACCTTCATTTAAAAAAACAAAAAAAACCTTCAAAATTAAGAATGATTTAGGATTCAGTACATTGCACACTTAAAAAACATCACAATTCAATACATTACACTGCAGAGCCATAGTTTGTTTCAAAAGTATAGCATTGCAATTTCAGAACATTCAAAAACATTACATTTTACAGTTTCAAAAATCTTGCGTTCCAATCTCAAACAACAGTTTGGAGCTATTACAATTTCAGTACAAAAATTCTATCTTGAAGAAGGTGTTGGATTAACCACTTATGACTGGTTTTGGGAAACTTGAGTAATTGTTTCATTAATCTGATGGGATTGGCAGTAGGAAGCTTGAGATGAACTACATTCGCCTTGCAATAATTGAATGGATTGTTAAAAAACTAATCCTTACTGTACATTTCATCACAATTTTAGCATGCAGGATAGTATAGTAAAACAAAAAAACAAAAAAAAATAAAAACAAAAAAAACAAAAATAACTAAAAATAAAAAAACTTAACCTTATTCTTGCATAGGGCTGTTATGATACCCGGGTAGTGTCACGGATGTAGTGTCACGAGTATCCATGACACAACCCGATCAAAGCTCGAGCTCGAGCTCGAGCTCGAGCTCGGCGAGTCCTGCCTCGAGCTTGAGCTTGAGCCCATATTCAGGCAAGCTTAAAGGCTCATTGAGCCATTCGGATGTAATTTTACCTCTCATTTACCCTAGTCCTTTGACCCATTCTCATTTCCCATTTAGCCGTAACCCTAATCATGATCGAAGGTCTCCTTCTCCTCTTACCACGATGACCTAGCTCTCGCCTCTCGACCTCGAATCGAACTTCAACCTCGATGTGCAACGAAGATATTGCTTTCATCTCCATCGCCTCTCGACCTCGACGAAGCTCTCGCGGCCTCGCCTTTCGTCTCCTCGAATCAAAGGTAAACTCTCTGTCTCTCTCTCTAGGGTTTTTGAGTTTTGCTCTCCCCGAATCAAATTTCAAGCTCTCAGGTATGATCTCAATTTCGGTTTCGAGCTCAGGCTTGGGTTTGGGTATTATCTAGGCCTCGGGCCTAGACCCAATCTTGACCCGCGAGGCCCACGACACTCAAGCTCGAGCTCTACGAACTTGAGCTCACCTATCGTAGACTTGAGCTGAGCTCAACTCGAGGGTCATAATAGAGCTATTCTTGCATGATCTCTTGTTGTGTCCAAGACAATCAAAGCATAGCAATCAGCATAGATAAAGAAAGTATAGTAACTACAAACATATTTCTCAACCATATCCTTTAATAAAAAAATACAGCTAATAGCATGAGAACATAGAATGCTACATAATTTTCATTTCCTACAACTGCATGTCCTACGATCCAAATCCACTATAAATTTGTTACTGAATTTTGAAATATCATAAATTCTACCACCAGCCAATAAAGGAAATTAATGTCTCATTTGCTTCTTCAAACTCAAGTTTTCCTTTAATGACAGGATAAATTTCACCTTCAAAAAATGAAATCCTAGTCCTATTGTCACTAAACTTGGTCATCAAAATTGTTCTGATAGACTCCAATAAACTAACGACAGGCAACTCTCTTGCATCCAATATTTTTGCATTAAATGACTCACATAAATTATTGACTAATATGTCACATTTACTGAATGGGAAAAATGCTGACCTTGTTCAAGTTTTTCTCTCATTCTGTATCAACCATGCGTAGGGTCTTGAGTTAGTTGTATGGATTTCTATTATAACTTTAAGAAATTTAGTCTTATAAGTGGCCCTTAAAGTAGCATAAAACATATTATTTAACTTTAAGTCTGTGAACTGTTTGTAAAAATTGTTATACATGTTTGACACATAATCTATGTTCAGAGTGGGAGGATAATACTGAAATTGCATTGATCAATCCCTAAAGGCATAAATCTACTATTCAAAAGTAGTTAGAGGGAAATTTTTGATATATAAAGGGCAAAACAATGGATAGAAATCCTGCTATATGCAACAAATGATCAAAAAATGATCTAAATTCTGCTGAATATAAAACAATGTATAGAAATTCTGTTATATGTAACAATGGATAGAAATTTTTACGTTGAAAATTCTGATAGAAATTTTGTTGTTCGAGAGAAAATTATGCAGCAAATTATTAAGAAGAACCACTACATACCTTCTGTTGATCAGAAATGAAAGTCCACCTTCTGCCCCCAAGGTCTGTCAACAAATGATCAAAAAACCATCTCCATGAATCAATCTCCTCTAGTTCAATAATGGCAAAAGCCAAAGGAAAAATTATATTATTAAGATCTCTGCCAACTATAACAAGTAATTGCCCTCCAAATGATGTATTCAAGAAACAATCATCTAAACCTATGAAAAGCCTACAGGCTTTCAATAATCCTCACTTGCATACATTGAGATAAATGTACAATTTCTTAAAAAATAGAGTATTAGGGTACATAACTCTCATAGGATGCTCTCCACCAGTTTTAATTGAACTCTTAATTTTGCAAGTACTCCCCTTATTAGTTCTCAAAATTTCTTCAAAGTACAATCTTAAGATGAAAAATTGCTCCCTATTCTGCCTTTTTGCAAGTTCTTTAGCCATTTTTTTGCTCTCCATGCCTTCATTCTAGTATGATCTAATCCAAATTTATCTTTGGCTTTTTTCTACAACACATTCATTTTGATTTTAGCATCATCTTTCACCTTCTTCACCTTTTTTTTGGCCAACCAAACAGTTATTGCATATTTATTCTTTCATGACCATGATCAACTATGTATAAGCTTGTATGTGACCAACAGGGCTGTCTTTTCATTAGCACATAATTTCTTTACATATACCAACAAATCACAGCTCTCAACATACCTCATCCTAACCCTTGACTTATCATTTTTTATATATCTCAAATTTTTCTTATTATAAATAGCGTAATCTCGCAACACCTGTTTAAAAAAGTCTAAACTCTAAAAAATTTAGCCATTTCTCAATTCTATATTCTTAGGGTTGTAATTCTTTTTAAACTTCTCATAACTCATCCTATCTCATTTAGGTTGCATCTCTTCGCCATCACTATCAATGTCATAAATGATGTAATTTAAATTTTCTTCATCATCCATTGAGGGATCATTCCAATCATTCAAATCTACATGACCACCTCATTTTGATTCATCCAGATACCCTACAGAAGAGTCTTTATCACTACCAAATAAGTTTTCCCCTTCATCTTCACAATCACAATCTTCAAATTTGAAATCTAGAGCACTGTCTTCAAAATCAATAACTAAATTCTCAAAACCACACCTCTTAGATTAGCTACCCTGCATATCTTCTTCCTCCTGTTTAAACTCACTTTCATCAACAAAATAAAACTCATCTATACCATACTCTATGTAGAAATGAACTTTTTTATTTGTTTTTAATATTTCATCTAAATATTCCAACAATACAGTATCACTTCAAAAATGACAAAACTCATCTCCATCAAACCATATCTATACCTTTACAAAGTTTCTATAACCTAATTTTTCTACCATATTTTTCAATTCAACCAGTGACATCTTATCCCTACCACTATTGTCAAAATAGATCAAGTTCCCACCTCATATTTTCATCTCCTACAAATTTATCCCATAATAAATTACAGTAGTAAATTTTATAGAATCCATATTTGAGAAAAAATGAAAAAATATTAATTATTCACACCCAAATTTAAGTCATAGTCAACTAAATAAAAATCATAATTTACAAACCATTCATTTGACATCAAAACCCCCCATTGAAACCCTAAATTACGAACTCTTTATTTGAAATTAAAACCCCCAATTGAAACCCTAAATTTAAAATTGAAATCCCCAATTTAAATCCTAATTTTCAAACCTAATTTGGTAACCTTAATTTCAAATTAAACTCCAATTTAAATTACAGTCAACCAAATAAAAACCCTAATTTACGATTTTTTTATTTGAAATTAAAACCTCCAATTGAAACCCTAAATTATGAGTCTCTTATTTGAAATTGAAACCCTAAATTTGAAATTAAAATCTCCAATTTAAGCCCTAATTTTCAAATCTAATTTAATAACTCTAATTTCAAATTAAACCCCAAATTCATAAAGCCAAACAATTAATTTTTTAAACACTAATTTAAAACCCTAATTTAAAAGACTAATTTAAAACCCTAATTTCAAACCAATAGTTTAACCACCTCCGAACCCATTCGTAGGATCCATTCATGAACAAGCAAAATCTAAAAATAGAAATAAATATAAAAAATAAACAAATCCAACGGTTAGATTACATACCTTAAAGCACTTTTTTGGTCTTGCTGTCTATGATGGAAACCCCATTTTCAGGACCACAATAAAAAATCCTCAAATGTCTCCTTGTATGCAATCAACAACTTATTTACTTTGTTTGGACATTATCTCTCTCTATTTCTTTCTTACTCTCTCTCAAGCTTTTTGTTGCTCGCTTTCTCTCTTTGACAGATTAAAGAAAATGAAAGGGTTACTCCTTTTGAGAAATATAGAAAAAAATAATAAAGTTTTATTCTAGACAGTGGAAAGACCAAAATACTCTCTTGTACTGACGTGGCACTGCCACATCAACAATTTTACAACGTGGCACAACCACGTCAACAAATTGCTGACGTGACAACATGAGATATTTATAAGAGTTGACATGGCAATGATATGTTAGCATCCATATGACCACGTACATAATCACGTCAGTTCACATCAGCAGTTAATGGTTACACTATCACCGTCAGTAACGAAAGAACCGACTACTTTACCAATCACAATGGCGCATTCAATGAATTTCTATGGACAATTCATCTTCTCTAAGTATAAATGTGATGCAAGAAGATTGAAGAAACATCTGTTTTCGCAACACTTGAACAAATTTCTGAATTATAAATTCATACTCTGTTTATAGCTCCTTTGTGTTGCATATGCAATTATACATCACGAATACATCTGAAGAATCTAATTTTATCTCGTAATTCATTTATTCTCTACTTGTTACAAAAGATCATATGATCTTAGCATAAAGTGGTAACTAGAAAAATTTTGAATTGGATTTTACTTGCTTTTAGAAAATGTAGATGTGAGTATTTAGGAAAATACTTGTAAAATTCATTAGGATCTAGAAAGTTAGTTTGTATACTATTTGTTAGAATTGTGGATTTGAAAAATTTAGGCGAAACCAAAGAGTGGATATACATCAAGAATGTGAAACCATTATAAATTATATGTCCATTGTATTGTCTTCTTTGATTATTCCTTTTACAACTTATTTTATTTTAAACACAAAATAACCAAAATTATTAGATAAAATATTCATATACTCTAGATTATTACATTTAGTGTCAACATAAACATTAAATTTAGATTCTATTAAATTCCTAATAGATCTGAGACTTAACTATTTTTGTACATTAAATATTATTGACATCTAACACAACATTAAATTTTATTTACATTAAATAAAGATTTTATAAATTTTATAAACATTAAATATAGACTTTTTAGATTATAAAAATTAAATCTCTTATAGATTTAAAAAATTTTACATAAACATTAATTTCTCATATTGCTTGGATTAAATGCGTAGCATTGTTATATCTAATCTACATCTTATAAAAGAACTTTGGTCGAGTAGCACACAAGTTTTAGTTTCCAACCTATATATTCTTGCCATTATTATTTCATCAAATAAAATATTTTTTTAAATAATTAACTTAAAATTTTAATTTATCATATTAAATTATTAAAAAATTAATATATTTAATAAATAGAAAACATTTATATAAAATAATATATTAACTTATTAGATTAAATTATTTATACTAAATATTTAATTATTAAAACTAAATATTTAATTATTAAATTATTTATATTAAATATTTAATTATTAAATTTCTCATCCTTGCCATTATTATTTCATCAAATTAAATATTTAAATAAAATATTAACTTACATTTTTAATTATTTATATTAAATTATTTTTAAAATAAATATATTAAATAAATAGAAAAAATTAATATAAAATAATATATTTAATTATTACCTATTTAATTATTTAATAAAGTGTTATTTATAAAGTGGTATTAAATATTAAAGTATTATTTAATAAAATCATTAAATTAATGTATCTACCACAGCTCAATTAATTCCACCACCCAATATTAATTCTAAAGACTCTATCTTTCCCCTCTCTCTCTTCATCTCTCTCCCTCTTGCTCTCGTCTCTCTCTCTCTCTCCCTCCCCCCTCTTTTCTCTAGTCGCCCAAATGTCTCATGCATTTAGTTGAACAACCAAAAAAACTCCACACACAACAACCATCATCCAAAAAAAAAAAAGCTTGTCGGAAAGTATAGGGAAAAAACATCAGAGAAGAGACGGAGAGCTTATCTCATTGCTGAAAATGAGGTCACGGGAAAAATATAAACCTGCATAACAGAAAACACAAACACAAATAAGGTCGCCAAATTTAACAGTATGTTGAATTCATAGGAGGTTGCCGGAAAAATGCAGAAAAATGCAGAACACATTCATTTAAAAAAAAAAATGTTGCCAAAATGGCCGCTTCATTCTCAGAGATCACTTATTATAAAAAAAAGCTACCTTTTGCTTCCTTCTCACCGGGAGGTCTCGTTGTCGGAGATCTTTTCACGAGTTTTGGTCTGATATCGACTTCAAGACTAGTCAAGAATCGGTCAACTCTTTAGTCGATTCAGCCTTTCAGTTGATCAAATATATATTCTCTATGATTTCTTTTTTTTTCCCACTCATGGGCAAGTTGACCGGTCACTATTTAAGATGATTTCTCTGAAATTGACTTCACTATTTTTAGAAGAAGGAAAAAACCACATTTCTCAAATTTTGTATAATTTTCACAATATTTTCAAAAAATAACCCAAAAATAAAGATAAGGATAATATTTAATAACTAGAAGTTATATTTCTCCGATAACCAGATAATCAAACAAATGAAAATCAATATTAATAAATAATAAATAATAAACACTAAAACGTCATAAAATAATTATGATAATATTTACAAATAATAAAAGAAAAAGAAAAATCAACCAATCATCTTATAGGATTAGATGAGACTGATTATCAATACTTGTAGTTTTTGTAGTCTTTTTTGTGTTTGACCAACTAGTAATTGGAGTCATAATCTGATTATTTTGACTTGAGTTACGGTCAAACTCTTTATAGGGGAAATTTTTCAAATGTAATTCTTTCCATTCCTAAAATTCAAATCCGAATTTTGATTAAAAGATCTAATATTTTTTCTACTTGAGAATAGCTTTGCAATAGTTTGTTTGGATTGATGATTGATTAATTTTTGAATGTTTCATGCTTAGATCGAATAGTTTGAATGACATATCACGTATGGATTATGCTATGAATAGGTGTTATATGATTGAATCTCCACCATTTGATATTAATTTGGTCTTGATTGATGTTTAGGATTGCATTCCTAAAGCTAGGTTAGATGATTCATGACATTAACCATGTCGGATTCATCCTTAGACCAAAAAGGACATGTTATTTCATGGATTTTGACATCCCAATAGCTTTTTGATGGTATTTGGACTATCATTCAAATTCCTACAACCATAGGTGGAAAGGAGTCAAATGGCATGCTACCATCTTTTCCTTTGATTTACAACTTTAAAGTTGCTTTCATTCTGTAGTATTCTAAAATTAATTCATCTTTAGTTTAGTTCATTTCACCGATTCTTGATATATTAAACATTTTAGAAGGATTAGGAATTCGTTTAATAATAGATTTTCGTGGGTATGTCACACATAGTCACCAAGTCTTTTGTATGTAGAACTAGTGAATTGAGCCTTTTGTTTCTTGCAATGACAATGATGATCAAGGGAGATACGAATCCAGTTTATTGGGGTGCCGACATAGCAAACAGGTAGATAACTATAGACGACATCTTTGATACATGAGAGATGAGATCCAACTCTCTCTCTCTCACCCCAACTGGTTTTCATCACTTCGCTCCTTGTAACACAAGCAAATTTTGTGAGAAAGCAACTACATTGACAAGCATTAATTGTGAAGATGAGAATGAAGTTATACATGTCTGACTCACAAAATCAAGTGCTTAATCAGAATTCTAGTTCTGCACATAGCTGACTTGAATACAATGTAAGCGGAATATGCCAAACCTAGGGGCTGGAACCTAAGTTGTCAATTACTAGTATGCATATGGTTGATGTAACTAACATTGCATAGGCTTGAAGTGGGCTATCTCTGAGGAAAATTGTACTTAACTTCGCACATAAAGAAAGAAAAAATTTCATTATGAGGATGCAGGCAACACTTCTTTTGGGATATGACATTACATCTTACACAAAACAAACTATGCAGATCATATGCCATAAGGAAGTAATTGTAGTTAATCAAGGTAATCAGACTTTGCATTATCATAATCAATCATCTTTAATTAGAGCTATGTTATGGTCTTCGTATAGATAGAGCAAAATAATCATAGTCTTTCAGCTGTGGTCTTTTCGCAAAATAATAATCAATCAAAGATCCACTATAAATGATATCTTAACTGAAAGAGCAAAATAATCATAGTCTTTAAAGTATAACTTAGCTTTTAGCAAAATTTACTTGTTTTCAAGTAATTTTAAAATAGTTGTGCAACATCTCCTCAAAATAAGAAATCAACAATCAGTCTTATTATTTTCCGCATATAATTTCAATGTATTTTAGTAATTTATCAATATATCTTCAAAATGGTTGTAAGATGTTATCAAATAATTTTTATAATATTTACCAATTATTTTCAAGCACTTTAGGATAATTCACTATAAGAAAACAGGGTATTAGCGATGGAAAATTACTAACAGAAAAAATCCATCATAAAGCAACGGAATTGTGATGAATTAACGTCAAACGTCAAGGAAAAAAAGTTATAAATTACTGAGAGATCAGTGAGGGATTTAGCAACAAAATTAGTGATGGAAAATTTTCGTCAATAAATTTGACAGTAATACATACGCCAAATTGATTATTATTCCCCGAACCCTTTTTCTGACAGATTAGCGATGGATGAGTGAGAGAACTGGAGATGGATTATAATCCATCAGTAATCGGTCGCAAGTGTAACATATAGTTTTCACTAATGACGTATTACTGACAGAAGTTAGCAATGGATTCTTTCCATAGATAATTCATCGGTAAAAAAAAAAAAACCTAAAATCTGCAAATATTGCCCATGTTCTTCGCTTTCATCTCTCTCTCTCTCTCTGCCATATTCCCTCACTCTACTATTCTCGCTAGTATACGTTCGTCGCCACGTCTCATCAATCACAAAATCGACGAAGTGCAATTTAAGACCTAGTCGTTGTTGCCGTCGATCCTCCCTTCAGGCTCATCTCTTGTCTCTCTCTCTCTTTCTTAGATTAGGGTTTGTTCACAGAACAGAGGCATGTTTCTTCTGCACCCATCATAATAATCTTCATATTGCCATTTTTTTCTACTGTACTTGGCTCAAATCCTGGCAAGCACTTGCACTTTATGAATCCACTATCAACATTGCAGCTACCAAATGTTCTACAGGCATTGTACTTATCGTACTAACTTTTGAGGTTATTACAGCATCACCTAGCTAGCAATCTAACAGAGAAGCATTTTCTAACCGGTAAAATCTAATGAAATCTTTTATAAGCATTGAAAGGACAAAGTGAAGAGACAAACAATAGGATTATATGGAAATATACATATTTATTGTCTCAATGAATTGAAAGTCAAACAACTGAGAAAACTTTTATCAATCAAATCCAAGGATAAAGTTTTAACGCTGACTATGTGATACCGTATTTTTGTACGAGAAATCTTATTTAATTATATTGATTTTTTATTTTTGGTATATTTAAATTAAATTTTTGGTGTATTTAAATTATTGTCGTATCCGTGAAAATTATGGTAAAATGAATATATATATATATATATATATATGTAAATAATAAAAAATAATAATGATAAAAAAAGGGGGGCCAGCGGAGTGCTGCGTTTTGAGGCAAAACGCAGCATCCCCTCCCAAAGATTGAATTAGGGCTTTTAGCCCTAATCCCTTTCTCTCTCTCTCTCTCTCTCTCTCTCTCTCTCTCTCTCTCTCTCTCTCTCTCTCTCTCTCTCTCTCCCTCTCATCTCCGTCTCTTCCTCTCCCGCAGCCACGCCCGATCGCCGCCGCCGCTCCCTTTTCGCCATTGCCGCCGCCCACCGCCTCGCCTTCGTCCCGCGATCGCCGCTGCTGCAACGCCTTTCCATGAGCCAAACGTGCCCTTGCGCAACCGCAGCCTCCCTGCTAGCGCGATCCTCGCACGAGCGCGCGCCTTAGCTCACAAACGCCAGCCTACAGCACGCTCCTCCCTACAGCATGCTACTCCCTGTAGCAGCGCGCCACAGCACGAGCGTGAGCATGCTCCAACGCGCGACCCACTGCGCGAGCACGCGATCCATTAGCGAGCGCGATCCAGCTCGCGAGCGCGAGCCCTAACCCGTGAGCGCCTGCCAGGCCGCGAAGCCCACTGTGGCCAGCAAGTCAGGCTGCGAGCCGCTAACCCACCAGCGGGCCAGCCCGCTAACCCATCAGCCCATCGGCCCTGAGCCTGCGACCAGCTATTCCCTTCGAGAGCTCACCTGCATCTTTTTTACTGTAGGTAACAACTATAATTGGATGTAATTCTAGGGTTTGGCATTTAGAAATTTAATTATTGCTAACCTCGTTTCAAATTTAGAAATATTACAGGTTTTAGACCAGTTCGACGGACAAACGAAAGCTAGGTCTGAGATCCGAGAAACCCTAGGTGAGAGAAATGCAATTACTTCAATATTTGAATTAAGTTTGTCGAAATTTGGTGGAATTTAGAATCGGAAACTATATAATTTAGGTTCGAGGAAAATTAGAGAAAATGAGAAATATTGGAAAATTGATCATTTATGAGCCAAATGATTCGAAAGTGATGAAACGGGAATCTAGAAAGGGGATTGTGTCAATTAAAGTTGTATTTAAATTTGAAAGAAAAATTGAAAATCTCATATTAGACCTTTATTTGATATTAAATTGTGATGATTGATTAGATTTGTCTTTTAGAGATTCGATGAGTCAATTGGATTGAATTGAAAAATAGGGAGTGACCACCCTCCCTAAAAAAGTGAGTGGAACTATAATCTCATGTATGAAATAGTGAAACGTGTTTTCTGTCGTATTTTCGATAAAACATGCTTTTGATATGTATTGACTTGACGTATGATATTAAAAATCTGTTTTGTGATTATTGGAGTGTCTTAAATTATATTTACGATGACTATGCATCCATAGTTTGACATGAAACAAAATTATGCCATTATTTGAAAATTGATAAATTCCTTTTTTTACGGTTGTAGTGGTATGCAGTTTTAAAATGATTTGATAAAATGTATTGACACACGGATTTCAAATACTTTGATAAACTATATGGGTTGGATGTCCACTAGTTATGCATGATATGATTCTTTCTTGTGGGACGTTGTGCCCTTCTGATACGATAATGATGACATTGATGATTTTGTAGTTACGAAGGGCGTTTATAGAGACACGAGTTGCCCGGATACTCTTCTGCAGGAGGTATCCACAAACGTCATTGATTCTAAGGGCTATAGGCGCGGCCGGTTGAACCCACGATAGGGAAGGAAGAGTGTGACACCACCGTCTAGTACCGGGCAGGGTCCTATACATGATGATGAGTTAGCCCCAGCAAACTCACGGCTAACATCAGGGTAAAGAGCGATTTTAAAGTCTATACATAATAAAACCTCCGATGCGCCTGTCCTTGGTCATAGTTAACCTTTGCCAGGATTATTTTTAGCTTGCTCTACTATTATTTGATTTTTAAATAGATGCATACATGTTTGTTATCATGTGATTGATTTAAATGATTTCAAATTGCTTTACTATTATTTGATTTTTGGCTTGCACATTATTTATACTTGATATTATCCCTCTCACTCACTGGCTATCTTCTCATGATACTCACCCCTCTCTTTTCCTTTCTCAGACAGGATTTTTATGATAGAGCAACATTTCAGGCTCTAAAGGGTTTGACAGCATACCATGAGATTTGGTAGTTACGACGGTGAGGTTTAAGCTAAATTTGAAATACGAATTTCGTACTTTGTTTCGACTCTGCGCGGTTTTGATATTGAGGTCCGTAGTTGGCCGTGTATATTATGGGATGACTGTATAACTTATGGGCAGTTGTGTGCATAATCTCTCGTTTTGGTTCATTTTACTTGCATTGAGGCATCTGTAAGCGTTTAAACTTTTTACTTGGGAAATTTGTTGTACATTTGTATAAACTTTAGACCGGCTCGGTGTGGTGACTGCTCATACTCTAGTTGGGCATGACAGTAAAGGTTTATGGCTAGGATTGTTGGAAATTTATATAGCCTGGCGTTATGCTGGTGTCTGCTGTGGTTGGTAGGTTGTTGTGAGGTCGGAATGGCCATTTTATTTTATTTACAGGTTGATTTTAAATTATACAGATTTATTTATACATGGGAAAGCTCTGATTTAAGGGGAGATTCTTCCCGATTTTTTATAGAATTATAGTCGGCATTCAGGCAACGGGCGGCTGCTCACAACCCCGGTTCGGAGCGTGACGGTTCTATTGGTATCAGAGCGTCTAGGTTAGAGAAAAAATAGTAGTAAAAGTCTTCCCAAGTATATGAAAAGTTCTCAATGCATTAGAGAGTTTCATACTGTCATTTAAAGTCTCATACTTGGCTATAGGCACATATTTTTATCTATTTTATGGAGTTGGATATATAACGCATCTAACTCGTTATTTCGCATTCAAATACTTTGAATTATAGTTCATTTTTTTAGGGGGTTAGTTACGGAGCAACTAAGTCTAATCCGTGATTTCTATCTAATAAAAATATATTTTTTTTTGTAAAATTATGCCACCTAGACATGGTAGGAGAGATGCTAGATTCGCATCACTTGAGGATCTTTCAGTGCCTGATACACCTAGGGCACTCGAGGCGCCACGAGTGCCAGAGGATGCTTCCTCTACTCGAGTACGCTCACCAGCGCCACCCCCAGCACCTCCCCCGACTGTTACAGCCAAGATTCCTCCACCACCACTCAATGCCTTGAGGCAGTGGCAGGAGTGGTACAGTAGATATGGGGCGCAGATGCCACCACCTCCACTACAGACTCCAGCGACCACACCTACGGCCGTACCTGCTCCTACGGCACCGGTTCCTCCTTCGGTGGTCGGTCCTTCTGTTTCTACTCCGATCGATGAGACGTCGGCTACTTTGAGGTGCATCCACGAGCTCACGCAGTTGGTGAAAGAGTCTCTGCAGCTCTGATGCACAGACTTTTCAGGATCCAGTGATGCCGTAATGGTGAAACACTGGATCAACAGGATTCGTAAGATCCATATGGATTTGAGGTTGTCAGAGGAGCTCAGATTGCGAGTTGTTGAGAGACTGCTCGATGAAGATGCCCTCTTGTGGTGGGAGGCTATTCGTGATAGTGTTACATAGACCCTGCGGTAGGAGGACTTTCTACGAGAGTTCGACTGTAGGTACTTCACCCCGTTCCAGCAGGACCGGATGAGGACGGAGTCCCTGCACTTACGCCAGGGGACGAGGTCAGTTTTAGAGTACGAGGCTGAGCTCAGACGACTAGCGACCTTTGTCCCCGGCATGGCTACACCAGCTCAGATGAGGTTCAAGTTTGAAGATGGCCTCCAATTGAGTATCAGGAAGTATATGAAGGTGACTCCCTCTTTTACACTATCAGAGGTGATTGATTCAGCGTATTGCGAGGAAGAGATCATCCGAGCGGAGGCTAGACAGAGGGAGAGTCACCAGAGAAGAAGACTAGGTCACAGGGTGGACAGTTTTCGAAGAGGGGTAGAGGTTCTAGATATCCCAGAGGTTCTTCTAGTTTCATACCATTACCACCAGGACAGGGACCTCGACCACAGGGTTTTAGGGCACCAACCCTAGTGTCTCTCACAGCCTACACAGCCTAATACACAAAAAGAGTCTTTATGCCGTATATGTAACCAGTTACTTGCTTCCAGTGTGGGAAGCA
The DNA here is from genome assembly GCA_033439265.1 of Dillenia suffruticosa. NCBI lineage: Eukaryota > Viridiplantae > Streptophyta > Magnoliopsida > Dilleniales > Dilleniaceae > Dillenia > Dillenia suffruticosa. The sequence continues at coordinate 20,131,883 of JAVTVX010000024.1, read as the reverse complement.
AGGTCACGTTAGAAGTGTCTGTCCCGATTTAAGTCGAGGAAGATCAACTTTGCAGAGTCGTACTGGTATGTCTGGCACAGGCTAGCAGGAGGCACCTGCACACTCAGCTCTTACCGCTCCTTGGACTACAACTGGGAGTAATACAGTGCCATGATCGTCGCGACAGCAGCCTAAGGCCCAGGGTCGTGTGTTTGCGATGACACAGGAGGACGCACAGGCAAACTCTGATATTATTATGGGTAATCCTCCCACAGACCCCTTAGTATAATACTTTTGTTGTACTTTCTGTATGACCTTTTTGTATATCATGATGTCAATGTATAGTTTTGACTAGTTAAAGTTTTAGAAACTTAACTAGTTTGATATATATATATATGAATTTGTCTATTTTTCTTCACATTTTAAATATTTTTAATCTTTTTCCTATCTTAGGTATCGTGCGAATATTTGGTATCGACGCCCGTATTCTTATAGATACCGGGTCGAATTTTTCATATGTGAGCGACACGTTCGCTTGCCATTCTGATAGACCTCTCTCGTCACTTGATGAAGAGATTATGATAGTCACTCCTCTTAACAAGCATATCATTCAAGATACAGTCTATAGGGGATATGAGGTCGGTATTGGGGAGACAGTATTATAGGCAGATCTGATTCCGCTCCCTATCACGGATTTCGATGTCATCCTAGGGATGGATTGGCTGAGTTTATACCGGACTTCCACGGATTGTTTCACGAAAGAGGTTGAGTTTCGAAGGTCCGGGCAGCCACCATTAGTTTTCCGGGATGAGAGACGAGTATTGCCCCGCTGTATTATCTATGCTATGAAGGCCAGACGTTTGGTACGCCGTGATAGTGCGACTTATCTGTCTTATGTTGTCGACACCACTATTGAGGGATCGAGACTTGAAGATGTCCCTGTAGTGCAGGAGTTTCCAGAGATATTCCCCGAGGAGCTTCCCGGATTACCACCAATTCGGGAGTTCGATTTTGAGATTGATCTAGTACCGGGGACCAATCCTATTTGTATTCTACCATACAGAATGATGCTTGCTGAACTGAGAGAGCTTAAAACTCAGTTATAGGAACTCCTAGACAAGGGGTTTATTCGCCCGAGCACCTCATCTTGGGGCGCTCTGGTGCTGTTTGTAAAGAAAAAGGATGGTACATTTCGGTTTTATGTGGATTACAGCAATTGAACAAAGCTACCATCAAAAATAGATATCCCCTGCCACGTATAGATAATTTGTTTGATCAGCTACAGGGGGCCAGGGTTTTCTCTAAGATTGATCTCCGTTCGGGTTATCATCAGTTGAGAATTCAGGTCGAAAATGTATCCAAAACATCTTTTCGCACCCGATACGGCCATTACGAGTTTCTAGTCATACCATTTGGGCTGACTAATACCCCAGCTGCTTTCATGGATTTGATGAATCGAGTTTTTCACGACTACTTGGATCGGTTCGTCATCGTATTCATCGATGACATCTTGATATATTCACAGAGTGATGAAGATCATGTTGAGCACTTTCGGGTGGTATTGCAGATATTCTGTGAGAAACAGTTATATGTCAAATTCTAGAAATGATATACAAAATATATTATACATGATTATCAAAATATTAATTCCGATACTAATATATGTAATTTTGTTAGTTGTAATTACTTATCTCTGTTCTAACTTGTCTTCCATTTGTACTCATATTTTCATTCATTCTTAGATCGTATCACTTGCTTTCAGTAATTTTTAGTTTGACAATATCAAAATTATATGAAATATATTTCTTTATATAATTTTGATATATTACATTTATTATTTGTCATATAGTTTGTACTTCGAAATGGGGTCCATTGATCGTAGTTAAATATATCGTCGCTTAACTAATTGATACTTGCACTACTAGAAAATATGTTTTCAGCGATGGAAAAAAATTCATCACTAAAAGCCAACCCGCTAAATATCAACAATGGAATATTATCTATCGCTAAAATCAGTGATGGATTAGCGACGAAAAAAATCTGTCGCTAAAAAAAAAGTGACGGATTGAAATCCATTGCTGAGTTATGAAAAGAGTGAAGAAGAATGCACGTGGCTCCACGCCTGCCCGGCCCACACGCTGAGCCCCCCGCCCCGCGTACTGCCTACTCATGTGCTGTCTCTATTAATTTGTAAAGGTATCAACAACGGATTAGCGACGGAAAAAAATTTGTCACTAAAAGCTAACCCACTAAATATTAACGATGGAATATTATCCGTTGCTAAAATCAACGACGGATCAGAGACAGAAAAATCCATCGCTAAAAAAAAAAAAGCAGCGACGGATTGAAATCCGTCGCTTTAAGAAGAGTGAAGAAGAATGCAAGCGGCTCCATACCCACCCGCCCCCACCCCATGCTATTGCCCGCCCACCTCCTCGAAGCGCTTCTGTGTGGCTTCAAACTCGTGCATAGGAAAGGTTGAGCAACCTTATCACCATCAAACTACACCTACACTCTTGCTTATATTCCTTTTTTATTTGTTATCTTTAGATCACAATTTTTTTAATAATTATAAAATAAATAAAATGATAATTTAATTTAAATTAATAAATTAATAAATAATTAGCTTAAAATAAAACAATAATTTTTATTTAAAATATTATATTATTTTTTTACAAAACAAAATAACAAGAAAAAGAAAAAGAATTTAAAAATAATAAATAATAAAAATTAAATCCGTTGGTAAAAATTTCGTTGATAATCTGTTGCTAAAATTTTCGTCAGTAATCCGTCGATGAAAGCTGTACGAATTTTTTTTTTCTTTTTTTTTCCTATTTACCACATTAACAACGAAAATATTTCCGTCGCTAATCCGTCACTAATTTAATCCGACGTTAATCCGTCACAAATCTGTCGTTATTACCGATGAATTTTTTTCGTTGCTGATAGCGTGTTTTCTAGTAGTGTTGACAGATGAATTTGTTGACCGTGATAATGAGTTCTTGAATTTTGCATATTCTCAACATAAGTTTATGGACGGATTCAAAATTAGATGTTCTTATCATAACTGTCGCAACCATAAATTTTGTAATTAAGATGATATCGCAGTATACTTGTTCTCAAGAGGATTTATTAATGGTTACACCATATGGATTCTTCGCGGAGAAGTTAGAAATAGAGAGTCAATTGAAGGACAATCATCTAGACGTAGAGAGAATGTTGAGACTCCATATAGATCCATGGTTGTGGATGCCTTAGGCACTCAATGTGATTGCAATTACAATTATGATCACATGAATGCTAACAATACTGACCCACCTAATCCGAATGAGACATTGTTTTATGAGTTGCTGAAAAATGTTGAAAAACTATTATGGAATGAGTGTAAAATGCAGACAACATTGTCAGCTGTATCATAATTATTAAATTGTAAATCAAAGTTCAACATGAGTGGGGCATGTTATGATCGCATAAATAGGATTATATAAACTATGTTACCTGAAAATTCAAAGTTGACAACCAATTTCTACAGAGTAAAGAAACTATTGAAAAAACTTGGATTTGAGAATGAAAAAATTGATATTTGTGAAAATTATTGTATGTTATATTATCAAGAAAATCGTGATAAGACCAAATGTGTGGTATGCGGTCATCCTCAGTATAAAATAAGAAATGTAACTAGTGGAAGATGAAAGAAAGTCTCAAACAAAGTGTTACGATACTTGTCTTTAACACCAAAATTTCAAAGACTTTATATGTTAAGAGTTACATCAGAGCACGTGACATGGCATGCTAAAAATGAACATAGTGACGATGAAGTTATTATACACCCGGTCCATAGTGAAGCATGTAAGTATTTTGATTATAGTCATCCATTATTCATCTTTGAATCTTGAAATGTGTGCTTAGGATTATGCACAAATGGATTTAACCGTTTCGCTTAGCCAACCATTCCTTACTCTTGTTGGCCAGTATTTATCACTGTATACAATTTGCCTCCTTTTATGTGTATATTGATGTATGAGTCTGATTATTCCGGGCCGAAGAAATCCGATTAAATATAATGATGTCTTTTCGAAACTTCTGATTGGAAAATTGTCACACCCCGAACCAGGATCGTGAACAGCCGCCCGTTGTCCCTGGATGCCCGCTGTATTTTTACAGAAAATCGGGTAGAACCTCCCCATAAATCAAAGGTTTCCCATGTACAATTTCACCTGTATATCACATTCATCCTGTAAAATAAACAATTGGCCATCCCGGCCTCTCCAAAATCAACAAATACCACAGCCAACATCCAGAACAACGCAAGACTATAAAGTTTCTAGCAGTTCTAGCAACAGACCTCTACTGTCATGCCCAACTAGAGCATGAGCAGCCGCCACACCAAGCGGACTTAAATTTTACGCATATATAAAATAAATTCCCAAGTAATTTTTATAAATATTCACAAATGTCTCAATGCAATGAAATAAATCAATACGAGGGTTTCACGAATAAATGTTCATAATTTATACAGTCATCCCAAAAAAAATTAGATAAATACATTGGTCAAACTAAAATCTCCAATACGTAACGATATCACCAATCATCGTAGCGGAAAAGATGAAAATATCCATACCCAAACCCAGTGATATCACGTTCGCGTCACAATTATACAAACTCAACAATATCTCATCGATCCAACACGAATCCTGTGGGAAAGAAAGCGAGGGGTGAGTATTTATGGAAGGATACTTAGTAAGTGAGGGGATTGACATCATACTATCAATATCAAATGTGAACTTGGAGTGTCAAAGCATAAGATAAAAAAAAATATCCACAGTATGCAAACCGATCATGTTTTTTCAAAATCATATATCATACGCACACATCAGAAAGCAAGATATGCATCCAATATTTACATCAATGTCATGAAGAGCCGACCAATGAAATATTCCCAGCAATGGTCTACCTCGACCAAGGACGGCGCATCAGGGGTTTTTCCAAATGTAAGTATTAAATAATGGCTCTCTACTCTATTGTTGGCCACAGGCTACTTCAACTAGCCTATAAATAATAATAATGTACATATAACTAGTCGGCCGTGTATGGTGCCCTCGCCTGGTGCTAGACGGAGCCGTACTCAACGTCCTCTCCGATGAGGGTCAACCCAGGACACCCATACACATGACGATCTGGCGGATACCTCCGGCCGAAACGTATCCGGACACAAGGGGTGCCTCTACCAGATGTCCTTCGTAGCTACGGATCACAATATCATATCGGCCGGGCACGTAGCCCCATGTATCCCATCACCATGTCAGTCGGGCATATAGCCCCATGCATAATATCATAACGTCGGCCGGGCATATAACCCAATATATAAGTAAATCCATTTAAAACCATGTGCCAATGCAGTGGAAGCATTAAAACATATCAATATGTCGAAAATATGGCACAATATTCAGTTATCAAAACTCATAGATGCATATCAATAAACTCAGAATTTAAGACACTCCAAAGTTTACAAAACATTTCATAAAATATTCGAAAATTTTAACAATCATACATTTTGCAAAAACATATCATTTAAAAAGTATTTTTGAAACATGGTTTTCAATCAATAGCGAATGTCAAAGTCCCACTCACAATTCTAGGGAGGGTGGTCACTCCCTATTTTCAAAACCAATCAAATCTGATTTCTCGAATCTCCAAAAAAAAGATCAACCTAATCAGATCATCAAAATTGAATATCAATTTCTCAAGCATCTTTAAGGTTTATCCGAAAGACATGAAATGTACAATATCCTCCACTTTACGGCTCATTTCATTCCAACCCTACAACCTAGATACTTTCATGCATATTTCAAAGTTTAACTCTAAGAGAAACTATTCAAATTAACTCGACATGATTTTGTGATTCTATAATATGCTTCTTTCGTATCAGATCATCTAGTTTCTGTAACATTTTATACTTAACCTTCAAAGTCACATAGAATCATTTCAGAAATTATATTCTATTCGCATGCTACTTACACTCTAAACTTATACAGAACCTTTCATCTTAGATTCAATCCTAGATTCATTCAATGTATCAGTTAGAGCTGAAATCTCCTCACCTAGGGTTTTCTCGAAGCGCAGAGTCTCATCCGAATGTCGCTTCGGTCACTCCAAGGTCTGTAGTGTTTCCTATAAAAACAAGATTTATTTGTTAGATCTAAACACTTAGATCAGAAGCAAAACCGTAAGTCATTTACCTGCGTGGAGGTTCGTGGGCTGTCACGGGCTCGCGGGCCGTCGCGGGCCGTCGCGGGCCATTGCGGGCGATCGCGGGCTCGTGGGCTATAGCGGGATCATGGGTTCGCGGGTTAGTGGGCTGGCGGGCTGGCGGGCCCGCGACTGATGGGCCTGCAGCTGGTGGGCCTGCGGGCTGGCGGGCGTCTGGCTGATGGGCCTGCGGGCTGGTGCTCACCCGTGCGCTGATGCGTGCTCGTGCGCTGGCTCGCGCATGTGGGCTTGGTCCTGCTCACGGCCTGGGCTCGCGCTGCGGGCTCAGTCCAGCTCGGGGCCTGGGCTTGCACTGCGGGCTCAGTCCTGCTCGCAGCCTAGACTCGCGCTATGGCTGGGTCCTGCTCGCTCAGGGACTGAGGCGCACTCGTGTGCAGGCGCGCTGTGGTGAGCTCGAGCTGTGGCGAGCTCGCGCTCGCGCTCGCGCTGTAGCGTGTAGGCGGGAGGATGCGCTGTGGCTCGCTCGCGTGCAAAGGCGCTGGGTTGCGCTCGAGGAGGCTTGCGGTGGTAGAGCTCGGCAATCACGAGCGGTGGCGTGCGGTGGTGGCAGAAGGGAGAGGGACTGCGGCGGAGTGGCGAAGCCGAAGGGAGAGGGTGACAGCGAGAGGGAGAGAAGAAGAAGAAGAAGAAGAAGAAGGAGAAGAAGGTGGCGATGGCGGTGGCGGTGGCAGTGGTGGTGGAACACGCGGAGCAGCGGCGGAAGGAAGAGATGCGCGCCGCCGCGGGAAGATGAAAGGTCGGGAGAGAGAGAGAGAGAAAGGGGGTTAGGGTTTTAACCCTAATCCCCAAATTGGGGACACAGTATTTTGCCCCAAAACACTGCATCTCCAATCCGTTTTTTTTTTTTTTTTTTGGTGTTACATTTTCTAACCCCCTAAAAATAAATTTTCATCCTTGAAACTAAAAGAAAACTATCCAGTACACAAGTGGGGGTATTGTCTCCTCATCAAGTGGCAACAGAGGCTTACCCAATCTGTGGGCAAAAGACACTCTCACATACGAATGGTTTGACCCGGTGTCAATAAGGACACGAGCGTCAACTTTCCATATTTTCATAACTCCAATGTGAGGAAATAAAAGATTAGTTGATAAATATGGAGGAAAATATATGCTCACATAGATATATATATACCAAAATGTATGTACAAACCATCATAGCTAAGCGTTTACGGCTTTAACTAGTGATGGTTCTCAAAAGAAAGTACACGGGCATCTCTAAACATGGGGATCAGTGGGAGGAACACCAAAAATCTCGTCAGGACTCGCCTCAGCATCCTCCTGCTTCATCACATATACACGGGTCTGTGTCCTCTGCTGCTGTCGTGATGGTCCTGGCACCGTGTTGCTCCCGGCTACCGTCTATGGAGCGGTGTGACTCGAGTGCGCAGACGCTCCCTGCTGTCCTTCCCGGGGAACACTCGAGTGTCCAGTAGCTATGTGACCTCCAAATCCCAACTCAGGGCAGGCGCTCCTGATGTGCCCTTGCTTTCCACACCGGAAGCATGTAATGGGCATCCTATACTCTCCAAAAGGGTGGTATCTACCACATCGGCGACAAAAGGGGTGCCATTGATCTGAAGTCTGAGTAGTGACACTAGGGGTCGGTGCCCTGTACTCCTGGGATTCTGATTCCTACCCAGTAAGTGCCTGTCTCGATTGAGAGGAGCTTCCCTGGTACCCTGAACTCCTACCCTTCTTCGAGCCCTGGCTCGAAGAAGCCCCTGATCTCTTCTTTTGCTCCCTATTCTCCCGCTGTCTGCCCTCAGCACGGACGATCTCCTCCGCCCTAAGTGCTGAGTCCACAATCTCCGCAAAGGAGAAACTAGGGGTCACTGTCATATACCTCCTGACGTTCAAGTTGAGGCCGTCCTCAAACTTGAACCGTAGCTGCGTTGGCGTCGCTAAGTCTGGAACAAAAATAGCTAGTCACCTCAACCCCATCTCATACTCTATCACTGTCCTGGCTCCTTGCCGCAAGTGCAGAAACTCTGCCCTCTTGCGGTCCTGCTGGAACTCAAAGAAGTATCTGCGATCGAACTCTCGTAGGAAGTCCTCCCATCGCAGCGGCTCGGTAGCATCGTCATAAATCGCCTCCCACCAAGTGAGGGCGTCACCATCTAGAAGTCTCTCTGCTATCTGAAACCTGTAGTCCTCGCTCAACCCCAAATCAGTCAAAATTCTGCGGGTACGGTTGATCCAGTGCTTCGCTGTTGTGGGATCACCCGTCTCTACGAACTCTGTGCAGCCTAACTGCCTCGCCTCCTTCACCAGCTGGGTGAGCTCGTGAATACGCCTCAAGGTGGAGGAGGTAGTGTCACTAGGTCCCGACACAGTAGAAGGACCAGCAACTGGTGGCTGATCTAGTACAACAGAAGGTGGTACGGCCATAGGAGTCGGCGCGGCTGTCGGTGGTGGTGGTGGGGGTGGCATCTGAATCCCGTGGGAGGTGTACCACTCGTACACCTGCCTAAACGCCTCAAGGGACGATGGTGGAACCTCGACAGGAGCAGCCGGCCGAGTATGCGCTGCAGGGGGCGCCCGTGTAGAGAAAGCAGCCTCAGGCACTCCAAGGGTCTCAGGCTCCCTCGGAGGGTCGGTACGTGAGGGGTCGCGGGTAGCGCGGGTCTAGCTCCGCGTCCTACTCGTCTACCGCGTCTAGGCGGCATAACTCTGTAAGAGAAAATTATCATTAGATATAATGTTATAGCTTGTCGAGATTTAAGAATCAGGGTTAGTTACATAGCAACTAACCTCCTAAAATGAATGAAGTCTTGGGTCTAAGAATTTAATAAAAAAAATGACATACTAGGTTAGATACGAATCGTATCTAACCCCCTAAATGAATAACTCATATACCGAAGACCATGTATGAGACTTTAAATGACTATGTGAAACTCTCAAATGCATTGAGAACTTTTAAAACCAAGTTAGTTGGGAATGTTTTCAAATCATTTTATAAAACATAGCTCTAAACCAAGAACTCTGATACCAACCGAACTGTCACGCCCCGAACCAGGATCATGAACAGCCACCTGTTGTCCCTGGATGCCGGCTGTATTTTTACAGAAAATTGGATAAAATCTCCCCATAAATCGGAGGTTTCCCATGTATAATTTCACCATTATATCACATTCATCCTGTAAAATAGATAATTGGTCATCCTGACCTCTCCAAAATCAACAAATACCACAGCCAACATCCAGAACAACGCAAGATTATAAAGTTTCTAGCAGTCCTAGCAACAGACCTCTACTGTCATACCCAACTAGAGCATGAGCAGCCGCCACAACGAGCGGACTTAAATTCTACGTATATATAAAATAAATTCCCAAGTTATTTTTATAAATATTCACAAATGTCTCAATGCAATGAAATAAATCAATACGAGAGTTTCACGAATAAATGTTCACAATTTATACAGTCATCCAAAAAAAATTAGATAAATACATTGGTCAAACTAAAATCTCCAACACATAACGATATCACCAATTATCGTAGCGGAAAAGATGAAAATATCCATAACCAAACCCAGTGATATCACGTTCGCATCACAATTATACAAACTCAACAATACCTCCTCGGTCCAACACTAATCCTGTGGGAAAAAAAGCGAGGGGTGAGTATTTATGGAAGGATACTCAGTAAGTGAGGGGATTGACATCATACTATCAATATCGAGGGTGAACATGGAGTGTCAAAGTATAAGATAAAAAAAAATATCCATAGTGTGCAAACCGATCATGTTATTTCAAAATCATATATTATACGCACACATCAAAAAGCAAGATATGCATCCAATATTTACATCAATGTCATGAATAGCCGGCCAATGAAATATTTCCGGCAATGGTCTACCTCGACCAAGGACGGCGTATTGGGGGTTTTTCCAAATGTAAGTATCAAATAATGGCTCTCTACCCCAATGTTGGCCACAGACTACTCCAACTAGCCTGTAAATAATAATAATGTACATATAACTAGTCGGCCGTATATGGTGCCCCCGCCTGGTGCTAGACGGAGCCGTACTCAACGTCCTCTCTGATGAGAGTCAACCCGGGACACCCATACACATGACGATCTAGCGCATACCTCCGGCCGAATTGTATCCGGATACAAGGGGTGCCTCTACCAGATGTCCTTCGTAGCTACGGATCACAATATCATATCGGCCGGGCAAGTAGGCCCATGCATCCCATCACCGTATCGGCCGGGCATATAGCCCCATGCATAAAATCATAACGTCGGCCGGGCATACAGCCCAATATTTAAGTAAATTCATTTAAAACCATGTGCCAATGCAGTGGAAGCATTAAAACATATCAATATGTCGAAAATATGGCACAATATTCAGTTATCAAAACTCATGGATGCATATCAATAAAGTCAGAATTTAAGACACTCCAAATGTCACAAAACATTTCATAAAATATTAAAAAATTCTAACAATCATACATTTTGCAGAAACATATCATTTAAAAAGTATTTTTGAAACATGGTTTTCAATCAATAGCGAATGTCAAAATCCCACTCACAGTTCTAGGGAAGGTGGTCACTCCCTATTTTCAAAACCAATCAAATCTGATTTCTCGAGTCTCCAAAAAAAAGAGCAATATAATCAGATCATCAAAATTGAATATCAATTTCTTAAGTATCTTTAAGGTTTATCCGAAAGACATGAAATGTACAATATCCTCCACTTTACAGCTCATTTCATTCCAACCCTACAACCCAGATACTTTCATGCATATTTCAAAATTTAACTCTAAGGGAAACTATTCAAATTAACTCGACATGATTTTGTGATTCTATAATATGCTTCTTTCGTATCAGATCATCTAGTTTCTGTAACATTTTATACTTAACCTTCAAAGTCACATAGAATCATTTCAGAAATTATATTCTATTCGCATGTTACTTACACTCTAAACTTATACAGAACCTTTCATCTTAGATTCAATCCTAGAATCATTCAATGTATCAGTTAGAGCCGAAATCTCGTCACCTAGGGTTTTCTCAAAATGCAGAGTCTCGTCCGAATGTCGTTTCGGTCACTCCAAAGTCTGTAATGTTTCCTATGAAAACAAGATTTATTTGTTAGATCTAAACAATTAGATCAAAAGCAAAACCCTAAGTCATTTATCTGCGTGGAGGTTCGTGGGCTGTCACGGGCTCACGGGCCGTCGCTGGCTCTTGGGCTACAGCGGGCTCGTGGGTTCGAGGTCAGTGGGCTGGCGGGCTGGGGGGCTGGCGGGCCAGCGGGCTGGTGGGCCTGCGGCTGGTGGGCCTGCGGCTGATGGGCCTGTTGCTGGTGGGCCTGCAGGATGGCGGGCCTGCGGCTGATGGGCCTGCGGCTGGTGGGCCTGCAGGCTGGCGGGCCTGCGGGCTGGCGGGCCTCTGGCTGATGGGCCTACGGGCTGGCGGGCCTGCAACTGATGGGCCTACTGGCTGGTGCTCGCCCGCGCGCTAGTGCGCTGGCTCGCGCGCGGGCTCGGTCCTGCTCGCGGCCTGGGCTCGCGCTGCGGGCTTAGTCCTGCTCGCGGCATTTGGCGGGCCTGCGGTTGATGGGCTTACTGCTGGTGGGCCTGCAGGCTGGCGGGCCTGCGGGCTGGCGGGCCTCTGGCTGATGGGCCTGCTGGCTGGCAGGCCTGCGGCTGATGGGCCTGCGGGCTGGTGCTCGCCCGTGCGCTGGTGCGCGCTCGTACGCTGCTGCGCGCTGGCTCGTGCGCTGGCTCGCCCGTGCGCTGGCTCGTGCGCTGGGCTCGCGCTGCGGGCTCAGTCCTGCTCGCGGCCTGGGCTCGCGCTGCGGGCTCGTTCCTGCTCGCGGCCTAGGCTCGCGTTGCGGCTAGGTCCTGCTCGCTCAGGGACTGAGGCGTACTCGTGTACAGGCGCGCTGTGGCGAGCTAGAGCTGTGGCGTGCTCGCCCGTTCGCGCGCTCGCGCTATAGCGTGCAGGCGTGAGGACGCGCTCTGGCTCGCTCGCGTGCAAAGGCGCTGGGTTGCGCTCGCGGAGGCTGTAGTGATGGAGCTCGACAATCGCGAGCGGTGGCGTGCGGTGGTGGCGGAAGGGAGAGGGACTGCGGCGGAGTGGCAAAGCGGAACGGAGAGGGCGATAGCGAGAGGGAGAGAAGAAGAAGAAGAAGAAGAAAGGAGAAGGAGAAGAAGGTGGCGATGGCAGTGGCGGTGGCGGTAGCGGTGGCGGTGGCGGTGGCGGTGGAACACGCGGAGCAGCGGCGGAAGGAAGAGAGGCGCGGCGCCGCGGGAAGGTGAAAGGTCGGGAGAGAGAGAGAGAGTGAGAGAAAGGGGGGTTAGGGTTTTAACCCTAATCCCCAAATTGGGGACGCAGCGTTTTGCCCCAAAACGCTGCGTCTCCAATCCTCTTTTTTTTTTTTTTTTTTTAGTGTTACAAAAATGTTATAGACTGAAAGTGTTAACACTTATAATATTTCAAGAAAGCAAAACTTTCATAAGATGGAAGCACTTTTATGAACAATAAGTGACTTTCTTGTTTATGCAATATTATCTAGATGGAGCACTCATTGAATATTTGCCTGTTCACTTAGCTTATGAAGTCAAGGTAGGGGACCCGTTCAATACAAATGGATGTACCCATTTGAGAGATAATGTCTAGAACTTTTATTCAATTTATATTATATATTCATTTTATAATTATAGTAAATTAATGTTTAGGTATATGTTTCAATTAAAGAAGAAAGTGCGAAATCGAGCGTGCGTTGAAGGTTCCATCTGTGAGAACTATATTATTGAGGATATTTCAATATTTTGCTCATTTTATTTTAAACCGCATATTGAAACAAAGTTGAATCGAGTTCCTCGAAATGATGAGAAGGGATCTATTCAATATATGAGGAGATTATCAATATTTTCTCTCTCAGGTCGAGCAATTGAGGAATGTCATCGTAGATTTCTATCTGAATTACAACACTGTAGCTATATATGTGTTATTGAATTGTATTGAACTAACTGAATTTATAGAGTAAATATTTTGATAACCGTTTACTTTCTATATCAACTAGAATTGAAAAGTTAATGACGTGTTATATCGTTATTTTGAGTAAAATATTTGTTGATATTATTAGGCAACAAAATTCAAACATCACAGATGAGCAACTATAGAAAAGACGTGAAGAAGAATTTGAAACTTAGTTGAGGCAATTTGTATGTAGACCATTCTCATTGCAAGTATTTACTCATTTCAAAGTATATGTATATCATTATTTTATCTAACTATATTTTATTTATTTCTTTTATTAATAGGTAAGAAATGAGAGAAATTCTGTAAATAAAAATACAAGGGATATAGTATAAGGCCATCACGCTTAGTGAAATATTACATGGGATATTTTGTTAACAGTTTCAAGTTTCACACACACAAGTATGTACTGGATAAATCAATAATGAATAGCAGTGATTGTGTGAAAGGGGGTTATTACAATAATTTTGAGCGTGATTTCTATGGATTGTTGCTTAATATCATAGATTTGGAATATTTTGGAGTTGGTAACAGGTTGGTGTTATTTAAGTGCACTTAGTATGATACTGAAAAAGGAGTCAGGGTGCACTCTTGTCACGGTCTTGTTGAAGTTGATCATAAGTCAAGACTGTATTATAATAAGCCTTTTTGTGTTAATAACACAAACACAACAAGTTTACTACACATCATAACCTTCTCAGACAAGAGAGAGAAGTGACCGGTGGGTGATATGTAAAACTAAGACTTGAAAATCAGCTAATGATGGTATTACACTTTCGATTACAATTGAAAACTTTTATCAAGAAGATGAACTATCAATTCCTATAATTATTGATCGTACAACTGAACTTGATAATTCTAGAATTCTAATTGGTGGTGATACGAAAGAGGTAAATCTAACTTAAGTACCCAGGAAGAAGACAACCATTTTGATTTGTAGGCGGATATTGAAGAAGAAGAGGAAGAAGAAGAAGAAGAGTTGTTTTCTTCGGAAACAGAGTAAAATAAAGAAATTGATTCTGATGGTGGTGATGATAGCATGGAATGATTACACCTGCTATGCTAATGGGTTTGCTTATTTGTGGGAATATTTGACAAACATGAGGTAATCATCCAAAATATTTTTCAAATTTGGTTTCCCATCCATCTAATTTTGATTAGGATGCAGTACGTGAGTTTTTGCACAAAATACTAAAAACCCCAAATTTATAATAATGAGAAGATTGCTAGGCTACTTTAGTTTGTTTCAGCTTAAGAATAATAAAATCCGAAAAAATAATTTAAAAAAATAAAGATTGGCATCAGGCCCATAACTTTCTCTGTTGCCCTGGACATTTAATCAACTTCAGATAAGTAGAAGAATATTTTAGGATTATTAATCAGTGGAACCCAAATGAGGATGTGCAATTAGAAAAGAGGACAGTAACCAATCTCCTTTTTCATTACTTTAATAATAACGATCATAAAAATGGTTCTTCCTTTAATTTGGTATAATGGCCCCCCTTCCCCAAGAACCATCTACCTGTTTATTTATTATATAATGCTTTTTATATCAAGTTAATATTCTTTCAATGTAACGGAATAGAACTTTTATTCAGAAAATCAGCAGGCTGCATATTATTAGTAATTAATAGTAATAAAGATGATGAAAACAAAACTAACCAAAAGGGGATTATAATGAATTTTATTTCTTGTAATAAGACCATCTAGTCAGTGCCCCCCATAATGGATGCTGTCACTTGATTGCACATTAAAATCTACTTGTCTTGTGTGGTTGTTAGTGTAGTTCGTTGAGCTGTAAAATTGACTGGTTATTTCATGTGTCACAGGTACATAAGGGGTCTTCATGTTGGATCTGCAAAGCCTTCACTCATAGATAGAAAGGTGCAGATTTGTCACACGTACCAAGGGATCTTACCTGCATTTTGCTTCTGATGTCTTCTTCCATTCTCCTATATCTATGGGAGCATGATGTTGTGAGTCCATGATGAGCGTTGACCATTTTACTTGGCACTTTCTTAATAATATTCCCTGTAATGTCATTAGCATATTCTATGTCTAACCAATAAGTCAGAATATGGACTCCCATTGGGTAGAGTTGATAGCTAATATAACATGAGAGATACTAATCATTAAGGCCAAAAGGGTATCATATGTTACTATTTTAAAATTAATTGAGAGTATGTAATAAAACACCTTCAATCTAGCTAATTTTTCCTAGAATGGTATGAATTTTGCTTGTTCACTAGTTAGTTCATTTTGTCCTCCTTTGATTTATTCATTTTATATTTATACAATCACTATGAACTGATTCCATTTCTTTATATTTTCACATCATTTGTTTGACATCTTGCACCCCTCTTAAGTTATTTTTCTGTTGTTTAGAGGTTGAAAATGCGCTTCTTCATCTAATCGAAAAGGAAAACTGTGTCTTGTCGTGTCCTTCTGAAGGTAAATGCTATATCTTGTTACAGCAGTCCTCCCTCCCCATCTTTCTCTTCTTGCACATGAAAAGAAGAAAAGCTTCGTAATTTTCAACAACAAAATTTGGAGTCACATGCCTCAAGAGTCCTGCTGCATGAAGTATATAATCAAATCTATGATGCCTGCTATCCCATGAAGGAACCTCAGCACTTCTGCAGTCACAACTGCATGGACACTTTCCCACCAAAACACAGAGTAGCCCAATTCACAGAGCATTCTTATATTTCAGCTATGAAACCTGCCCATAGATACACGATATTGATCTCATTTTCCATGGAAATTCAAAATACAATTTAACATAACACATTTGACAGATTACAATTGTAGGAACAGGAAGGCACCTTAAAGTGGGAAATGAGCACATCAGAGTCGAAGTCATCTACGAAAAAATCAAGCTTCTTTCCTTGTTATCCTGTCAATAAATTGAGAGTGAAGTGTTATAACCAGGATTATAGACATAGGGCTTCACCGTTTCAACTTTATAGAACACTATCAACAAAAATATATTGATCTCATTCAGGCCCCAACCTCTAAACTTGAAGAACTACTAGGTAGCAAGAACTTAATTTGAGGGGACTAGTCTTCCCAATCCTTCCACTACACCAGCAGTGGCTGTCTCAATGGGTGGTTTAGGGTCTCCTAAGCCAACACTTTCACCTTGAGCACCAACGAGAGAGTCTAAAACTTGTCCTTCTACTGATATTATAGCCCAGATGAGAACTAAGTATTAAACTTTTGAACTGCTACCCACGCAGCACCAAAAAGAGATGCAAGGTAGCCACCATAACCAACATACGGGATGGGTACATTCTATGACAGTTTTTCCTTTGACAGGAAAAGTGGTATGCTGTTTTTGCATTTACAGAAGTATTTTGTTCAATACTTCAAATTTAATAAATACCACAACAAATGATTGATTGTCATGAGATTTATACAAATAGCCTACTGAGTTATGAAGAGCATTTTGTTTTTTTATGGTATCAAATTTTTTTTATCATGCAAGATTGTAGCTGTATGATGGGTGGTACTTTAGGAGTGTTCTTTATTTAATTAGCAAAGATAAAGGGAGAAGAAAAATGGAGTACACTCATTTAAATGAGCTAACATCGCAAGCCTATTATTCCATACCTCTTCACTACTGATTTCTCTCTTTATTTCCTCAGTCACAATAATTTTCATTTCACACTGCTTTTCTTCAGCTTTCAATTCAGCTGCTGCTACCTTTGGATGCTCATCCTTGATTTCAGTCTCTTCTAGATCTGTAGGTCTTTTATCACTCTAAATGATATTTGTATTTCTTTGCTTTTGTTTCATTCATTTTTGTGTCTCATTTAAAAGTTGTCTACAACTTCAAATGTGAAATATTTAGGAGATAATCTTGTCAGATTTCGATAAACATAAAGTTTTTATAATATCACAATTTTATTTTAATGTTTTATTGTTTAATTTATCTATACAAATCTATTTCAGTTAAACAGGTATAGTACATGACAGAGGATCTAGCTCTAGGAGAAGCAGAGAGAGCAGTCGTAGGTTATTGCATGTAAGTAATATCCCAGAGACCATTGTTCAATACGAAATTCCCAATGCTGAGGATGAGGCTAATGTCGGTTCCTCTTCCTCTCAAGGTAGAGCCAAATCGTGGGACTAAGGTGCCAGTCAATCCAGAGAGTAGAACATTTATTGAAGCGGCAAATCATACATAAGATAAATAGTTCTTTTAATTCTATATTTATGTATTTGTGCTATTTTATGTGTAAAATGAATACTAAATCGATAATTTTTTTTAACAATAGTTTTCTTAATTCTAAAATTGTTCGTTCTATTACTGAGAATATTAAGGAATATTTTACTGGCGCGTGGCCTACTTGTCGCATGGTGCCAAAGGATACCAAAGATGGGCTTTGGGATAAATTTAAGGTAAGAATTTATTTGAAAAAAAATATGTTCATTAAAGAAACGTTGCATTTCATGGCACCATGCCAAATCCAAACAGAAAAGAAAAGGAAAAAGTTCTTGGGGTCTAGAATAATTGGGCTGAATATGTACGTAGGAGGAGAAGGCTACATTGAGTTAAGGAGGCTCTAAAAATGGTTGAAAAGGAATTATGATAACATTCGAGTAACTTTTATTTAGGAGTAGTGCTTTTTTTTAATACCTTCTGTAACACCAAGCCTAAAAAAAAAAAAAAAAAAAAAAAAAAAAAAAAAAAAAAAAAAAAAGAAAAAAGAAAAAAAAAGAAAGAAAGAGGGAGAGCCAAAACGCAGCGTTTTGGCCCTCCCCCCAATTGAATTAGGGCTAAAGCCCTAATTCGTTTCTCTCTCTCTCTCTCTCTCTCTCTCTCTCTCCCTCTCTCCGCCGACCCTTCGCCTCCCTCCCCCACCGCGGCGTTGGTCTTCACCGCAAGCTCCGCCGGCATCTTCTTCTTCTTCTCCTTCTCCTTCTTCTTCTTCTTCTTCTTCTGCTTTTTCTTCTTTCTCCCGCAGCTCATTTCCCCGCGATCTCCCTCTCGCGATCTCCCACGATCGCTCTCTCTCCGCCTCGCCGCACACCGCCGCGAGCCACGATCGAGCACCACCGCATGCCACAGCGTGCGATTGCTGCCTCCTCGCGCGATCGAGCCACCGAGTGTCACGCCCCGAACCGGGATCGTGAACAGCCGCCCGTTGTCCCTGGATGCCGGCTGGATTTTTACAGAAAATCGGGCAGAACCTCCCCATAAATCGGAGGTTTCCCATGTACAATTTCACATGTATATGACATTCATCCAGTACAATAAACAATTGGCCATCCCGACCTCTCCAAAATCAACAATATCCACAGCCAACATCCAGAACAACGCAAGGCTATAAAGTTTCTAACAGTCCTAGCAACAGACCTCTACTGTCATGCCCAACTAGAGCATGAGCAGCCACCACACCGAGCGGACTTAAATTCTACGCATATATAAAATAAATTCCCAAGTTATTTTTAAATATTTACAAATGCCTCAATGCAATGAAATAATCAACACGAAAGTTTCAAAAATAAATATCCATCAATTATACAGTCATCCCAGAAAATTTATATAAATACATTGGTCAATCTAAAACTTCCAATACATAATAATATCACCAATCATCATAGCGGAAGAGATGGAAAATATCCATACCCAATCCCAGTGGTATCTCCTCGATCCAACACTAATCCTGTGAGAAAGAAAGTGAGGGATGAGTATCTATGGGAGGATACTCAGTAAGTGAGGGGATTGACATCATGCTATCAATATCGAGGTGAATTTGGAGTGTCAAAGCATAAGATAAGAAAATATCCACAGTGTGCAAACCGATCATGTTATTTCAAAATCATATATAATACGTACACATCAGAAAGCAAGATATGCATCCCAAAATTTTACATCAATGTCATGAAGAACCGGCCAATGAAATATTCCCGGCAATGGTCTACCTCGACCAAGGACGGCGCATTGGGGGTTTTTCCAAATGCAAGTATTAAAGAATGGTTCTCTGCCCCAATGTTGGCCACAGACTACCCCAACTAGCCTGTAAAAAGTATATAGTGTACATATAACTAGTCGGCCGTGTATGGTGCCCCCGCCTGGTGCTAGACGGAGCCGTACTCAACGTCCTCTCCGATGAGGGTCAACCTGGGACACCCATACACACGACAATCTGGCGGATACCTCCGGCCGAAGCGTATCCGGACACAAGGGGTGCCTCTACCAGATGTCCTTCGTAGCTACGGATCACAATATCAAATCGGCCGGGCACGTAGCCCCATGCATCCCATCACCAGTCGGCCGGGCATATAGCCCCATGCATAATATCATAACGTCGGCCGGGCATACAGCCCAAAACATAATATCATAAAGTCGGCCGGGCATACAGCCCAAAACATAATATCATAAAGTCGGCCGGGCATACAGCCCAAATGTGTAAGTAAATCCATTTAAAACCATGTGCCAATGCAGTGAAAGCATTTAAAACATATCAATATGTCGAAAATGTGGCACAATATACGTTTATCAAAACTCATGGATGCATATCAATAAGGTCAGCAGTTAAGACACTCCAAAGGTCACAAAACATTTCATCAAATATTGGAAAGTCATAATAATCATACATTTTGCAGAAACATGTCATTTAAAAGATATTTTTGAAACATGGTTTTCAATCAATAGCGAATGTCAAAGTTCCACTCACAGTTCTACGGGAGGGAAGTCACTCCCTACTGACAAGCCAAATCGGATCTGACCGCTCGAGTCTCCAAAAGATCAACCTAAATCAGATCATCAAATTTATGTAACATTCTATACTTAACCTTAAATTCATATATAATCATTTCATAAATTGTATTCTATTCGCATTCCACTTACACTCTAAACATATACAACATCTTTCATCTTAGATTCAATCATAGATTCATCCAATTTATCAATTAAAGTCGAAATCTCCTCACCTAGGGTTTTCTCGAAGCGCCGAGTCTCGTCCGAAAGTCGCTTCGGTCACTCCAAAGTCTGTAGGGTTTCCTATCAAAACAAGGTTCATTTGTTAGATCTAAACACATAGATCCGAAACAAAACCCTAAGTCATTTACCTGCGTGGAGATTCGTGGGCTGTCACGGGCTCGTGGGCCGTCACGGGCCGTCGCGGGCTCGTGGGCCACGGGCCGGACTGGGCTCGTGGGCTACAGCTAGCGGGCTCGCTGGTCTGCGGGCCAGCGGGCTGGCGGGCCGGTGGGCCTGCAGCTGATGGGCCTGCGGGCTAACAGTGCTCGCCCGTGTGCTGGCGCACGCCCGTGCGCTGCGCTGGCTCGTGCGCGCTCGCACGCTGGCTCGTGCGCGCTCGCGCGCTGCTGCACGCCCTCTGCGCGCATTCTGCTCGCGCGCCTGCTCGCGCGCTCTGCTCGCGCGCCTGCTCGCGCTCCTGCTCGCGCGCCTGCTCGCGCGCTCGCTCGCGCGCTCTGCTCGCTCGGTCACTCTGCTCGCGTGCCTGCTCGCTCGTGCTTGCGGTCTGGGCTAGTGTTGTTGCTGGGAGATCGCGCTGCAGAAGGCCCTGCAGTCGCGTGTGGTGGCGGAAATCAGTGCGCGCGGAGGCTCGCGGCGGTGTGCGGCGAGGCGGAGAGAGAGCGATCGTGGGAGATCGCGAGAGGGAGATCGCGGGGAAATGAGCTGCGGAAGAAAGAAGAAAAAGCAGAAGAAGAAGAAGAAGAAGAAGAAGAAGGAGAAGGAGAAGAAGAAGAAGATGCCGGCGGAGCTTGCGGTGAAGACCAGTGCCGCGGTGGGGGAGGGAGGCGAAGGGTCGGCGGAGAGAGGGAGAGAGAGAGAGAGAGAGAGAGAGAGAGAGAGAGAGAGAAACGAATTAGGGCTTTAGCCCTAATTCAATTGGGGGGGAGGGCCAAAACGCTGCGTTTTGGCTCTCCCTCTCTTTTTTTTTTTTTTTTTTTTTTTTTTGTTAGGCTTGGTGTTACACCGAGTGCGCAGCAGCACAGTGCACAGGCGTGCATCAGTGCACGGGCGTGCACCAGCGCACCTCAGTGCACTAGCGCGCGGGCACGAGCCCAGGTCGCGAGCGCGAGCCCAGGCCGCGAGCGCGAGCCCAGGCCGCGAGCGCGAGCCCAGGCCGCGAGCGCGAGCCCAAGCCTCGAGCGCGAGCCCAGGCCGCGAGCGTGAGCCAGCGCACGAGCGTGCGCGGCCCAGCGTGCACAGGCGCGCTGCCCAGCATGCACAGGCGCGCTGCCCAGTGCACGAGTGTGCACGGGTGCGCGGCCCAGCGCGCGAGCAGCGCACGAGCACGCCCCAGCACAGCGCACAAGCGCACGGGCGAGCACCAGCCCGCGAGCCACTGTCGGCCCGCAGGCCAGCCAGCCTGCAGGCCCATTAGCCGCAGACCCATCAGCAGCAAGCCCACGGGCCCACCAGGCCCGACAGCCCGTCCAAGCCCGTAGGTCCAGTACGGCCCGCGGCCCAGTTCAGCCCATCGGCCTGCCAGCCCGCCGGCCCGCTACCCCGTAGCACGCAGACCAGCGAGCCCGCTAGCTGTAGCCCACGAGCCTAGTTCGGCCCGTGGCCCACGAGCCCGCGACGGCCCGTGACGGCCCACGAGCCCGTGACAGCCCACGACTCTCCACGCAGGTAAATGACTTAGGGTTTTGCTTCGGATCTGTGTTTCGATCTGACAAATAAACCTTGTTTTGATAGGAAACCCTACAGACTTTGGAGTGACCGAAGCGACTTTCGGACGAAACTCGGCGCCTCGAGAAAACCCTAGGTGAGGAGATTTCGACTCTAATTGATAAATTGGACGAATCTAGGATTGAATTTAAGATGAAAGGTTTTGTATATGTTTAGAGTGTAAGTGGAATGCATATAGAATACAAATTATGAAATGATTATCTATGAATTGAAGGTTAAGTATAGAATGTTACAGAAATTTGATGATCTGATTTAGGTTGATCTTTTGGAGACTCGAGCGGTCAGATCCGATTTGGCTTGTCAGTAGGGAGTGACTTCCCTCCCGTAGAACTGTGAGTGGGACTTTGACATTCACTGTTGATTGAAAACCATGTTTCAAAAATATTTTTAAATGACATATTTCTGCAAATGCCTGATTGGTAGAATTTTCGAATATTTGATGAATGTTTTGTGACCTTTGGAGTGTATTAACTGTTGACTTTATTGATATGCATCCATGAGTTTTGATAAACGTATATTGTGCCACATTTTCGACATATTGATATGTTTTAATGCTTCCACTGCATTGGCACATGGTTTTCAATGGATTTATTTACACATTTGGGCTGTATGCCCGGCCGACTCTATGATATTATGATTTGGGCTGTATGCCCGGCCGACTTTATGATATTATACATTGGGCTGTATGCCCGGCTGACGTTATGATATTATGCATGGAGCTATATGCCCGGCTGATCTGGTGATGGGATGCATGGGGCTACGTGCCCGGCTGATATGATATTGTGATCCGTAGCTACGAAGGACATCTGGTAGAGGCACCCCTTGTATCCGGATACGCTTCGGCCGGAGGTATCCGCCAGATTGTCGTGTGTATGGGTGTCCCAGGTTGACCCTCATCGGAGAGGACGTTGAGTACGGCTCCGTCTAGCACCAGGCAGGGGCACCATACACGGCTGACTAGTTATATGTACATTATTATTATTTACAGGCTAGTTGGGGTAGTCTGTGGCCAACATTGGGGCAGAGAGCCATTCTTTAATACTTGCATTTGGAAAAACCCCCAATGCGCCGTCCTTGGTCGAGGTAGACCATTGCTGGGAATATTTCATTGGCCGGCTCTTCATGACATTAATGTAAAATTTTGGGATGCATATCTTGATTTCTGATGTGTGCGTATTATATATGATTTTGAAATAACATGATCGGTTTACACACTGTGGATATTTTCTTATTTTATGCTTTGACACTCCAAATTCACCTCGATATTGATAGCATGATGTCAATCCCCTCACTTACTGAGTATCCTCCCATAGATACTCATCCCTCACTTTCTTTCCCACAGGATTAGTGTTGGATCGAGGAGATACCACTGGGTTTGGGTATGGATATTTTTCATCTCTTCCGCTATGATGATTGGTGATATTATTATGTATTGGAGGTTTTAGATTGACCAATGTATTTATATAAATTTTCTGGGATGACTGTATAAATTATGGACTTTATTTCGCGAAACTCTCGTATTGATTTTTTTCATTGCATTGAGACATTTGTAAATATTTAAAAATAACTTGGGAATTTATTTTATATATGCGTAGAATTTAAGTTCGCTCGGTGTGGCGGCTGCTCATGCTCTAGTTGGGCATGACAGTAGAGGTCTGTTGCTAGAACTGTTAGAAACTTTATAGCCTTGCGTTGTTCTGGATGTTGGCTGTGGATATTGTTGATTTTGGAGAGGCCGGGATGGCCAATTGTTTATTTTTACAGGATGAATGTTATATACAGGTGAAATTGTACAGGGGAAACCTCCGATTTATGGGGAGGTTCTGCCCTATTTTCTGTAAAAATACAGCCGGCATCCAGGGACAACGGGCGACTGTTCATGATCCCGGTTCGGGGCGTGACACCTTCCCCCCCCCCCCCCCCCCCCCCCCCCCCCGCGGAAAAAAAAATTATACAAGTACACAGTTTGGTAAAATGCAGCAGATTCTTAAGAAGGCCTGCATTTGTTTTTCTACTTTTCTTCCTTGCCATCTACAAGAATGAGAAACGACAACATTAAGACTTAATTGCTCTTAAAGCACATGATGTTTGTCTATGTAAAGACTAGAATACTGGCTTCATTATGTGTCCTGGGAGCTCATCTTCTTCTTAAACATCTTGTCTCTTTTTATCCCCAACACATGTAAATAATAAGAGGCATCCTATAATGCAAGAACCAAATAACTAGGAACTGCATTCTGTACGCTCTCAGATGATCTTTGTGCTCTCTGCAAGGGTGTCAAATGCTGAAAAATTTTCACGTACAGAAAAGAAAAGAAAATAAAACAGTCTTGTATTTATATCGATGATGCTATGCCACCTACTTGAATGCCCCTGTGCATGGTTGATACCCAGGAATCTGTTTCCACACTGCCAAAATATACAACATGCAGCATATCCAAATCATTGTGTGTTATGTCTGTGGTGAAGCTACGATGGTGAGGATGACAAATATATACACCATCCTAGATTATAACAAGTGGCAACTGTGATGTTTTCACCATGAGCGTGACCAAGAAGATGCAAAAACACGACGACAATGCAAATTGTCAGTGACCAGGTTCTGTGACCAGATTCCCGTTGATAGCAGTGACCAGGTTTCTTAATAAGAAAAATAACCAGAGTTCCTTTTGACAATGTAAATTGTGTTCCATGAATACAATATGAAGCAAAATTCAAGGTCTTGTGCTGCTTGCACCGGACAGCAGTCTCAGGTTATTGGATCCTGATGTTTTAGACCACAAGCATCATGAATGGCCAAGAAAAGCCTGTGAATGATACTTCTTATTGTACGCCATTTATGTATGGAAAGCCTGTTTTGGTTCTATTATAAATGGTTAGATGGTTGTGAAGGGGAATGTGTGGGTGCACTCTTTTATGGTTTGTGTTAATTGTTGAAGTTAATTCCGTTTATAGCATTTTTAGTTCTAGCAGTTTCTATGTTATGCACTCATATGTTCTTACCTTCTCTATAGAACTTGTAATGGGTTGCTAGCTAGAATGAGCTCTATATCATTTCACTTAATTGTGCGAATACTGCTTTGATGCTAAGTTTTGCTGATCTTTTAGAACTGAATGAGCCTTGCATCTCATGCGCATTGCATAACAGCAGTACTGTTGCTTCATTGTCTAAATGTCTGCATATAAAAGAAGATTAGTAGATGACATTGACTGAACCACTAGTACAATTTTCAGCATTATTATAGCATTTTCATTCTTCCCCCCACTAAAGTTAAGTGATTTCTTTGGGAGTCTAGTGTGCGCATGCGGTGGGCATCTGGTAGAGTCCGCTTTATTGGTTTAGTGCAATGACATGTATGCTGTTTTTCAAGAAAGTAATTGAAGGGGATAAAGTCCATGACTGAAGAAACATCTAACTGGTTCTTGGTGTTGTTTTATCCAAGTTGTTGTTCAGCTTGGAGTGTTGAATTTATCTTTCCCTTGAAATGCTAAGCTTTTCTCAAGTTTCGAAACTCTCAATATTTCTCACTTAACTTATTATGTGTAGCAAAAATTCACATGGCGAGATGACTCTTCACCTTCAATATATCATGTGTGGAAATCAAGCACAAGGAGATATTCCAATAAGCTTACGGCAGCAAGGAAGCAAGAAATGCAAATTGTTGGTACTATAAATATAGCCAAAACCAAAGGTCATTACCCTATATTCTTGACATCTGCTTATTGTAATGAATTAATTGATAAACACCAGAATACATTAAAGTAGCAACAAAAGTCAAATGTTGTATAATAAAATCGAAATACAGAGAAAGAAGGGGAAATTGCAAAGCATACAGCCGGTTCAATCCCGTTTGCGACACACATGAAAAGAATGATTTGTTTTTATTTTTTCTTTTAAATTTGTGTTGATAATTTGTCTATCGGTAAAATTACTAATATTTTTTTTTATATTTAGGCTGAAGAAACCAACCACTCAATTTCCCATTTCGAACTCTTTAATCGCAATCATGGGCGTGATAAGGGAAAAGGACAGTATGTTGAAAAGAAATCTGAAGTAATTACTGTAAGACAAATTTATTATTATTTATTTTTAGATAACTTTTAAACATTAATAATTTCATAAATGTAATTATATACGTTTATTGTAGGGTAAGTACAAACAATTGATTAAGGAAAATTTTGGCTCAAATAGCACTTCTCAGCTAGAGTTTGATGCCAGCTCATGGTATGAGATGACTAGGGGTCCCATAAAGGGACGTTTATATAGTTTTGGAGAGAGAGTTGATGACATATTGATGATAAATTCCTCTTGTGCTACTTCATCTCCATGCATGTGTTCATCTCAAATGTATGCTATGGAGGAGATAGATAGAATGATAGAGGAAATGAGAAGTCAAATGATCAAAAACATGTAGAGCCAAATTTTGGAACAAGTACAAAGTCAAGTAAGGGGGCAAAGTGAAACACAAATTCGTGACATCCTTGCACAAATAGGTTTCCAACAAACACCACCTGGTCTAGATAACACTCAATTACCAGATTCTGATCACCCATCTCTGTGAAACTGATGATTTTATTTTTCTGTACTTGACTTTTATGGATTTTTAAGGATTATAGCTCATTTTATAAAGTTCTTTGATATATACACTATACCACATAACTTGAGATTCTATGTATTGTATGCATCTAATATAATTGCTTTTCATATCAATCAAATGGAATTTTTTATAATATAGTTCGTACTATGAGAACTATGATAAAATAGGTTGATTGAAAAATAAGTTAACAGGTCGATTGATTAGATTTGAGTGGAATATGGTAGGATCATTTCATCTACCGACAGAGTAGCGACGGAAAATTTTCATCGTCAATCTGTCACTGAATTGTATAACTCATTGAGTATCAGCGACAAAATAGCAAGAGAAATGTTTAATCGCTAATCTGTCGCTGAATTGAGAAACCCTGTGCAAGTATCAGCGACAGAATAGCAAGATAAATATTCCGTCGCTACATATCCATCACTAATCCGTCAGTGATCTCGCTTATCGTGTTTGTTCTTAAGCAATGGATTAGAGACGGATAATATCCGTCACTGAAAAATTCGTCACTAATTCGTCGTAGATAGTTTAAGATAATTTGTGAAATCAATGACGGATTAGCAATGAATTCTTCAGCGACGAATATTATCCGTCTCTAATCCATCATTGAAGGACAAACACGATCAGCGAGATCACCAATAGAATAGCGACGGATATGTTAGCGACAGAAGTAACCCTCACAAATCCGTTGGAAATTTTACCGACGGATATCATTCCGTCACCAATATTTAGTGATGATATTTTCAACAACGAAATTAGAGACGGAAATATCTATTGGTAATATTTTTTAGCAACGGAATATTATCTTTCACCTACGAAAATTTCCGTCACTAATACCTTCATTTCTAATAGTGATTTCATAGTATTTCCGAAGTAATATTTTCCAAGAACTTCAATTTTTATAATGTTCACATAATTAACTCATGGTATAAATTTTATAATTGTTTCTTCTTAGTAAAGTACAAAGTTGTTTAAAGTATTCACATATACATTTGGAATAAAATCAAAGTAACATATTGATATTCAAAAGAATTTCAGTTGGCATAATAATTTCAAGGTTAAGAATTATTTTAAAACTTAACAAATTTTGAAATAACCCTAAGAGTAATGGAAATTCTTGGTTTCTTAAAGTGTTTTATTAAAAAACAAATCAAAACCTATGAAGTCAAATTGAGGAGATTTCAACAGAAGCTCATGGTGGTGAGCTTGGACAGCCATGGTGGACGGGGAGAAGAATGCAATAGCTTGCTTCTAATGTTGATGGTGAGTTATGGGGTTTAGGTGGCTTATCAAGTTCCTGCCTTTAGAAGATTTGGAGGCAGGAGGCAATTTGGAATAACAGAAACTCTTCTGATCTTCGGCGGCAAGCTAAATGACTTGTAGAATCAAGATTTAAGTGATGGAATCTGAAAAAATAAAAAAATGATGACTTTTAAAGACAAATTAATACAAGTGACAATCTGATTCAATAATGATGATTTGGAAATCATGAGAGTAGAAATGTTTAATAATATTAAGAATATAAGTAATGAGATTCTTTGTATATCTAGGAGTCGAGGTTCAATAGACAATAAGTTATGGTGGGGGAATGAGAAAATTCAATATGTTATACAAATCAAACAGGAATATTATAGAAATCTTAAAAGTAATATAAGATTACAAAAAACGAGATAAAAAATATTATTCACGTATCAAAAAATAAAGTATATAACGAATCATATAAAAAACTAGAAACTAAAGACGGAGCAAAAAAGTTTACAAAATTATCAAATTAAAGGAGATGAAGGGAAAATTTTTAAATGGTATTAAGTATATTAAAAGTGAAACTAATAGTATTCTTATAAGGAATGAGAACATAAGAAAACGTTAAAAAGATAATTTTGATAATCTATTGAATATTAAGGGTATAAAAGATATCGATGATATCACAATACCTGTAGAAAATATCAATAGGGATTTTAAAACGCAGGATTCATTCTCATGAAATAAAGGAAGTTTTAAAAAAATTAGGAATAATAAAACCATAGAATCTGATAACATCCCTATTGAGGTGTAAAAATATTTGGGTGAAATGGAGATAGAAATGTTAACAGATCTTTTTAACAAAATCTGGTAAACCAAAAAAATACCCCAAATATGGAAAGAGAATACACTTGTATCATTATATAAAAATAAAAGAAACATATAAAATTGTTCCAAGTATGGAGAAATTAAACTTACGAGTCATAATAAGAAGTTGTGGGAAAGAGTGTAGAGTATAGATTGAAATTGAAGGTTAGTGTGTTTCAAAATCAATTTAAATTTATACTAAAATGAGCTACCATCAAAATCATTCATTTGCTACAACATTTGATAAAAACATTTAGAGCGCAGAAGAAAAATTTGTATATGGTATTCGTTGATCTAAAAAAAATATGATAGGCTATCAGAAACATATTGCAGTAGGCGTTAATAAAAGATTTTCTTAAAATACATTAAGTTCATCAAAGATATGTATAAGAGATTTGTTATCAATGTAAGAACTTGTGGGGGTTTAAGTGATAACTTCCCGATTAACATTGAGTTTCACTAAAATTCGGCATTAACTTCCCTCATTTTTGTAATAGTAATGGATGAAATCATTAATAGTGTCTAAAATAAAATATCATGGTATATTTTTTTTTACAAATGATATAGTATTGGTCGATAAAATTAAAGAAAATATTAGTGTTAAATTGGATTTATAGAAAAACACATTAAAATTCATAAAATTTAGATTGAGTAAACCAAAAATTGAATATATGAGATATACATTTAGTGACATTCATCAGAATGATAAAAAATGATTAAACTACAAAAACAAGACGTACCAAAAAATAAACATTTTAGATACTTTAGATCGATTATTCAAAATGATAACAATATAAATAGGGATGTGAATCATAAGATTCAAGCTGATTTAATAAAATTGAGAAGTACATCTAGAGTTTTTTGCATCATACGATACCATTACAATTGAAAAAAAAAATTATAGGATTATAGTAAAATCTACATTATTGTATAGCACAAAATGTTGAGTCATTAAATAACAATAAAAGTATAAAATAGGTGCAACTGAAATGAGAATACTCAAATGGATGTATAGTACAATTAGAAATGATAAAATTAGAAATGAAGATATACATATTAAGTTAAAAATGAATTCAATTGTAAATAAAATGTAAGAGTATCACCTAATGTGGTTTGTATATATGCAACAAATATCCAAAAATGCACCACCTAGGAAATACAAGATTTTAAATGTAGAAGATTTAGTAAAGTGTCGGGATAGACTGTTAAAAATATGGATATAAGTTATCCGTAAAAATATAAGTGTCAAACGTTTAATTAAATAGAAATGATTGACGTAGAAAATTTTCAAATAGTTAAATCATCTTTTTTATTATTTTAAATTTTTATAAATAGTTTTTTTCTATTTTTTATTATCTTTAAATATATTATTATTTTTAATGTTATTTTCTCTATATTTGTTTTTAAATTTGTTTTTATATTTTTTTATTTTATATTTGTCTCGGCCGATTTTAAATTTAGAAATTAAGTTTTAGATTATCGTTGTTGTATCGGTTGTGACGGTCCAGTTGAGGCCGCAGGAGTGACAGGTTTTGAAGCGGCAGAGGGGCTTTTGTTCTCTTTTTCTGGATGTATTGCAAATCAAGCTGCTCATGTTATATTAGTCTTTATGTAAAGCAGGTGTGGGCAGGGGATTGTCCTCTTGCAGTTTTAGCCTGTAGCCTCTCTAATTCATGATTTTTTTTTTTTTTTTTTTTTTTGAGGTTGGGGTGGGGTTGGGCTTTAAGCTATGGTATGCTCCGTGGGACACTTAAATAAACATCATACAACCTTACCTCCGTTGTGTTAATTTTGCCATATCCTTTTTGGTAAGGGAAAGAGGGCGTAATTGTTAACCATGTATCCTACCATCAAACTATGGAACCTTGGTGTCAAGTTAAACCTCTTCTAGTGGGATGGCTCTTTAATATCCCTAAAGGAAGTGCATCTGCCTCATGATTTGAACTTGGGGATCATTATTCCCAATTCCTATCATTGGAATCCGTTCCATATCTGCAAGCTTTTCTTTTACCTTGCACTAAAAAATTTTCCTTCCATCGTTTTTTATCTATGGCATAAAGAGCCACCAGATTTCACAAGATGAAATTTCAACACTGACATCCAACCATCTTAAACCTAACAATTTCAAGTAACCACAGTGCATTTTTCTGTGATCTTTGATGATCATTAATGCTTATTGTTTTTCTTTTATAATTAATGTAATGATTAGCTATTTACTTGAATATTTTAGCATAAAACATTGTAGAAGCCAGTTCAAGGGAGTCTGACAACAGATGGGAACCTCATGCCTGCAAAATATATGTTCTGACGCCCATTGCTTGACCCCTTTAATTCCCTCATTGAAACTACCATTACATGTAATATGCCCCCTTTGCCTTTCGTTTTCTTCTTAAAATCTCATGGTATTGTGCGTATAAGCCAAGGGCATGTTACCAGATCCTATTTGTAAAAGCTATCAATATCACTACATTTATTTGTAAGCCAAGGTTGAGTTGAATTTCGGCTTGGATAGTGCAAATCCCGACCATGGTAGCTAAACAATTCCCATGTCTGTACTTTCTATCCTTTGCCTTGGTACTTATTTCAATTTTGAAAGCATCACAATGTAATGTTATGTTAATCAACTCGCGGATGCAAAAAAGGAAATTACAGCACAAGCAGGCATAGCATGTTGATCAGTGTACCCAGTAACTTCCATAGAGAAAGCAAGTTCTCGTCTTAATAGTAACTCAAGAGGTTGAATGGGAAGGATTACCCCCATTTTTTATTAGCCCTAGCCCACGGGGCCTCTTATTGAACTAGAAGAAGAAAGAAATAGGAAATTACCAGGTTCAAATCTCTCAATCTTATCGGTAACGAAAAATCGTTACAACCATACTACTAAAAATATGGGCAATAGAACTGAAACATCTTAATTCCAAAATAAATGATATCAATTATAAATTTTAGATTAATATAAGAAGTTGCATATAGATTTTAGACCCACCTCAACAATCTCTAGAAACAATAGTCACTAACATTGACATAATCACAGAATAACACTAGCTAAATATAAGGTATACAAGACTAAAAGTAACCACAATGGAACAACATACCCTCATCAGCAAAGACTCCTCTTTGCCTTCTCAGCAATTTTTATATCTCATCCTATCAAGCACTTTCCAAAAACTCCCAATCCCCCTCCCTGGGAGCTACATTCTTATTACATGGCAGCGGCTTTTCTAGTTCGTTCTCTCACCATTGTCTGGACAAAGAACTCTCCTGCCCTATAAGATGATCGGACCTAAGAACACAATGCAACAACTTGTGAGGAACCTTTGTGCAGAACAATAAAATCAGAGCTTTGTGTGGACAACCAAAAAGTAAAACTAGAAGCAGTGTAACATCTCAAGTAAAGCTGGGCACTTACCCATTCATTGTAAGGGTTCATAAATGAGAGAATATAAACAAAATCCATAGGCACTGAGCGTTGAACAAAATCAATGGATCAAAGAGGCTGTGAAGACAATCTGGGCTCTTGCCCATTTATTGTAAGGGTTCATAAATGAGAGAATATAAAAAAATCCATAGGCAGCCCCCACCAAGAGGACCAAAATTGCTCGAAAATAATAGCATAGATTTTGACTTACCATGGGTCCACTTGCAACATAGCGGAATCCAATAGATTCTCCATATTCCTTCCAAAAGGCAAATTTCTCAGGGGTGACGTATTCTTTCACCATCAAATGTAGCGGAGTTGGCTGGAAAAGTACAAGTACTATTAGATTACTTTTGGTTCACAATAGTTTATATGGCTCTGCTGATCAAAGCCGCAGCTTACGAGTAGATGTTGGAGGCTATGGCCAAATGAAAAGCACTTGTGCACATGCATAATTATGTTAAACCAATAAGAAGACCAACCATAGAAATTTTTTTTTTAGTTATAATCACTCAAATCACAATTTCTGTGTCATGTAATATCATCTCACCTGCAAATACTGTCCCAGTGTCAAAATATCAACATCTATAGCCCTCAAATCTGCCATAGCTTCCTTTAATTCATCATCTGTTTCTCCAAGACCCAACATAATGGAAGTTTTTGTTATCATCCCATCTTTGGCTATTTTTGCATGTTTAAGAACTGATAAACTCTGATTGTACCTGCATCACCACAAAACATCTTTTGATCACTATTAAGTCTAAAAATATTAGCAATTTTTTCAGATACTCAGCATATGGAAATAGCATCAGAAAGCCCATCATTAACAGAAGAAAGAGTTAAAAAAGCATTGGTAACTCAATGATTTTCTAGCAGTAACCTTAGAAATCCAAATGAATCATGAGTCCAAACTTGGAGAGAAAATGTCATCCAGTAGCAGCACTGAACTCCAAGCACCAAAACAACATACGACTGACTGATAGACAAAGATAGGACATCCCGACTAGATTGTTTTCCCTCTGAGGGTGCAGCTATATGTCCAATGAAAAATCTTAGGTACCATAAGCACTCAAACTCAGTGTTGCCGATGACTGCTGAAAGCAGTAGTTGGAGAAGAGCCAATAGAAGAAAATTAAGTATTATAGTTCCTTGACATAGGGAGGAACAAGGAGATCATATTATGATTCATGACACGTTCATACCCCTTTACAAGCAGATAAAAGTTTGGAGACAAGAAAATTAACTTGATTCATTAAGGGGAAAAAGAAAAAAGCAAAGTTGCAGTATGGGTTGTTTCACAGACGAGCAACATTGTTATGGTCTGTTGGACACAAAGTACAGCAGGTTACAGGAAGATGGTTGGCATTAGATAATGAACCGTTAATTTGATTTCACAGTGAAGGGGTGTTTGTTTATTTAAAAAAAAATGCTCTACTAGAGAAAAAGCAGTACTTCTTTCTTTCTCTACTGCGGATATTTACCCACAGAAGTGCTTTCTGTTTGCTTCTCAAACAATCCTACTACATAATACAGGTAACATAGTTGATCACTTTGTTAAGCCAAATCAAAAATATATATATATATATATATATATATATTTGAGAGTTCCCTTTCAACCAAGGGTTTGAAGATTCCAAGGATTGTTCAAATATGGTTCTTTAAATGCAAATTATCTCATGGGCCCACAAAAAAACCCGAAATCACCAGAATACCTCCAAAGAGCTGATGATTTAAGAAATTTCAAACTTTTTGGCTCTCGTTAGAAATTTAAAATAATATGATCCAAATTAACAATTCAAATTCCAAATTCCACATTCAAAAGATAACGATACTGATAAGTTGTGACATTTAAATAAATCTGGATTTTAAAGTAACATGACTAGCTACATCTTATGCTTTTTAAACATTTTGGAAAGAATAGAAGTCATACTTTAAGGGACGCAAAAAAAGAAAAAAAAAAGGGGGGGTAAAAGTGTTAATCAGTCTGAACATTAGTAGCACTTGAATAGCAAATGTAAAATCCGCTTTGCTCTCTCTTCCCAACTCTCCACAAAAGTCAACTGCATGGAAAACATGGATAACCAAACCAATGGCACATCATCACTAGCTTGGCCTCAGCTATTTAGAACAAGAAAATGGAGTACAGAGTACACAATCATTTTCATAGTGACTGGTGGGCATACATACAACCAACTCAATCAACTTTGCACCAGCATATCAGGACCCCTACGCATACAAATTACAACATTCTGATGACAAACCAAACTAACAGCAGAGCTGAAGGAACCATGTATGTCAGATTTTGCAGATTATAAATAACATGACTGTTATCAAATTTACTTTCTCAAGCAGCAATTTGTAGCTAGAAAAATAAGCAACGTTGGGGATGCATTGTTGATAACTCCGAAACCCCTTTCATATGAGATAAACACCGGTTTTAGAATTATTAATCAAGAAAAATGGTAAAATTAACTAAAAATCAATGATTTAAAAAGCTCTGGGAGTCTAGCCAATTAAGGAACAATGAGTATGTGATGTAGGACAACTTTGGAGGAATTAGAGCAACATTTAGCGCCAGGGAATTTAGGGTTTATTGCAGAAAAATACAGCAACTAAATTGAAAGAAAAAGAGCAATAAATAGGAACAAAGAGGATACGTTTACAAGCATCACAATACTAGATCCTTAGGCATCACACCTAGCGCAAGAAAACATCATACCTTCTGGGGTTTGAGAGTACTCAAAGCATAACTTGAAAGTCTTATTTTTCATCAAAATTTTTCTAGAGTACCCTGAATGAACAAGAGTTGAAACGGCATTTAAGTCCCCCCCGAAAGTCAGATAGTCTCAAATATGTTCAAATTTTCCATCAAATTTTTTCTAGAGTTAAACAGTGTAGTAACTTCAACAATTAAAGTAAATTTGACTACTGCAGCAACCGAAATAAGGACCTTCATTGTTTTAATAGTCTGAGCAAAATGGCCACTTCCACCATCAGGTAGATCATCCCGATCAACACTTGTCAGCACAATGTAATCTACACTGCAAATCAAACACTGTAAGTAATGTTGTCAATATTATTACAGTTATCATATAAGAGCATCCAATACCACAACTAAACATGCATGTCATTGCAGGGCATAGACAAAACAGTGAATCAGCCTCTAAAAATATATTTCTCGTATTTAAGTTCCTCTAGAAAGCACCTAACTGATGTGCTGGGCATGTCAGGCACACGTCTGCATTTGTCTAGCTAAAAAAATGAAACATTTAGATCTTGGGCATGATTCGAACGTGCACCGAGACTACAGATCAGGAAATACTTTTAAAATTTTAATAGCCTAATAAACAGATATAATAAATTTATGTCCCTTGTGCAAACTATAGCATGAATAATTTCTCATCAATTACAATGTTATTAACATACTTTCACATTCAAATGTTATTTACTCAATTATTTCGTGAGCCATAAAAATTGCAAAATTAATTTTTCATATCACATCAATATGTTTCAAAAAGAAAATTTTTCGAGAATTTTCTATACGTAAAATTATATAATTTGCACTCTTATATTCAAATTCACAGTTATAGAGAGTGCTCCTTAAATCATTGTCACGCCCCGAACCGGGATCGTGAACAGTCGCTCGTTATCCCTGGATGCCGACTGTATTTTTACAGAAAATCGGGCAGCACCTCCCCATAAATCGGAGGTTTTCCAAGTACAATTTCACCTGTATATTATATTCATTCTGAAAAATAAGTAAATGGTCATCCCGGCCTCTCCAAAATCAACGAATACCACAACCAACATCCAGAACAACGCAAGGCTATAAGTTTCTAGCAGTCCTAACAACAGACCTCTACTGTCATGCCCAACTAGAGTATGAGCAGCCGTCACACCGAGCGGATTTAAATTCTACGCATATATAAAATAAATTCCCAAGTTATTTTTAAATATTTACAAATGTCTCAATGCAACGAAATAATCAACACAAAAGTTTCACGAATAAAAATCCATAATTTATACAGTTATCCCAAAAATTTAGATAAATGGAATGGTCAAACTAAAATCTCCAATACATAACAAAATCACCAATCATCGTAGCGGAAGAGATGGAAAATATTCATACCCAAACCCAGTGGTATCTCCTCGATCCAACACTAATCCTGTGGGAAAGAAAGTGAGGGATGAGTGTCTATGGGAGAATACTCAGTAAGTGAGAGGATTGACATCATACTATCAATATCGAGGTGAATTTGGAGTGTCAAAGCACAAGATAAAATAATATCCACAGTGCGCAAACCGATCATGTTATTTCAAAATCATATATAACACGCACATATCAGAAAGCAAGATATGCATCCAATATTCACATCAATGTCATGAAGAGCCGGCCAATGAAATATTTCCGGCAATGGTCTACCTCGACCAAGGACGGCGCATTGGGGGTTTTTCCAAATGCAAGTATTAAAAAATGACTCTCTGCCCCAATGTTGGCCACAGACTACCCCAACTAGCCTGTAAATAATAATAATGTACATATAACTAGTCAGCCGTGTATGGTGCCCCCGCCTGGTGCTAAACGGAGCCGTACTCAACGTCCTCTCCGACGAGGGTCAACCTGGGACACCCATACACATGACAATCTGGCGGATACCTCTGGCCAAAGCGTATCCGGACACAAGGGGTGCCTCTACCAGATGTCCTTCGTAACTACGGATCACAATATCATATCAGCCGGGCATGTAGCCCCATGCATCCCATCACCAGATCGGCCAGACATATAGCCCCATGCATAATATCATAAAGTCGGCCGGGCATACAGCCCAAAACATAATATCATAAAGTCGGCCGGGCATACAGCCCAAATGTGTAAGTAAATCCATTTAAAACCATGTGCCAATGCAGTGGAAGTATTAAAATATATCAATATGTCGAAAATGTGGCACAATATACGTTTATCAAAACTCATGGATGCATATCAATAAAGTCAGCAGTTAAGACACTCCAAAGGTCACAAAACATTTCATCAAATATTGGAAAGGTCTAACAATCATACATTTGCAGAAACATGTCATTTAAAAGTATTTTTGAAACATGGTTTTCAATCAATAGCGAATGTCAAAGTCTCACTCACTGTTCTAGGGAAGGTGGTCACTCCCTATTTTCAAAACAATTCCAATCTGAATTCTCGAGTCTCCAAAAAGATCAACCTAAATCAGATTATCAAAATTTGAATATCAATTTCTCAAGCATTTTTAGGGTTTATCCGAAAGACCTAAAATGTACAATATCTTCTACTTTACGGCTTATTTCATTCCAACCCTACAACTCAGATACTTTCATGCATATTCCAAAGTTTAACTCTAAAGAAACTATTCGAATTTACTCGACATGATTTTGTGATTCTATAATACGCTTCTTTCGTATCAGATCATTTAATTTCTGTAACATTCTATACTTAACTTTCAAAGTCACATAAAATCATTTCAGAAATTGTATTCTATTTGCATTCCACTTACACTCTAAACATATACAAAACCTTTCATCTTGGATTCAATCCTAGATTCATTGAATGTATCAGTTAGAGCTGAAATCTCCTCACCTAGGGTTTTCTCGAAGCGCTGAATTTCGTCCGAAAGTCGCTTCGGTCACTCCAAAGTCTGTAGGGTTTTCTATCAAAACAAGATTTATTTGTTAAATCTAAACACATAGATCCGAAACAAAACCCTAAGTCATTTACCTGCGTGGAGGTTCGTGGGCTGTCACGAGCTCACGGACCGTCATGGGCCGTCGCGGGCTCGTGGGCTACAGCTAGCGGGCTCGTGGTATGCGGGCCAGTGGGCTGACGGGCTAGCATGCCGGCGGGCCGACGGGCCGGCGGGCCTCTGGCTGATGGGCCTGCGGGCTAGCGGGTCTGCAGGTGATGGGTCTGCGGCTGACGGCTGATGGGACTGGTGGGCCCGTGGGCTTGCTGCTGATGGGCCTGCGGGCCGACAGTGGCTCACGAGCTAGTGCTCGCCCATGCGCTGGTGCGCCGTGCTGGTGCGTGCTCGTGCGCCGGCTCGCGCGTGCTCGTGCGCTGTTGCGCGCTGGGCCGCCCGCCCGTGCGCTGTTGCACGCTGGGCCGCCCGCCCGTGCGCTGTTGCACGCTGGGCTGCGCGCCCGTGCGCTGTTGCACGCTGGGCCACGCACCCGTGCGCTGCTGCGCGCTGGGCCGCGCGCCCGTGCACACTCGTGCGCTGGGCCGCGCGCCCGTGCACACTGGCTCGGGCGCTCGCGGCCTGGGCTCTCGCTCGCGGCCTGGGCTCGCACTCGCGGCCTAGGCTCGCGCTCGCGGACTCAGTCCTGCTTGAGGCCTGGGCTCGCGCTGCGGCTGGGTCCTACTCGCGGCCTGGGCTCGCGCTGCGGGCTGGGTCCTACTCGGGGCCTGGCTCGCGCTGTGGGCTGGAGGGCGCACTTGGTGGCTCGATCGCGCGAGGAGGCAGCAATCGCACACTGTGGCATGATCGGGCTCGCGTGGAGGAATCGCACTGTGGAGCGCTCAAGCTCGCGCGATGGTGGCAGGAGGGGGTTGCTGCTGGTGGCGGCTGTTCGCGGACGGGAGCGAGATCGCGCGGTGGCGGCGCTTGGCGGGGCTTGCGAAGGAGGTGAGATCGCGAACAATCGCGACTACAGAAAGGAGAGTGAGCCGCAGGAAGAAAGAAGAAGAAGCAGAAAAAGAAGAAGAAGAAGAAGAAGAAGAAGGAAGAGGTGGCGATGGCGGTGGCGGTGGCGGAGGAAGGCGAACGGTCGCGGAGGAAGACGGACAGCCGCGGAAGACGAAAGGTCGGGAGAGAGAGAGGGAGAGAGAGAGAGAGAGAAAGGGGGTTAGGGTTTTAACCCTAATCCCCAAATTGGGGACGCAGCGTTTTGGGAAACGCTACGTCTCCAAATCATTTTTCATTTTTCATTTTTTTTTTTTTTTTTAGCTTGGTGTTACAATCATTATGTTAAAAGCTTGAACATTTTACTCTTGTTATTAACCTTATATGGGTTGAAAGTTGAAATAAAAGTCTAGGGCTAGTATAAGATGCTCTATTTAGTATTTATGCCGTATACTGACCCGTTTGGGTAGTACGCATGAAGCGCCTCAGGGAGAAAGAGAGAGAATTGATGGTAAATTGGATCCTTCATCATCAAATCGAACACTTAGTCATAAGCCCAATGATTTATTTTTTATTATTTCTTTTTGTGTTGTTTTTCCCTTGAACCATAATAATTATTTTCCCTTGACTTGGTCATCAAATTCGACTTCACCTCGCATCTTTGACATAATTATTATTTTTTTAATAATGGTGAAAACTTTCTATCATTTATATGAGCATTAGTAAGCTCAAAGAGTATATGTAATAACTTATAGATATCAAATATTAAATATGAAAATTTTAAACTAAATGTAACCTTGCCTTATTGTCTCTCAGATGGCCGATCCCAAATATTAGGATTAAAGGTTAGTTTGTTGTTGTTGTTAACCTTGCTTCATGAATAACGAGAAAAATCTTCACCAAAAATTAAACCAAATTACTCATGACCAGTAATTTTTTTTTTTTTTTGGGGCATTTCAAGGGTGACTCTCCCTCACCTATAAACTCTTAACTTTAATATTAAAAAATTCAATTAACCCAACAAGGTTAACCTAGTGGTACCAGTAATAACAAGTGAAGTAAGAGGTCATGGGCCCGACTCCTATAGTTAGCAACTTGTATTTCTCAATCATCAAAAATATCAAAAAATTCAATTACAGAATTTCTTAATACTAATTTTCAACAAATTTTAATAAATTAAACTAATCCGAAACCTTATTACTACAAATTAGCTTAAATAATTAAACTAATTCTGGATTTTGCTATGCTTCCCAGCCCATGTCTATACCACATAGGTGTATCTAACTCTACTGACTTGTCATTTTTTATCTGTAAAGAATATGTCAAGGTGTTATATACTTTGAGGAATGGCAGACTGTCCTTTCCTTTCGCAAACACTTTTTTGTGTTCCGTGTAATTGCAGTTGTATGAACAGCATTGTGTTTGCCTACAACAACTTATAAAATAAAAAATTATTTGACTGCATGTCATAAACCCACTCACAATTCTTCCAAATAATCACCTAAACTGCAAAGTCATTGTGATACAGCACGTTGGCAACAACCTCTT
Organism: Dillenia suffruticosa; assembly: GCA_033439265.1. Classification (NCBI taxonomy): domain Eukaryota; kingdom Viridiplantae; phylum Streptophyta; class Magnoliopsida; order Dilleniales; family Dilleniaceae; genus Dillenia; species Dillenia suffruticosa. The sequence goes on along the minus strand of JAVTVX010000024.1, from coordinate 20,091,647 downwards.
AAAGTTTACAAGAGACTTGCAAGATCAAAAACACAAATTTTGGTTTGGAATATGGATGATAGTAAAGGATTTAGTTGAAATTTATTTTAAATATATTAGATCATATCTCTGGTCGTAGATAAAATTTATTTTGAATTTATTTTTATTAGAATTGTTATCTTTAATTAGAGTTCTATATTTTTATAAATTGGCTTTCCTCACAGAAGAAGAGTCATATTTGAGTATGGTTTTTTAGGAGAAGAGTCGTATTTGAGTAGGGTTTCTTAAGAGAAGAGTCATGTTTGAGTAGGGTTTCTTAAGTTTTATTTTTCCTATAAATAGGCACTTATGTAGCCTTTCAAAGGAGGATATTTTTTTCTGATTAATAAACATTCTTCCAGATTTTGAGATACAGTCTTCTCTTAGATGTGAAGTCTAAGAACCCTAGGTTGCGATCTAGGCCTACTTTCCTAATTTTCTACTTTCATCCTATTGTTTCACCCACTACGCTGTCCTGCGTCAGTTGGTATCAGAGCCGAAGTCTTCATTAATTTTAAGATTGTTTTCCCATACACAACCATGGTGACTAATACTGAATTGAGTTCAAGAGTTGAACGCCTAGAAGGCAATATGCAAGAAGTAAGAAAGCAATTAAAAACTTTAACTACAGCAATTGAAACACTGCTGAAAGGGCCAACACAACCCAAAGATGAAGGGACACCTGCAGCTCCAACTATGGCAACACAAAACCTTCAAGTGGTATAACCACATCCCCACAGAAGATCTGAACGTGACATGGCTAGAGACATCACACAGAAAATCAAGATTGAAGTCCCAAATTTCGAAAGCAAAATCGATGTTGTCATATTTTGTGATTGGCTTAGTTCTCTTGAAGAATTTTTTTGACTGGTATGATATGGAGGACTCTCGATGAATTCGATTTACTACGATGAAGATGGTTGACTGGCAAAGTTGTGGTGGAGTACAGTGGAGAGCAGCCTCCAACGACCAGGCCATCAACCTCTTAGAACTTGGCAAGAGATGAATGCTAAGTTACAAGAGAAATATTTATCTTACAATTATTTTGAACGAATGCGTGAAAGGGTTTTTACATTAAAGCAAGGCAGCATAAGTGTGACCGAATACATGCAGCAATTTGAGGAACTCAAGATGCGCAGTCAAATGGAGGAAAGTGCAGAGCAAGCAACAGCTCGATTTAAGGCAGGATTACGAGCAGATATTAAGCGAGAACTGGCTAAAAAACCCATCTATGGTCTAGAGCATGCCTTCCAAACTGCACTTGATGTCGAAGAATATTTGAACCATCCAAGTACTAAAAGAATTGGGGTTCAACGTGGAGAATTTGGAGCAAAGAGACAATTCCCACAAAATCGACAAGTCACAACAAGACCTAATGGAGCCAATCCCAATAACAAAACGAATCAGTTATGAGGAAAAGCCAATAAGGGTGTGACCTGCTTCAAGTGTGGGGAGCAAGGCCACATGGGATTTCAATGCCCACAAAAGAATAATCTACATATGGGTGCAGAGGGAATAGCAAAACAGGCAACTGAGGATGATGAAGCAGACAACTCTTTTGACTATGGAGAATATCAGGATGATAATCTTGTAGATGATGATGAAGTGGACATATCACTAATGACAGTGGTACGACGAATCCTAGCAGCTCCAAAGGCAAAGGAAGAAGACTGGAAGCGTACATCAATTTTCCAAACATTAGTGCGCTGTGGGAAACATGCTAAGAAGCTCATCATCGATGGGGGTAGCTGCATGAATGTGGTGTCTTGTTCCACTGTTGAACGCCTCAAGTTACCAACTAACACACACCCTCAGCCATACAAGGTTGCATGGATTAATAACACAACTATCCCAGTGAGCAAACAGTGCCTCATCTCCTTCAAGTGTGGAGCTTATAGTGATTCCATCCTATGTGATGTCATCCCTATGCAAGTGACACATATTCTTTTGGGTCGCCCATGACTTTATGATCGGATTGTCAATCATAATGGCATAGAGAGTACTTACACATTCTCTTATGAGAATAAGCTCATTGTACTATAACCTATGAGCACTTTTGAGATAAGGAATTATGGGGGAAAACCGCCATCAAAATCTGAGAGCAATGTTGGAGGCAACAAAAGACATCTCTATGTCCTAACAAAGAAGGAGTTTGATATGGAAAGTCAAGAATCAAAGGTGGTATTTGTTGTTATCACAAGAGAAGTCAAAAGCGCTGAAAATGTTCCTAGCAGCAGTATTCCTCCAGAAGCAGCAAAACTACCAGCTGAATTTGCTGATGTGGTACCTGAAGAATTGCCTAACGAGCTTCCACCTATGCGCAACATCCAGCATGCTATTGATTTGATACCGGGAGCCCAATTACCAAATCTATCAGCCTATAGGATAAATCCAAGTGGGCATGAAGAGTTGAAGAGGCAGGTTGAAGAGCTGTTATCAAAGGACTTTATTTGAGAGAGTTTAAGTTCATGTGCAGTCCCAACATTACTCACACCAAAGAAAATGGAAGCTGGCGTATGTGTGTTGATAGTCGAGCTATTAACAAGATTACCATCAAGTATAGGTTTCCTATACCTAGATTGGATGACATGCTAGATGTGATGAGTGGTTCCACTGTTTTCTCAAAGTTAGATTTGAAGAGTGAATATCACCAAATCAGAATCAAACTAAGAGGTGAATGGAAAACTACTTTTAAAACCAGGGATGGTCTTTATGAGTGGTTAGTCATGCCTTTTGGATTTTCTAATGCTCCCGGCACATTTATGAGGTGGAACGGACGTCCGCTTTCTGATTGCACTTGGGTTACAGAAAAGGAGTTGCAGGAGATTAATCCGACTCTTTATGATAGTTTTCATCCTTTTAACTCGCCAGAGTCGAGTTCTTTCAAGTTGGGAGACATGATACAACACATTGACAACAACCTCTTAAAGTTTACAAGAAACGTGCAAAATCAAAAGCACAAACTTTGGTTTGGAATATGGATGATAGTAAAGAATTTAGTTGGGATTTATTTTAAATATATTAGATCATATCTCTGGTCGTAAATAAGATTTATTTTGGATTTTTTTTATTAGAATTATTATCTTTAGATAGAGTCCTATATTTATATAAATTGGCTTTCCTCACAGAGTCATATTTGAGTAGGGTTTCTTAAGCTTAATTTTTCCTATAAATAGGCACTTATATAGCCTTTCAAAGGAGGATATTTTTTTCTGATTAATAAACATTCTTCCAGATTGTGAGATGCAGTCTTCTCTTAGGTGTGAACCCTAAGAACCTTAGGTTGCAAAACAAAATGTACTGAATTGAAAAAAAATATATATAACTCAAAATATGAGAAATCCTTGGAGTAGAAAAAAAGGAGGACAATGCAAGAAAGCCTCTCAAATCTCTCCTCTCAACATTTTTTAACTATAATATTTATAAATTCTTAAAATTTGGATACAGAAAATAATATTAAACAAAAATAAATTGCTAAAAAATTATGATGCATATTTAATAAATGAAAACTTTTAACTTCTAAAATTTCGAAAAACTGCTATGATTCATTAATTTTATCAATAAGTTTAATTTTATCACACTACTAATAAAATAAACATAACACGTACATCACAATCACAATTTAAAATCAATTAATAAAAATCGTTTACGAAAATATGTATAAAATTTTCAAGTTATAAAAAGTTACGCAATTGATTAACATTTTGACAATGTTTTGATGAAGCAAAAACATAGTCTCGAGATTCAGGATTTATATTTGAAAAATTATTTGCAATAATATATTTAGAATGTTTGAGTTATGAAAGATACTATAATATTTTAACATTTTGATTAAATTGAGGTGAAGAATCCACAAATCGCTCAAATCAAATTCTTAACTTGAATGAAAGCTATAATTGGAATTGGAAAGTTTATAAAATGTGTCAATGTTTACCTTCATCTTAAGGGGAAAAAAGTAAAAAGTATTAAAAAAGATTAATAAATGAGACATATAGAATTATTTCAATTATAGAAAAATTAAATTTATGAGTCATATTATAAAATTATGGAAGAGAATAATAAAGTATAGATTGAGATTTGAGATTTGAGATAAATATATTTCAAAATCAATTTGAATTTATACCAAGAAAATTTACCACAGAAACAATCTACTTGTTAATACGTTTAATGGAGACATATAGAATACAAAAAAGAAACATACATATGATATTCATTGACTTAGCAAAATGATAGGATTACTATAAACTTATTGTGGTGGACGCTTATAAAAAAATGATATTCTTGATATATATTTATCTCATTAAAAATATATATAAGAGAGTTGTAATCAGCGTAAGAATTGGTTGAGGTTTGAGTAATAGTTTTCCTATTAACTTTGACCTCCACTAAGGTTCAGCATTAAGTTCTTTCCTCTTTACAATAATGATAGACGAAATTACAAAAAATATTTAAGATAAAATACCATGGTATATATTTTTCGTAGATAATACAATGTTAGTTGATAAAACTAGGGAGAGTATTAGTGTTAAACTAGAGTTATTAACACTCATACTGGAATCAAAAGGGTTTATATTGAATAGATCGAAAATCAAATATATGATATGTATAAGTTTGGCGATAATTATAGAAATGATAAAGAAACGATTAAATTAGATATACAAGATATATCAAAAAATGAACGATTTAAATATCTAGATTCTATCATTCAAAATGATGGCAATATAAATGAATATACGAACTATAAAATTCAAACGGATTAGATGAAATTGAGAAGAACATATGAAATTTTTTGCGATCACATGATACCATTACATTTGAAGGAAAAGTTCTATAAAATCGTGGTTAGACCTACACTATTGTATGGTATTAAGTGCTAAACTATTAAACAACAACAAAAATAAAAGATAGTTGTAGTAGAAATTAGAATATTTTAATGGATGTAAGGAAAAACTAAAAAATATAGAATTAAAAATGAAGAAATTCGTAACAAGTTGAGAGTTAGTTCAATTGTGGATAAAATACGATAGTATCGTTTGAGGTGATTCGGGTATGTACAATAAGACCCAAAGATACACCGGATAGGAAAACCAAGAATTTAAATATAAGAAATCTAGTAAAACGTAGAGATAGACCGTTAAAAATTTAGATATAATTTATCCGTAAAAACATAAAAGTTAAAAATTTAGAAAAGAAAATGGTTTTGGATAGGAATGGATGACGTAGAAGAATCCGCACAAATTAAACCAATATATTTTTAATATTTATCTATTGATTTATTTATTTATTTTTCTTTTTATTTTTCTTTTTATTTTTCTTTTTTTATTTATATATATATATTCTATTTTTTTTATTTTTTTTATTTTTTTTAAATTTGTCTTTCAAATAACTGATTCTAAATATTAAATTTAAGTTTCAATTTGTTATTGTTATTGTTATTTAAAAAGTGTAATAAGACATTTTATTCTTTTCTTCGCGAGTTTTGAAATTTTCATTGAATTATGTGAGCAATCTTTCCATATCAAACCCAAATTCTAATCCACTTTTTTTTTCATTTTAATAGCAATATTGATTTAAAAAGGATTAAATTTAATTAGACAAATAACAATTTTTATTGTAAAAATTAAATCACATGATAAATTTAATATTAAAAATTCAATGCAAACAATTTAAATCTTATTATTTTAAAAGGAAATCGATAAATAACACAAAGGGAGTTCGATAAATACTTTTGTATGTGTGGCGAATGAGTGTAACGGAGGAATTCGAAGGGTGTTAACTAAAATTAAACCATTGTAAAGAATTATATGATTATATCATATTATATATGCATATTATTCATCAATAATTAGAAATATGCAATTAAAAACGATAATTCCTCTTGTAAAAACTATTATTGCTGAGAAACTTCTGTTTATTTCATGTGATGGTAAGTTTGTAACTTCGGAAAGAAAATACATAATGATTTCTTTTTTTTTATAACGAGATTTGAATCTCAAATCATGGAAGTAGGAGAGAGGATATAACCACTAGGCTATTCCTTTAGGTATAGAAAATACATAATGATGGTGAGATGATTAGGGTGAAAGCTTATAATTACAGTTTTAGACGTATGGAGGTGGAAGAGGACTCCCCAATTGCCATTGATTACCCAAAAACTGGGAAAACCGGTTTACAACCATGACTCAGTCTTCATGGCCCACCACCGTCACCCATGAGAGCGTGTGTGGACGGTGGGTCTGTGCTTTCTGGTTTACCACTGTCAACCATGAGAGCATGGGTGAATGGTGGGTCTGTGTTCTCCGGCGGGACGAACAAGTGAAATCAACAATGGAGGTGCGATGTGTTGTGAAATCAAAGGGAGGGGAAACAAGTGATATTGAAATCAGCTTTTCCATTCAAAGCCCCCGGAGAAATGCTGCCCCAACAGCACTTCAAAACTTCTTTTATTCTGGTGCAAAGAAAAATTGTAATATAGATACGAAACAAAATAGTCCCTTCATCTCTTTGGGAGCAACAACTTAATGCACTGCAAACATAATAATCAAATGAGCCACTATACAAATGGTTTCTTAATTTCCCAAACACTGAAGAGACGGACCACAGCTGTGATATGCCCGGAGGTTAGAATACGCGACTTTTCCGTGTGTCTGGTGTCAATACACTAGAAAACCACCATCCTACAATATTATCCAGCCTCCCACACAAGCTTAAACCGAACGCTGACTATCACCCGATCACCCCCCCCCAAAAAATCATGTGACTCAAAAGCTGATAACAGATTCACATAAACCTTAGGTTATATGACAACGAAAAGAGAGGACTCTAATCGTAGTTTGCCTCACACAAATGCAAAAAGCTCCTTGGTTATTCCATATCTACCTCCAATATATACCTTGCATACGGCCAAAGTTATATTTCAAAATGACTCGAACTTTATAATTTGAATACAAATAGGAATCAGAGAAAAAAAATGGTTGTGTCGAATTGTGGAGCACGTTATATCCTATGTCTTGGGTTTTGGACTCTTCGATTCTACAGACCATGAAGGAGGGGTGACTTTGTATTGTATGTTTGCTTCTTCCTCTTTCTCGGCTTCACCTTCACCTAAAACATCCTTGGAAAATGCATTGGGGTTAGCTTTGATGCAGTTCTGTAAAGCCACAAATGGGTTGACACAATCAGAGCCCTGCAAGAGAGTGAAAACCTATTTAAGATCAAGTTACATTGACTTATCTGAGATATTGAAAGAGGATTTTACCATCTACCAAAATATAAAAATTCCAAAAAAAAAAAAGGAACAGAACCAAAACCAAAACCAAAACCAAAACAAAAACCAAAAACAAAAACAAAAAAGCAAAATATAAATAAGGTTTCTTGCAATACCATTTAACCACTACATCAGCGTAAGAGTGCATAGGCCAGACAAATTAATAATGATAATGCTGATGATCATAATGATATAACTGGTTTGTAAGTTCAAATTCTATGTCAATCTTTAATTTTGGTTCATAAACTACGAGATTCAGAAATTGATACTAGGCCCAGCTTCATTTTAGACATACTAACGCAAGGGTATTTTCATTGTGGTCAGATTTGTACTCTGGAGTCATAGGTTCACAACCAAATCCAAAAGGGTAAGGTTCCAAAACTAATACAAGCATTCTTCACAAGCAGGGCCCAACATTTGTAACATGTTTGGATTAGGCAGGAACACAAATGAAAAGCTAAACTTCCTAAATAAAATCGCAATCCCTAGAGAGAAGGCTACTCCTAGATCAGGTAATTGTCAGATCGTTTGGTAAGCTTACTACTTCCAAGGAGCTCACCCTTAAAGGCACTTATGTTAAAGTTGGCAGAAGAAACCTTAACACAGTACAGTAGTAATCCGAAGAAAAAGTAAATAAAGCAATGATGCTTTCAGGAGACCAACACACACCAAAAATAAAAATAAAAGAATCAATAATAAAATAAGAAATGCTAAGGTGGCACATGAGTGCAGAGACAGCAATGAGAGAGATGCTAAGGTGGCACATGAGTGCATGGACAGCAATGAGAGAGAGACAGAGAGAGAGCAAATCAGAAGTGATAACAGTTTTTAAAAACCAAAATCACCCAATCTCTACTTAATGTCACAGAGTAAAAGTATGCATAATTAACTGGTGCACCATCATTCGGAGTAGATACAGATCCAAGATGTGCTACAACCATGTTGAACAGGTAACACAGACAAGCATAAAAACCCAATACGCATTTTAAAGAAAGTGATCCGTTGTGATCCAGTTAGAGCAAGTTTCATCCACTCTAGCTGCCAACATGGGCAAATCATCATCTGCCACCTCAACAACTTTGGGCCATCTTTCTAGGTCCAACAATTGCTGAGGTGACACACAATTAACATTACATGGCATGGCTGTCAGTCAATAGTATGGCAAAAGCAACACAGGTAACTTAACTTGCTGGGAAGGTTATGGGGATCAGATGTGGGCATCCTAGTTGGAATAACTAGTGAATCTCAGGCACCTCACAATTTTTACCAAAACCCCACAATCCAAATTGAGAAAACTTGTCAAAGTGCCATCTTCTAGTTTCCTCCGTTATCACCTTTGCCTCCACCATTTAGTTTATGGGGTTTAAATGTCACAAGAATCATAAGATTAAATAATAATAATAACAGATTTTAAAAATTGGGTTTGCTGCTACACCACCACCATGACAGCCATTGTCTATTTTCTCTCCCCGTACCATCTATGCACCACCATTACCCAACTATTCCAAACATCAAAAAAATATAACTCCCAATCAGTAATAATTTTCTTTTATACTTATTTTCTGTTTTTGATTTCAGAAATTGATTTATTTTTTCAATTGGTTTCAAACCTGAGATTGTAATGGGTTAGGGTCCCTAAATTTTTCAAGAAGAAATTATAGTCAGTTGTGGCAAAACAAAATCAATACTTATCTATTTTTTGTAAGATTGTAAGATTTTAATTCATCTTTTTTATTTTTTATTTTTGTACCATATGAACCACTAAAATTAGATAGAGGGGGCAAAGTGATAACATAGTAACCCATGGGATGGCACTTTACAAGTCTGGAACCATGGGGGGTAAAGTGATTTCGGGGCAAATAATAATGGGCAAAGTGATTTTTCCCATAATATTCTTGAGAATGGGAAATCAACCTTACAAGGTTGAATGGTGAACAACACAGTAGTTTAAGGCTTGCCTTTTTATTTTTGCAAACAAAATAATGAAGTCGTTACTGTTACCTTTTCTTCAGCAGTACTCTTGAAAAAACATAAGAAAGCCTCCGAAAATTGGCTTCCGCATGGACCATTACGCAAGTCAGCTATACAGGGGCAGTCTAGTGCTTTCTGAGCCTTTGCCTCAAGAGACTGAAAAATGGTATCAGCTAATCAGAAAGTGACAGGTAGAAATTAATATCGCTTAGCAATTAGTTACAAACAGGTAAAACGTTAAGAGCAGGCCAACCTCATTCTCATCATTGCCATAGGCTGCAGCTTCTGTAAAAATAAATAAATATTAGTAAAGTAAAAGGAGGGGCAAATTGTCAAAAACAAAAAACTTGGGAAATCAAACTCCAAAACCTTGGCTGCAAGTGCTACCAATAATTTGTAATGGAAAGCTGCTTCTATTTGTAATAAAATAGATCTAAAGAAAACCATCCTCGTCCACCAAATATATATGGAACATGTTAGAAAAAATTATATACTTTCCAGGTATAACATGATTGTTTAAGAAAGCCTTTATTTATTTATTTTGGGGCGGGGAGCACAAAAGATTGGGATTGGCATAAATACAGTTACAGACAGGGTGGGGGAAGCTGATAAATCTTCATCAGTCATTACATCCCCCATGGTGCCTATTCGAACGAACTCGAGCCATCAAATTAAAGAATCTGAAGCATCCAATTAAAATTGAATCTGATATTGTTTGTCTCTCCCCTCTCAGTCTCATCTTTATCTCTCAACACTGTTGAAGTCATTCAACATCACCATTTATAGAAGCTTAATCTCTCAAACTTTGTCTAGAATTTGTTTGTGTTTCGAGGTGATTGGGATTCAATTTCTTCTTTTGATTTGATACTGAATTGATTGTATTTGCTTGAGAAGCAATCAAAATCCAACTCCCCTCTCTGCAAAATTTGGATTTTGCTCAAGTGAACAAGGATTTGATTATACTATTTGTTATTCATACTGATAGAGATTTTCCTTTATTTTCAGGCTTCTTGTGAATTTGGAGAGAGAGAGAGAGAGAGAGAGAGAGAGAGAAACAGAGAAACAGAGAGAGCTGTAAGGATCAAATTTATTCTTTTTTCCAAGTATAATTTTTTTTTTTTTTGCGCTTCAAAATCAATTTTGAAATATTTTTTGGCCAAAAATATTTAAATCACATATATCTTCTATGTCCAACCATTTATTTCCTTATTTTATTTCTATTTTCCATAGCTTCAAAAGTTTGATATATGACAATTTATTTATTTCATAAGAAGTTCTTGAATTTTTCTTCTTTTTAATTATTTATTATTTTTGGAGAGAGATTATAATATGCATGATGTTTTGACACCTTAATTGTTATAGCAAACAAGATTAAATTTTAAGAGGTTAAAATTTATTCTTTCATTTGCTAATTCAACACATGGGGAAACAAAAAATATTAGGAGAGTAATTTTAACCCCTTAATGTTATTCTTGTAACTTTTCACCCTGAAAAATTTTTACCCTCCACTAGACAAGTCCAAAAGAATTAACACAATACCAGAAGGAAAAGGGAAAAAAATGCGAAAATGTTTTTTGTTGTGTGCAAATAGTTGCAACCCTAGGTTTTGATATAAGGCTTTCCACATCTCGCCATGGAAGTTCAAAGATATTCGTTCTATCTAGAAAAAATGTAAACAAATTATAGGGAACTTAATCTTCCAGAGCCAAAAGGAAAGCCTCATGGAGATTTGTCCTCGATTCCAAAGTTACAAAGCTTGCACTACCAAAAGAATAAATCTAAGAAAAATCACCAAAAATCTACTATCCAAGCATTTTAAGCTATTCTTCTGTTCAATCTTGTCAAAAGAGGAGGCTAAAACTAAGCATCATAAAGTGTTAGATTTTCCACAAGATATCTTTATATATTATGTATATATATACATATACATATGTAGAAGTTTCCAGAAGATATTTTGTTCCATCAAGCTACCTCTCAGTCTCGTGTCCCTAAATAAGATCCTTTAAGGCTTTGCAACAAGCATACTCCAGTAAAAGCTGATTAGAATAAATTCATTTAAATTTACAAGGAGAGAAACCATCATGCTAAAAAGAAAAGGTCGTTTGACCTCCTCTTCCCAACAGAATGAATGATCATAGGACATTAAAACAGCAATATGACTCAAGTTTGATTGATAGAATTTATTCCCTAAGAATCTGATAATGCAAGAGGGGAGAACTCCATGAGAGTTATCCAATTTCTGATCATTGGTGCCTGGCATATAAAACCAAATTTGGTTCAGGATCAAGCATGTTGCCTTTTATTGAACCTCCACATGATGCCAATCATCAGTATAATAGAATGTAAGCCGTTCTAGCTCTCACAAAGCACAAAAAAGAAAGCAAAACAAAACAAGGGAATAAAGGAACAGAAATTGAGGACAATGTTGCAAAGATAGAGTTCAGAAAACCTCAACTTGCCTCAACTTATTTCAACTTTATATTATTTTACTTGTAATATTTTTTAATTAAAGTGAACATCTTTTGGCCTAAGATAATAGCATTTTGCAAGTAAAAGTCATTTTTTTGGAATCAAGGGATTTAAATTATTACCATATCAATAATTTTGTGCATTCCCAACAAGGCCAGAAGAAAAACCCAAAAAATCACCGGATGGATGCCATACATGCAAATTTTAGTTTTCACTAAAGATCAGAAGATATTAAAGGCATTCGCAGGATACAAGTTAACAAAGGGTCGTTTCTTGACACACAAGTGAGCATATATATACATATTATATTTGTCTGCAGAATTGCTTAGAAACTATTTTGTGGTACCCGCAATTAAAGAATCCATGGAAGCTGTTTGTTGGAGAGGGGAAGATGATGAATGCTGCATTTGATCCTTGGAAGATGCATTGCTTCGGACTTGACCCATCAAAGCATTTGAATCTGAAATTGGTCAGGGAAAGGTCAAGTTGGTGATCATAGAATTGAGTTACACTTAAGCCAACCACTTAAAGGGCAGAGCAGCCTCCCCTAAATTTAGTTTAACGAGATACCCCCAAAATATAGTCTTTTGTAATCCCATAAATATATTTCCTTACCACAAAAAAATGAATATTGAGTAACTGAAACAAATGTATACATGGTGAAACAAATGATTCTAATAGTAAGAACCCATCAGATTGAGCAGAAAAGGGGAAAACATATAACAAGGAAGAAGAAAAGGGAGCAAAAGTAGCGGAAAGAGAGGGAGGGTGTCTCTGTGTGTGTATGTGTGTGTTCATCTTATTCCATGGAAAGCGAAATCCCTTACCCTTGCGCTTACGTTCTTTCTTGCGGACGTTGCCCCCGACCGCAAGTGATTAAAAAAAAACCCTAAATTAATCCCCCTATCGAGAAGAGTGAGGGGGAAGAAAGGGAGGGAGAAGAGGGTTTTCCAGCACAGGGTTTATATGAGTAGAATAGGATGTGAGGCTAAAAAGTGGAGTCAAAAAAGAAAAGTCATGCAACAATTCATACCGAGAGATTCAGTGGTAAGAATATTCGTATTTCCATTATAAAAGCTGGTGTAGATAGATCTAATATTACATGAATAAGTAGTACCGGTGATGGAACATTATAAATCACAACTCGTCTCAATCATAATAGCCTTTGTAACCCAAATATTGGACTATAGAGACCATGATCATTGGTGTTATAATTAAGTAGGAAATAAAAATATAATAAATTTATAAATTAGTATAAGGTAGATATTCTGATAATAAAATTTCGTATTAAATATAAGTTTTTAAGAGATCACATTTACGTGGAATTAAAATAAAATATTCCAAACAAGAATGAGTAGAATAGTATACATTACACCTTTACGGCATAATGTCACAACATCATATATTATATACACATGAATCGTATGTGACATATACCATGTATACATGAATTGTATACTCTATATTTATACTTATAGAATTTATCATAGCAAATATGACCGAAATACTAATAAAGCACAGAAATATTTTAATAGATAAATAAAATGAAAGTTACGATGTAGCCGGTACACTAATTGTGGAAAATTAGAGTAAAAAAAAAAATAAAAAGAAAAAACTCATGACACAAAAAGACGAAAGATTTAAAGAACTAGCTCAGTCAAACGAGTAGACCTATCTTGATAGTGGTTAATGGGCTGAATCCAAATTGTGTGGATCAACTTTGAATCATAACTCACTATACTGATGGTGAAAAAGTATCAATTCATTTAAAATCAACTTATAGAGTCGTGGTGAGAACACTACAATTGTGTTTATAGTAATGGTTGATACAAGGGAAAGACATAGTTTTTTGACACTAAGAAGTTCAAAAGCTTGGTCTAGAGTTCTTGCTACATTTTTTTTTTTTTTATTTTACCTTGATCGCTCAGTATCCTAATTTTTACTCCGACTAATCCGGATCGAGTAATCTGTCAGGTCTCAATTAAGGAGATTCTTTCCCAATAATTTTTTTTATATCCAGAGAGTGTCGAACTCCCGACCTAATTAAGTGATGAAGACATCTTTCTCAACTACTCCGACATATACGTCGTTAGAGTTCTTGCTGCATGCTAAAGCAATTTCAATGTACACATTTGAAGGGGTTGCTTGTCATTGATGAAAAGATCCTCTCACTTTTTACTCGTTGTTGACTCACTCGAGACAGATAGCAAATCAACTCTTGTGTCACCATAAGCTTTGTTAGATGACAAGAGTTTAGGAAGAAGTAGTTAACTTATTTGGAAACAATGCTTGATATAAAAAACAAAACAAAGTCCTAAACTCGTTCATATTATGGTTGAAAAATCTAAATTAATTTACAAATGTAGTGCCTACAAAGTTGCCCAACATCTTGCCCATATGGTGTACCATTGACATGAGATTTAACTCTTGAGAAAGGCCCAAGGCCTCCATAAATCTTGAAGAATCAAGATAACAATTGGAAAGAGTATTGTATTGAGATATCATAATACTACTTTTGGTGCTCTTGTGACAACAGTAACATGGTCTTTGTTGGGATCAATTATGCTCATCACGTTCAACGTAAAACATAATATCCAATAGTATTCACAAAATAAACAATTAATCTAAATTAGAAATAATTCTTGAAACATATTATTACATTAAAATAAACAAGAGCTTGAATTTAAAAAATTAAATAAAATTTACTCTACCTTATTCTCGTGCTATTACTTTGGTTTTTTAGTTGATATCTCTTTCGTAAATGCTTCTCTATATAGAAAATATAAAAATCTCACATAAAATTTCTTCGCTAAATTTTTTCCTCAATATTAACTTAATCTCTTATTGTATTTTAATTTAACTGGGCAAATTGATCAAGGAAATTGTTTTGTTATGTATGAAGAAAAAGTCGAAATTTCAAATGAAGAATAGGAAATTGAATTTTAAAGTTATGTTGGGTCAGATCAAAATTATATAAACAACAACTCCGTATCTATTTTTAATTAAAATTAAAAAGATATCAAATATTGTTTTAAACCGATTTAAAAAGTGAAGGGAGGATGATGATTCTAATGTCAAGAAATAGAAAGTTGGCCAATGAAGTGGCTCGTACGAGAGAGACACAATTTTTAAATACAAACTTATCTATATTTCTTTTTAGTAGTTTTGTAATTGTTTTATTCAATATAATAAAATTTCAGTATTTTAATTCATCCCATTATTATTCATTTCACTCAATTATTATGAACAAAATGTTGTAAAGTTGATTTCTATTTTTCCACATTTAATTTAATAAAAGATGAAACTAAGAATTATGAATAATTCAACCAAAAAACACAAGTATAAATTATTTTTAATTGCCAAGGTCGTCTGGTGAAAACAGAAGGAAAACACAGAAAGGGAAAAACACGTAAGAGGAAAAGAAGATGGCTACTAGGAGGATATATGGTGTATGGGGGTTTTGAAAAATGCGTGTGGCGCTGTCTCTTCTCGGTTGAGTTTTTGTTGGTCAAAGCCAAACCCTAATTACCAAATCCAACACCAACTGAGACAACAGATCGAATTTTTGTCGAGACTGAGAGATGGATTTAGATCAATGGATTTCCAAGGTGAAAGAGGGCCAGCACTTGCTCGAAGACGAGCTTCAGCTTCTCTGCGAATACGTAATCATATCTCTATCTCCCCATTTATGCATTAACATTGATCGACGCCGTCTCTTTTCTAGAACACCTTTTGAATTTGTCTTTTGTGGTACTTCATGTGTTCATCGACTCTCTTCTATTTCTCTTTCATTTCTGTGGCCGTACGAGTTCATTTGGTGGACTGTATTGTTAATTCTTGGTCAGATTCATGCGTGGGAGGGTGCTCTTGGTTCCCATATTTTTTCCCCGATCTGGACCCCTTCTCTTTCAGTTTGCCTGCGATTTGGGGATGATTCTTTGTGCAAATAATTGATGGTTTTGTTTTCTTGGTTTTGTCTTCGTTTCTACGCTTGGGTTGGGTGCACCGTTTCTAAAGATGCTTTAGGGTCATTCTTTGAAAATTAAATTTAGGGATTTCTTTGCATCGCTAACTTCATAAACTACGGTGGAATGCCCGGATTACCTCCTTAATTAAGGGAACTCTATTGGCTATGGTTTCTTGATGATGGCCCTGTAAGCAACAACTATAGATGAGCTTGCAAATTCTCCATATGATGGTAAGACGTGTCTGATTTCTGCCAAGAAAAATACAATGATGAGATCTGTATGATCTTGTTATAGTTAAAACTCTCTTCTTTAGACCACAGTTATGCAATATGAATGCTCTTGTCATTTCTTAATGGTCAAGGCTGAGTCATAGAAATTCGTTGAAATATAAATCAGTTTGTTGATAGAAGTTCTCTTGTGGATTACTTTGTAAAGTCAAATGATACGATAGGTTGTTAAAATCCCTTACAGCCTTTTCTAATATTATTTCTTGGTTTACTAGGAGAAGAGGAAAAGGACAGGTGAGGAACCTAAAAAATCAACAAAATCCGGGGGAGTATATGGACTACTAGAAATAAACAATGTGGTCTGTTTAGTTGGCATTGTTCATTCAGTCATTTTTAGAAACCAAATTAGAAGGTGCTGGCATATTACATAATAAAACTACCAAGATATAATTGCACTTTCTATTGGCTCAATGATGATTGAACTAGCCTATATGTACTGATAAAAAAATGTAATGCTCAATTTTGAATGCTTTGATGATTATCAAGAATTTGGCAGTCGGTTGGCAAAGGCCATATTTAGTTTAGTTTAAATAAAGTGGGGTTGAAGTTGCTTGCATAAATTTTTGTTAAGTCGTCATCAAGTCCATAATTGTTGGCTAATTTAGTAGGCCATGCAATCTCCTTTGTGTATCAACATTTTGCTGCTTTCTTTGAATCAGGTAAAAGAGATCCTTATTGAGGAGTCCAACGTGCAGCCAGTCAATAGTCCAGTCACTGTTTGTGGTGATATTCATGGTCAATTCCACGATTTAATGAAGCTATTTCAGACAGGGGGCCATGTTCCAGAGACAAATTACATTTTCATGGTAATATATCCGATATATTTTTAGTATACTATATGTTTTCCGTTTTAAAATCTTTATGTGAACTTTCAACATGAATATCTTTAATTATTTTTCAGGGGGATTTTGTAGATCGTGGTTACAACAGTCTGGAAGTTTTTACAATTCTTTTACTTCTTAAAGCAAGGTATCGATTTTTGTAGAAGCTTTTGCATCTCTGTCCTGATATTTATTATTGTGTATATTAGCTTGTGTGTGGTCAATGATTTTTTTTTTTTTTTTTTTTTTTTCATTCTTGCACATGCTGAAGTAAGATAATGATTCATCATGTATGTTTTTGTTTTGTGAATTTTAGAAGATGGTTATGGATCTCTGTCACGGATGAGGATATTACATGTGGCTTGTCCTAACCATCCATCTTGAAGAAAAAACCTGGTAGACATGTTGAGTTATTTCATGTGGTGCTGAGTTATTTCATGTGGTAGGTAGGTTAAAAGTAATTTGAACTAGTTATGTTGGATGTGTCATGAGGTGTGTCTTGTTTTTTTCCTTGTTTCTTAATTCAGACCATGAAAACTATGAATGAGATACTCAGATTGTGAATACAGAGAAGAAAAAAGACTTTTGAACAATAAATTGAGTTCGCCCTGGATTTATGTAAAAGAAAAGTAACTGCGGGTTTTTAATGGTGTTGAGACCATAGCTTTTTTTTTGGGGGGGGTGAGTGTGGAGGTGGCTTAGTTTATTCAAATTTTGGCCTCATATGAGTTGTTTATGCATCCGGTTAATGTTTTCTACTCAATAATCTTTTTCTTGCTCTGGCTTTACCTTCTTGTTTGATTGCACCATTCTTGTGTTCAAAAGTTGAAGTGATGGGAGCAAGCCTGGATTAGTTGACAGCGAATTGAATTTAGACTTTTCTTGGTTTTAGAATGGGAAAAATGAATAGCTGGGGTTTCTTATGAGTACTGGGGGCAATCTCAAGCTTCATATGGATAAAACTGTTGCCCTTACGGTTTAAATTGCATTTCATGCTGAAAAGTGGAAATGAGAATGAAATTTGTATTTTCAAATGTGTCTTGACGTGCATTCACCTATTCTTCTTAAATTGAATGGGTGAAATGGGAGCAAGAATGAAGAGCTTTCTTCATCTGTTTCTCAAAGAGTCCCCCCCTTCAAAATGAATAAATAGGAGCGATTATTCTTAGAACTCTCTTATTTGTGCTTTAGATCCTAAAAGACCGTAGTAATTCTTGGCGGTTCATTTTGGGTAGTTTAGAGATGTGGGTTATTAAAGAAGTTCAAAAAAGAAGAAATATCAAATTTTCAATCTTCAGATATACTAGATTCAGTTGCATGCTTTTCCCCGTGGAGTATTGTCCTGGTAGAAGGTTTTGTTCTCATGTATTATTTGTTGCTTGTTGGTTTAAGGATTTTTCTTTTCATTGGAGAAGATAGAGAGTTACTTTAATACCATTTGATTAAATTCAACTATACAGCATTGGCACAGACATAGGACAGCAGACACCACAGTGTACAAAGATAATGACAATGACACAACAAAGTTATAAATATTTTATGCTATTGAAAGTTACAGATCGTTGTATCAGTTCGTCTCCTTAAACACGCTCAATTCTAGAAGTGTGTGCAACGTAGAAATTCGACCATTTTGGTAAGAAGGATTTCCATTTCACTGGTTGCATTTTGGATTTTATGTGCATTTGGACGGTGCACTGGGGCTATGTTTCTATGTCTGTTAAGGATGGTGGATCTTATAGAGGACCTAAATGGGTAACATCATGCACAATGCCAGAGCAGTGGATTCTTCTGAACACATTTATTAATATGCTGTTATGCATATCTCTGAATACTACATATAGAAGCCATCTGAGTAGATGTGTGATGAATATAACAATGTATAGAGATGCCTAATTGGCATGGATTGATCTAGATCTGCAGACAAGAACATGCTTAAAGGTGTCATTCAAGTTTTTATCTAAGTGGCCTTGAGGAGAGGGAAACTATCTCTTCCTTCTCATGGAAAATGGTGTGCAAGTCTCGTGCCTATGGTTGCGTTCTTTGCTTGGGTTCAGATTCTAATTTAGGATTATCTGTGAAGAAAAGGAATTGTGGTGGTGAAGATATTTATCTTTTGTAAAAAGGGCAGATATAGTGAATCACTTTGTAATTGGAGTCACTTGGAACCTAGTTCTTTCTCTTCATTGTGAAGGTTGTGCAGAGTGAGTTATGGCCGTGCGGGTTGAAGCTTATTCATCTTATCCCTCAGGGAAAGGAATAGGAGTGTTCTGTTGTGGGGGTTGAAAAATTCCTTGGTATTTTTGTGGATGCCATTTTGCAGACCTTAGTGCTTTTGTTCTGATGTTGCTTTTTTTATAAATATTTTTTCCAATCTTTATGCTGTATTATTTTTTGCACTTGTTCGGTGCTTATATATATGTATACACATATATGTTCTCTTTTCTATATAAAAGAAATGGTTTTCTCCAAGTTGTATGGTGAACTGACAAATATTTCTTGATTCCAAAATTCTTATTAGGGTTCTAGCACCTTTAGGTCACTTTTCTCTTGTGTAATGAAGACTAGCTAAAGTTGAAGGGTTGGAGCCAACAGAAGACATTTCTTGATTTAGTTGTTGGGAAGCTAAAGTTGGACTTTGGTGGGATTAAAATGTTGTTGATTGTACTGAAGTAAAATCAAGTGAAAATAAGTATCTCCTAAGATGGCCTGAAAATGCGCAACTGAGAAAATGTTTGACTTCTAAATCTCTACAACATATATTAGTTTTGAATTAGAGTCGTGGGGAGGGAATCATTGGAAATATACATATACATATACATATACATATACATATACATATACATATACATATACATATACATATACATATACATACATATGTATATGTATTTTGATACGATAGAATAATTGGATGTGCTAAGGACAACTAAGACTATCATATTCTATTGTCATAATAACTGTGGTTGTTTCCAATTCTTCTTATTATTTTTTCTTTTCTTTTTCTAGATACCCAGCCAACATTACTCTTTTGCGTGGAAATCATGAAAGTCGGCAGCTTACTCAGGTAAAGTTATTTTCATAAGTTACACATGAAATGTATTATTGCCTTTCCAAGATTCTCAACCAAGGAAAAATTCTTTGTGGAGCTAGAATGTTATTGTTGCAAACCACAGGTTTGAGATTGAATTGTTGTAGAACATTTAAGTCTAACCAGATAATGGGTAACTTTGAGCCACTTTTTGGTTTGGTAACTTTATGCAATGGTGTTCATTGTAATATTCAACGTAGGATGGATAAGTACAATGGAAATAATGCTCGGGGAGGAGGTAGTTATTCTCTTACCCTCCCCTGTCCCTTCCAAAAGAAACAAAGAGAACCACAAAAGAAGCAAAATAGGAAAGCTGTAAAGAGGTACCAACTGGTTATTGTGATCCTACAATTATTCATTACAACCAACAGTGCCTTATATTGAAAATCATAGTTATGAAAGTTATCCTATAATATAACAGACAAAAAAGTTTTATTTCTTATCTAACTTAAATTCTCTAACTGTAGTAATGATTCTGATAATCTGGCAATCTGTAGGACCGAATTTAAGGGGTTTTGAGTATGATTATACTGTGATTAAGGCATTGCTGTCGCAGTTGCATATTCAATATTTATGTGAACAGTTTCAAATTTCAGGGGATCTAGAAACTAGAAGGCAAAGAGTTTTCCATGCATTGCTATCTTCACATTGATATGATCCTTATCCTCTTGCCTTGAATATCTTTTCTTTTCTTTCTGCAAAATTATTTCTATACATGTGAATTGCATGCGTTTTACCACTATATTAAGGCCAGAAATTACAGGAATCCATTAAGCTAAAAATTAAATTGTGGAATCCATTAAGCTAAAAATAAAATTGAAGTAAAGAAAGTGAACGGCAGTAGTCTTACCCACTTTCATTGACACTATATATTTTCCTAAGCTCCATGCCCAAGTTAGGTAAGGAAAGGATGGCCATCCTTGTGTAATAAATGAGCATTTCCTAATGCATTTATTTCTTAAAATCTACTCTTCCTATAAAGTGAATATGGTAACATAAAATCATCCAAGCAAGTGAGAGTTCTTGTTATTTGCTTTCTAATTATTCAGTCAGGTGAATAAGGAAATCAAACAAATCGGAAAAATTAGGATGGCCAGTCTAGTACATTCTTCCCAAAAGGAGCAATTCTAAGGACCCCTTTCTATTCCTTATTCTACTTTTAGGTGGAACTCAATCAATTAAGACTGGTTAAATTGAACTGAAACCAGTTAAGGATGGAAAAATTGCATTGTTCCTTCTCTTCTTTATGACCAAACATGTTTGTGGATGACTATGACCCTTCTCATCTTTCCATCCTACTCTTCCATATGAAACCAACAATGGTTGCTCTTTGGTTGATATGAAGTTATTACCATTAATGCAAAATTAAGATCTTCAAAGATGTGGGAGCATGCAATGGAAGGAGAACCTTGAAGAATGGGTTTAGCTCTTAACCTGCCCGATTATTACAAATTTGTAGGGTTTAGTAGTTTGCTTTAAAAACCAGCAGTTTTGCTGGTTTACAAGAATTAAATGCTAATGCCAAAAGGCCAAAGAGGAAGCATTAGAAAAATGAAATGATGCAAGGGGAGAGACATAAAAGAACCAAAGATAGGACATTCCTAGTCCAGAAATACGAAGATAAAGTATAATGGGGTTGGGGGTTGAATAAGAAGAAAGAAGCCTTTATAAACTTAGATGTCATTGAGGCTTGAGGTTTAGTGCCTTATTACCTTGGCACTTGGGCACAAAAGTTGAGTGCCTTTTTAAAGGTTGCCTGAGGTCTTATGAGGTGGTATGGTAGTGCTTGGAGCACCTTTGACAACACTGGGTAACTAGGGTTGAATTAGGAACTGGGTTACCGTTTTGACTATGGGGAATGACCTACATTTAATAACCATCTGGTGGATTGTTTGCTGTGGAATCTGTAATTATTGATCATATTCTCTTTGCATGAGTTTTTATTGCTATGATGTTCATAACTAGTTTCCTAAGATGGCCTAAAGAATTCGGGAACTCTGATCATATTGATTTTTAGTCTTTGCAAGGTTACCGATCAAGAGATTTGTATTAATTAAATGTTTTCTGTTTTTGCTAGGTTTATGGTTTTTATGATGAGTGCCAAAGGAAGTATGGTAATGCTAATGCATGGCGGTATTGTACCGATGTTTTCGACTACTTGACTCTCTCAGCCATTATAGATGGAACTGTACAACCCTCTCTCTCTCTCTCTCTCTTTCTCTCTCTTATGGACACACACCAAGAACATGCATGCACACAAACCTGCAAGATTTGCTGTTTACGCATGTTCCATCTTTTGAAACTGCAGGTGCTTTGTGTCCATGGTGGTCTGTCTCCCGATGTTCGAACAATTGATCAGGTTGCCTTGTATATCCTTAATATGGCAATTTGCTCTACTTTTTAGATAATTTTTGTCGCTTCCTTGTGTCACCTTGAAGATTTCTTATTCTTCTTTCTGGAAGTATGTTTGTGCTTTTGGTCTGATGTTTAATTATCCCCCATCTCTTTGAATTGTGGCATGGCCGGAGGTCCCGCAGTCACTCTTCATATGATAGAAAGAAGACACATTACTTTTGAGCATTTAAAGATGATCTACACTACATATATTGCCAATCACGTTGATTTTCTTTTACAGATCTCCTGTTTTGTGCTTAAATGTATATTTTTGCTAGCTATGAATGACTACTAGAGAAATTGTTGAAATGATTACTCGATGCTGTTGTCTCAACAAAATTTGTTGTCTTGAGAAATGATACATAATCTAGATTGTCAGTGTACTGGATAGGATTTAATCTGTGACCCATGGATCATTAAACCCCTGAGCTGGTTGCCAGGTTTTGACTTTCATACTACATCAGGAAGTCTTAAGTAGTTGACTGCCTTATGCAAAGTGGACTTGTGTCCCTATCCAAATTAGAAACTAGATATTGTTTTTAAGCATCTGTTTTTAACTGCTAATACAAGATATACAAGAGGTGGGAAAAATGATGATTATCCAATCCTGGTCTATTACTGGAGGTGCTACTCATACAATCTTCCATGAAAGTATGCATTTATTATTTGTATTGGGACCAAGTATGTACTTATTATTTGTATTCGATATTGATATCTTTGTTAATGTGAAACATGGACATGGGTGTAGACACTAGCACTCGTGACGTAAAATATTTCAAAAAAAGGACCCGGCTAGGTCTATGACAACCCATATGCCAATACTATTTTTATGTATATAGATATAAAATTTAAAAAAGCATTCTTAAGTTTCGCATATAAGTATTACAAAATTTGCATATGAGTGATCTAAAATTTACTTTTGAACAAGAGACTATTATAAGTATATTAGGCAATATAAATTATCTATTGTAACAATAATGACCATCTACAATGTCTTTGGAGTGTTTGAAAAGTGTGACCAGTGTCCAAGAAGTGTTGGATGGTGAATGGCTTCAGTTTTAAAAGTTTTTGGCAATCTGTTACATTAATTGATTAATCATCTGTTCCACACTAAATGAAGCAACCTGACACGCCATAATTTCCTTCTTGTTTCTGATGTTTGAATGTATGTTTGTAGTTTTTCTTCATGAATTTTCATTATCAAGCCAAGCAATTCTTTGGTTGGCCGCAGTTTATTTGGTAGAATTTTTCTTCTTGAATTTTTTTAATGACTTTCGTTTTCTTCATTTTTCCAAATCTAATTTAACAGATGAGAGTCATTGAACGGAACTGTGAGATACCCCATGAGGGACCATTTTGTGATCTCATGTGGAGTGATCCAGAAGATATTGAAACATGGGCAGTTAGTCCCCGTGGAGCAGGTTGGCTTTTTGGATCCCGGGTTACTTCTGAGGTAAAGTAATAGCTACCCAGTATGGGGGATCCACCGCAAAACTTTAACTTGTTAATGTTAAGTCTGCTCTCTGGTCCTTGCAGTTCAACCATATAAATAATCTTGATCTTGTTTGTCGAGCTCATCAACTTGTACAAGAAGGTCTCAAGTACATGTTTCAAGATAAAGGCCTTGTAACGGTGAGATTCTCTAAGCATCTAATCTCTCTCTCTCTCTCTCTCTGCAGATACTGTTTTGCAAAGTAGTGATCATCTGTTAGTTTGATTTCGTTTAATATGTCTTCAAGCATGAATTCACCTCTTTTTCCGAAAGAAAATCCACATTGCTTTCTTGTTTTTATCCCCAAATTTCACTGATAAATGCCTTTTTTTCCCCTTCCAGGTCAAACATAATTATTATGCCTTTAGTTTTAATACAAAACAGAGATTTAATTTTAATTTTATCCCCATTAAAGTGTGCTAAATTACTAAATCATGTATGAGCTACAGGGAAATCTGGGGCAATCACCTATCTTTGTGGATTTACAATTTTTTTGGGAAGCTACAGGGAAAAAGGTGAAAGTGATATAATATCAGATAACTGCTTTTGTAGATATAAATAGATAGGGTAACATCCAGAAAGTAGGTTGATTTGTTGTATATTATGGTGTCAAGGACCAGCACCTTCCACCTTATTGGGAAATTTCTGCATTGGAGTGGTTTTCTGGTAATTCCCTGGAATGATGTTTTCTTTATCCCTTAGAACCAGTGAAGTGTGCCCTGTTGTGACGCTCTGTTGGGCATGTCAATTGTTGGTTATGTAATATCACTTATACTTTGGGATGTCTCTAAATATTCAATATTCTCTTGGAAACAGGACACTTCTTAAGAGGGTATGTCTCAACTACTTTAGAAATACTTGACATGAGTGGATATTAGTTATAACCCATCTTTCGAGGGAACTCCAGTAATCACATTTGAACCAAGTATAACTGCCTTTTGGAAACTTTAAAATATAAATCATTATGAATACAATATGTGTTTTCTTAATTATGGTCATAAATGCCATGTCATTTTAGTCTTTCTGTTATGGCCGGTATCATGTCCGTTTTTCTTTTTCTTTTTTTTTTTGGGGGGGGGGAAGATTTATTATATTGTTGGCCGTCTTTGTTTCCTGTCCCATGTGTCCATTGTCCATGCTTCATAGCTAATAACTGAGATGTGTGATTAATGATTTTGGCAGGTTTGGTCCGCGCCGAATTACTGTTACCGTTGTGGGAATGTAGCATCCATTTTGAGCTTCAACGAAAATATGGTGAGGCATTAGAATGATCGCATGTCCTTTTCTTTGATAGAATGTATTAAATGAAGTAAAGAATATACAATACTCCAACGATGAGACATCCTCAGAGGAGAGAAAAATAAAAATACATTACTAATGAATACTTGGCCTCAAGTCTCTCTCTAACTCCTCTAAACTGTAATCTTTGTAAATCTTTGAGGTGTGAGCCCACAAATATGCATAAAAAACAATTATTCTATGGAAGAGAAGAACCAATCATTTGATTTATGAAGATTTTGGCATTTTGCTTTCTCCAAATACATCAAAGTTTAGTCATAGAAGCATATCTCCAGAGCCCTCAAACGTTATTTTGTACTCCAAAACCTCTAACTTTTATGAGAAACAATTTATGGAGCTTTGTTGGAAAAACCTTGTCATTATCGTGCACAAGAACTTGGCCATTCCATATCTCCCGCGCGATAGGACAATGCAGAAACTTGTGATCTCTAGTTTAAAAATTGTAGCGCATGACAAAGACATCCTGCGAGATAGCTTTAGAAGCCTTCTCTTTTGTTGCAAGTCAATGGTATTAATCTTGTTAAGTATCATAGAATAAGTAAAAGCTTTAACTTTGACACATACTTTTTTCTTCCAAATAAATTTGGTTATTAAAAAAAGAATCTTGAGAAAGGCCCGTGAGATATTGGAAAAGGGATTTGCAAGAAAAAACTTCCTAAGTATCAAACTCCAAACTTTAGCATCAAGAATATCGTGGAAAAGTTCATTTCACTGTAAGAGGGAAATTAAGGAGAACTCTATAATTTCTCTATCATTAAGGTTTCTTTAAAAATCCCACAAGATTGATTATCCCACTGGATTATAAAATTCTTTAATAGAAATTTAATGAAGCCTAGACAATCTATAGAGTTGAGGAAAAGTAATGGACAAGGGAGAATCCTTAATCCAAGAATTATCCCAAAAAATACACTAGAACTATCATCCACTTTTAAAGACACGTGGAAGGAAAGTC
The DNA here is from genome assembly GCA_033439265.1 of Dillenia suffruticosa. Lineage (NCBI taxonomy): Eukaryota > Viridiplantae > Streptophyta > Magnoliopsida > Dilleniales > Dilleniaceae > Dillenia > Dillenia suffruticosa. Next base: position 20,065,621 of record JAVTVX010000024.1, on the reverse strand, counting down.
CAAGATAATTGAGAGAGGAATTTCCAAGGATCAGGATGAAAAACTCTTTCCAGCATTCACATTCCATTCATTTTGTTGGAGTCAATACTTTTGATAACTTTATGCAATAAAAAGTTTGGTTGAAGGGAATCTCCGAAGCTATTTGCTTACTGGAAAAATGTTTTTGGATACTTCATTATGGAGACCTAAACCAGTCCCATCTGTTTTAGCAAATCCACTACCTGACCAACCAGCAGGAACTTTAGAAATGGAAGGAAAATTGAGGGGGATATTAGATAGACATGCAAGGTTAAGCACATGATTGCATGTCCTTTTGTTCTAGAAGTTTCGCTTGTATTTCTCATTGGTCTAAAATCTCATGCTTTCTTTTGATGGCACTCTTTCTGTGCATAATGAATGGAAGTATGTTATAGCCTTGTCAGTCAACATGGGACTATATGTATTTGGCATTGATATTCTCCCATATTTCTGTTGTTATATCTGCCCACACAGCAGCTGAAGCTGCTGATTTTGAGTTAATTGAATATGCCTAATTGGGGACCTTTTTCTTGGGGGGGGGGGGGAAGATGCTCGCTTCTATTTGTTGTTGGTCATGCTCTTTAAGGGATAAGAGTGAGGCATGGAGTCCTTACCTGATTACTGTTTAATTCAAAATGGTACTAGCTCTGTGAGATATAAAGATATAAGCAGAGCTTATTACCGATTGTTTCTTTAGTGATTTCTCTTACCTGATGCTTAGATTCTAGCATTGTTGAGTCATGGACTAGATATGCGCCTTCAGTTGCATTTCAAGCATTTCTCTTCTCTTGCAGTAATTTGTCCTTGGGAAATCATATTTTCATATGTTTGGGTTTAGCTTGCTGTCTGTTGTTTGGTTTGCGCGTGCACCTTCCTATTGCATAAACCCATTTCTCTTTTCGCTGATAAGAGAAAATGAGGGTTAGTTTTACTTGCTGGTATTCTTTCCAAATTAGTTTACCATGGAGAATGATAATTCCAATTGCCACTTCGGTTTGGATTGAGTTAGCTTTATGAGCCAACATGGCTGATCAGGGTGTTACTTGATCAACAAATTGGGAGAATGAGAAATTCTTGTTGAGTATTATGAGTCTGTCTGGGGTATAAATGACTGGCTGTTAATACTTTTGCTTCTTGAGAATCCATGGTTCCGCTTTTTGTTGCAACCAAAATAGTTTGGTTTATTTTAATGTTTGGGGAAATGAAAGCAGCAGTGCAGCTTATCCTGTATGACGCAATTAGATCTTTTATTCACATAAAGAAAGATTAGGACGGTTGGCCTGTGGACAATAGTGAAGGAATTGGGGATCATTTGCTTCTTTGCCCATATATGTAGCCCTCATAAGCTTGTATTTTGACTTGGTGAGGCTAGCTTGGCAATGTTCGTGGATAGTCTGGGAAGTATGCTACTTCAACAATTATTATTTGATGAGTCTCCGATATGGATTACATGGATTCTGTCAATGGAGTCCATTCGATGTCCTTTTATGCCTGGACTGTAATTCTCCCATGTTTCAATGTTAGAGAAAATCAAAGACAGATTATGATGTGCCAAGGACAATGCAAATTTGGGAAACCTAATAGAAACTGCAATAACAAATGAAAAATTGGCCTTGTCTTCATGGAGCATGTGCTATATTTGTTTCTTGTTGAGTTGTATTTGCTCTCATATATTCTTGGTTTTGTTGTATATTAGGAGAGAGAAGTCAAGTTTTTCACAGAAACAGAGGAGAACAACCAGATGAGGGGCCCAAGGACTGGAGTTCCATACTTCCTATGAGTTGTGCCTTGTTACCTGCATTTCTTGTAAAATTATTGAAGAATAGCAATTGATTGTTGTTATTTACGGAAAGAAAATACTTCAAGGTTGCTGGTGATGGTTACTCGGAAGGCTCGAGTTTACCAGTCTAACATGGCCTCCTTTGAATTATGTGGTTCTTGTATCAGTGTCTCACTTTTTCTTCTTTTTGTTCTATATATTATTGTTAGCTTTGTTCAGCCCCCCCCCCCCCTTCTTTTTTTTTCTTAATTTTTAGTAATTGGTTTTGTATTTAGGCCAAAGCTGTCATGGTGTGGAAGGGATTCTGGACCTTCCCTCCGTGTTCTTTCTTTTCTATGATATTTCTCTCTATCTCTCTCTCTCTCTCTCTCTCTCTCTCTCTCTCTCTCTCTCTCCCCCCCCCCCCGGGGCTGAGTTAATGTCTTATACCAATGAATGTAATGTTTTATTTTGTAGCACTTGTAGCATATGCTCTAGGGAAAGAAGATTTGGGGAAAATATATTTTTCTCATAAAAAATTAGAATTTCTGTGGAATGTTTGAAGTAAATGTATCCAAATAGAGGACGGTTTACTTAGGTTCATCAACAGATTTCTCTCCATCGATGTAGCATAGGAGTGGGGCCATAGATTTGAATGGTAGTCAGCACAAGTACCATGCAAAAGAAGTGTTATATTGGGAGCCATTGTCTCTTATGTTATTTCAAGCATGACCTCTCATGGTTTCCTACGGTAAATATTTCATCTCAAAAGGTATTGTTGGAAAGCAAAACACATCTTTCTAGTAAAAATGTCCCTACCATATCATTGATTTAGTTTTTACATTAAATGGTTATCCAGAGCATGTGGAAGTTTAAACTATTTTATCTCATAATTGATTAAGAATATCGGATTAATCTTTCAGCATATGATATTTAATTTACAATCTAATCATGTATTAGATTATGTTTTGGTATTTTCTCTTCTTAAGAAAACATTCATCGAGTGAGAGTTGTTCATTTTATTTTGGTGTTATTTTAACATTGAACCATACTCCATCAGATACACTGGAATTCTGGTCAAAAGACTTAGGGTGCTAGAAGGGGTTGAGGGGTTTAGATCTTACTTATAGCTATGTCTTTATTTTGGTGGGATAATAGCATTATTGTGCAAGATTTCTTCATTCATGAGGGTGGAAGCACCGAGGTGTTACGGCCTTGAAGACGGACTTTGGAAAAGGCTACAACAAAGTTCAATGTAGTGTTTCAAGGAAGCCTATAGGAATTAACGCAACAATGTGGATAGGAATTCCTGTATTCAACCTTCTACTTGGCCAGAGGATGTTTACATCACCCAACTTTGTTCCCTCATTTTTGAGTAAAGGAAACACTCTGCCTTTGAACGAACAATAGAATGGAACATATTGTAGAACCAGCGAGTGGGAGTGACAGTCCATATTCCCTCGTTACTAGACAAGTTACAACAGACACGAATTACTCAACATGCATGGCTGTGTCTGAATTGTCACCATTTGAATATCCCTCGAGAGGAATGTCCTGCGCAAGCGTCTCTTAAAGAAAAACTGCTACACATTTGTCTCTTGTCCACAATTAACTACTCCCTCCCCCCCCCCCCCACACTTGTCCTCACAAAGACACGCCCAGCCACATGCCTTCTCCATGTTTTACAACTGTTCTGGAGATGATGCTGATTGGATTGACCTAGCAAGCATCCACCGTTTATTGTCAACACAATAAATTTACTGTTCTACCCTATAGGCCTTGCATTGCACATGCGAGAGTCCGTGTCCTTGGTTGGTTTACATCTCACTTTGATCATGCTAACAATCCAGCCATAATTTATTTATGTTCATTCTTAGGCGTATCCCCCACGTCTCAAATACAATCATTGTTAAACCTTTCTTTCTTTTTTTTTTTTTGACAAGGATTCAAACCTGATCACAGTTGGAAGAGTAGATTATAACTATTAAACTGTTTCTCTTGGGAACTTGTTAAATCTTTTTCCATGGTCCAACTCTTCCCAAATTATGCCCACCATGCACACCCGCATCCAAGGTCCGTCATCGTGTAACTTTACATGCTATCAACCCTTTTCCTTATTGCTAATACGGATACGAAATATCAGTATTACATGGGGTTAGTCTCCCTATTGCTAATGTGATTGATCATCACAAATATATATTATCTTATCTATATTTATATATTGTATATTGCCGATTTAAATGATGAAGAGGGAGCAGGCACTGTTTCTATTTTTATTTTGTGCTATTATCAAAATTGACAATTTATGTAAAAATGTATGGCTTGAATTGTACTTATTATCGAAAATTTCTAAATATATATATATATATATGTTAAAATTGTCTTTATTATATATTATTTTATTTATAATATTTTTAATTAAAATGAAAAAAATTTTAGTTGAAAATATAGAACTTTATAAATAAAAATTAAATTATTAAAAAATTATTTAAAGCAAGTTATGTTCAGTGTAAGTTTTTTAAGTTTCCTAGAACTAGAAGGAGCTCATGGGTTTGCGTTAGTCACCTGGACGACCATTTTGGGTATTTGATGGGAATGGAATGGAAATGGAGAGATATTTAGGAGTTTTGTACCAAATTAACCTTAAAAAAAAAAAAATTTAAAATAACATCCTTTAAAAAATATTTTCAAATCTAACACATTCATGTCGTGACTTGAAGTCACGACATTACTGTTCATCACGGTCTCATGTTGTGACTTCAAGTCACGACATGACACTATACATGTCGTGACTTCAAGTCACGATATGGCACTGTTCATTGAACAGTATTTTACTGTTCATTGAACAGTATTTTACTGTTCATTGAACAGTATTTTACTGTTCATTGAACAGTTTTTTACTGTTCATTGAACAGTAATGTCGTGACTAGATTTGGAAATATTTTTTGTAGAGTGTTGTTTTAAAATTTTTTTTTTTCTTTTAGGTTAATTTGGTACAAAGCTCGATATTTAGGTCAAAAATAAGCGGGGAGCAGCCTACAATACAATTTTCAGGTGACGTGAGAGAGAGAGAGAGAGAGAGAGGAGTGGGGGGAGTCCTTGTTGGTCCCTGGAAGGAGCTTTTAGCCAAAGAAAAGAGGGAATCTGGGGATTGGGAACAATAGGACAACGCTCGCTCATCATCGATCATTGAATTCAAACCCTAAGTCTAATTCCATCAATCCAATTCCAATTAATATTTTTAAATATTTCTTCATCTTGACCTAAATCATCTTTACCGCACCGCTATTTCTCAGAGAGACAGAGCAAAAATGGTATCAGCAAATAGAGAAATGGTGGTGTACTGCTTCGACACTCTCGTCGCTCATTACAACAGCGACAATCCTCCTCCTCCTGCTTTCGATGGTGGTCAATTGTATGCCTCTATATCCCTCGCTGTCTCTCTCTATCAAGATTTTCCCCAATTTTCTTATTTTCTGGACAGATAAAGACTTCTTCTTCTTCTTCTGGGTGTAGATTGTCTAAGTAGGAAACATCTAGGCCTCCTTCCTCCTTTTCTTTTGGATGGGAACTCTCATGAGGAGAGTGTGTGACATCTATCTCTATTGCTGAAGAGATATTTTTATACTTTTTTTATTTTTAACTTTCTTTCTTTGTAAATATGTGGGTGAATTTTTTTTTTCTTTTTTTCTTAATGTATATGCCTTTTATTTTTAATCTGTATTCTCTGTCTAGCTTCTAAAGCAATTCAAATTGCATCAACATGTTCTATGGCCGTAGATAATTATTAGCAAGTCAATCACTGCATTAGTATAGTTCCACACCTATTAGTTCTTATTTATTTTTAAATGCTCCGTCTAATAGGTTTGCCTCATTTTCGGAGCCTATTTAGAGACAGCTCTTCCTAGTAATCTTTTTCATTCCCAAGTTTTTTTTTGTCGTACTCTTTTCCATTGAGTTTTGAATCAGAGACTTGATTAAGGAACTCAGCACCCTATTCCACTAAGCCGTCTTTCCGTTGGTACCACACATTAGTTCTAGGTCACTATGAACTTACCTATTATTTGGAGGCAAGATGTAATTAAACTTAAACGCCATTTATCAATGCCAAATTGTTTTAAGGGAAAGTTGATCTCACATCAACTTGATCTCTTGAAGGGAAAATTTTAGGCCACTGAATTCTTGCTAGTGAGCTCCTTTTGCACTGGCTTACTGATTTGTAAATTTGCAACGCACGATATTTCTTTATTAACATATGGAGTAAAATTCTATCCGATTTGTATTTTTGATTTTGGTAAATGAAAATCGCTGGTTTGGTTTGAAATCACCTAATTCTGATATGGTTTGAACTGTGCCATATTAGCCCTTGTGTGGTTGCGGCCATGAGCAAAGTGGCCCTTATATAAGAAATTGTCTAGGGCGGTAAAAGAGAGACTAATGTTGCTATAGATAGAAGCTTAACAGGGGTAATGCATTTTTAGAAGGTTAACAGGGGCTTAGTTTGTTTTAACTCAAAAAATGAACCTGTTTCGTGGTGACAAATAACTGAGAGTCCATTTCGCTGTGGAGTATGGAGTTCCAGTGCTGAGTGTGACCCAAACTATAAGAGCTGATGATGTGTTTATGCATCACAACCAAAGGCATCCATTACTTAATTGTTCAATTTGAGGTGCTTGTTGAATTTTCTTGATGGAATGATGGTAGGAATTTGGGTTTTCTCTGAGTGTCTCTTTCATCATCAATGGAAATTTTGTGGTTTTGGTGAAAATTGGAAATCATGAATTTGTGGAAAAAATAGAGTGTTTGAGATACGGTGCTTATGGATTGACAGAACACTATATTTATCTTTATGTTATCTTCTATGAAATTGAGTTGTGCTCCTCCCTTCATTATGGGCTTGTGCCTTTGGTTTCTTCAGGACTGTTTCTCCCTCTGATTTGCAGAGGGAATGGGTCTCTCTCTGTCTCTATGAATCTCAATATCCTTTTTTGTATTACTATTATCTCCATTACCTGATAAAAGGATGTTGGCAGTATTGGTATAAATTATATTTCCCTCAAAGAATATTCTATCCTTTTGCTATGTGATTCTCTTTCCTTCGTACAAACGTAACCTTTTATAACAACACACACACCACGTGCGCATGTGTCTGTATGTTCTGTGTATATTGGCATTGTTTTCTTGTTCAATGGCATCCAGACATTGGTTTAATTATTGTAACGACTTTCTTAGCAAAAAAGATAACTTAAAAGTGTTGCAGAAATTGATAGAAAAAAATAAATGAAACTGGTGGATCAATTTTGTTATCTATCATCTATCTCTAGAAAAGATGTGGTACACAGATGAATTGGATGAATGCTTCTGAAGTGATAAGATTGTAATTAGGTTAGCACTAGCTTGTTCTCTAGGTGTTTGCGAAATTAAAAATACAGAAAGCATAAAAGGAATTGATTATTCCTAAGAATTTTGGCATTAAGGTGGATTTTAGAGTTAACTGGTTGTATGAGGCAAAAGTTGGGGCTACTTCAGTTGTAAATAAGAAGGAAAGATTAAGTTGATCTGATTATGTGCAGACTATAAATATTCTCGCAAAGTGATGACAAAGCTGCTCCAACAACTAGAGTGAGATCTTAGAAAACTTTATGGATGTAGTGGCGTAAGAAGATATATCATCAGACCATTTTATTGCATATATGACCTTAAATATTATAGAAAAGAATTGTGGATTCATTTATCATTTACCTGATGCTAATTTGTTTGGGATCTAAGCCTACTGTAAGTTGGTTTAAGTATGTAGTTTGTTCCCCTTATTTTTTTATTGTTTAATATTCATATGTGATGCTGATGCTTGTGTTATGGTTACTCTTGTATGGTTAACATGCACGTGCATATTCCGTTTTGGTTCTCTCCTCAGTCGGGAAGGATGCAGTGTCTTCTGTATATTCCTTCCTTCTCTTTTAGGTTGCACTGTGCACCCTCCATGGTGTGATCTTAAAGAATCTTCTTTTGTAAGAAAGAGAAATGTTAATACTTGTTCCTGTAGTTTAACGGGATGGTGTGCCTCCGTATGTACCAGTTGCTTGTTTAGCTCTTCTCTTTCTTGTATCTGGTAGTTTTTCTGCTAAGGCCCAGAACACAGTGGAGAATGAGAAACTTTGGTGGAAAATGCTCCTTGGTATCATCTTTTTGACAATATATTAATGTGTTTCCATTTTCTTTGAAGTTTCCCTGCAGTGACGAGGAACTGTTGAATCAATTTGTTTGACTTTCTCACATTTAAGGAAAAGTTCACAGATCCTTGGGTATTTAATGCTCGACGAAGAAAATGCTATCTGTTTGTATCCTGACTCATGCAATTGTTTGTTTTCAGCCCATTGTTTGTCACTTGGAAGAAAGTGGTGAATGGTGGGGAGCCTTGTTTGCGTGGATGCATTGGTACTTTAGAAGCCCGCTGCTTAATCAATGGCTTCAGGGATTATGCTCTTACCAGGTAAAGTTTTAGAATCTTATTTTTATGGAATTTGGTGTTTTGCCACTGTGTCTTTGTCTTCCAATAGCATTATTTTATTTTTCTTCTAATAGCATTATTTTATTTTTCTTTTTCCTCTTTTTCATAATCTTGAGAGATAGAGTAGACCTTACTTATCCTATGATTGATCATGTGAACGGAGAGTCTTTTCTTTCTGGTCGCATCCTTCACAGTATATTTTACCTGATGCCATCTCTCTCTGTACATATGTCTGGGTTGTGGGTGTTTGGGGGGGGGACAGCATTACTAGAGACTTTGGATGTGGACCAAACAATCTCATATGTTTATATTTGTGAAGTTTACTTTGAGTAGCTAAGTAATTCCTTTCCAAAGTTGTCACATCTATTCTGAGAACTGTTGAATATAAACAGTCTGATCTGAACATAGTGATGGTTACTATTTATCATCTAAGAGACATGAGGCAGTATAAGTATGTTGGAACACCCATCATATTGGAAAGTTAGGTAAGAAACAAGAGGGATTTCAATGTAAGTGGTCTCAGATTTTAAAATTTTTCAATTGAGACTTACACGGTTTCACCCGCAATTTTGAGGCAATTGGCATGTCACTAAAACTTTCACCATTTTCTTAGTATATCATTATCTGAAACTTTTGGGACGTTTCCCCCTCAATGATGCGTTACATCAATTTCCGGATGTAGCGACAAGTTAACAAGGGATCTTAGGGTGCATGTAAATAAGTTAGTTCACAGAGATAGGATTCGCCTAATCACTTGGAACATATGATCTTTGATCGGTAAATTAGGAGAGATAGGAAAAACAATGAATATACGAACAATCCATATCATGTGTTTTCAAGAAACTAAGTGGGTCAGGGAGAAAACTAGAGTGGTAGAACCTTATGGTCATAAGCTTTGGTACATAGGTAGGGATAGAACTAAGAATGATGTAGGAATAATTATACATAAAGTTCTATCAGATGATATAATAGAGATAAAAAAGAAAGAAGATAAAATTATACTTGTCAAGTTAGTTGATGGAAAAAACTTAGTTAATATAGTCGGTGTGTACGCGTCCCAAATTTGTATAGATGCAATTAGTAAAAGATAATTTTGGAAGGATTTGGATGAATTTATTCAAACCATACGTAGTAAAGAAAAGTTATTTATTGGGTGAGACTTAAATGAACATGTAGAGGAATGATGGATTCGAAACCGTATATCGAAACTTTGGATTTGACAGTAGGAATGAAACAGGAGGTACCATTTTAGAGTTTGTCATGACATTCAATCTGCTAGTTGTAAACACCATTTTTAAGAAAAAAGTATACTTAGTTACATATAGAAGTGGGTCTAATATTAGCCAAATAGATTTCTTTCTCACTAGAAGATGTGATAGAATGATCTATAAGGATTGCAAGTTTATATCGGGGGAGAGTGTGACAACTCAGTATAAACTCTTAGCTTTCAGAAGAAGTATCATCCATTTATGGAACCTAAAATTAAGTGGTGGAATTTGAAAGGAGAAAAAGTGACGACTTTTAGAGATAAATTAATTCAAGTAGCAAATTGGTTCATTAATGATGATTCGAAAATAATTTGGAAAGAGATATCTATTAATATTAAAAATATAGGTAGGGAAGTTCTTGGTGTCTCTAAGCGTCAGGCCCCAATAAGCAAAGAATCATGGTGGTTGAATGAAGAAATACAAATTGCTATCCGGACCAAAGGAGAGTGCTATTCGAACCTTAAAGGTGATAATAATAGTGATGTATATGAAAAATATAAAAGCGCAAAAAAAGAGGTGAAAAAGATTATCCAAGAATCAAAGAATAAGGGTATAATGAATTATACAAGAGATTGGAAACTAAAGACGGAGAAAGAGAGATATACAAAATTGCCAAGTTAAGGGAAAGGAGGGGAGAAGATCTAAATAGTGTTAGGTATATTAAGAGTGGAATCAATAACATACTTATAAAGAATGAGGACATAATAAAGGTTGGAAGGATTATTTGGTTAATCTCTATAATGTTGAGAGTATAACAGATATAAGAAATATCGAGATACCTGTAGAAGAGATTAATAAAGATTTTAAGCGTGAAATTCAAGGAGGTTTTAAAGAGAATGAAGAATAATAAAATCATAGGGACTGATGACAGTCCCATAGAAGTGTGGAAACAGATATTTTTAACAAAATTTGACAAACCAAGAAAATGCTCTAAATATGGAGGAAGAGTATAATTGTACCGTTATATAAGAATAAAGAAGATATACAAGATTGCTCAAATTATAGATGAATTAAACTTATGAGCCATATCATGAAATTATGGGAGAGAGTGATAGAACATAAATTGAGATTGGAGATAAATGTATCTCAAAATCAATTTGGATTTATGCCAGGCAAGCCCACCATGGAAGCAATCTACTTGTTAAGATATTTGATGGAGACATATAGAGCATATAAGAGAGACCTACATATGGTATTTATTGACCTAAAAAAAACATATGATAGGGTTTTTAGATATGTATTATGGTAGGCGTTGATAAAGAAAGAGATCTCTTTGAAATCATTAATTTCATTAGGGATATGTATGAGAGAGTTTTAACCAATATAAGAACTTGTGGAGGTTTGAGCAATAGTTTTCCTATTAATATTGGACTCTATCAAGGTTCAACATTAAGTGCCATCCTCTTTGCAATAGTAATGGACGAAGTCACAAAAAATATCCAAGATGAAATACCATGATATATGTTTTTTGCAGATGATATAATGTTAGTTTATGATACTAGGAAGGGTATTACTAGTAAATTAGAGATATGGAGGGTTACACGGGAATCCAGAGGGTTTTGGTTGAGCAGATCGAAAATTGCATATATGACATGTAGATTTAGCGACAGTCATCAGAATGATGAAGAAACAATTAGATTAGATAGACAAGTTGTATCCAAAAGTGAACGACTTAGATATCTAGATTCTATCATTCAAAATAATGGTAATATAAATGGGGATGTGAATTATAGGATTCAAGTGTGTTGGATGAAGTGGAGAAGGGTATTTGGAGTTCTTTGTGATTGCACAATACCGCTGTATTTGAAGGTAAAATTTTATAGAACCGCAGTTAGATCTGCACTATTGTATGGTACTGAGTGTTGGATTATTAAATAATAACAAGAACAAAAAATGGCCGTAACAGAAATGAGGATATTTATGTGGATATGTGGCAAAACTAGAAGAGATAAAATAAAAAATGAAGAGATTTGTGATAAATTGGGAGTTAGTTCGATTATGAATAAGATGTGAGTGTCGTCTGAGATGGTTTGGGCATGTGCAATGAAGACTAAAAAATGTACGAGTTAGGATAATTGAGAACTTAAATATAGGAGATATAGTAAAACGTAGAGGTAAATCGCTAAAAATTTGGATTTAAGTTATACGTAAAAATATGATAGTGAAATGTTTAGACAAGAAGATGACTTTAGATAGGAATGAGTGGCGCAGAAGAATCCGTACAAATTAAATCAATATATTTATTTATTTATTATTATTATTATTATTTTAATCACTTTCAAATTTATCTCTCAAATGGTCGATTCCAAATGTTGGGATTAAGGTGCAATTTTTTGTTATTGTTATCATTATTTGAAACTTGCAATAGGCATTCTACGCTAGATATTACATGAGAAAAATCCATCTTTTTTGTTATTTTTCTCTTTCAATTTATATTGTTCTTTATGTTTTGGGAATTGCATTTGAGGATAGAAGCAAGGATTTATTTTAGTTTAAATTGTTTTTTTGGTGTTTGCTAGGAACCATTTGCACGAGCTTAGGTTTGATAACCATGCCACTGTTAGCCTTGGATGAAAAATGGCAAATATTCTATCCATTGGTTGTTATTCATATTTACAGCCAGTAGCCATTACCGATGATACCAATCATAAAGGCCAGAGGCCTTTTCTAAATATAGGTTGTTTCTCTTCTTATGAAGCCATAATTCTGTTGTGCCTTCACTGTAGAGAATCTGAATGTTGTTGGAAAAGTTTGCCAGAGGAAGGCTGGAAATTAGAGCTGGAAGGGGTGTTTAGTGGCAAATTGTGTAGCTCTTGCTCTTCATAGTTCACCCCTCATTCACTCTGTGATATCTTTGTCAGGGAAATGCTTGGTCTCAGATCAAACAGCTTATTTCATCCATAACTCTATCAAGATCCACCACCTCTCCATTAACCTCATCAATCAACTTAAACTCTTTCTCCCCCACTTGCAAGCTTGCGGATGGATTTAAGAGGAGTTACAATTACCTTGCTTTACCCATTTCAGCCTAATTTTCTTTCTCCAACAAGCAACTTCCTTGATTATGATATACACTTTTTAAGTATTTTTCAATGAGACTCTTCAGGACATCTCCTCTCCTAAAAAGGCATACTCCAAATCCAGCTTCCCAAAACCTTCAGCCTCCTGCAAAATATCCTTCATCCCTCTAATATCCCCTTACACCCCTTTGTTCCAAGTTCAATTTATAGATCTCAGTCTGCGCAAGTTTAAGAGCATTTAATCTTGTCCTTTCTTGGAATCTGAGAATGTGCGAAACTACTTGCAAAGTATTGCTCTTGTTGCACTTGTCTACAATTTTTTTTCCCGATATTGGTCTCTCGTGGCTGACCCCAAAATTTGGGATTGAAGTCTAGATTGTTGTTGTTGTAACAGAATAAAAATTGGAATCTTCATTGACTATAAACCGGACAGATTAAAATAAATTGATTCTTGTGTTCCATTCCTCCAGATGGGCCGGAATGCATAAATTATGGTGCTTCTCCGTAGTACATTAACATTTCAAAACACCTTCACATTATGTAGTATTTAGGGTTTTACAGTAGTTTTTATAATTGGTTTACTTATAATTTTTCATGTGATTGTTCTTTGATATTATTTCTTTATTTGTTGTAGGGTATTGCCTATATATTTAGGCACTACGGTTATTGAATGATATGCTTTGAATAATGAATGATCATTGACTGCTGAGTCCCCCCCCCCCAAAAAGAAAAAGGCATTCTGATTACTATTCCATATGTATTGAGAAATGGGCAATTCGATATTTGTTGCTATGGCAAAATAAAACATAGTTGACTTGCATAAGAGATAGGCCTCCTTTAGAACAGAGGTTTACTATTAATCCTTCTAGTCCTAACAACCATAAACTAAACAAAGCCCTAACTTTTGAGGAACCTTAGCTATCTAAATAAATTTCATCAAGTGAAAGAAAGAAGCACTAGAGTGCTTCATAAGATTGTCAAGAAGAGATTTGCAAGAGAAACTTTCATGTTATCAAGGCTTTAGAGCTTTTTATGTGGAGGAAGAGGAAGGAGAAAACTCTTCTAACAAAGAGAGGAGATTCATAGATCTAAATTTTTCCTATTGTTATAAGTTTTAAAATATGAAAATTCCCAGAGAAGGATTATCTTCCAAAGAGTAGAAATAAGAAAAATATATGCATATGTTGGGAGGAAATTTGAGGGGATCGATGATAACTAATAAAGAGAGGATTGTTGCTAAGCCAACTGTCTTCCGAGAATCAAATATGAGAACCATTACCCACTCCAAAGGAAGAGATTAACTACCTGATAAAATTGAGAAATCAACTCCCATGGATTATTATGGATACCCCTCCTATGCATCCACAAGGTAGAGATGGACATTGATGCAGACATGTCACAACTCCACATGGATATGATGATGTGCCAAATTTCTAAAAACCTGGACAGAACAGTAAGGACACTCAGCTTCTACTACAATTTGTATGCTTCACCTATGACTATGACCATTATTATAATTTTCTCAAATAAAATTTTTTTATAACAACAATATAGGCATTCTAGTTTTATTGACAATGATAATGGGTGTTTGAGCCAAGCTGTGTCTAGATGCTCTCAGCCATTCAAAAACAATAAGAAATAAAAAAACTGAACAGGTCAGAGCACATTTGACATGTGTTTGGTGAGTGCTGTGCTCAAAACTCTGTTGGACTCTAAACTGCTTCCATTTTGAAGTGTCTCACTTCATAGCTTGTGGGCTGACATTTTTAAATGCCAAGTTTTCACGTCCTAGACCTCCTTTATTTCAGCTTGGAGCCATCCTTTTATCCCACCAAATGGTCCTCCATCCCACTATCAAACTATAAAAAGTCCTAATCAGCGCCTCTATTCTCTCTGCAATCCCAATCAGTATCCTAGACGAGGAAGAAAAATAAAGAGGAACACTAGAGACTCTAGTTTAGATATAAGTAATGCAACTAATCCCCCCCCCCCCCCCCCCAAAAGAAAAAAAAAAGTAAAGAAACATCCTTCTAACTTTTTGAAACCTTTATTACCACTAGATCCAAAATAGGCACATGAAGGATTCCCTCCAAAAGAGACCCTAAGCAAGGAACAGGCGAATGTGAACCTGTTTTTCCTTAGAACTGCAAGAGATGCCATATCATCTCACATATCCGCTTCCACATTTATAACTATAATGGCAATCTTGAGTTTATTGAGCAAGATCCTTGTAGTGATTGTGTTTTAGAGGCCTTCTTTTGATCGAAAAGCATTGTATGATTGGCAAACTAGAGAGAAGAAATGACCGTAGCCTAAAAATCAGCCATAAGACTATTCTGGATATAACATATCAGCCTTAAGGGTTAACATTAACCTAGAAAGGGGTAGGGTAATGAAAGGGGAAAGGGGGAATGCTAGTCTTCCCCTTTGAATCATCAGTATTTAGACTTCCATTTCTTGGTTATCCCCTGAAATATTGTTAGCTCTTTCCCCTAAGTCTCCCTCTCCCCAAACCCCGCTCCCTGCGCCCGCCTGGGTGGACTAAAATAAAAAGAAAAGGAAAGCAGAGCTCATAAGTCTTCATGAGCCATGGATGCCTCTTGCTGCTTCTAGTTGTACTATTGGAGAAGCCACAATTTTTTATTAGAATTGGATATAACATAGATCAATCTCTGTCCTCACACTGTCCTCTTCATCCTTTGATGCTGCTGAAGCTGCAAATGTTTCTATCTTCAATCTCACCATTAACACAAACTTTTTCTTAACTCTCTCTCTCCCTCTCTAAAATATGTTAGCATGTTGAATAATTGCGGGTATAATTTCTGCTTTGGTTTTGAATTGGTAGTTATTTCTTGAGCAGCAACTGAAAACCAGTTCCCCTCTCTCTACACAACAGGAAAAGTAATTTCTACTTTGGTTCTGTTTTCTTGGTGTCGATATCATTTGAGAACCAGTTTTATTCTTTTACTATGTTTCTGGCCATTTTGTATCTCTTTCAATTTTTTTTTTGGGGGGGGGGGTTTGCAGAAAGAGAAAAAGAGTATGAGTGTCCATTTCAGCAAGAATGATCAAATTTGATTTTTATATCCCTATACGTATATGTATATATATTGGCATTTCAATATCAATTTTGAAAGGTTTTTGTTTGAAAAATTTTCTATATATTGTCTACCTCCAAATTGCTTCATTTGTGTCCTTATTCAGGTTTAGTTTTACGTATTCATCAAAGTTGAAATTTGATAGTTCAATTATTTTACAAGAAGCTCTTGGATTTTTTCTTCTTTCTCTTTATAAGGAGAGAGATTATATTATATGTGGGTACCTTAACATTTATCCTTTGTTACACCAAACAAGATTAAAATTTAATAGGTTAAAATTTACTGTTTTGTTAACTAGTTCAACTATACATCAGGAAAGAGAAAATATTGTGGAAGTAACATTTTTCCTTAAAATGTCTGTCTTGTAATTTTTCACCTTCAAAACTTTCTATCCTACCACACGTACTTAGAAGTAAAAAGAGAGGTAGAAAAAAGATCCTCCCTTCAACCACAAGCAGCAAGAAACTTTTTTTAGGTTTTCCATTTGTTATCACCACCTTATTTTCCGTAATCTCTCTCTATCACAGAAGTCTGTTTTCTCCCTAAATTTATAAAGGAAACTCCAGCACACCCTGTTGTAAGCTTTTCTAAAATCTAAACTTTAATGCAATATTGTACTTGTGAACTGAATATCTTTGATTGAAGGAAAGTATAGTATAGATTCAAAATTATGTACAAAATATTCTTTTATAAAATCAAAAGAAAATGAAAAGTGCAATCAAACTAATGGAGCATTCTAATGTCTACAATATCCCTAAAAGAGATGCCCTGAAAGGGACCAAGCCCAAAGAGAAGCTAAGAAGACAATCTTTTCTCAAGATAAATAGGAAAACTAAAATCCTTAAAGATGTGAGATATCCTTGATGAAGTTTTAGAATGAAAGACAACAAAAGATAAGTGAATTCCCCCAGACTTTTTATTCAAATTTCAAAGAGAATGTACAAGAAGTTGAAGCATTTGAGGACAGGGCACTGCCCTCTCCTCTTATGGCCGTTGGGGCTGTCCCCAACTGCTAGTTTTTACTAGCCGTTAGGGCAGTTCCAACAGCTACCTGAAGGAGGTGTTGGGGTCCCTTTTGGGCACCTTTGAGAGGAGCAAATCTGGGCCCTAAAGGGCCCAGCAGATGCCAAGGGCTGAGCTTATTTAGGGCCTGATTTGGGTCCCTAAATGGGCTGGAAAGACCGGACAAAGACAGGGAAATTCTGTCCCTTTGAAATCTTACAATTAGGATCCTTAATTCTCTTTCATTTCAACACTTCCCCTCAAGTTGAGTGTGTATATATCTATAACACCAAACTTGTCCATATTTTTTAGGATGTGTTTTGCGGTTCCCGGTTTGGTGAGAATATCAGCCACTTGATAATCACTCCTTGTAAAGCTAGGAGCGATGAGTTTATCTTCAATATTTGGTCTCACAAAGTGACAATCTACTTCGATGTGCTTCATTCTTTCATGGAAAACTTGGTTTGATGCTATATGAATTGCCGATTGATTATCGCAATGAAGATGAATAGGGGTTGGGACGGAGAATCCAAGTTTTTCAATAAGAGCCTTTAACCAAACTATCTCACTTGTTGTGGCTGCCATAGCTCTATATTCCGTCTCAGTACTTGACCTTGATACTACATGTTTTTTGCTCTTCCATGCCACTAGATTTCCTCTGACAAGTATGCAATACCCTATGGTAGATCGCTTATCTTCCGAGTCTCCGGCCCAATCCGCACACAATAACCCATGATTTTTGAGCTGCCGTTTTCCTTCATCCAAATTCCCATGCCTCAAGTGCCCTTTAGGTAATTGAGAATTCTTTTTGCAGCTCTCCAATGCCTTTTTTTTGGCTTGTGCATGTGTTGGCTTACTTGACTCACGGCGAATGAAATATCCTGCTTGGTTATGGTAAGATAGATCAGTCTCCCTACAAGCCTTTAATATCTTTGCTCATCCTCATACTCTTCATCATCATCCTTGAGACAATAGCAGGAGCTGATGGGACTATATGCGGGTTTAGCACATAACTTTCCTGTTTCCTGTAAAAGATCAAGCACATACTTTTTTTGTGATAAAACAAGCCCATTTGGACAATAGTAAGTTATATCCCTAAGAAGTACTTTAGTTTCTCTAAATCCTTAATGTCAAATTTTGTTTGAAGAAATTTCCTAACTTGGTTGATTAAATTTAAATCATTTCCGATTATGATTATGTCATCTACGTAAACTAACACTACAATGATTTTTTCATTTTGACTTTTAACAAAGAGAGATGTATCACTATTCCATTTCTTAAAATTATGATTGAGAAGAATGGTACTAAGTTTTGTGTACCAAGCTCTTGGAGATTGTTTGAGGCGGTAGATAGCTTTCTTTAGTTTGCAAACTTTGTTGCTATGATGAGCAAACCCAGGAAAATTTCCATATATACTTCTTCTAGGTCCCCTTGGAGAAACACGTTAGCTATATCCATTTGGAATATTGGCCAAGAGTGATTAATTGCAAGAGACAATAAGACCCGAATTGTGTTCATCTTGGCCACCGGTGCATAAGTCTCTTTGTAATCTACTCCATATGCTTGAGTGAAACCTTTTGCCACTAATTTTGCCTTGTATTTATCAATACTTCCATCACTCTTATATTTGATCTTATAGACTCATTTGCATCTCACAGCCCTTTTTCCTCTTGGAAGTAATGATATTTCCCACTTCCCATTCTTAGCCAAGGCATCTAGCTCATTCTTCATGGCTTGGACCCATTGAGGATGATGTTTGGCTTCTTCAAAGGTTCTAGGCTCTTGATGTTGATTTATGTTTCTTCTGATGACTTAATGGCTCAAGGAAACATGTGAGGTGGTATAATAGTCACAAATTGGGTATCTTCGACTCATCCATTCCGATGGAGGAAGTCTAAGTCTCATTGATCTTTGAAGAGGAGGATCATTTTGTTCTTCTAAAACTTGCCCGTGTTTTAAATTAGCTCCCCCTTCCTCTTGGTCCGTTTCATGATCCGAATGAGAAGAGGCCAATTCTTCTTGGGATGATCATTTTCCTTTTGAATTGGTTCTTCTTCTTCATTTACTTGAAGTAGATCTTTAATGGTAGGAAGTACTACATCCAATGATCTCGGTCACTTTTCTCCTTTGAGTGCTCTTGGTTCTTCATTTCTGCAAAATAAGATTCATTTTCCACAAATATCACATCTTTAGATGTGTATAGTTTGTTAGTTAAAGGATCATAGTATTTATACCCTTTTTCAAATGTGGAATAACCTAAGAACACACATTTTCTTCCTTTTTCATCTAGTTTGTTTCTAAAATGTGTTGGTACATGTACATAGCAAGTGCATCCAAAAATCTTTAAATGAGAAATATTAGGTTTTCTATTAAGAAGAAGCTCTAAGGGGGACTGTCACGTCCCGACCCACTCCCGAGCCAAGCACGCAACGAGCCCGCCGCGGCACCTAGATGCACGGACACCACGTCCCGCACATCAAAGCACCGTAAGGCTGTAACATTCACATAATCCAAGTTTCCAAATCACAAACATCCTCAAGTGATAAAAATAATACATGTATGCCTCAATGTAAATTAAAATGAGTGAGAGTGAACCTTATACAGACCAGAAGAATTATAAATACAGTCATCCCAATTTAAACAAATACAATGGTCATCCTAACTTTCTCAAGATGAAACAATAACCTTAATATATAGCGGAAGAGCGGGTAGTCATACCCCGGCCCAGTAGTCTCCAAAGAATATCCAATACAACAATGCACACAAATCTCTCGGTCCGAGTCTACCCCTGTAGGAGGGAAATGTGAGGGGTGAGTACCATAGAGAGGGGGTTGGTACTTAGCAAGTCGGGGGGAATGACATGCTACAATTAATTTTTTGGGTGAATTAGGAGTGCCAAAATTATGTCCCAATAAATCCATAGTATGCAAAAAAAATATTATGACATCTCAATAAATCATTCACAGCATACGTATCAAATCAAATATGCATCCAGTATGTATGTCCATTATATCGTATAGAGCCAGCCGAAAATATCCCGGCAAGGGCCGACCATGGCCAAGGACGGGCAACGTTGGGGGTTTTCACAGTGCAAGTAATAAAATAAGGCTCTCTACCCCAACGTTGGCCACAGACTACTCCAACTAGCCTGTATATATATATCGTACACGTATCAAGGATCAAGCGTGTATGGAAACCCGCCGGTGCTAGACCTACCAAGGTCCTCCCCAGAGTGGTTCAACCGACGACTGTCCATACAATATGTATGACGATCTGGCGGATACCCCCTGCAGAGGCGTATCCGGGCACAACAGGTGCCTCTACCAAATGTCCTTCGTAGCTACGGAATGCTATAGGAAGCATATCATCATCATCACAGTATCCACAGGGGCATCCAGCCCAAATCACATATCTTAAGCCAAATCATCAAGCCTTATCATGTCAAAAGCATGTGCCAATATGCAATGAAAGTATAAAATCATGTGGATATATCAAAGTGTGGCACAATCATCAAGTATCAAAATCATGGATGCATATCGATATAAACAAGTTGGGACACTCCATATATCACAAAACATTTTCATAAATCCAGGAGAATAGATCAATCATACCATTTTAAATCATGCTTTTGAAAGCTTTTTTAAAACACGGTATTAATTAAAAGTAGATGTCAAGTCCCACTCACTGTTAGGGGAGGATAACGCACTCCCCAATATTTCCACAAAGCGTAAATCAAGTGTCCCCTCCGTTCAACTCAAATAACTCTTAGGGAGACAAACAGTCCGCAGATTTTTAACCTGCGCAGTCATGGAAAACAGACTATAACTTTGGCTATACCAATCCAAATCAGATGATTCTTATCTCATTTTAAAGCTAAGGGATAGCACTATAACTTTCATTTTGCACACTTCCTCAGATTCAAATCACAGAATTCCCGGTAAGCCTCATTTTGTTACAGCTATATTTAAGTTTCAGATTCTGTCCAGTTTTCGTACAGAAGCTATAACTTTCATCCTACTCATCAAAGTCTAATGAAATTTTAACATGTTATAGCTAAGATGTAGATCTACAACTTTCGTGTTTTGAGTTTTATCTAAATATGTCTGGAAGGGGTTGAACAAAATTCATGAACAGGACAGATACGTTTTAGTGAAACATACAGTTTCTGTCAACACAGTTTTAAGGAAAATTGTATAACTTTCAATTTCCTCATGCGAAATGGCTGAAATTTTTATATGTTATAGACAAGGCATATATCTATAACTTTCATGTTTTGTGTTTCTTCAAACTAAGACTGGAGAGGGGTCGTTTTTACTCACTACTGTCAAGGTTCGAAACAGGACGCTTCTATGTCGAGTTTCAGGAAACGTGCCATAACTTTTGGCACAGGCATCAGAATTTGGTGATTCTTACCTCGTTGGAAAGATAAGACTTAGATCTACAATTCATATAACTATCACTTTTTCAAATTCTGGCTCTAAGATGCCTTAAAACAGAGATGAATCACGGACAGAAATAACATTTAAAGTAAGACAGGATAAAATTTCTTACCTCACTTTCTTTGTCTTCCTCTCTTGCTTCTCTCCTTATTCTCACGAATTTGGGAAGAATGAACAAGCATTCTAAGGCCTTCTTCTTTTATTATTGTGTTAATAAGTCACCACCCTTGGATCAAATCTCCAATTAATCTAAACCATAGGATCATTTTGACTATTGCATGTGTTTTGATTTGTTCTTTTTTTTTTGTGTGCATGTGTTCTCATTGGCCCACCTTGCCTTTCTCATCTCCATTTGGCCAACACTTGTCCTCCTCACTATAACACTTGTTCAACACAAGAATACACTTGTCACATTTCATTTAAGTTTTGTTAATTGCTAACAAGTCCTTTGACTTATAAAAATTCTAATTTGACCCCTAAAATTTTCATAATTTCATACTAGGCCCAAAATCTTATATTAGACCTAATTTAATTTATTTAATATGAAATTAAGGTTTTGAATCTCTTTGAGTCAAAATTGATCCGATTTGTATTTTACCGTCAAATATCATTTTTTTTTTGTGAAAATTCATGAACCTGTAGTAATAGAAACAACATATATGTATATATATATGAAATGGAATTCACTATAGAATACACCGAGGGTCGGTGTTACAGGGACTTTCCTCCTAAGATATTTGTGGGCATAAGGTTTATAAGGTGAGCTGCTGTTTTTATGGTTTCACTCCAATATTCCTTAAGGACATTTGAATGGAACATCATGGCTCTAGCCGTTTCTAATAAATGTCTATTTTTCCTTTCGACCACTTCGTTTTGTTGGGGAGTGTAAACACAACTTTTGATGAATGATCTCTTTTTCTTCTAAGAAATTTTCTAATACATGACTAATGTATTCACTCCATGATCAGACCTAAGAATTTTAATATTGGTATTGAATTGTTTGATCACATATCTATAATAAATCTTTAAGTGCTTCAAAAACCTCAGATTTGGTCACCGATAGATATACCCAAATGTATCTAGTTTTGTGATCAATGAAAGTCACAAAGTATTTAAATCCATTATGGGACACTATGGAAGAAGTCCACACATCAGAATGAATAAGTTCAAAAGCATTCTCATATATTGTGTTTGAAATAAGATAATACATTCTAGTTTGCTTTCCATGAACACAAGCTTTGCAATGCCTATCTTCTACTTCTAGTTTTGGAAATAGGCGTTGCAAAGCTAGGTTCCCCGGATGTTCTAGATGAGCATGCCACAATGAATGCACTTGATTTTGGACAGCATAGGTTGTGCTTTCTAGACCCCTTGCCAATGAAGTGATTCGTTTTGAGATCCTGAAATATAACTTGGTTAGGATCAAAAGTAACTTTGCAATTTCGATTTTTAGTTATATTGCCTATGGACAATAGGCTAGAGTTGAATTTAGGCACATATAAAACTTTAGTTTTCTTGCCAAGGAGTTCAACTTCACCTAAATGATCAACCTCTAATTTTTCACCATTAGCAACCTTGACAAACTTATGATAAGAAAGTAAGATAAGTTTCTTAATTTTATCTCTATTTTTGACCATGTGATTGTCACAATCAGAATCAATGAGCCAATTATCAAGATGAGATGAATATAGATGGTTACCAGAATGTAGTGCAACTTGGCTTATGAGCTTTTTCATCTCCTTTTGCATTTCCTGTAACTTGGTTTCGAGGACAGCAACGTGGGAGACCTGCTGAGCATGCCCCGGTTGCTCCACTTCCTTTTTGTTGTTTTTTGGCCTTAGATGTGGATGAAAGAACCAGCATTTTTCCCTTTTGTGATCAGGTTTTTTGCAATGAGTGCACACGCCCCATCTTGTGAAATTTTGAGCTTTATTGACTGCACTATCTTCCTGGACAGATTTGAAGGCTTGGGCTTCAGATTTGAGCTTAGTTGTTTCTTCAAGCCTCATACTTGTTCCGGTTCTTTGAATCATAAATTAAACTTTTTGGAATGAAGGAAATGTCTTCATTTTAAGAATTTCTTGACGAATTGAAGCATACTCATCTCCTAGACCCATAAGAAGACCAAAAGTCATGTCTTCATCATTTCTTTGGAGTATGGTCTTGAGATTTGAAGTAGGAGGCCTTAGAAAATTGAGCTCGTTCCATAAATCCCTATATTCTCCAAAATATTCGGGTAGAGTTTTACCTCATTTTTGGATTTTGAAGATCTTCTTCTTTAATTCAAAAATTCTGCCAGTGTTAGTCTCTTGACCGTATAGAGCATGCACTTCATCCCACAAAGCCTTTGCATTTGGAATACAAGTTGCCATTGCTTTGTGAGTCTTGTCAAGAGACATTTGTAGAAGCACCATCACTTGATCGTCTCTCTTCTTCCATGCTTTAAATGAAGGATTAGTATCATCAAGAGGATCTTGGAATATGTGGCTTTCAAGATTGAAGAAATTTAAAAACCTCTTGATGGTGTCTTGCCATACATTGTAATTTAAAGAATCTAGAAGAATGGAAGTGAACATTGAAGTGCTAATTTGTGGTGGTGGATCACCAAGACCAGAAGAAGAAGGTATCGAAGCCTGCTCTAATACCATGATGAAGTTTTAGAATGAAAGACAACAAAGATAAGTGAATTCCTTGAGATTTTTTGTTGAAATTTCAAAGAGAATGTACAAGAAGTTGAAGTATTTTCTTCATGCCTTCAAAGAGCAACTAGAGGCCCTTTATATAGAGAAAGAGGGAAGAGAGCTAAAGAGAGAAAAAGAGAGGAAAAAAGAGAGGAAAAAGAGAGGAGAGGGCACTGCCCTCTCCTCTTCTGGCCGTTGGGGCTGTCCCCAATGGCTAGTTTTTACTAGCCGTTGGGGCAGTTCCAACGGCTCCCTGAAGGAGCTGTTGGGGCCCCTTTTAGGCCCCTTTGAGAGGAGCAAATCTGGGCCCTAAAGGGCCCAGCAGATGCCAGCAGATGCCCAAGGGCTGAGCTCATTTAGGGCCCAATTTGGGTCCCTAAATGGGCTGGAAAGACTGGACAAAGACAGGGAAATTCTGTCCCTTTGAAGTCTTACAAATAGGATCCCTAATTCTCCTTCATTTCAACAATCCTTTCCGACCATAAACACCAAATAATTGCTATAATAGGGCAGTTTTGAAAGGTACTGGTGTTCTTAAGACCACCCGGCTGTCTGAAGTCTATAAAGGAGCCACTAAGGCTCCCCATGGATGTCAAACAATCTATTCCACAAGGACTGAGCCACTAGACAATGAAAAAAGAGGTGGTTGCCTGATCCTTATCTTGACAACACAAAAGCACTAGGATGAAACGCTTTATTTGGCCTTCTCACTTTGCGGTCAAAACAAAAGCCTCAGCGCTAAGGTGAATTTTAGCCTTCCAAATAGGATTTGCAAACGGAAATCTCTAGTGATCGGAGATATGGGTAAGATGAAAAAATGTATAACTTCAAGGGAAAAGATCAGAGGTATCAATGCTTCAAATGGTTCCAACCTTGAACCAGATTTAATTTCTTCTTATAAATATTTGCCCTTTTCTTGTGTTTAAATGCTCCACAAACACAAAATAGATCTTTTTAATCCCTCTCAATTCTCTAATATCTTTCGCTTCTCATTTTCTCTCCTAATTCATCACTATTTATTGGTTTAGGTTGGAATGTTTCAAGCTATTGTTTGTGGGATCTAGAAAATTCGGAAACCAGCCTAGATCAGACTGGTTTAAAAACTTAGAATTAAACTGACCCAACCTTTTTGCAACTCCACTTTATTTTGTTCTATAGTTAGTATTTTAAATTGGTAGTCTCATATATGCTATCTCTTTTAAAGAGATCTTTCTCTTACGGTTGGTTTAGTTTTTGAAGTTGTATCACTCATTATTGTGGACATTTGACATGATGGTTATTCGTTGCATTAGATTTTGAACTTTCTATTATTGAGCATTTTGGTTTACATGTTTTCTTCTCCTGTGTCACAGTGCTCTGAGAGACCGCCGTTTTCCCCCTATACAGGCTAAAGAGTTGCCATTTTTGGAATGTACAGTTTCTATTTTGACTGATTTTGAAACTGCTCTCGACCACCTTGATTGGGAGGTTTGTCCTTTTGACTTTTGCTGATTTCTTTGCAAGAACATTTCATGGCCAATTAGAGCTTATGCTCCTTTTGATCACATCTTTGGACCATATTCATTGAAGATGACTCCTAAATATCTGGCCCTCTACCTTAACATGTATACACCATGAAGACAAAGTGAGAGAGAGGTGGTAATTACTTCAATGATGTGATTGCTATATGTTTATATAAAATCTATATGAAATGTACATTTAAGAGTTGTCCATACCACACTAGAACCGGGCCATATGCTACTTGTGCGTATATTTCAGCTGTATCTCTTTGCTTTATGAGAGAGACAATGATGCTCTAATTGCCCTCATAATCCTTCAAACAGAACAATAAACCAAATTGGAGGAACATAAAAAATTTGGCTAGAATTTGTAGACCAAGTTGTCTAGTATAGTATTAGATATGGCCAACTAAAAATCTTATACTCTGCCTCATCCTTGAGGCTTGTGGATAGATTGCTTCTTAATACAAGTTGTCTTCTCCCAACTTCCACCTTCTGCTCTCATGGCATTTCGAAGTATTGAGCTTCAGTATCAATACAAGTGTTTGTTTTAGAAGTTGAAGTAGAAATCACAATCACCGAGGAAGATTTCGTTTGCACCCGCAATGACCGGTGAAGGCTTTCACAGTACGGTTGATACTCCATGTTGTAAATGACCGTTCAATAGAGTTGATGGCCTTTATCTCATCTGGAGGTGTGTACATCTTTTGGAGTGATGTACTATGTAGGTCTGTCTTCTTTCTTGGTATAAATCCTTCAGAATGATGAATGGCTGGACAATGAAAGGAATGCATGCTTTATGTTTTTCATTTATTTTTTGCCCTTCTTAGTTTTCTTGTTATAGAATTTTTTTGATTTCCTTTTGGCAGGTGGGAAAGCATGGCATAATTATTGAATTTACTGATTCTGATTACAATACAAGGCGAAGTGCCACATATTTGCCTGAAGTGGCCGCCCATGAAGGTATTTCCTTTTTCCATTTCCTATTCATCTTTTTCCCCACCAGACCACAGGGTAAGGGGTTGCAAATCAATATTCTTATGATCAGAGGTATTGTTCCCATATATTTCTTTTGATCTAGAGCAGGGATGAACGCACAATGATTTTGAATATGGTCTTTGTAAAGAATTAAATGTCTTATACGAACTGTGATCTCTTTTGGGAGAATATCCCTTCCTCTAGATCTCTCTTGAAAAGAAAACTTGAAGTTACCATTATCTTTGGTGGGCCATAGGATTCTTATTGTTTAGCTTGTAACAATTGGCAACTTACAATTTGGGTCATTTTTTTTATTACTTGAAAAGCGATTAATCTACAAGCTTGTCCTCCAGAATCAGATCTACTTTCCTACCTTCATTCTTTTTGGAAAAATTCCACAATGCTGAGTATGAGGAAAACGAACTGATTTTTTCTTGGTTTATTTTTCTGAAGGGTCAATAATCTGCTGAAGAAATTTCTGCTTAACAAACAAAGAGGAGTATGATCTCCATTCTTATCTTCTTCACCCATGCAAACTCCCAAGTTTTGTTCGGACTCACACAACTATAATTATGCATAAGTCCTGTAAATGCATAAGCATAGACATACATCTATGCTGTCCATGCTCTGCTATGCGGAGGATCATCCTAATCTCAAAAAATAACCTTAAAAGGATGTCCAGTTCGTGCTAATGGAGAACCTGTTCTCCCCTCAAACCTCTTTTGAGTGCTACCTCATCGGGGCAACCAAAGTAGCTTTTTTCACGGCCTTGGTGGTTAGGGTTTGTCTGTCTATGTGTTCATGGTTAAGAGGAGTATTGAATGCCAAAAGCAACCTAAGCGTATTCAACATTCCGGAATTGAGAGCTCAAGTGCATTCTCATTGGAATATATGTTATGCTTCTTAAGACCCAACATCGCATTATAAACTGGTACAAGAGCCATCCATTACTCATAACTTGCAGATCACCTGCAAGATCATTTAGATGCCCATTCCACTAAGAAGAAACTACACTTTTTTTTTTTGTTTTGGAAAAAAAATTTGGTGGAAACCTCCGCCACTAGCCTTAGAGTGTGTACTAACGAACCCATTGGGCACATGCAATAGCCCACAAACTAGGTGCACTGGGCATGCATACATGTTTGTCCTTAACTAGTCTGTGGGTTTGCCCAATAAATGGCAAAAAACCTCCCACGTTGCCAATAAGTATTAGAGCACTTACTGCACTGAAATTGACCATCATAAATATCAGTTTAACACCAATGGGAGAACATTTGTGGTTTTAGGGAAAGGCCAAAATGGAAACAGAGAACCATTTCCCTCAAAACTGTTACCAGTTTCTGTCACGGCTTTACCGATTTCAGATGGTGTAGTTGTAAGCTTATTCCTCTCATTGTGCGTATGGTTCATTTAAGCCCTTCTAAACGATCAAAGTTCAACAGTCTTGATATCTTGAAAATTTTCCTGCGGGCATCTTTTTGTTTTAGCTTTGACCTAAAACTTTCGTCCTCCCTTTTTCCAAGTTTTTGACATAGCTTTTGCGGCATGATTAGATGTCCCTGCCATGCTTTAAACTCATAAGATTTGTTGTATATCAATAAGTTGGTTATCATTTTCCCAAGTTTGAAACCATGGGCTAGAAGCTGCATTCTCCGTTAACAATTTTCCTTGTATGCTTATGCCCAGGCTGAATCCTATCTATGGTGATGGATTAGTGGTAAATATAGCCATCTCTTATTGATTGCAATCAGTTGTTACGGTTCTATCTTGAAATTATCTTCCATATTGGTATCTACAAGTGCAAGAGGGCGAATCTTGGTCTAACGGTTAAGTTGCTCTTTTGGTGATCTCGAGGTCACGAGTTCGTGGTATTGAAATAGCCTCTTTGCAAAAAAATGCAAGGGGAAGGCTGCATACATATACGCTCATTCTCCCCTAGTAAGCTGAGGAGCATTTTGTGCACTTGATATTTACATCAGCAAAAAGAAACATAGATAATAAAGCATCATCCGCCTTAATGGAAAAGCTTGTATTTTGATGACTTTTGTACTTGGTCTTGCATATCCTTTTGAAAGGACTATGATGAGACTACACGAGATAAAAAAGATTATTATTGAAAGGTGCTTTTTTTGTACTTCTTATAGGTGTACTTATAAGGATATTTTATGTTATATAATTCCTTTTAAAACTCACACCATTATGAATTAAAGATGATAGGAACCCAATGTTGTCTGTTAGTTCATTCAATGTGGTCTTGCTTACCACGTTTGCCTTTGCTCTGGTTTCAGGATGGACGAAGGTTGAGGCAATTGATTCACTGATGCGTAAGGCTGGGTACATTGGACTCATCACGGAGTCGCTCAGGAAGCGTATACGTCTAACTCGCTACCAGAGCACACTCTTTACCATGCATTATACTGACTATGTCTCTTATGTGGAGACAACCAGAGGTGCAGCTCCTGCAATTGCTGGGGCGAAGCCCAGTAACCATTGATTGTCCTAAACATTTGATTACACTAAAAGACAAATTTGATCTGAAAAAAGGAAGAAACTATTTCCAAATGAATTGGGTTGGGGTTGATTAATTTGCCCTATTACCCTTGTCGGGTCAGTTGCAATTGATATTCGTCTCCAAAATTATTCTTCAAATTCATTGATTCTGAAGAGGAAACTGGAGAAAAAAAAAAAAAACCTCTGTTGTCACACGGAAGCCTGCTTCATTGGCAGCTTCCACCTGAATGCTGTAAACATTTAAACTGCAGATAGTGTTTGTTGTGTCAACTGAAGGAGATGGTGTTTGTTGTGTTTATACTATCAGTTAATGCATGCACAGATAAGCCAACGGACCCACAATCAAGACGCAAGGAAAACATGTATGCTCGTGTGCCATTGGTACTTGATGTGGGAGCTCATATGCGCTTTTAAATCTGATTATTGGCTGTCTCACGGTTGGACTGTCGTTTTTAGCATCATGGATATGACTCGTTTGTGGTGTTTAAAGAGAATGTTAAGGTATGTAACAACATAAACAGGTGTGACCGGAAGTTTAACAACCGGTTCATGTCTTGAAGTAATCCCGGGTGGTGACGGTGAGAGCCTGAACAACCTTAGTTATGCTTTATGCTGGGGAGGGAAAAAGTACAGAACACCGGTGGGTGGGGAAAGTTGGTTTAATGAAACGCGGTGTTAAGTTCTTTAACTAGATTTTAGATTCAAAATTTAATATAAAAAAAATATATCGAGAGAGTCATCCTCTAAATAGGATCTCATAGATAATCGAATTAAATTAATTAGAATATGAATTAAGACGACGACAGTGAACATCCCAAAATAAAAAAGGTACATAATAACTTGTGGGGGTTCATTTGAGGCCTTCCGGTTGGAAATGATTTACAAATTAATGAGACAGATTTACATCAATGCGGCTATGAAGACGGGTCTAATTTCCAAACTCTAAAAATACCCAACTTTAGGACAAAATTTTTGTTTTGACAGATTTTTTCATTTCTCACTCCTCTCTCTATTTTTCAAATATAATAATATGCGTGTAATTTTGGGAATTCTATTTTGCCAATTTAATTTAATTTAAAATATATTATATTTCACAAGGAACAAATATCGCCCTATAAGGTTACACCGACCCGATGGACCCACCCAAGACCCAGAAAGACGCAGAGAGAGAGAGAGAGAGAGAGAGAGAGAAACTGAGAGACAATGGCGACGATGACGGTGAACAGAGGGGAGGAAACTTTGTCTTCAACATCAGCAACAGCGATTGATTCCTCTAATATTGGTTTCCAGGTACCCCTCTCTCTCTCTCTCTCTCTCAGTAATTCTGCATATTAGGGTTTGTTGTTGATGATGATGCTGGTGTTTTCTGTGTGTACGTGATTACAGCTTCTGAAGAAGCACGGATGGAAGGAAGGCACTGGCCTTGGCATCGCCGAGCAGGTTCTCTCTCTCTTTTTTTATTTATTTAATTTATTTCTGATTAGTTTCTCCAACCCTAAAACCTATACCTAGGGTTTTTTTTTATATCTGGATTGATCAAGTGATCTGATTAATTTTGGTCCTAAATGTAAACAAAAACAGGGGAGGCTAGAGCCCGTCGAAACCTATGTCAAGAAGAACAAACGCGGGTTGGGTGCTGACAGAATCAAGAGAACCACTCTGCATCCCCACAAAAATTCCACCTCCGAACACAATGATGCGAATAAGGTTAGCTCTTTTCTTCTTCTTTCTTCGACAAATATTTCCCACCTGAATGAATTGCAAAAGTCCTAATTATGATTAACTAAGAAACCTTGAAAAAAGTTAAAATCTAAGGTAACACATGATAAGATCATGACTTTACTTTGTACTTGTCTTGGGCCATGTTTGATGCTTAGAATTACCGTACACACATGGGAATTTTGTACCTAGCAAGGGTTGCCAATCTCCCAGTTTCCAATCTTGGTTATTTGGGAGAGTTTTTTATGTGGGAGAATATTAGAAAGATGCTTGTAACTTCTTCATCACCGGGCAAGTTTATCACAATTGTGAAGCTGTTATTGATTCTTCTTGCACTTTAATCTGGTCCATTATTGGGTTGGGTAAGAGGGGAGGGGGGGCTATTGTGGTAGCTCCTTTAATCTGTGAATGATATAAACTAAGTTATTGCATCTCTTCTCTGAACTAATGTTATAAGCCCAATATTATCTATGGCAGCCCAGGCTTTATGCAATGCAATGGCAACTCCCGTATTTGGCGTGTTCGTGCATGTTGTGCTTGGGTTGCATTGGGTAAATGTATAGAAGTACATAATCTAGAAAACTAACAATTTTGAAGGTGTAATTTTATGCTATACTCCATAATTTTGAATCAAAGGGAGGATGTTATCTCCCCGAGGGTGGTGATAAGCTGCCCCAACATATTAAGTGAGGCTATTACCCCTATTGATAAAAAAAGGTAGCATACTTATATCAAACTTCACTTATCTAGGGATGGATCCAACCCTTGGCTTCCCAAACATTTGTGGGAATTTGAGAAAAATCCTTTATAGTTTTTAGTATTTTCACGTCCTTAACAATTGCTTAGCCCCCTCCCACAAAAAAATCCTATTCTAGATTGGTCCCTGCATATATCTAATGTTAATTTTTATAAATTTCAATCCTGTATCTTTCCCCTCATACCAAACACAACATTATTGTGGTCCTTCATATATTCTTCTCCCTTGGCTCCCCAAACACAACCTTTCATTGCATAAACAGTGGATGCCTATTACCTCTTAAATAATGTGCGATATGCTTTTTAGCATCGCATCACTCCAGATAATGTAAATGTTATTAGGTGAGATATTAATGTTATCATTCTGGAACGATGTGAAGCAAGTCAATGAAGCATAGACACAAACATATTAAAATAGAAATCATAATTTCAATTCCCAAGTGTTTTCTGAAGCTCCAAAGATCGTATATTTCTTGGATGCCTGGCCACTGCTGTACTTCGCATTGTTATGATTAATATAAATTGGAAAATTAATTTTGTTATTTACCTTGTTTTCTTGCTTGTCACACTTTGCCATCTAAATTGCTTATTTGATTCAAATATTTAAATAAAATTTTGACTATGCCTGTTGTGGTCAGAAATTCAGGGAGTAAAAGAAGAGGGTTGGAGAGAAGATCTTACTGAAAATCAAGAGCACATAGTGCTATTTTTCACTGAAATAGAAACTCTGACTACAGAAAGAAATTCAGTCTGCAAGATGCGAGACTGCCCAGCTTGATAGCCGTAATACACTCGCTATTTCCCCCTCTACCTCCTCTCATTCCCACCCTTACATTTATTTTGCTCAAAGCCTCATCACCCTGCCCACCTTTAGAAGATATAGGGTTAATACTTCAAGTAGCTGTTATGCTATAGGCTATTTTGGTCTTCTAACTTTATGCTCTATTGCTTGGTCCTGTTTATATGCAATCCCCCCCCCCCCCCAAAAAAAAAAAAAAAAACATTTGCATGAAGGCTAAAGGAAAGCTCAATCAAATTCATTATGCATGTGGCCTTGTCTGAACTGGATAGTACTGTGATTTGCTTGATCAGGATTGTCTTAATCTGTATTTCAACTCCCTGAATAGTAATAATCTACTCAACCTAATTGGCATGATTATTATTGGTTAAGATAAAAAAAAAAAAAAAAAAAGATTTTTGTTAGCTGCTGTGTTCTTTCTATTCCAGGAAAGTTTGCCTTCCAAGAGTAAAACTAAAGCAGCCTCAAAAAGGATAAAGAAGATGCAGGAGAAAGAGAAACAGTTGCAGGAGAAGGAATTTGAACGGGCCTTCTTCAGGGAGTTTTGGCCTGATAATGTTTGACTCTGGAGCTTATCATTATCAATCATCGTTCTCCTCCTTCCTACTAAGAGTAGGTAGACACAGAAATCTGTACAGCAGCTCAAAGGCATTCTTCTCATTTTTGACGTACTTGTTCCATCCTTAGAGATGTTTGTAGTTTTGTTGTGTCAATTACTCGATATATAGTAGATTTTGCAGAATCCACATTGATGTAAAATAAATTTCCTTTTCTACTAAAATTGATGCCACTTATATTTATTTTGAGCTTATTTTGTTAGTCTTTAGTATGACAGCTTGCCACTTTGAGATTTTAGACCAAAAGCAAATTTGGCTTAGTAAGTTGTTATGTGGTAGTCTTGGCGGTATAAATCTTGTAAAGATCTATTTCCGTTCCGTGTGATTGCGTTCCATGTAACCAAGGTATAATATATTTCGGCATTGCCGTAGAACTGGAGTTAAAATGTGGCCAAGGAGATGTGTTCCTTGGTTTTGGCTACGCTTCATTCGTTGACAGAACTGGGACAGGGCGGACAGACCATGCAGAAATCTTTCGCTATCGGTTGTCAGAAGCAAAACATTATTGTTTTGACATATTATGAAATATAATTACAAAAATTTTAATTTTTTTTTTTTGATACAATAAGATACACTTAAACATATTTAAATAAAAAAAATGAGGATAAAAGTGGAGAAATTCTACCGTTTGAACTGTCCTTAAAGGATGCTACGATGCTTGAGGCCTTGAGTTGCTCCGGAGGGATATACATTTCTTTTTCTTTGATGAGTCCATGTGAAGGGGGACAACCAGCATTTTTTACCACTTAAAAGAAATATATATATATATATATATATGTATATATATATATATATTGCCATAAGTTTTGTGATTGAATAACTAATTTACATTGATCATTTTTTAATTATGGTCATAGAAATAACTTTTACATCATGTTGCTAAAAATCGGAAGCGAGGAACACTTGTGGTGCTTCCTTGGATTATTTATCAAAATATATTTTTTTAATTAAAATTATTTAAATATCGTTATTTTTTTATTTTTTTAAACTATTGATTTCATACTGTTAAGATCATATTTTAGTTTAATTAAAAAAAAAATTCACACTCTCTGAATGGGAAACTAAATTCGTACTCTTAGAGTATGAAATTGATTATGCACTCTTAAAGTACAAATTTACAGCCACCAGAACCCGTGGCTTCTGCTCACACTTTACATGACCAAGACAAGCATAATATATCCATTCCGGTATTCACAGCTTCTACCCACTTTTAATGATAAATGAAATATCAAATACACCCACTCCAATACTTAAATACACTTTAGTCCAAACGAAATACAAATAAAATCACCTCCAAATAAACAATACTAAAACAATCAAATATAAAAAAACCATAATGAATTAAGCATACTCCAAAACACCACTACCAAATACCGATATTGCAAATACCGATATTACAAATACCAACAACCAAACTCGAGAGTACAAGACAACAACAACAAAATACAACTAAACACAGTCAACAGAAACACCAACAACTCAAAACAAAATCAATTCAACCATGACCACTATCTAATGTAAATTAAAATACGTCACTTTTAAGAAACTGATAAGAAAATAATATAAATAAAAGTATTTATAAATGTTGAAATAATATAAGAAAGAAATCACGAGAAGAAAACAATAACAAATTTTTTTTATATAAAAATTGAAATCATTGATTACAAAATTTAAATATAATACATATAAAATGATAAATGTAAACTAAATATCACAAGGAGGTCGTTGAACAATGCATCACGATTGATGTCTGTTGGGAATACGAATTAGTTTACTAGGTGTAGGTGGAAGTATATCATATAATGATGCACTCTCATCAATTTGGGTTGGTGCACCCTTATCAAACTCGGGCAACAAACTTGGGTAATGCAACTGGAAGAAGATCATCTAAAACTCGAGAATGACGATGTCTCCACTCGTAAACACTAAGTCGTTGAAACTTATTGATATCGTCTATACACCCCGAAGTCAAAGTCGGATAGGAAAATAATAGAGGTATCTCCGTTGCTTCATCATAATCATCCGCAGCATCAGAGGTCGAAAGTATATCTATCGGTTCAGTAGCTCTCTATGTGGATGTCGAAGGACGGTACTTGCCAAATGGCACGTGCCCGAGAAACTGAAGTATATGTCATGATGCATCTTTGAAATGTCCAAATTTAAGATCCACTCATTTCTCAACAAGTATGTCCAATGCTAGTAAGTGCATGTTATCCAACTCATAGCACTGCACAAGATAAAATAAAAGAAATATTATATAAACTATAAAACAATATTAAATGGTAAAATTATCTTGACTTACGAGATACTCAATTTGAGTTGTTGTGGGTTTGTATCCGTAATGGTAACGATGTGCAGGACAAGCAATGTATAAATGTGTGATTTGACGACATCACGGTATATAGTCAAGTGCCGTCTTCGGCTCATTGAAAGTCTCATCACCCTCTACAATATGGTATCTATGGTTATCCCACAACACGATCTTCTTCATCAAGCATATTCTACTTATCATTACTTTCACCCTCTGATTTCTCAACAACAAATGCATCTGTAGAATTTGTCTCCTGCTCTTCATAGAGTATACTCGTACCACCCTTCTCATACTCATTAGTGATAGGATAGTTGATTTATGAAAACTAGCCAAAGCAATATCATTTGAAATAAATGTACCGTATTGTAGTCACTCATCTCCAATATTCCCACTTCTCAATATTTCTATGTAAGAACCTAAATTTCTCTCACCCCCAATATTGGCCATCACGTCAGGACAATTATCAGCCATCACGTCAACAGGTGCAGACACAATTGCTTCTCACTCTAAGAATAGTTCAACTACCGTCAAACTCTGGATATATTTGGGAAATGACACCACCTCCGGCAAGAATTTATCGTTTTTACACAATAAGAAATTGATTGGTCAGATCAGAGATGATATCTACATGCCATATTCAATTTGAATTGCCTATAATCAAACCTAGTTTTGTTATGCAACATTTTTGTAATCTCCTATCATCTAATAGTGTTATCAACCACGACACATTTTTGGACACACTATACCGATACTCATTTTTAACCCCACAAATTACACCTCTCAAATAAAGTACTAATCTCATACGATTGTCACTCATATTTCCTTTTTCCATCAATCACAACAATAATAAATATATTACTAGCAACTCAATCTTTAATAGAGTATCAATAACAAAGTATTAGCAACAACTATAATACAAATCCCATATGTTCTTTTTTTAATGCAACCAATATATGGCAACAAAGTATCAACAACGATATTCGATCAACAACAGAACAACAATAACAAAAACACCAAATGCAAATGTATTGCAATCAAAGCAAATATTATAATAAATTCTAGATTCATAGAGCATATAATAGTATAAAAAATTCGTATATCATTAGAATATTAAAACAATCCCTAGATTCACAGAGCATAAAAGAAACCCTAGAGTAGTAAAATATTAGAACAAAGCATATTGTAAATCTACATTCACAGAAAAAACCCAAGATTCAAACAATCAAATTATATAATAGCATAAAAAATTCATACGACATTAGAACAAACCTACAGATTCGTAGGAAATCCTAGAAAGCAAACCCTGAATTTACAAAAAAGTCCTAGAGAACACGATTCCAGTTTTGAATTTAGAATCAAGAATTGATCAATAGTTGTTTGAACCATAAACTATAGTTCAGTCTGGTCTAATTTCATGCTTTGGTTCAAATTATGGTCATGTCTAGTTTAGATCATCTTTTTATACATACAAAGAGTGTGTCTCCTTTATATTTTACTTTATTTTATTAGCAACTTTGTAAAAGTGAATTACAAAAATCTCCCCGATCTTAAATTCCATTTTTGTGATATTTCATAGTGCACTCTCAGCCCTGATTTGTGTATGCCCACACAATGAACACAATCAAAATTATATGGTTATCTTTTTTTATAAACTAGTATTCATTAATCACATTATAAATAACTAAATTCAGTTCGAATAAAGTTAAATATTTAAAGAATAAAATTCTTTGACATCTGATTTTATATACAAGATTTTAATTTGAGATCTGTTTAAAGGCACTAATGTCCGTAAACGTTATCAATTAGAGATCAGTGCCATATAAATTGTGTCATATATGTGCGTACGTATGTGCGCGCGTACGGGGGTGGATGTGGATGTGGATGTGGGTTTGTGCGGTTGTAACGCAAACATGAAAGTTGCCATTGAGAAGGCCAATGCCTAGAAAGTTGAATTCTCTCTCTCTCTCTCTCTCTCTCTCTCTCTCTCTCATACTCGATTAGCTAAGAATACTACTAATACTCTCATTTGGCACACAATTCAAACATTAAGACTTGCGTGTCTCATTCAAAAAAGAGGGTGGGGGGGATTTTGACCTTTTTGGATTTCTACACCGAAAAACACCAATTTGATGAAATCCATCGTTCATATATGATATATTCTAAATGTCATATTAAATAATTAAGAAAAATTAAATAAATCAAGGAAAACTTACTTGATTCCATTGAATCTAATGTCTGTTAAGATTCTTAATTTGATCTTTCAAATTAGTACGTATCCAATTATATAAGTAAATAAAATAATAATAGAAAGGAGAGTGGAAAAAGAAAGCAAGGGTGTTTGGAGAAATATTGGTTTGCTTGGAGGTGCAGAGAAAATGGTGGAAAAGAGCAGCCCGCGCGTCATGCTAGGGCCAATCTGGGGAGATAGGCAACCAACAGAATGAATTATCCTTTCGCCTTTTACTAAAGAATCATTGGGTTTGTTAAAAATATATAGTTTAGAAAACATATAAATGTGTTTCGGTTTATAGTTTTGTATTTAAAAAAGAAATTTTATTATGTGCCAATTGGATCATGAGCTGATTTTAATTCTTTTTTTTGGTGAGGAGGGCAAAAGGGCCACTACAAGCCTAAGTCCATATCTCTGGGAAAGCAAGACATTGGACTATTCTTGGACCTAAGGAATTTGACACCTAGAGCATCCTCTTGAAGCAGAGAGTTCATAGATAGAGGAGGAGAAGTAAACTCACGAACACCCGGGCTGCTACCGTGGCCAAGGGAAGCTAAGTGATCTGCACATCTGTTACCCTCCCTGAGCGTGTGGCGAATATCAGATACCTCCAACTCATTCAGAAGCAGCCGGCAGTCTTCAATGATCTCACGAAAGGGATGATCACTAGTCGCTCCCTCCATAAGAAGGTTAGTGACTGCCAAGGAGTTGACCTCTAGCTCGAAGTGATTGAGATTCAATTTTTGAGCTAGGAGGAGCTCCTCTCTAACTCCCCAGATTTCGGCCATGTTAACCGAACAAAAACCCACATTGATTGTGAAACCAACAATCCATTCGCCCCTATCATTCCTCAACAAACCTCCTGCAGCAGCATGCCCCTCAGTCGTTACCGATCTATCGGTATTGAGTTTGAGCCTATTGCTTGTAGGCGGAACCCAATTGATCCAATCCTTCTTGTTAGAAATCTCTTCTTATCGTTATCACTAGCTTTCTTAATCTCCTTGCTGAAGTTCAACGCCCACCTAGCCACCACAAAGCTTGGAATCTGCCCGCTGAGATAAATACGTTTGCATCAGGCCTTCCAAATGACCCAGACAGCTGCCGCAAACTTACTTCTATCGATGAAGAAAGTTTCTGATCTTAGCCCTTTCGAACCAATTGTGATCCAACCAGTCACGTCTGCAGCCCAGAAGCTATCCATACCCTCTATCCCGGGAAGAACCAAGCTCCAAACTTCTCTAGGCCCAACACAGTCCCTGAGACAATAAAGGATAGTCTCTTTCTCCTCTCTACAGAGAGTGCAATCCTCTTCTAAGGTGAAGTGTCTCCTCCTCCACTCCACATTTGTCATTATCTTTTTCTTAGCAACAAGTTAGAAAAAAAATTTAACTCTCTCTAGAGCTTTCATTCTCCAAACCCAAGACCAATCCTCCACTCCCAGAGTCCCTCCATTCTTTAGCGAGGACTAGTAACTATGAGTTGAAGCTACTGAGAAGCACCCATCTCCACTACCCGCCCAACAAAAATCATCTGCTGCCTTGATGTTTATGGGGATAATGATGCTTCTAATCTCTTCAATCTTATCCACCGGAAGGCAAGCACTGAGCTTGTCCAAGTCCCATTCTTTGCTGCTAGTAATAAAGTCTCTGACTTTAATTTTAGAAGGGATGTCAGTTGAGGGAGTGAGATGGTTGGTCATTAGTAGCTCCTTATTGCACCAAAGATCAGCCCAAAACCTAACTTTACTTCTGATGTGAACCCGTTAGGTATAAAAACCCTAAAACCCACGAACAAGTTAATTTAGCCCAAAAAATCTTCCCAAACGTATTATTTGAACCAGTTGAATTAAAGACCTCAACTCTTACTCTAAATGAGGAAGAACCTAAGGTATATGATGTTAGACCCGTTTCTTACTAGATCAAAAATCTTGGTATAAAGATGGAATGAATGACGCCACAATCTAGATAGAATGAATGACGTCACAATCTATATGGTTCGAAACCTAGATTGATAAGTCAAAAAATTAAACAAGACTTCTATCTTGAATAAGTTTAAAGTTCTCAAAAGAACAAGACCTGTGTGAAAAATCCTCACAATT
The DNA here is from genome assembly GCA_033439265.1 of Dillenia suffruticosa. NCBI lineage: Eukaryota > Viridiplantae > Streptophyta > Magnoliopsida > Dilleniales > Dilleniaceae > Dillenia > Dillenia suffruticosa. The sequence continues at coordinate 20,026,310 of JAVTVX010000024.1, read as the reverse complement.
TTATTAATTCTCTCTAAAGTGTTGTCTTTTACACAATGTATAATGGTCTATTTATAGCTTAAAGGTGAAAACTTAATTGGCAACTAAAAATTTAGTAACTCCCTAAACAATAAAGAATTAGAAAACTAAAACATAAGTTACAAAAAATAAAAATTAGGAAACTAAATAAATCAAACTATTTTGACAAAGTCTTGCTACTATTTTTTCTTTATTTTCGTCATCCCTTGGTTTTGGGTAGTTTTGGACCTTTTATTTTTCCAACTGGACTTGTACGAGCATAATTAAGACCCCTTTTGGTTTTTTATTTATTTGGGCCCCAATTTCTTGTTGTAAAGCCCCTGAATTAAGTTATTTAGTGTTTTTTTGAATCTTTTAACTCGAGCCTTTGTCATTCGTCCAACTGGGACTTGAGTTGGATCTCGTGAATTCCTTGTAATTTTGATGATCTCATCATTCCCCTCCTCTTGAGAAGGATTTGTCCTCAAATCGTCACCTACATCAAAAGAACTCAAGTCAGTAATATTGAAAGTAGCACTAACATGATACTCACCGGGTAAATCAAGTCTGTAAGCATTGTCGTTGATCTGTTCTAGCACTTGAAAATGACCATCTCCTCGGGGCAACAACTTGGAACGTCTCTATACCGGAAATCTTTCCTTCCGCATGTGTAAACAAACCCAATCACCGGGTTCAAAAATCAACTTGTGACGTCCCTTGTTAGCTTGCTTGATGTATTGTTCAGTTCTCCTCTCTATATTGAACCGTACTTTCTCGTGAAGTTGCTTCACAAATTCTGTTTTTTTCTTACCATTTAAATTCACTTGCTCAGAAATAGGTAAATGTAAGAAATCCAAAAGAGTTAAAGGATTAAAACCATAAACAATTTCAAACGGTGAGAATTTAGTAGTAGAGTGAACAGCACGATTATATGCAAACTCAACATGTGGCAAACATTCTTCCCAAATTTTAATATTTTTACTAATAACAACCCTCAACAAAGTGGATAAAGTTCTGTTGACTACTTTTGTTTGACCATCAGTTTGAGGATGACAAGTTGTTGAAAATAAAAGTTTTGTTCCTAACTTTCCCCATAATGTCTTTCAAAAGTAACTCAGAAACTTAGTATCCCGATCTGAAACGATTGTTCTAGGCATCCCATGTAACCTCACAATATCCCTAAAGAATAATTCCGCAATATGAGAAATATTGTCAGATTTATGACCAGGAATAAAATGAGCCATCTTAGAAAATCGATCTACAACTACAAAGATCGAATCTCGTCCATATTTATTCTTAGGTAAACCCAAAACAAAATCCATTGAAATGTCAATCCAAGGTGAACTAGGAATAGGTAGGGGTGTGTAAAGACCATTAGGTTGAACCTTAGATTTGGATTGTCTACAGGTAATATATCTACCACAAAATCTTTCAATATCTCGTTTCATGTGTGGCCAATAAAAGTGCTCTTGTAAAATTGTCATGGTTTTAGCAACTCCAAAATGTCCCATTAACCCTCCGCTATGAGATTCTTGAACTAACAACTCTCTCAATGAACAATTTGGCATGCACAACTTATTTTCTCTAAACCAAAAGTTCTCATGCCTATAGAATTTGCCCTCTGCAGATTTTTCACATGCACTATAAATTTCTCCAAAATTATAGTCATCATGATAAAGTTCTTTAATATGCTCAAAACCAAGAAATTTAGCATCAAGAGTAGAGATTAAGGCATACCTGCGTGAAAATGCATCCGCAACTACATTCTCCTTACCTTGTTTATATCGAATGACATAAGAAAAAGTTTTGATAAATTCCATCCATCGAGCATGTCTCTTATTCAGCTTATGTTGACTTTTCAAATGTTTCAAGGATTCATGATCCGTATGAATCATAAATTCTTTCGGCCACAAATAGTGTTGCCATGTCTCCAAAGCTCGAACCAAGGCGTACAATTCTTTGTCATAGGTAGGATAGTTAAGTGCAGCCCCACTTAACTTCTCACTAAAGTATGCAAGTGGTCTTTCATCCAGCATAAGAACAGCGCCTATACTGTTATGTTGTTGATGGCTTGGCAGTCAACACACATCCTCCATGTTCCATCTTTCTTAGGTACCAAAATCACCGGAACTGCACATGGACTCATACTTTCTCTCACATGCCCCTTTTTCATCAACTCTTCGACTTGTCTTTGAAGCTCCTTCGCCTCTTCTGGATTGCTTCTATATGTTGGACGATTTGGAATTGATGCACCGGGTATGAAATCAATTTGATGTTCAATCCCTCGGATAGGTGGCAAACCTTGGGGTAGATCTTCAAGAAACACATCTTCGAATTCCTGCAAAAGAGAAACAATAACACTCGGCAAAGAAGGGTTAAGTTGGTCAGTGTTTAAAAGGAATTCCTTGTACATAAGTACAATCATTGGCCGTCTTGAGAGCATCGCTCGCTTCATCTCACTTGTTTTGGCATAGAAATTCTTTTGTTTTCTCTCAGATTTTACCTCATTGGCCGAACTTTTCTCTCTTTTCTCTTTCTCACCAAATTCGGCCTTTCTCTCTTCTTTTCTCTCTTTTTTTTCTTCTCTCAACCCATTTTGATCTTTTTGTTTCCATTGCTCACTCAATTTTTGTAACCTCACTCGGTCTTCATAGACTTGCTTTGGTGTTATCGGAATTAGAGTGATTTTTCGTTGGTTGAATATGAATGAATATTTGTTGGTGAAGCCGTCATGTTGCACATGTCGATCAAATTGCCAAGGCCTTCCTAACAAAATATGCCCAGCCTGCATTGGCATCACATCACATAACACCTCATCTTCATATTTCCCAATCCGGAATGATACAACAACTTGTTTTGTAACCCTCACTTCTCTACTATCATTCAACCATTGTAGCTTGTATGGTGGAGAATGTTTAATGGTTGACAAATTCAGCTTTTCCACTAAAGTTTTACTTGCAACATTAGTAAAACTACCACCGTCAATGATCAAAATGTATACATTGTCGTTCACATGGCAACTAGTGTGAAAGATATTCTCCCGTTGTACTTCTTTTTCATCTCCTCTGGCTTGTAAGCTTAAGGCTCGACATGTTACTAGCGTTAACATCTCACCATGTTCAGCCCCATACTCCTCAGCTCTGATGGGGACGTCTTCTAATGGAGGCAAACAATCAATGTCACCTTCATCTTCAGACTCGATTGTACCATTTTCCCGAATCACCATAACTCGCTTGTTTGGACATTGGCTAGCTATATGTCCTCTTCCCTGATACCTGAAGCATTTAATCTCACTAGATCGAGTTAAAGTAGGGGTTGACTTACTTTGAGAAGTCGTGATGGAGATAGCTGGTTTATGTTCAGGCTTAACTCTGGAGATGGCTGAATTTTCTTCTTTCTTCCGATAGCTCATTCTCCAAGATGTTGCATTCAGAATCTGTGGTGTTGGTTTTGGTCGTATGTTACCTCTCTTGAGTTGCCTTTCAACCTTGATTGCCATATGTACTAAATCCTCCAACTCCACATAATGGTGAAGCTCGATCATGTTGCCAATTTCTCGATTTAAACCATTTAAAAATCTAGCTATCGTCGCCTCTCTATCTTCTTCTACATTAGCTCAAATCATAGTCATTTCCATCTCTTTGTAATACTCATCTACGCTTCGATTACCTTGGTGGAGACTCTGCAACTTGAGATATAAATCCCTATAGTAATGACTCGGCACAAATCGTTGTCTCATCACCCTCTTCATCTCACTCCAAGTTTCAATGGGTCGATCCCCATTCCGTCGTCTATTGATACACAACTGATCCCACCATACAATTGCATAATCAGTAAACTCAATAACAGCAAGTTTAACCTTCTTTAATTCAGAATAGCTGTGACAATCAAAAACTAAATCAATCTTCTTTTCCCACTCAAGATATGTTTCGGGATCACTTTTACCTTGAAACGACGGAATTTTCATCTTGATACTACCTAAGTTGTTGTCTACAGGATTATTAACTTCTCTATTTCGACCAAGTCTCCTATGACTACCCACTGATAACCTATCAAACTCCTCTTCTAACCCATCCCCTTCAAACTCATCCACAATTTCAGTTTCTCTTTGATGAAACCTATCCTTCCTGGACGGGGCTGGCACTATTGATGGTTGCCCCCTTTGCGACCCCTCTTCCACCTTATCCAACCTTTCATGTATAAGATCTAACTCCCTCTTCATCATCCGTCTCATCTCCCCCGTAAATGCTTGTAGTTGTAGATTCGACCCAACCTGTGGTTGAACCTCCTCACTTATGTTATCTTTTTGATTTTGAGTCATGATTGGAATCTGCAAGATAATGTTAGAATAAAATAGGAAAGAAACTCATCACACTTTCTTACGTATTTCACTCAAAAATAATGATTCACTCAAATCCACTCGTGTTTCACTCTATGTATTTGGCTTTTATTTTTAATGAATTCTCTCTTGTCTTTTACCACTCTACTGCACTTAGTCAAGTTCTTTATTGAACTCGAGAACTCAACTCAAAAATAATTGTCTTGTAAAATTCAATGACTTATATAGAAGAAAGTAGTAAATTTAAAAAAAAAAATTTCTAAATTAGAAAGTAAACAATTAAGGAATGAGATAAATAAGGAAGGTGAACAAATAAACAAGTAGTTCATGAAAGGAGAATTATCAATTTTGCAAAATTTGAAAACTGTCATTTTTTTTCACGGCCTCTTCTTTTTTTTTTTCACGACCTCTTTTTTTTTGTGGGTCTTTTTTTTTTGCCGTTCTTCTCTTTTTTGGGAATATGACAGCACAAAAATAAAGAATAAGCATACCAAAAAATAAGAAATAAACCAACGAATGAAGAGTTTTCAGATACAAAAAAAGAAAAAAAATTAAATAAGAATAATTCGAAGGAAAAAAAAAACATGAATTGGCTCTGATACCAACTGATGTGAACCCGTTAGGTATAAAAACCCTAGAACCCACGAACTAGTTAATTTAGTCCAAAAAATCTTCTCAACGAATTATTTGAACCGGTTAAATTAAAAATCTCAACCCTTGCCCTAAATGAGGAAGAACCTAAGGTATATGACCTTAGACCCGTTTCTCACTAGATCAAGAACCTTGGTATAAAGATGGAATGAATGACGCCACAATCTAGATGGTTCGAAACCTAGATTGATCAGTCAAAGAACTAAACAAGACTCCTATCTTGAATAAGTTTAAAGTTCTCAAAAGAACAAAACCTGTATGAAGAATCGTCACAATTTTATTAATTCTCTCCAAAGTGTTGTTTTTTACACAATGTATAATGGTCTATTTATAGTTTAAAGGTAAAAACTTAATTGGCAACTAAAAATTTAGTAATTTCCTAAACAATAAAGAATTAGGAAAATAAAACATAAGTTACAAAAAATAAAAATTAGGAAACTAAATAAATCAAACTATTTTGACCAAGTCTTGCTGCTATTTTTTCTTTATTTTCGTCCTTCCTTGGTTTTGGGTAGTTTTGGGTATTTTATTCTTCCAACTGGACTTGTATAAGCATAATTAAGGTCCCTTTTGGTTCTTTATTTATTTGGGCTCCAATTTCTTGTTGTAAAGCCCCCTGAATTAAGTTATTCAGTACTTTTTTGAATTTTTTAACTCGGGCCTTTGTCACTGGCCCAATTGGGACTTGAGTTGGATCTCGTGAATTCCTTGTAATTTTGATGATCTCATCAACTTCCGTCTCCGATCTTCCGTCTCATACCTTTAATAAGGAGGTCCCTACTTCTGATGATGCCTCTCCAAACCACCGAAGCACCAGCTTTGTGTCTGTGATTTAGCATCAGCAGGTCTCCATCCTTCAGATATTTGCTCCTAACTACCCTGCACCAAAGGCTGTCATCTCTTTTAATGAGGATCCAACCCAACTTGGCCATGAGGACCAGATTGGAGTCCCTCGTTCTTCTCAAATCCAACCCTCCATCCTTCTTGGAGGCACAGACTCTATCCCAACTAACAAGATGAACTTTCCTTCTGTCTCTTGTCCATCCCCAAAGAAAGTCTCTGTTAAGCTGATCAAGCTTTTTGCAGATGGTCTCAGGGAGCCAAGAAGTTTGCATCACGAAGATAGGTAGGGCTGCATTGACGGCTTGTATCAAAACCTTCCTCCCTGCCGCTTTAAGAGACTTAGCTTTCCAAGATGCAAGCTTGTTCTGGACCCTCTCCACTAGAAAGCCGAAAGTATTCTTATCCACTCTACCATGGATCACAGGGGTTCCAAGATAGCTACCAAGGTCTGCCGTCAAAATGAACTTACTGATAGCGACAAGGGAGTCCTTCATGGTCCAAGACACCTTAGGGGGGAGCCACAACTTGGACTTGCTGGGGTTAATAACCAACCCACTTTCCATAGCAAAGTCCTTTAAGCATGCAAGGATGTTGCTCATGTTCAGATGATCCGCCTTGGAGAACAACAGCAGATCAACCACGAAGAAGAGATGGGAAATAGCCGGGCCTCTCTTGATGATTTTAATTGGCTGCCACGCTCCTCTACTCACCCTATCCTGAATCATGTAGGCCAAGCGCTCCATCACAAGAATAAATAGGTAGGGGGAGAGAGGATCCCCCTGCCTTAAACCCATACCAGCTTTGAACGGGGGCAGAGCTTCACCATTCCAGAGCAGCAAAGTGGTCCCCGCCGAGACAGTGAACATGATGAGCTTGATCAAGACTAGAGGGAGATTGAGATCGAAAAGAACTCTCCCTAAATACTCCCAACTGACACAATCGTAGGCTTTCCTCAGGTCGATCTTAAGGACCATAGATTGATTCTTACTTTTGGAAGTTCTCACAGAGTGGATGACTTCTTGAGCAATAATAGTGTTACTAACCGTCCCCCTGCCTGGTAGGAAACTGCATTGATGGTCTCCCGCAATGTTCATCAATAACGGCCTCAGTCTCTACACGATAACCTTAGAGAGGATTTTGTAAGAAACATTTAAAAGGCTGATTAGCCTAAAATCATTCATGTGCTCAGGATGAGACTGTTTGGGGATAAGGACCAGAGAGGCTTTTGCAAGAGTGGGGTAGAAATAACCATCTCTGAACGCCTTTCTAATGAAATTGCAGAGGGAGTTCTTAACCATGCTCCACTGTTGCTGAAGGAAAATAGCTTGGACACCATCAGGGCCTGGGGCCTTCAAGCCTTTCATAGAGAAGAGAGCAGTTCTAACCTCCTTATCCTCGACTCTCCTGATCAAACTGGACTTGTCTTCTTCCTGAATCTTTTTGTACCACCTGAAATATCTGTCGCTTGGAGGCTCAACTCTCTTGCCTTCATAGAGGTTCAAAAAGAAATCAACTGCCAACTTCTGAAGTTTTTGCTGGTCGAAGCACCACTCACTGTCCACTTTCAAAGCAGCGATCCTATTCTTGTTTCTTTTGACTTTGGTTTGCAGATGGAAGAACTTTGTATTTCTATCACCCTTAGTGATCCAGTCAATTCTAGACTTTTGCAGCCAGAGTAATTCTTCTTGTTCCAGAGTAAGATGGTACTCACTCAACAACTGTCCCTCTAATTCTGGGAGAAAAATAGAATGACAATAGCTTCTAGACTTCTATATGCCTCTGATTCTTCTTTGGAGTTCTCTCTTTCTTTTGAAAATGTTATCAAAAACTTCCTTATTCCAAACCTTAAGCTCTCTACTAGCATTCTCTATGGATTGAAGAAGGCAGGTGTCCCCCACATCCCAAGCCTCCTGAAAAACTTTCTTGAACTTAGGATGGGTAAGCCAAGCGGCTTCCTACCTAAACGGTCTCTTTTCCTTCTTGGGCGGGCTAGTAAGACTGGTCATGAGCATCACTGGGGAATGGTCACCATAAATTCGCGGAAGATTCATAACTCGCATATCTGGGAAATGCAGAATGGCCTGCTGGTTAGCAAGAACTCTGTCCAGCTTCTGCTGAAGAATGACCCTTCCATTATTGAACTTCGACCAGGTAAACTTAGGACCAACAACATCAAGACCAGACAAATTGCAGTTATCCCACCAGCTCTGCACCCTCGAAAATCTGTTCCAAGACTTGACTTTTCTACTGCTAGTTTCATTGGCACTGCAGATGTCATTTAAGTCTCCTAGAACAAACCATCGATTGGACCCAAGGGTAATATGATTAACTTCTGTCTCTGGGTAATGTGGGCACACACATAAATCATATGCTATATATGTGAGAGGAATCCGATTTATGCAATGCCCATCGACATAATGTAACACATATGCAAGCGTGATGGGAATCAAAGAGTAACAAAACAAAAAACAAAAAAAGAGAGAGAAGAAATTACCGAGGAGAGAAGTTCTTGTCGTAGAAGGAGAAGGAGAAACAGATCAGCAGCAAAGAGAGCTTGTTCTAGTTGCGGGTTGGCTAGATTTCGTTTGTTGAGAAGGAAAGGCAGCACCAAAGCGGTGGAGAAGGATGGTCACGGTTTGCTAGGGTTTCATCGCGGAGAAGGGTGGTCACGGTTTGCTAGGGTTTCCTCGCGAAGAAGGGCAGCAGCAACAGAGAAAGGAAGCAAAATAATTTCACAGTTTGGGTTTGGGGTTCTGATTCGATGATTTCACATTTTGAGAGTGCAAAATCAATTTTGCATTTTGTAAGTATGAATTCTGGTTTGCACTCATAGAGTGAAAAATCAATATCGCACTCTATCGGTGTGTATTCTGTTCGCACTTATAGAGTGTGAAATCTTCAATTTTTTTTAACAAAAAAAATTTAATAATTTAAAAAATGATTTTTCACTCTGAGAGTGTGAAATGAATAGTTTGAAAAACAAAAAATAATAATAATAGTTAAATAATTTTAATTAAAAAAATAATATTTTGATAAATAACCTGTGCTTCCCCCCTACCACCCCCTTGCCATCGCTCCTGCAGGTGTGGATACAGGGTACTTGTACGTGCTTCTACTTGAGTGACTTGATTTGGGGATTACAAAGGCACAAAAGCAGTAAACAGTATAGAAATTTTCCGAGTGTCAAATGATAACGACGTACTTGAACTGGACCAGTAGTAAAAATTTTGCTGCTGTGCGACTGTGATCACTGGGGCAAAAAGTAAACTGATTATCACCTAAAGCGTTAAAGCTCAATTAATTAAGTATTTGATGCTGTAATAATGCATTTATAAAAAACAATGAAAGACCAAAATTAGCAAAATTGATGAATTCTAGTCTCATTATTTGAAAAACTCTATTCCGTGTTGCTGTGTCTGCTCATAAATATTGCTCATTTCTGCTCTCTGTGTGCTCGGTAGGCCCACAAGGTGACCGGTATGAGTTTTGAAAATGGAAAAATAAACATAAAAAAAATCAACCCTAAATTGAATTCCATGTCTATTTAAACTCGATTGTTTGTTTTCGAATGTCAAGTATCTAAAAATAAATAAATAAATATTGCACTGCCTGCGGTTTCGGAGCCCAAACTTACACTGCGAGTTAGAAAAACTAGCTTCAGCTCAAACCCCAAAATAACTCAGGACGGGTCAAGCTCAACCAATCCAAGTGGTGCCGCTGCTTCCTTTGCAAGCCTAGTGATCACAAGGTCCATCAATCGCCCCTGCACACTCTTTCCCACACTATCTTCCTTTTGAGGCTTGATTTTCATCCGAAACTACTTAAATTTTCAAGGACTTGTGACAGGAAAAGTTAAGCAAGAATGACGAGCCAAAAATAAATTTGACAGTGAAGCTAGGCCTCATAGCAATTTTGTAATGCAAAAATTAATGACTTGGAAAGGAGAGGTCAACATGCAGAAATGGATTCAGCCACATGTTTGATTGGCCAATGAAAAAAATTAATAAGCCACCAATTTCGGGTGAATGTTGAAAGGAACTTCATAACTGTACAACATCCTAGAAACCTAAGACCATATTAATTGTGGTGCCTATGAAATTGAAAAAACGAATACCTAGCAACTTCCACGGAAGGATTTTGTGTTCAGCATTAGTCATTTCCTTTTCTTAACATCTGGTTTAATTATGTGAACAGGAGCTGCAGGAATTCTGATCCACCATTCCCTTATCCTTCTTAGCCACCTGTTACTGCTATCCTTCCTCAATGGCATCTCCCTTGTAAATGCCTCCAAAAATATCGCCAGGACCAGGTATCGAAATGGCAAAAATGCAAACACTGCTGCCATGACAACCAACACGAGAGCAATTGTGTCTGTAGCCTGTGAGAGTAAAAGACATTCAAGTCTCGCAATAATAAAACAAGTGCAGAAATTATCTTATTGTATCTCCTTAATGCAATATACAGCACAAAACAAAACAATCAACCCCTCTACCACATAATGAAGCCAAGATTTGAGACTTGCACAAAGAGAGCAGTGCAACAAAGCAAGAGGACTCAATCAAAAGTCATGTTTGGATCATGATATTCTGACTCCAGAAGCCACCATTACCAACTTCAACATTTACTGTTCCCGGTTTTCTCTTAATATTAAACTTGTTTGATTGGGAAAATCATATAAATTTTGAAATATCAATCTGAACCTATTATTAAAAAAAAGGGAAAACATTTTCCAGATAAGGTCTGCAAATCCCCCAATTTTCTTCTATTGATTTTCCCAATCTGAATTACTTTCTTTATTTCTCCCAGTTAAGCATAGAAATAACATATTTATTAACCCCTCTGGAATAATACCCAACCCAAGATGAGATCAATTCTCTCACAAATCATTTATTTTGTGCTTCTTCGCTTCTCTCCCCATTTTCATTTCAACAAACTCAGTTGTAGCTCAAAGAAGCACAAGAAGCATGCAATATACTTAGACAATATGAGCAAGTCAAAGACCTCAGGGAGCACCGCAAATATCAAAGCTCTCATCTTCAGAAGAGTTATATTTCCAGCTTGTATTAATGCTTCAATTTGGGCTAAGCCAGCCTGTAACATCAGCAGTTGCTCCACTGCATTCCGATTGGGAGGAAGTACAACTCTGAAGGCTTCTATTGGTTGCACATTATTGAAAAGCCTCTGCCAAATCATGAGCAGTGAAAGAAGCATAAAAATTGATGGCAGTATAAACTTAATCCAGCCTCTGCACATCAAGAATAATAAACTTGTCAATTTCTATTATAAGCTTTTGCAATACGGCCCTCTTTTTTAAGAATAAACAATCAAAGATACCAAAAGTGGACCCAATTAAGAGAGAGAGAGAGAGAGAGAGAGAGAGAGAGAGAGAGAACAAAGGGATAGAAATCAGGTCCTGGCTTTGATAACAAATAATGTAGAATGACAAGAAAATAGAGAACAAGATAGGGAAGGGAGAGAGAGAAACCAGAGGAGAGATAGAAACCGATGGGGCGGGAGAAACCCGCCCCCCAGGGGGGCGGGTGAAATTAAAGATTTTAACATATACACTTTTAGCAGCATTTATGAAAAAAAGGGCTAAAGTCATAGAAATTTGCTGGTAAAAGTCTTAAAAATGTCATTGAAATCTTTTAAAATGTTTTTATGTTCCCCAGAAATTATAATATCCTCCCCCTCCAACCCCTGCCCCTACATGTATCCCCCCCCCCCCAAAGATAAATTTCTAGCTTCATTTCTCACAAAGGGGGAGAAGAAGAGAGACGATGGAGGGAAGATAGAGTAATTCGATACTGATGATCAATTCGTTATTCAGAACATCAAACGCAGTGAATCCTAATGCTCAAATATATAGACAATGCCCTAAAACAAATGAATAGAATTACATCAAACTACTTTGAGAAATTAGAAATAAACTAATAACAAAACTAATCCATAACTCTAAATACTAAGCCTTCCACCGAATCTTGCATCAAATTCTGATTTTGTAACTCTCACGCAACAACTAATAGAACTAGAAATCATCAGATTACCTTCATAAAAAGTGAGTCAAGCAACCAACATAGATAATATAAAGAATATAACAAATTTGTGAATTGTATAGAAAAATCAGTTGAAAAACACAAAGTTGAAAGAATGATTTCAATCCAATTGTCAATAATAATCACCAAGCACATCACAAAATGATTTAGCAAAGAACACCTGTGGCAATCATAGATTCTGGGGTGCCACACTTTTCATATTGAGGCAACTTCATTAACAGATGCAAACAATTGACACTACCATAACTACCCCCCCCCCAACAGCAAAAGTAACATCACTTTTAAGTAAGTGTAGCTGTTTGATACATAATTGTTCTCAATGTTATTTATCCCGCACATCATGGTTGAAAGTTCGAGTAGTTTTGAGTAAAGTTTCACAGATATTTATCAATAAACTCACAAACAGAAATATGAGACAGACATGAATGAATGCAGGTGCTGCTTGAAATAGAATCACATATCCAACAAAACTATCCGTGTACTGCATACCTTGCAAGGTATCAGACTTCATTTCTCTACTCGTACCTCGTACCAAACAACACAATCTAGAACACTTTCGACCAAAGTTGGCAAGACCAGGCTTAAGCCAGCAAGGCAAAATTAAGAAACAATTTGTAAATGCTAGTCCAGACTCGCCTATGTGTATCCATAATTACCCATTATATTGGCTCATGCTGCTAGAGCAAGAAAGTATCAAGTTACCTGTGGATTACGTAGCATGTCACCAATAAAAATACTGAAGATTTTGGTGGATCTTCCCAGGATGCCAAATATTGAAGACGGCTAACTGCTTGAATAGCTGGAAAAAGTAACCCCTGAAAAGAAAAATAGATGGCAAAAATTAAAAAAAAAATTTATTCTTTACATTTGAAAAAAAAAAAAACAAAAGAAAAATAAAACCTAAATGAAAAGCCCCCCAACCATGATAGACCAGTAAGAAGAAAAGGTTCGGCAAAGTAAATTGCCCAAAGACTTGCATATGTGCAAGCTAGGCTAAGGATATGTAATGAATATGCTGCCAGAATAATTAAAATAGCAAATATAATTTGCTCTTATTTATTACCTAAACAGTGACCTTTATCTGTCTGGCAAGATAGTTATATATGTAAACATCATATTTTACCCTTAGAACAGCAAGGTTTGTATCAATTCCTTCCACTTTCACTTGGTCCACAGTTGCCTGTGCAGCTGCAGCCCTTCCTGTATCACATTTTAACTGTTTAACTGCCATTTCTAAAGGATTTGTCTCCCCAACACAAAAATCTCCAAATGAGATTAATGAGTCAGTCTCCATATCTTCTCCTTTACCCAAAATAAATCCAAATCTGATGAGTGTCAAATATGAAAACGGAGAAAGCATCACTCGCTGTTTTGCATATGCTAATTGCGGAGAGTCATGTTTGACACCCTTGGCACTTAAAAGTGCCAAACGGCTAGATAGATTTTCCAAGATAACATCTCCACCAGGAAGACTTTCAGCCAAGTTAAAAGCAAGTAGAGTCTTGTAGTGCGATGAGCAAAAATTAAATGCCTCTCTCACTGCACGATATCGAAAAATGCCCATAATTGCTCTTGCAAGTGCTTCAGATTGTTGAGAATCTTTAAGATTGTACTTTCTGATGAATTTATGAACATGCAAGATCTCGAGACAAATATCCAACCAGTAATCCCTCCGTGAATTGCCCTTGAACTCGGGAAACTCCAGGAATACAGGCTCTTCTCTGTGAATTATTGCTAGTAGAGATTATAATCTTACACAATCAGATCATGAAAGAAATAAAAAACCATTGTCAAGGAAGCACCTACATAGAAATTGATTTGTACATTACTGCTTTATCAAAGAGACGAGCACCCAGTGGTCCCGTTAATTCTGGCTTTATAACTTGCTTCGTGTCCAATGAAAGTTCATATCTGACAGCTTTGTCATACAAGGCAACTCCCAAGGACTCAAAGTAGAGGGCATAATTAGTCAATGTCAATCGCCCTGCTCCAAACAGAACCCCACTCATTATTAATGAGGGAAGTGATGCAAAAGCCCCATACCTTTGAACATGAGATCTAAGAGTAATCAAAAGCATATAATTAACCCTAACAGTTGTGAAGAATAATTAATCCTAGATAAACTAAGAAAATTAGAAGCAAGAAAGCTGAGAGCTCCCAAAAATAATTTACTCATTTGCAGCCAATAATGTAATTTGCCCTTGGATAAACTTGAACAGGTCATAACTAGGACAAACAAGTGCTATGGACATCAAGAATGAATACCTAAAGTATCGATTATTTTCAAGGGGGCATTACTCACCAGGCCATGCACCAACACCAATGTGTTGCAGAACTGGTTTTGTTGGAACTGTTCCATCAGTGTCTAGGATGATCTCTCCCTCAGCAAGCTGAAGGTTGGAAACTGCAGCAGACCCACATGCCTGTTTTGCAGCTTTAATGACCCTAAAAGGATAATAAGTTAACAAAAAGGCCACAGGACCATTAAAACTACATAAAAGATCACAAGCCCTCGAAAACATAGCTATAGCACCCCCTTCCTTTCAAGTGAAATATGATGGAGTAATGGGAAATAACAGAAAACAAAGAGGAGCCAAGGATATTATGGGGGAATAACAGAAAACAAAGAGAAGCTAAGGATATTACTGTGATGCATTTGCTTTCTCGTGTCTGGGAGTGCCTTTAAAATAAAAGGTCAGACCATATTAGTCACATTATACAATTGGAAGCACAAAACATCAATCACGAAACCTGTCTTTGCTAGCTAGGAAAGAAAGATTGAATAGGGAAGTATCCCTAATCTATAACTCTTCCCATAAGCCATTGCCCAATGAACAATAGAATAGAGATGCACATATACCTAACTGATGAATTTTATAGACTTGCAATTGTCATTGCAGAATTCGAATCCAGCCCATTCCAATGGAGGCCATACTTAGCCTTTGTAATCTCAAGGTATTTGCTTTCAGGGAGATCTGAGTAGCCATTTCCCAACCAACACAATGCTCTTGGGCACTAAATTATCAAGACTCAAACTTCCGTCATGCTTCATACTCTCACCTGGTTGGCACCACAGGGAATCCCCTAAATTCTCTCCAACTGATCAACAACTCTAGGAAAAAGATAGTACCTCTATGTACCTGAATTCAGTGTATGGTAACTACTCTTGACTAAACCTCCCATAGTGCTTTCTCCAATAGCATGCAGAGGCTATTAACAGCTAGATAACTGGTCTTTGGTTAACCGCATGTGAGCCTTTCAACTCCAACTCTCATGTCTTTCAAGGGTGTCCCGAACCGACCTCCAAATTCCAACAAGTCCTTTTGAATTTTTAGAGCAAGAAGCGGAACTGGCTACAAGAGGCTATAAACCTAGATAAGCATTATACAGCCTCTACACTAAAAAGAGCCATGCTCCAACCATCCGGTCACTTTGAGACTTTAAAAATTATGAGTAGTAAAAATTAGGAGTCTTGGATTTCACCAAAAGGCACACAAAGATGGTAAATAGGCCATTAACCTTCACTATACCATATTCTCAAGGAAATCTCATCAAGAATCTCAACAGCCTATTAATAGTAAAAGCATGGAATAAGTCCACTTAAGTCTTTATGGTTTAACGGATCGACACCAAACCTCCATGTGGTTTCAAAACTGCCACTTTACTCTCTTGTTATTGGAATTTCAACCACTCCCCCCCAGCATGATTTGCTCCGTTAGGGTTTTCAATCAAGTTTGACATGTGCAAATCACGTGGACTTGAAGTGAGAAACATTCGACTATTTTGAGAGAGAGGGTGAGAGAAAGAAAGAGGGGAAGAAAAAGAAGAGAGAATGTAGAATCCAATAAATCTTGAAAATGACATGAACTTGAGAGAAGAACTCGAGAAATTTAAGAATTTAAATGAAGAAATTGAAGTTTTAGGGCAAGAATTCATTGATGTGAGACAATATGATAAAAACACTCACCATTCATCACCAAATGTTCAAATATTCACAGAATTGCTGCTATAGGTACCTATTCAGTGGTTGTTTAAATTTTAGCAGCACTTCCGGGCATTTTCTAGAAATGGCGCTACAAGTTGTACATATTTCTGGGCATCTGGTACCCAATTTAAGAAATTGAGAGGAGGGAGAGAGAAATTTCTCCATGGATGACAATGATGATAATGGTTTTTTCCCCCTTGGATATCAAAATAGTCACATGACTTGCAAATGCCAAACATAACTGCAAAACTCTAACAGAGCAAATCATAGGGGGAAAATTGGTATCAGAGGGGGCAAAGTGGCAAAATTGCAAGCATGTGAAGTGGCAATTTTGAAACCAACAGGGGATTAGTGACAATCTGTTAAACAACCCCCTGGGGGGGGGTTTAAGTGGACTTAACCCCGAAAACATTACTCTTGGACAAGTTGATCTTAATAGAAATCCTCATAAGCATCCTCAAAAAAACAACAACACTATAAAGAACCCCTAGCCTCTCCTTTGGAAACAGAATGGCATTTGTTGCAAATTGAAAAGAAAACCAAAATATCATCAGAACCCACTCCAACCCAGAAAACACCCTTTTTCAATGCCCTACAGCTAACCTTCGAATAAAGTGAACCACAAGGGCGAATAAAGGACTACCTTGCTTTATCGCCCTCAGAAGATTTAAGCTATGCTTTAGATCACCTATAAAAATCACAGTAAATACTGCCTGGACACCTATCCATCCACCTCCTCCATCTGTCATTAAGCCTTTCGCTTCCACTCTTTCAAAGACAGCCCAACTCCCCCTATCGTAGGCTTTCTTAAATCCAATTTACCATCCCCCACCTCCTCTTAACATTCTCCACAACCTTGTATACTGTTAGAGTTCTCAACCAAAATTTATCAACCTTCCTCAAAAGCACTTTGATTGATTGAGACAATATTGATCAGAACTTCAATAAGCTGATTCTTTAGGGCCTTAGCCAAGATTCTATAGACAGTAGTAGCAAAACTATTGGGCCTTTTTTAATCAGTCTTGACCACTCCTTAGTGTTGATTTTTAGGGGGATATCTTGTTTTAAATGCATTTCTTTACAATTTTTTTCCCTCTTGGATAGGGGTCATGTGGAAGATGAAACACATAGGAAAAACCACAAATGAAATGTTACTACCCATTTCTGAGAACTCTTATATATACATGCATGATCTGTAAGTTAAAGACACCAAATGCAGGGGATATCATGCTGACATAATACAAGAAATGATGAGAGGGCTCTCTAAATAAGAAACCCCATGTAAAATGGACCAGATGTAAAATTGCAATCTATGCAAATAAAGCCAAGACCTCAAGAAAAGGTTACAGTTAGAGAAGAAGCAGCATACTTATCAAGGCTTCGAATGTACTTGTCATATATGAGAAAATGTAAGCGATTGGAGGATGTGCTTGTGAGGGAATCAAAAAGATTATGGACGGTGATTATATCAGCAACAGCAGTACAAATAGGAGCTATTCGTGCAAAAGCCTCCATCCCCACAGTTTTCCGTTCATCAACCTGATGAAGGAGAGAAAAAAAAAAAGTACATAAGGAGCCAACACTAAGCATTAAACTAACCCTTCTAAGCCATAAGATAATGGATTATACCTATGAATAGTGCTATAAACCCAAGAAATTCAACAATTTATAGGAAAATAAACAAAAGCAAATGTATTAAGGACAACCTGTACAGCCATATTCGTGGAGCTTGAGTAAAATAGTGACCACCCATCATCATCATCACAGTTGCTACTTGGAGAATCCTATGATAGAAGAAAAACTAACGCAACCATGTCAAGTCAACTAGGTGCCACATAAAAACGTTCATAAGTAACTATGATGGCTGTCTTACTTTAGAAATTTGTTCACCATCAACATCACGGCCCTCCCATGCAATCATCAAGTCAAATGTCAGACGGATGAATTCTTTGTCACTCAAATAATCTGGACGCCCAGTGATCAGAGGAAGTGCTTGGCATGAGCAGAATTCTAGAAAGTTTCTAGCATAGAGTGAAGTTTGCTTTGCTGTATTGGGAAGCTCCATGTCAAAGCGATGCTGTAAATCCTCAATGGAAATTTTTAGGATCCTGTAATTGCATTCGGAAAAGTATTGAAAATTAATCAATGGAAAAGTAATTCTTCTTCGGACTTCTTTTAAACTTTATTTCCATATGAGCATCTGAGAGTTATGAACAAGCATAATCAGAAGTTAATATAAACTTGTTCAGATGGACTGGGTCATGATCTTGGGTCTATTTTGTGATAGAAGAAACTCAACAGAACAACAAATCCTAAAGAACAAAAAATACAAAATTTTCCCCTTTAATACCTTCTTAGCATGCTCTTCTCAAATCCATTTCTTAGGAGGGAATCTACACAGCATGTGTCATGGTCCAGTTTATGCCTTTTTCCTTGCCCTTGTTATTGCATAATGTGATTAACTTCTGCATTTCACAAGGTTCGTCCACTAAAAATAAATAATTGGTAGAAACATATCTAGAGAATCCTCCAACTCTGTGGGATGGTTAGTACCATGCACAATTTTAAATTATTTACATGCAATTCTTTCTGCACACACATGGTCCAGAATCCAAGTGCCCCTTTCTTTCCATTCTACTGAACCTTTTGAGAGCTTATGGTTCAAGACAAGATACAGTCTTTTGCTTGGTCCAATGTGCTTAGCTAAGAGACAGAGTAACATGTTTTCTCAAAGACTAAACAAGGTGTTGTCTCCAAATATTTGTACGTGTTATTGGAAATGTGTGACAAGGGACCTCCTCCTTTTATATTGCACAGTTACTTGGAGTCAAATAGTCACTTGAAGATCTCAAGGGAGAGATGCATTTACTTGAAGATTTCATTTCAAAGGTCTAAGTACCCTTAGGGATGGTCTCCTCAAGATCTCTAAGGAAATGTTAGCTTCTCGCCTGAAATTTTTATTTTAACATTTCAAAGGATTATTTCAAAATCCACAATTATGGCAATTCTTTGAATTTGATTAAAAAGAAATGCTCAGGTCTTCAGACTTTAATAAATCTTTGTCATATAGAAGATTTTTCTTAGTGTCTTCACATTTTTCAGCGACCGGTACTTACTCTTTCCAAGACAGTAAAGGAAAAGGTGAATTCAATGTTTTTGCCTTCACATAGGTTATTCCTTTTTTCTTTTCTTGGAAGATGTCTTATCTTCCTTCATAAATCCTTTTGTTTTCGTTTTCTGATAAAATCTCTTTCCTTCTATACCCAAAAAGAAGCATCGGAGAAATCGAAACTTAATCATTCTCCATACTGAAATATCCTTCATACAAAATGTGAACAATTAAAAGCAAATTTCTAGGAGTAGGTTATTGCTTAGTGGCTGAAACACCAACATTAAAACTAAGGCTACTCTCTATGGGCATTCTAAAATAAGACAAACTCTTCCAGGAAGATTTCCTGATGAATCCCAATTATGGGATACAAATCAAAAGACAATTCCTTAGACTCTTTCCTCCATGGATGTCGTCTTCAATGAAAGATCATGGTCTCAGATATCTGCTTTTGGGATAAAAGAGTGAATCCATTTATCACAAATGGAAAGATGTGGATGTGGAATCATCACATGAGCAAAGAAAAAGCATGAAAAGACTAAAGTGTACAGATTGCCAATCTCCATTGGAGATCAATCAAAGAACTCTTAAAAGCACCCAACTCGTGAAACCATAAAGTGGATCTTTTATCCCATAAGAGATTATTTCTTTCTTTCTTTTTTGATAGAAAAAGAGATTTGTCTTAGAGATAAGAAAGAATGTAAAATGACTCCAAGGATAAGAATCAGGTAGGAGTTGAGATAGCAAGGAGTAGAAAGTTTTTGGAAGATTAAACCTTCCTTCGATTACTGGCTCCAAGGAGCATTACAGTAGTAGAAATAAAGAATAAAAGAAAACTCAGTCTCTCTTTAGAGCAGACTGCCCACACTTCTCAGAAGCTAACTATTCTTTCCATGCCTTTCCCGCTAGCCTTCATATTCTATTTATAGCCTAAGTTTCTCTTCTAACCACCCAATATTCTTCTAACAGCAGACTGTTACATCCCTAGCATCTTCTAACAATTTTTGTGCCTCTGCCTTCTGCGTTGATAGACTATCATTCCATTTGGGTTGGTTATCTGTCTTTCAGCAGCCAGTTCATCCTCCATCTGGACTGAAGATGCCACATCTTCGTCCAGCTGGCCTTTTGCAATTTGTTCTCTAACATTACCCCCTGCTGAAACTTCAGCCTTGGCCTCAAGGCTGCAATTGGGAAACTGCCCTTTAAAGTCCGAAAGATCAAGCCATGTTGCATCTTGCTTAGTTCCATTCTTCCAACGAATAAGCAGCTGTTTTAGAGCTCGACCACCTTTTGTAACTACTCTCTCATTTAGTATCTCGGCTGGTTCACACAAACTTTCTTCATTCTCAAGAGTATGAGGTAGTGATGACTTGAGTATATGGTCTCCAATCATCTTCTTTAGCTGTGAAACATGGAAGACCTGGTGTATACGAGACCCTTCCGGCAGTAGCAATTTGAAGGCCACTTCTA
This sequence comes from Dillenia suffruticosa, assembly GCA_033439265.1. Taxonomy (NCBI): domain Eukaryota; kingdom Viridiplantae; phylum Streptophyta; class Magnoliopsida; order Dilleniales; family Dilleniaceae; genus Dillenia; species Dillenia suffruticosa. The sequence goes on along the minus strand of JAVTVX010000024.1, from coordinate 20,005,860 downwards.
TTTTCTGCACAATAGCAAAGGGACCATAATACTTGGCAGACAGCTTAGCCTTGCTTCTATTGCGGATGGAGATTTGTTTGTATGGCCTTAATTTTAAGAAAACTAAGTCTCCCACATTGAATTGCACGGCTCCGATGAGCATTGGCAAATTTCACCATTTGCCGCTGTGCCTTTTGGAGGTTATGATGGAGTTGTTTCAGAACTTCGTCTCGGTCCAAGAGCTGTCTGGCCACTGCTTCCACATGCGTTTCTCCCGGAAGAAACCTGTGTATTTTGGGAAGGACTCTTCCATACATCGCTTGGAAAGAAGTCATTCCTGTGGAGGTATGGAAGTTGTATTATAGTTGAATTTGGCCCATGACAACCAAGTGTACCATCCCTTTGGTTGTTCCGAAGCAAAACAGCGAAGGTATGTTTCATGGCCTTTGTTCAACACTTCTGTCTGTCCGTCCGTTTCCAGATGATAAGCACTACTCAATTTCAGATTAGTGCCTTGTAAACGGAACAAGTCGGCCCAAAATCTATTAAGGAATATAGGATCACGGTCACTAACAATGGAACTAGGTAGTCCATGTAGACAGATCACTTCCTTAACAAACACTTCAGCCACTATCTTTGCTGTGTAGGGGTGCTTCAAGCCAATAAAATGTCCATACTTTGACAATCTATCAACCACCACTAATATGCAATCCTTTCCATGTGATTGAGGAGTCTATTGATAAAATCCATCGAAATATCCTCCCAAACCACCGTTGGGATTGGCAAAGGCTGCAAAAGTCCCGCTGGGGTTCTCGCCTCATACTTCTGACGTTGACAAACTAAGCATGCTGCCACAAAGGATAGAACGGATTTCATCATTCTTTTCCAATATAAGTTTGCAGCCAATCGTTTGTAGGTTTTCAGGGTGCCCTTGTGTCCTGCACCCGGTGTCTCATGGAATTCCGCTAATAGAGTAGAGATCCAGCTCGAGGTGTCAGGAATTACAACTCAATTTTTGTGCAGCAATGTGTCATTTCCATCGAGTATGGTGGTCTATAGTGAGGATCCTTCTACAGTAATTGTTTAAGTGCAGACAACTCTTTATCCTTAGTGATCTCTTCCTCAATTTGTTTCCAATCGCTCCACAGCTGCCATGTTAATGCTGAACAGGCTGCTCCCTCCCGCAGACGAGAGAGAGAATCTGCTACCTTGTTGGAGTTTCCTGGTTTGTACAGCACCTTAAAATCATAGCCCAGCAACTTAGAAACCCATTGTTGCTGTGCAGGTGTTGAAATTTTCTGCTCCAATAGGAACTTTAAACTCTTTTGGTCTGTTTTCACTCCAAAATGGTGCCCTATGAGGTATGGTCGCCAATGCTGAACGGCTAAGACAAGAGCCATCAACTCCTTCTCATATGCTGATTTTGAGAGGGATTTTTCAGAAAGGCCTTTACTAAAAAAAGCTATGGGTCTCCCATTTTGTAGTAGGACAGCTCCTATTCCTCTCCCTGAAGCATCGCATTCAACTGTAAATAATTGAGTGAAGTCCAACATTGCCAACACTGGGGCGTGAGTTATTGCTGCTTGTAAAGCCTCAAAAGATCGATTGGCTTCCATGGTCCACACAAACTTGTGTTGTCCTTTTCTCGGTAAATCCGTGAGAGACCTAGCTATTTTCCCATAGTCTCGAATAAATTGTCTATAGTAACCGGTTAAGCCTACGGACATCTTTTGTAGTGTGGGGAATTGGCCAATTTAGGATGCAGTCTATTTTTCCCGAATCCATTTTTATTCCATCCGAAAAGATTACGTGGCCTAAGTATTCAATGTCTTGCTGTCCAAATTGACACTTCTTTTTATTTGCCACTAATGAATTCGCGGCCAAAGTATGTAGGGCCATCTCCAAGTGCCTCAAATGTTCCTTCCATGTGCGGCTATAAACAAGAATATCATCGAAGAAGACCAAAATAACCTTTCAAAGGTAAGGACGGAAAACATTGTTCATTGTTGCTTGAAAGGTGGAGGGAGCATTCATTAGTCCAAATGGCATCACAATAAACTCGTAACGGCCTAAATGTGTTCAAAACACTGTTTTAGGAATGTCGGAATCTGTGACTCGGATTTGGTGATAACCGGATTGTAAGTCCAATTTGGAGAAGTAATGGGCGCTGTGTAACTCGTCAAGTAGTTCATAAACCACCGGAATGGGATATTTATCTGGAATTGTTGCCTTATTCAGCTCCCTAAAATCGACACAAAAGCGCCAACTTCCATCTTTTTTTCAGACAAGGAGCACCGGACTAGAGAAAGGGCTGGAGCTCGGTCGAATGATGCCTGTAGTCAACATGTGTGCCACCAGCTTCTCAATCTTGTTTTTTTCTTCATAACTATATCGGTAAGGTCGGCTACTAACAGGGTAAGGTCGGCTACTAACAGGGCCACATTCTGGACGTAAAGGGATTCGGTGATCAGTTATTCTACAGGGAGAAAGCTGAGAGTCCTCCAAAAATACCTACGCAAACTTTGAGAGAAGGGACCGCAGATTTTCTTGCTTGTCGGAGGGCAGGGGTCTGCCCAAGGAGCTCTGCACATTCTGCAGATCTTTTTCTATGTTAGCCTCCCATAACCAGACTCCAAATTCTACTGCAGTGAGCTTCTTTGATGTATACAAGGAAGAGGAGGTTTGAACTAATGCAGGGTCTCCAACCAAGCACACATTCCTGCTTTGCCACCGGAACTTCATGGACATTGTCTGCCAATTCACCCTTACTTCGCCTAATGTTTCCAACCAAGAAACTCCTAGGATGGCATCAACTCCCCCCAATGGAAACAAGAAACAATCAGCTGTAATGATAATACTCTCCAACTTTATTTGAATAGCAGGACATACACCTGAGGAGACTACCTGTCTGCCATCTCCTAGCTGTACCCAAAAAGGGTCCGTGGACTGCACTACTAATCCCATTCGTTTGGCCGTAGAATCAACTATAAAGTTATGGCTAGCACCACTATCTGCCATGATTAACAAATTTTCCTCCCCAGAAGATCTCATAAGTTTCAGTCTTAGGGTGAGAAATACCTCCTACAGAGAACATCGGAAGCTCCAATGCGGCAAGAGAAACATCAGGTTGATGCCCCAGATCCTCTGCAGTAGTGTCTTCGCTTGCGGCTTCATCATTTGAGGGAACCTCATCCTCACCCAGAATGATCGCGCGCAGGGTTTTGTTAGGGCAGTTGTGAAGAGGATGGTAGGGTTGTTTGCATTTGAAACACAACCCTTTTGTGCGTAAGTCCGAGATCCCATGGTGGGATATTTGGCGTGAGTGGCGATTGGGAAACAGAGAGGTTTGTAGAGGAGGGAGAGAAGGAGATGGTTGTTGTTGGTGAAGGTTGTTGCAGAGGGAAGATGGGTTGAATGAGATTTGGTTTTGGGTCGTGGTTTTCGGGTGGAGATAAGTGTCGGATCCTCCAAGGGTCGGGTTGGACCCGCCCCATTTCCGTGACCCAAGAGGAGAGTGGGCTCCGTCACCTTTACCCGGTAGGACGCCGGTTATAAAATAACCATTCTCTCGCTCAACCTCCCGAGCCAACTTCATTGTCTGAAAGAGGGAGAGAGCTTCGTGTGATCGTATTCGCACGCAGATCCGTCTTTTAGCCCGTTTAGGAAGAGTCCCAGGTGGATCGAAGGATTCAAGCCCTTGATAAGAGCTACATGGGCAACGAACTCATCAATATAGGCGTCGACAGTGTCTGTCTGTGTCATGGAAGCTAGGGATTCGAAAGGATTTGCTGATAGTCCTCCCCCGAAGTGATCGAAGAGTTCAGATGTGAGTTCGGACCAGGAAATCGATGGGTTTTGAGCAAGAAGCCACTGGGCCCAGTGGAGTGTTGGGCCATCGATGGAGATCATGGCCATCGCAACCTTCGATTCATCGGAGATGTGATTAATGGAGAAGAACTGCTATGCTCGTCCGACCCAAGCAGCGGGATTGTGACCATCGAAGCAAGGTAAATCGATTCGGCGCAGCACAAAAGGTAAGTCTTCTTGAGATGGAAATTTTGAGTGTAGGTGTTGCTGATGGGTTCCCAGGATGGGAATGAACCCTATCTGAAGGGAAGGGCCTCTTGGAACGCCATGGATTGTGGGAGCAGAGGAACCCGCTTCTTCGCGGGCGTCGTGTTTGTCGCGTAGTAGTGCCGCTACTGAGTCCTCCAAGGAGTCGAGTTTGTCCAGCCTAGTTCGATGAATAGTCATCTCTTCGACTAGTGTCGAGACATTCTTTCCCAATTCGGCAATGCTTTTCTCGATGGATTCAAGTTTTGTATCTATTCGAGTGTGAGTTATGAAAGAAAGGAGGGGTTTCTGAGGGAGACAGTCGACTGACAAGGGAGAGAAAAAGGAAAGAACAAAGAGAAAAGAGTGGGAAGAAGGCGGCAGTGTCGAACCAATTGTTAGGAGTTGAGATAGCAAGGAGTAGAAAATTTTTGGAAGATTAAACCTTCCTTTGATTACCGGCTCTAAGAAGCATTACAGTAGCAAAAATAAAGAATAAAAGAAAACTCAGTCTCTCTCTAGAGCAGACTACCCACACTTCTCAGATGCTAACTATTCTTCCCATGCCTTTCCCGCTAGTCTTCATATTCTATTTATAGCCTAAGTCTCTCTTCTAACCACCGAATATTCTTCTAACAGCAGACTGTTACATCCCTAACATATTCTAACAATTTTTGTGCCTCTGCCTTTTGCGGTGATAGACTATCATTCCATTTGGATTGGTTATCTGTCTTTCAGCAGCCAGTTCATCCTCCATCTGGACAGAAGATGCCACATCTTCGTCCAGTTGGCCTTCTGCAATTTCTTCTCTAACAGAATCCCTTAGGAGTGACAAAGAATTAAAATGCAAAAAGTTAAACTGAAAAAAGAAATAACACAATGCTCTCTAATTTCTCTTAAACTCTTCAAAACTACAAACATAAACCCGAGAGGCATGAGCCCACAAAGAAGCATCACAAAAAAAAAAAAAAGAATCTAATTCCAAAGAAGAGAGGGATCAATATTCTGATTTTTGAAAATTATGGCACTACTTTCTCTCCAAATACACTAAGGAATAGCTAGAAATGCACATTTCCAAAACCAATGAGGATCTTTCTTCCCTCCAAACTCCTAAACTTTGTGAGACGCAAATCAGGGAGGTCCCTAGGACTTACCTAGTCATTGCCACACACAGAAATTAAGCAATTCCATATCTTTCATGTAGCAGAACAAGCAAAAACAAATGATCTACTCTCCAAACATATGAAGCACATGACACATACACTTGGGAGATAGCCAGGATTTGGATTTGGAAAAGACAACAGGCTAAGTCACACTCTTCCTTTGTTTGGTTTCCTTACTTTGATAGCAATGGAAAAGGTAATAACATATTACAAGCCATGAAAATTTGAATTTTAAAATATGGACATCCATTTCTATCCACAAACCCCAAATCACTTGTTTCTTGGGGCCATATACATCCTTGATATTCAGAATGAATATAAGTTGCATCAATTTAAGATTTCTATTTATTCAGAAGTTTAGATATGGTGTAAAGCAGTTACCTGGACATATCAACAAATCTGGACATTGGAACAGTAAAGCTGCAGCTTCTTTAGGAGTTCCAAATGCTTGGGCTAAGGTTAGCAGTATTATTTGTTTAAATATGTAGAACGTCATAAATATTTGATCATTCCAAAGAAGGTCTTCGAAGGTTTACAATGAGGTTTGGGAGATGAGACAAGGACTGTTTATCATCTTCTTGTAGAAGATTATACAACAAAATGCTCATGACACTCTAATTTCTCCTCTTTAAAAGATTAAAACTTAATTCAACTAAGATTGATGTGTTTCAGCCAGAAGAATGGAGTGCAGCTGATAAACATGTTTGTTCCTTCACCTTTTGGATGCGTGGGATCTCTGCTCAAGACATGACTTATTTATTTATGGATGGGGGACATTTATGGATGGGGGACAAATATGAGCATTATGCAAAATTTCATCAATTTGGATCCACATGCAGTGGAAAGGAATGAAGATTTGCAAATTTGAACAAGCTATATTCGTCAAGTGAGGTTGAAAAACCTGAATAACTACCTAGTTGAGTCTACAACTTTTTTGTCAGAAATACCAAGTTCATTCTCTCTTCAAAATTTTACAACAGGTTGGCCAAAACTTAAGGAAGGGTTCGATATTGGGAATCAAAGAATGTTAGCTTTGCTTCCAAAATAAGAGTTTAATGTTTTCTTCTATGAATAATGCCAATTTGGGTATAAAAAACCTAATCAATTTAATGATAATTGAAATTTAGTTAAGAAATGAAATTCTCGTAGATGAAGGTTGTTGGGGCTGAACTCGTTAGTAGCGACATGGGATAGAGAGAGGAGGTTGCTGTAGGGTTCTTGGATCTGCTTTTCATTTCTTTACTTTGTGTAAGGGTATTCTATCCGACCACAATTTATCTAGCACTGCATTACAAGTAGCTCACAAATGACACATATGGCAGGAGAAAAGTGGAATAAAGAATCATCGCCTTGAAATTTCACCCCCTTAAAGAGTTTTGTAAACAAATTTTCCTCCATAATTTTTCATAGGGAGTAAAAGTTTACTCCCAAAGTGGGGTTAAGTGGTATGCTAAAGTTTGGGTGGGTGTAGAAAGGGGAGAAAAGGGAAAGATCTTAAGCCCCTAAAAAATTTTTGTGATTTTCATCTACCAAACCCAAATTAATTTAGGACACCAGAGGACTAGAATTCTATTCTAGCAGATGAATCAACTCTCTCTCTCTCTCTCTCTCTCTCTCTCCATCATCCACTCCTTTAGCCTTTCCAAGGACACCTTTCTCAAATTCTTTTTCCCTAATTTCTCCTCCTCCCCTTTTACAAGTCGTATCTCACCAAATAAAGTTCAGATTCAACGCTGTCATCGTTGCCACCAATCTCCTAAACCATGACTGCAATCCTCTGCAATCCTCTGCAATCCTGTTGTCGATCAGATGAAGTTGGAACCGGTAGTTGGGCTGGATTGTTGTCATCATCGACATCAATGTACAATGATGACAATGTTTGCCAGGAGCACCAATGCGCATGATTAGAGTCACCATCTGAAAATTTTTAATTGGTTCTAGACTGCAAACCCCTTAACTATATCAAAATTCCATTCTTTTTTTCTTGTATGTCCCTAATTTTCCAAGACACACCAAATCTCTAACTTAAATAGTTTACTCGTTTTGGGTTTAAGGTTTGGTGTCTGAAGTTCGGCATGTAATTATATTTGCTCCCTTTAATTGATCCCATCAAGGTTTTGGAAGAATATACTTGTTCATCTCCAGATAAGTTTGTGTTCTATTTAGATGGTTGTATTATTAGGATTGCAGACAGACCTCTCCCTCCCCCTTTTATGGGATGAACAAGATGCTTGTTCACAGCACAGGTATAACGATGCAATTATCAAGGGCACGATCTACCACTGAGTTAAAAGCCTGTCTTGTGGGCCTCCCCGATAAGTCCTGCTATGCCAAAAGCAAGAGAAACCCCATTCCTCTCTTTCTCTTTTTATTGCTCCCTATAATTTTGAAGTAATATCTAGTACTCAATGTTTGCCTCTTTTACTGCTAGTGGTGGTTTCTGACTTTGCTTCAGACTTTTCATGTCCATTTTTGGTTATATGCTGCTTGAATGAAATTGATTTAGCTGCAAGTTCTTCACATTCTTTACCTACTGTGTACGTACACATGAGAGAGACAGAGAAATCATATGAGATTTGTCCTCCTAGTCTGTTTTGTTATACCAAGACAAAAGTGTAGGGCTTTAAAATTTATCCCTTTATTCACTACTTCAATTGTACACGTTGAAACAGGAGATATTGTATGGGTAACCTTTACCACTGGACATGTTACCCTTGTATTTATTCACCCTCAAACTGGCTGCTCGTGATCAAGTTATAGAGAAACATAGAATTGACAGCAAGGAGTTTCACCAACAATATATAGAGAACCCATTAGAGTTTATTAACTTAATTTATTTCTCTTTACTATTGCGCTGAACAAAAACGAGAGCTTAATTCAGAGGGACATTTCCCTATGGTTGTTTTTGATTGCTCAAAAAGTGCAAGCCCTTTAGTGTTGGTTTTCCAGCAGTCCATCTAATACTAGATTGGAAAATTTGTTCATTTTCTAGTTCGGGCATTCAATCTACTCAACAAAATAAATACTTTTCCTGCGAGCAATCGTAACCCGGAGCCATAGATAAATAAGAAAATTCCCAATTTGTCACTTGAGCATGCAACGCATGAGCAGAGTATAATGAATCTCACATCAAACATCAACATTGAAAGCGTTTCTCAGAAGTCGATGGATAATGAGAAATTACTTGGAACAGCGAGCGACGACGGAGTTGGCGAAGGGAGAAAGGTAAGGAATGTGGCTATTCCTGGGAGTGTCGCCATCGTCGGAAACCCCTGAGTCATCGGCGGAGGACCTTCCACGACGTCGGTGGAATAGAGACTTGAAGGAATTACGTATGTGACGGCTTTCCACGAAATTCTCTAGCAATCCTTTTCTGTTCTCCATTCGAATCAAATCAATTGAAAGCCCTAATTTTTAAGGCAAAAGCAGATTGGAACAAAATCCTTTCTCTCCCTTCTCCTACACCGATGCCCTAATTTCCATTTGAATTATCAGCAATCGAGCCCTAGATCAACCAACTCACTTCCATGCACCCATCCCCTCCAATCTCACGCCCCTCCTGGGTAGCGTCACGTGGCATTTCAAATTTTTATGCGAAGATTTTAAAATATCTCAAAATATATTGTTAGCCCATCGGTTTCATTGCAATTATAGATATCATATTCACTTACTTGGGAAATAAAATTTGTTCTTGCGGTTTTTCTCTCATGATATTTACTTATTTCTCTATGTTTAAAGACGGAAAAAGGGAGAAGACAAAGAAAATCACCAAAAAAAATTAGGAAAAATATAAATCTTTTATATTTTATATAATTTAATTTAAAATTTTTTTCCCTTTTATCCTTAATTATAACTTATTTTAAAATTTTAGTAGATAAAATTTGTCAAATACACTTAAAGGGTAAAAATTTTAGGAAATAGTATTGGCGTTGTTTCTATCTTTATTACGGATATCTTAATTTTGATATTTTAAATACTTATATCCTTATTTTAGCAAGCTTTGTAAGTTATAAGAGGACAATATAGCTATCAATGAGATTCAACTCAAATGACACCAATCTCTCTCTCCTTTATAATAGGTTTAGATTCAAGTCGCACTGTGAATAAAAAAAAAGAATAATATAGCTAAAAATAAAATCAATATAGTAACATGGTGCAAAGAAGTAATAATAAAAAATAGAAATTTAGAAAAATAAATCTATTATCATAAATAAAAGAATAAAAAGCTTAACAACAACTAATAAGTTCAAAATAATCTACGCTATATTTTAAAATATCCATCTATAAAAATTTTATTTTAAATTTTCAAGACAAAATATAATTTAACTTTGATCTACAAGAACTATAATCATAATTCGAGATAATAGTTTAACTCTGTATCATATCTATCGTAAAATCAACAATTGAACCATCGATCGGTATTCCGTTCATGAGCCTTGCTCATGGTAATATTAACGATGGCGCACTTACGATGACATTCTTTTAAAATTATTTTAACAGTTTTTAAAATGTTTATAGTTATCAATTTTGTTTTAAATTTTGAAGACCGAAATATATGCAAAAGTTGTTTCCTAACTGGAAAGGACCATTGGATCCTCCGATTTTAAGACATCCAATGTCGTACTGACTCTTCACTGCGAATCTCGTAACAGTAATCTTGTTACCACATTGAAAATAAGAAAGTAATGAAGAAACTACAGTAATTTAGTAAAAATTAAGACAGCATGATTAATTTTGATATGCTTATGGTTTAGTCAGCTCTACCATGACAGATTTTATGCGTCTATATGTTATGCAGACAAAATGTTACAATTGAAAAATAAAGTATGTACAAAAAAAATAAATAAGTAAATAACAGCTTGAATCAAAAAAAAATTAATGAACTTGTTTAATTTCAAACTTGTCCAAAATGAATATGCGGAGTTAGTGAAAGCGGAGATATATATTTTTGGTTATATAGAGATTTAAATTCTATAACATAAAATTAAAAGAAAAGATTGTGATCACTAAACTGTCTCTTTAAAACAAAACCCCGATGTATGATTGTAGTATTAGCAAGGGAAGCCTAGCCTTTATTCTTCCTTTAAACATGACCCAAGCCCACTCATAAAACCCATGTGACCTGAAAAGAAAACTATGGCCCAACACTCGAGTCCACAAAAATAGAACAAACCATTTGATATGATCAACTCTCCCTTCCCCCACATGATGCATGCGTGGCATAAAGATTAATGCTCATTAAGTTTGTGTTCCTTAGATTATAATTTAATGGTCATTATTTCTTATAAGATTAGATAGTAAAATAATCGATAATCGATAACAAAGAGGAAAACCCAGAACAAATAAATGTCCCACTCGGTACAGTAGTATCTTCCTTTCTCTCAATTCTCAATTCTCTCACTTTCTCTCGGCTTCAGACATGCCAAAGAAAGAAAAAAAAATTGTCTCTTATCTCATTAAATTCTTATATTATCTCATTAATTAATAAACTCATTCTTTACTTTCATTTTTATTCACTCTCTCTCTACCATTTTAATTAATAAACCAACATGGGTTTTGCTCTTCAAATAATATTTTTGTGTTATTATTTTCTTTTAATACATACGATATGAAATAAAATATAATAACGTAAAAAAATCCATATAAACGAGAGGATAAAGATTTAATTGTTGTTGCTATATTATTTTCTTTTAGAATTTTAGATGGAACTGTGTTAATAAAATAATAATAATTTCAAAATAATTTTAATTGGGAAAGTACTTAATTTGTATTTGTATTATATACTCCATTTGTCTTAGTTATGCATAAATCTCTCAAACTAATATAATATTAGAATTAGAAAACTATCTTTTATCCTTATTCTTTTATGACTTATTCCCAATTGGGAGGTGTTCCTATGTGCTGCAAAATTACCAACAAAAGGAGTAGTAGAAATTAACCTAAAGAGAGGCAAGTACGGGACAAGGCGCAAAACAGGATCGTAGGAGGAGAAAAGTGCAAAAAAGCTATCATATCCCGTTGGATTTGAGGGCCCTCCAAATTGCGTATTCCAGCTAAACCATTTGTTGGACAATTATGCCTAAAAACACTATCCTCCTACCCGCCAAGTACAATCAAACAAAACAGTATATTACCATACAATGCCGTGTCCGGGAGGACCACTTTCAAGTCCCCTCCCCCGACCCAATGCAAGCCCTTATGTGGGTCCGAAACCAAGGCGATTTGTCCCTCCCCCTTTTGGCTTCGCCTATCTATATTCAAAATCATACCGTTACTAATTAGGTATGAATTATTGTTGAACCTTTTTCAAGGGAGAGTTCTCATAACATAGTTTTTTTCATTCTTAAAATTTAAATTTGAATTTTGATTAAGGAAGTTAACATTCTTCTATTAAACCGACTGTTATCGATACCATTTTTCCGTTTCATGATTACATAAGGAAGGAAATTCAGAATAGGAAGCGCCAAGTATTATGATTAACTAAGCCATATAGTCACATTAACCCTACTTATAGGTATTAATGCAAACCAAATAAATTCTATGGCAACCTAATGTCTATTGAACTAATGTTATGCTTTCACTTTCATTATTTCACATAATACCTTAAACTGAGAAATTCATAACCAAACAATCGTGAACATTAAGCACAAACATAATAAATTAACCCAACATTCGCTCCATCTGCCCAACGCAATCAATACATAACAACTCATATGGAAAACCAAAGACTACATCCAAATCCTAGGCAAGAAATAAAAAAAAAAAATATGGAGAAAGAAGAAAACAATATATATATTATATCAACAAATCTAACATACATTGACTTTTACACAAAGATTTATAAAATTTACGCAAAGACAATGGAGGGAAATCACCCTTCATGAACCTTTGCCGGATTTCTCCAAACTTCAGCCTCCTTGGTTGGATCTTCAAAAGCCCCCTTTACCCTCTTTGCATGTTTTTAGGATTTAAGCTAAGTATCTGAAATTTTCTTTGTAGTTTTGCATTAATAATCTTATAGAATAATGATGTAACTTATTTTTGTTATAAATTATCGTTTACATTTGATATGAGTCGGAATGGGTTTTTAATAGATAATTTTTTTTGATATTTAGTTTTGTTATATATATGACTCGAATCCAAAACTTTATTTAAGAAATGCTAATAGACCAATTAGACACGAGTAGAGAAATGATGTATTTTATTATTAGAAATGATGTATTTTATTATTCTTGTGATGGGTTTCATATATTTCACTTTTTAGTTCTTCCATATCAATCTTTTAACACATTTTTTTCTTTCTTTTTTCTTTTTTTTTTTGACACTAAAAAGCCAGCAAGAGCTTGTACGACACCAACACTGCAGTCTTTAGACTATAAATCTAACTTGTAATAATTTTTATGACGTAATATTTCCCTGGACAAATAAGTAGATTAAGTGATAATGGGAATGACCATTTGAGATATTCGAAACCCATAGTGGACAAAATGATCCAAGGAAATGTCTTTGATGTTGCAAAATTAATTTTTTATTAAGAATAATCTGAATTTTCTCTTTCCATTATTGATGCTCTTTTGAATTTTATTTCAGCCTTCAATCTTTTATATTAACAAAGATTGTATGCTATTCCCATGGTTTTTATTAGACAAAGATACTCATATAACTAAGTAAAACCGACTAAAACAGCTTTTATTTGGGTTTACTTTTGTCTTTCTTTTTCTCTCTTTTTTCTCGGTCTTTGTTAGAAGCGAATCTACGTCTAAGAGAAAGAGAGAGAAGAGAGAGAAAGATAAACAGAGGAAGGTAAAGGTCTTTTTTCATCACCGACAAAAACACAGAGAAGAAAAGAGAGAGAGAGAGAGATAAAGGCAAATTGAAACAAAGATATTTTGGTCGATCAAAATCAAAATATGTAATATAATCTTTTTCAAACAAAAAGAATGATAATTCAATGTGCTATCAAATATAGAAATTAATTTTCATTCTATAAAGGTTTCTTATCTTTTACGACGCTTATTTATTTGTCTATGGGTATTGAAGGATGTTTTGTAAATTTTATGAATATTAATATTTATCAAGTTTTTTCCTACCAAAATCATTAGTCATTAATCTTTGATCACAAACTATTCTACTTCATGAAAAATAATGACCATCGAATGATGACTCTATCTTCACAAACACATAAAGGAAAAATTGCACCCACGTCAATGGAGAAAAGAAATTTCCAACTATAATTAATTTTTGATAATAACCGTTTCATTATTGCCAAATCTGAAAATCCAAATTTAGTATCAAAAAAGGCCGCTTGATGGGTTTGGGGTTCCCTGTTGACACTAAAAATAATAAGTTAGAGGAGAGTGAATAGATTATTAAACTGTTTTAGCTAATTTTTAAATTATTAAAAAACGAAGACCTATTATAATTTGTTCAACAAGAAAAAGGATTTAGAAGGATATTGACACACATAATTTATAGTGATTCTACCTTCTTGATATACATCCACTCTTAATCTTTACCTAGATTTTTAAATCCACTATTCTATCAATTTATAAACTAATTCTCAAGATACTAGTGAATCATACAAGTATTTTTCAAATACTTTCACTTGCTTTTCACAAGAGTAAGTAAAACTTAAACTAATCTCTCTCTCTTGTCAACACTCAAGCCCTAGATCACGAATGCAACTATTTTGATCTTTTTACAGTAGATAGAGAGTAAAAACAACAAGCAGATAGCAATTTTGGTTTTTAGACAATGCTAACAATAGTACAAGATGTTTATGAAAAATAGAGTTATGTTAAAATACTGTATAGGTTTTTCATAAAAAGATTACCTTCTTTTTCATCACTGAGTTATATTTATAGTCGGAGAAGAAAATTTAGCCGTTAAAGTCTATTTAATGCATTGCAGTGGTTGGTGAGGTTGGTGAACAGTTTATTTAATTCGATAAAGCTTTTCTGAATAAATGGACGTTAGACACATTAAGTCGATCTCCTAAAACTAGACTTGGTTTTTGTATTTTGAAATCTGGGGTTTGCTTATCGATTGCTCAAGTCTACTTGTCAAAGATTGAGATGTGAGAGACAGGAGAACTGTCATATTATAAGTAGTCTTCCCAATATACAGGTCTTCTTATAAAAATGTTGAGTCTCTTTAATATTGAATTTTAATTTACAAGGCGACTTGCGTTATTGATTAAGGCGACTTACACACATGAAATCCTTAGTTAGGTCGCCTTAGATAAACTGTGAGTCGTCTTGCTTTAATTTAAGACTCAAATTTCTGTAACCATTCATTATCAGGTTGTCTTGCTGTTTCCATTGGGTCGACTTGTGCCTTTTTGATTTTTATGGTCAAGTCGTTTTGTATCTATAGTTGGATCGCCCTGAGTATATGTAGATACTGATTTTTGAGACATGATTTCCTTAGGACGTCTTGTGCTATTGTTTGGATCATTTGAGGTATGTGCAGACTTAAACTTTTAAGGCCCATATTTGTCAGGTCATCTTGTGTCAAAGGTTAAGTAGCCTTAAGCATTGTATAGACTTAGATTTCTGAGACTTATCTTTATTAGGTAGTCTTGTGCTTAAGATCGGGTCGTCTTAGGTATTGTACAGATTTAAACTTTTGAGACTTGTCTTTCTTAGGTCGTCTTGTAGTTAAGATTGAGTCGCCTTAGATGTTGTGTAGACTTAGACTTCTGAGACCCATATTTGTCGGGTCGTCTTGTGTCAAAGGTCAAGTCACCTTAAGCATTATGCAGACTTAGATTTCTAAGGTTTGTCTTCCTCAGGTCATCTTGTGCTTAAGATTGGGTTGCCTTAAGTGTTTGTACTTAGCTAATTTTCTCTCATTTGTGCCCATAGGTCGACTTGTACTATATGGCCAAGGCGACTTCTCTATACAAAATTCAATTTTAACAATTTTCATTATATCTTTCTAATTTAGGTTAATTAATCCAAAATCAATTTTTATTAGTTATAATTATCATCAAAACTTATTTTATTCAACAATCTCTCCTTTTTTTATGATGACAAAACCTAATTTAAGATAATTGTTAAAATTGTTTCAAAAATCTCAAAAAGTTTTCTCTCAACTAATGCCATACCAATTCAAGTTTTGAAATATTTATATTTAGCCCCAATTCTCAACTTTCCTTGAAATATGCATTCTATGCTATATGCACCCAGTTTTGTAGCATATTAACAATATACTATCTTCTCACTACATTTCAACATCCTATTTCAACATTACTCAAACAATTGCATATTACAATACATATTATTCCAAGTTCTATTACAATTGCATATTATTCCAATCAACCATCAATCAATCATGTAACCAAAATGTGTAAATAAAGTGAGAGTATAATCAACATTCAATGTGTCATGCTAAAATGTTAATACCATACAAGCACTATAAGTACGAGTGTACCATCCCAATCAACCATAGTATTGATGCCAATAAATTTAATCAACAGCTAACAAAACATCAAAACAATCAGCTAATGCAATACTACATATGCAATACCACATGCCTTCTCCCCCCTTTTGTCATCAATAAAAGACAGAATTCAACTATTGTCATTAGTAAAAGTTTGCATACAAGTTTTAAAATTTCAAGAGAGTAAACAATTGAGTTCACAAGAGAATAAAACTAAAAGGGTTCACAAGTGATGTTATCTTTACAAACAAAATAAAATGTAGGTTTCGTTAGACAAATAGCTCATGAGTGTAGATGATGGGAAGATCACATTATAGAGAAGTAGAAGCACCACCTTGATCTTTCTAAATTAAGGATTCTAAGGAGTTCATTTTGTTATGAAGTTTTTGGTTTTGGTTTTCTAATTTAGTCAGTCTTGCGTGGGTGTGAGAGTTTTGATTTTCAATCTTAAGAAGTTGGGCTTGAATATGTACCAATGCTCCCCAAATCATATTCATTGTAACTTCAGAAGATGAAATGGATGTGTATGGAGCACCATATGAGGGGGTAAGTTGAAGGGTTTGGTCTCTAATCTCATCAGATAGACCTTCTCTAGATGGTTTACTTAGTCTTGCCTCATTCCTTTCTCTTTTCTTGCCACCTTCTTCTTGATCATCATCAATCTTTTCCCAAACTCCATTCTTACATACTAATTTGGCATTTTTCAGTGACTGTTCCCTAATTCCATGTTTCATACTGAACTTTGCGCAAATCTCCTTTTTCAAGTCAATTTTGTTTACGATTAAGATGTCGGTGATTAAAGAACAGTATGGAAGATTTGCAAACTTTGATTTTGCTACAGCAATCATGAAATAAGAAACTAGGAAGTGAAGTCTAGGGTTTTCACCATCCATTAGGCATGCCATCAACCAAAGATTTTCTTTGGTTATGTTTGTGTGATTATTACCTCTAGGTCTACGGACACGAGTAATAGGAGATGAAAGATGCGTTCATGTACTTCCAAATTCTTGGCATTCAAATTGACCTCATCTATATCCATCAATTTTTCATTTTTTAACACAATCTTTGAACATTCAATTTCACTGATCTTCATATACTCTTCACAATCAGTAAATGGAGTCCATTGTAGATTACACATCATGTACATCACTTTAGGAGTAAGCACAATTTGCTTCTCCTTAATGTGTGTCTTGAAAGAGCAAGATTGTATTCTCATAGGGAAGTAGTAGTAAGTTTCCATCACATGTTCTCCGGTCTCATCAATCACTTCCAAATTATTATAGAATTTCCTAACCAAGAAATCATAGATATCTTTATTTGAGCTCATCAATGAACTTAGCAAGATGTGAGAAAGGTATTCTTCATATGAAAAATTGATTTTCTTTAGAAATTCCCAATTCATAAGTCTTCCTAAATTCAATTTCCTTTTAAAGAAATTAGTTGTGAATGAATTACTTTGCTGAAGGAAGGAAAATCACTTTCATTGAACCTTGATGGGTTTTTCATCTTTGGCGCCATGTAGTGTTCTTCGATCCTTCCTTGTCGATGTTGAGAGACTTTGGTGAAGTAGGGTTGTGAATTAGGGTTCTAATGGCCAAGAGATGGATTGGAGTTTCTTCGAATAATATAAATAATATAAGGAGGATTTCGTTAATAGTTGATTGTGAAATCATTTGATGTTTGTTCGAATGGGTGAGAGGAAGGAAGAGATGGATTATGAAAGGATGAAGAAGTGCGAGAGAGAGAACTTGCAAAGAGGTGTTGAGTATTATGGCTTTTCAATTTGGGAGGAAACATTAAAAGTCACAACTTTTAAAACTAAGTTATTAGGTTAGGATCGGATCTGGATTATTAGTAGAGGAGAAATGGATTTTGTTTTAGGGTTTTTGGGTTTTATCCATTTCATGAGTCACATGAGTCGATAATGAATTGACTTTTCTGTTCATACAATACGACTTGTACTAGGTTGTAAGGCATCTTATGCGAATGAAACCTTAAATTTGAATACCATCAGGTCGCCTTCTGAATTGATTAAAGCGACTCAATGATAATTGCAGAAAAATTTATGTGACTTAAATATGATGATTCGTCTTGTATTTATGACAAGACGGCTTGTGTGGTCAAGTTTTATATACATAACGATTCATAATCCCCACAAGTGTACTTAATATGTACAAGTCGCCTTCTCATTTTCTCAAGGCGACTTAAAGATGTGTTTCAGAAATATTTCTGTGATATCGATATTGCGAGTCGCCTTTTCTTCAAATAAGGCGACTTCCTTTGTTCGAGTATGTTTTCAAGGTGACTTATACATCATATAAGTCGACCTATATCTCAGTCAATTTGAATATCTTTGAAATTTTATTACAATTTCATTTGAAATTATTGTTATTATTATAGTTACAATTATTCTTAAATAATTTGATCATAAAATTCATTTAATATCAAAGATTCATTCCATTATTCCCAATTTTTTTCTTAAGTTGTAAAATCTCTCTCTATCCTAAGGTTTGGTAAAAATATCCGTAATTTATTTTTCGGTTTTTATATATTCTAGAATTATATCATTTTTAAGTACATGATCTCAAATGAAGTGATATTTAACCTCAATTGTTTAGTTCTAGAGTGATATACTTGATTTTTAATTAAATTTATAGTATTAGTATTATCAATCTTGATTGGTACATTTTCAAATTTCAAGCTATAATTCTCAAGTTGATATTTAATCCACAAGATTTGAGCACAACATTGCTCTGATGCCACATACTCTACTTCCGTTGTTGAGGTAGCAGCACTATTTGGTTTTTTAGAGGACCATGATATGATACTAATATATTTCCAAAGAATTGACAAATTCTACTAGTATTTTTTCTATCCATCTTGCATCTTGCAAAATCACCATCTAAGTGTCCATGTAATATGAATGTTGAATTCCTATCATACCATAATCCCAAATTGCATGTATTCTTTAAATATTTAAAATTTTCTTGACAGCAGCTAAGTGAGATTTCTTAGGATTGGATTGAAATCTAGTACATAAGCATATAATAAATAGGATATCCAGTCTAGATGCAGTTAAATAGAGTAAAGAACCAATCATACTTCTATATAACTTTTGACAAATTTCCTTTCCTTTCTCATATTTATTTAGCTTAATTAATGTGCTTATTGGTGTGACATATTCCTTAATCTCACTAAATCCAAATTCCTTAATTAATTGCTTAGTCAATTTGAATTAACTAATAAATATATCTCTTTTTGTTTGCTTTATTTACAATCCTAAAAAATAGTTTAATTCACCTATCATGCTCATTTCAAACTCTACATGCATAGACTTAGTAAATTCTTGACAAAAATTTGCATTTGATACTCCAAATACTGTGTTATCTAAATAGATTTGTGCTATTAAAATTTATTTATCTTTTCTTTTAATAAACAAAGTTGTATCAACTTTTTCTCTTTCAAAATCATTTTCAATAAGAAAATTGCTAAATCTCTCATACCAAACTCTTGGAACTTGTTTTAAGCCATATACAGATTTATACAATTTGAACACATAATCCGGATATTTTGAATGCTCAAATCTAGGTGGTTGTTTTATAAAAACTATTTAATTTATTACACCGTTTAAGAATGCACTTTTGACGTCCATTTGGTATAATTTAAAGTTCATGAAATATGCAAAGGCAAGCAACATCCTAATAGTTTCTAATTTAACTACCGGAGTATAGGTTTCATCATAATCAATGGCTTCTTCTTGGCTATACCCTTGAACTACTAATTTTGCTTTGTTTATAGTAATTATGCCATACTCATCTAGTTTATTTCTAAATACCTATTTTGTGCCTATTACCGATTGATTATTTAGTCTAAGAACTAACTCTTATATTTTATTTTTTTCAAATTGATTTAGCTCTTTTGGCATAGCTAAAATTCAAATTTCATCGCTTAGAGCCTCATCAACATTTTTAGTTTCAATTTGAGAAATGAAAGCCCCAAATTCACATTGATTTTGAACTGAAAACCTAGTTCTAACTTTAACTTCTATATTTCCAATTACATTTTCGACATTAACACTTTTTCTTACCATTGGAAATTTTACTTCTTGCTCCTCTTGTTGTTCATGACTTGTTTGAGTCTCTTTAGCTCTATCTTCTGGCATTTCTTTCTTTACTTCTTCATTTTTGAACATCTTTTGATCTAATATTTGTTCTATCGCTTGGATTTCATGATTAAAATTTCCTTTACTTAAATAGTTACTCTCATCAAAATTTACATGAATGGACTCCTTAACTATCATTGTTCTTATATTATACACTTTATATGCTTTATTAGAAATTGAATATCTTAGAAAAATTGTTTCATTGCTTTTTATATAAAAATTTTTCTAAATTATCTTTTCCGTTATTTAACACATAGCATTTGTATCAAAAAACGTGAAAATAACTTATATTAAATTTTTTATCTTTGTATAGTTCATAAAAAGTTTTCTTAAAAATTGGTTTAATTAATACCCTATTAAGAATATAACAAGCTGTATTGATAGTTTTAGTCCAAAAATTTTTGGGTAAGTTATACTCACATAGTATAGTTCTAGCCGTTTCTTCTAGGGTTCGATTCTTTCTTTCCACAGTACCATTTCGTTGAACTATTCTATGTGCAGAGAAATTATGATATATTTTATTTTCATCACAATATTCTTGCAAAAATCTATTATCAAATTATTTACGATGATCACTTCTAATACTATTGATTGTGCATCCTTTTTCATTTTGGATTTTCTTATATAGTTTGATGAATGCACTGCATGCTTTTTCCTTTTTGGTTAGAAATAATACTCATGTATATCTTGAATAATCATCAATGATTACAAAATTATAATATTTTTCTCCTAAATTTTGTGTTTTAATTGGATCAAAAAGATCCATATGGAGCAACTCTAATGGCCTGGTTGTGGAGACAATATTTTTGGATTTGAAGGAAGATTTGATATGCTTTCCCTTTATATAAGTATCACAAAATTTATTTTTTTCATATTTCAATTTTGGAATTCCTTTAACTATATATTTTCTAACTAATTTAAATATTAAATTCATACTTTTATGTTCTAATCTCCTATGCCATCATCATGCATCATCATTTCCAATAGCTATCAAGCAACCTTCATTTAGAACATTCAAGTTATGTAAATTAATGGCATATAGATTTCCTTGCATTTTTTCTCTTAACTTTACTTCCTTGTTTGATTTATCTATTATATTGCAACAATCATGATCAAATAAAACAATGAAACATTTGTCACATAATTGACTAATGCTTAGCAAATTATGCTTCAAGTCTTTGACTAAGAGAATATGCTCAATTTGAGTAGGAAATATACCCATATTCCCTATGCCAATTATTTTTCCTTTAGTTGTCTCCAAAAACCATTTTGCCTCCTTTCTTTTCTTCCAAGTTGCTGAACTTAGTGGAATCTCCGGTCATATGCCAAGAACATCCGCTGTCCAGAAACCATGTATTTTTAGGAGCTTTGGTCGTGAGACAAATCTGCACATAGAAGAAATCAAATGTTGACCTTTGGTGCCAAAATTTTTTTGGGTCTAGCAGTGTTAGTGCTCATCATGGTTTCAGATGCATTCTTTGGTACCCGTTTCAATGTTATCTTCTTATATTTTAAAGCATTAAACTAGCACTTAACCATGCTATGTCCTATTCTATTGCAGTAGGTGCACTTGACATATGTTTTAGGTGTTTTTGTTTGATTTGAAATAGATCTTCTTCTAAGTTTGCAATAATGAGAACTATGTCCTTATTTCATGCAATAATGATATTTAAAGCTTGATCTATTATTCATTTTGCAAGGAACAAAGAAACTATATAGTTTCTTTTGTGTCATGACTAGAATATATCCCAAACTAGTTTTATTATAAACAACTCTTTGTGCTCCAAGTATCAAGTCCAATTTCTCTTGTTTTTGAACAAATTTGTATCGTAGAGAACTTAACTTTTTGTTTCTCTCTTTTTCTTGATCTAGCTCCCTTTCTATGTTTTCATTGTTATTCAGAGACTCTATTTTTGTGTTTTTAATTTCGTATGTAAATTATTTGCTTTGCTTGTTTTGCCTTTAACTTCCTTAAGTGGGTCAATTTTTTCTTGTCTTAACTTATCATTTTCTAACTTAAGTTTTTTTCAGATTTCAACTTGTTCCTGTCTTCTTCAAGTTTGATCATTTCCCTTTTAAGTGATATATTTTTCTTGGTCGTATTTTTTAAGTCTTTAATGAATTTTATGAGTACATCATGCAATTCATCAAAGGATAAGTCATGTTCAAATTCTGAATTAGAAAAATAAGATGTTGAAGAGGTTACCTCAATGTTTGAGTTGTCTTCTAATGCCATGAAGCACAAGTTTGCTTATTCTTGTTCATGTTCCTCCTCACTTAAGCTTTCATCCTCATCATTTCATGTTGCCATTTTTCGTTCACTTCTTCTCTTTTTTCTCAGCTTTCTTGAGTGATGGACAATCAGTTTTGATGTGACCAAGCTTCTTGCACTCATAGCATCTTATTTCTTCTTTCCTTTCTAGTTTCTTGAATTCTCTTTTACTTTTATTTCTTTTCCTCATCATGAATTTCTTGAACTTTCTTGTCAGAAGACCCATGTCTTCATCTTCATCATTATTTGAATTATCTTCCTTACTTTCAATCTTTAGTGCTATGGATTTCCATCTTTCTTCATTTCCATTTCCTTTGGAATTTATTTTCATTTCATGAGTTGTCAATGAACTAACCAGCTAATCCATTATGAGAGTTTTCAAATTTTTAGATTCTTCAATTGTTGTAACTTTGTTTTCCCATGACTTAGGCATGCATCGCAACACTTTATCAACCATATCTTCTTGACTAATTCCCTTCCGTAGTAACCTTAATTCATTTGTGATGGTATTGAATCTTGTTATTATGTCGTTCACACTTTCTTCATCCTTCATTTTAAATACTTCATATTCTTGCTTCAGCAATCTTATCTTATTCTTCTTTACTTGATTTGTGCCTTCGAAGTAGCTTCCAACCTTTCCCATATCTTCTTTGCGGTGATACAGGATGAGATTCTATTGTTCTCATTGAGACTTAGGGATAGGTGCAACAACTTGACTGCTTTACAATTGGCTCTATAGACATTTTTTCTTCAAAGTCATGTTCTTCATTTTTATAAAGACTCTTACCCTATCAAGTTCTTCAGTTAGAAATTCAATTCCTTCTTCTATTATTTTTCAAGTTGTTTCATCTTGAGCAATTATAAAATTTCTCATTCTTTGCTTTCAATAGCTATAATTGTTGTTGTTGAAGAATTGTGCCCTATTGGTCACGTAGGTTTTGAATGGAACACTGCCTTCATTTAATATCATCTTTGATCTTTACTTCTGAGCTTGTTAAACAATTTCCAAAAGACATGCTTTAATACCACTTGTAGACACTAAAAGTAATAAGATAAATGTGGTGAATTAGTTATTAAACTGTTTTGACTAATTTTTGAATTATTAAAAAACAAAGACCTATTATAATTTGTTCAACAAGAAAAAGGACTTAGAAGGGATATTGACACATACAATTTATAGTGGTTCCACCTTCTTGGTGTATATCTACTCCCAGACTTTATCTAGATTTTTAAATCCACTATTCTACAATTTACAAATTATCTTCTCAAGGTGATAGTAAACCATACAAGTATTTTTCAAATACTTTCACTTGCTTTTCACAAGAGCAAGTAAAACTTAAACTAATCTCTCTCTCTTGTCAACACTCAAGCTGTAAGGTCCCGTTCTTAGAAAACACTAATACATGCATTTTCGTTTGCATTCCTACTTGTCATGCTTAAATTCGTTATTTCGCAATGTAATAAATTTGCTGCACTATGATGTTAGAAGCATTTGCGATGCATATTTCAATTTTTATATTTATGATTTTAAATAGAGGTCAGATATATTAAACTTAGCATAGACTGTGGAACATAGCAACGAATGAAAATGATTGAAATAGTGCCGCAAGAGAACCAAATTAGGGTTTGGTGTAAAACCCACAAAAGGAAAAGAAAAAGAAAAAGAAAAAGAAAAAGAAAAAGAAAAGAAAAAAATAAAACCAAAATAATTTGGGGACACCATGAAATTTCATTAGTTAACACATGACACCCTTACCTTTGAAACTCACCATACTTGGGCCCCATATTCCACTTTGGTAGAGAGATAAGTATGGAAAAAGAGATTTAAACATAACGAACTTTCTCTTCAAGGTTCATTTTCGGCCTCTATCTTCTTTTTCCTAAAGTTCGTTTTCAACACTCCTTGGTAGAGAGATAAGTATGCTAGGGTTAACATATAGAGAACTTTCTCTTTTTCACTTCAAGGTTCACTTTGGTAGAAATCCAAGGAAAGCTTAGAGAGAGAAGAAAGGAAAACTCAAGAAGGAATTGCATATTTGAGATAGGTATTTTGTATGTGTTTGTTAAATTGATGCATAATAATGCTACATAACATATTTTTGATATAATTATATTATTGGAAATTGGAGGAAATGGATTAGGGAAGAGAAAATCCCATTCTTAAATGAAACCCTAAATATTTTGTAAACTGGACAGCCTAACCATGTCCTATTATCTATTCAATATCTTTTTCTACATAACTCAAAATTGAGTACGGTTTTCTCCTGGTAACACTAGACTCCCATATCTTTAAAATGACATAGGATTCAAAGAGTTTTGTGAATAAATGAATATTTGGTAAATTTTTGAAATAGTATGATTTCTGCAGAAAAACTGTTCTATTCACAGTGTGACCATACCTTGTTGTTTATTCAATATCTTTTTCTGCACAACTGCAAATTGAGTAGGGTTTTCTTCTACAGAAACTAAACTTCCATAAATTTAAAATGATATAAAAGTCAAAGAAGTTCATTGAGAAATAAATTTATGGTGAATTTTCAAAGTGCCACGTTTTCTGCAGAAAACTCTGTTTCTGTCTGCTATGTTATTTTTTTATAACTATGCAAATTACATTGTGAATTTTGAGTTTAACATTGTTTGTTGTAATTTTCTTTGTGTAATTGGTATTGAATCCTGTTATGAATTCTATGTAATTCTTGTGATCAATTGGGTTTTTTTTGTGATCATTAATCATGTCAAGAGGAAGTAATATGAAGAGAAAGTGATAATATATTGGTTACTTTGAAAGCTTAACAAAGCCTGCAGGCGAAGCTTATGGAGTACAGTTGGTATATAAAGTTTTGAAAAATTTGCAAAACCTGTGGGCAAAACTTGAGGAACTGTGGATGTATCTCTTCTCCCTAGGAGGATGGAATTAGAAACAGGTGAAGTGTTTGAGGTGTTTAACTTAAAAAGACCTAAATTTTATTTAGGAATACCGAATTTTTGGCTTGCTCTTCAGACCCTCATACAATAGTTTGGTTCGACACTTCATTTTTTTCTTTAAATGTCAAATTAAATTGGAACAATAAAGATGAAAAAAGTATAATGGTTTCAAATGTGGCAATTGAGATTGTCCTTTTGACTTAGTGTGCATCCTTGGTATACCTTGTTATGATTCCGATTTTTACATAGTGATAATAATATTCTTGTACCTATTTGCTTGTTTTGCTTGCCATTGTTCCCTATGTACTTACTCAGCTTGTACTGACTCCGATATTTTTGTTTTCAGATAATCAGGGAAACGAGAGAGAACCGCAGGGTAGAAGCCTTTGAGCCAAGAGATTTCATTCCCTACTCTTTTGCGATCTACTTGTAATACTAAGAGATGTTGCTTTTGTATTTCTTTTGGGTTTGTATGAGTACTTTTTATATGTAAATGAATAGTTAGAGGTCAAGGAGGGTCTTATATGTATAGTTTTGGTCTATATTGAAACTATATTCTGTAATGTGTTATTGGATGATTGGGAGAGCCATTAATACCGTTTGTTCGGTATTTCAAGTGAATTGAATGTTTTATCAAGTTTTATATTAACCCCAGGTGACTAAATAGTCACTAAATAGGGGAGACTTTACCGTTATTTTTTTTTAAAAGAACAAGCGATTTATTTTCTTTTAATATAAATCTCTTTCCGTGTTATCACACACGGGGAGTGCGATTGTCACGAGTCTAGACGTCGCATTTTAATTAGGTTGATTATTTCCGCATTTGCATGTTTATCTCCTTTTACTAGGGGGTGCGACGCCTGGATAACGGGTCGTCACACAAGCCCTAGATCACAAATGCAACTATTCTGATCTTTTTACAATAGATAGAGAGTACAAACAACAAATAGATAGCAATTTTGGTTTTCAGACAATGCTTATAGTAGTACAAGATGTTTATGAAAAACAGAGTCATGTTTAAAATGAAGTGTAGGTTTTTTGCGAAAAGATTACCTTCTTCTTCATCACTGAGTTATACTTATAGTCAGAGAAAAAGATTTAGCCATTGAAGTCCATTGAATGCATTGCAGTGGTTGGTGAATTGTCCATTTAATTCGATACAACTTTTCTAAACAAATGGACGTTAGACACATTGAGTCGATCTCCTGAAACTTCAAGCAGACTTGGTTTTTGTATTTTGAAATCTTGGGTTGGCTTGTCGATTGCTCAAGTCTACTTGTCAAATATTGAGATGTGAGAGATATGAGAACTTGTCTACATTATAAGTAGTCTTCCCAATATACAAATCTTCTTATAAAAATGTTAAGTCGCCTTAATATTGAATTTTAATTTACAAGGCGACTTATACACATGAAATCCTTAGATAGGTTGTCTTGGATAAACTGTGAGTCATCTTGCCTTAATTTCAGACTCAAATTTTTGTGACTATTCATTGTCAGGTCATCTTGCTGTTTCCATTGGATCGACTTGTGCCTTTTTGATTTCTATGGTCAGGTCATCTTGTATCTATAGTTAGGTTGCCCTGAGTATGTGCAGATACTAATTTCTGAGACATGATTTCCTTAGGACATTTTGTGCAATTGTTTGGGTCATCTTAGATTTGTGGAGACTTAAACTTCTATGACTCATATTTGTCAGGTCGTCTTATGTTAAAGGTCAGGTTGCCTTAAGCATTGTGCAGACTTAGATTTTTAAGACTTGTCTTCCTCAGGTCATCTTGTGCTTAAGGTTGGGTCGTCTTAGGTGTTGTGTAAACTTAGACTTCTGAGGCATGTCTTCCTCAGGTCGTTTTGTACTTAAGATTGGGTCGCCTTGGTGTTGTGCAGACTTAGACTTTTGAGACCCATATTTATTAGGTCATCTTGTGTCAAAGGTTAGGTAGCCTTAGGAATTATGCAGACTTAGATTTCCGAAACTTATCTTCTTAGGTCGTCTTGTGTTTAAGATTGGGTCACCTTAGGTGTTTGTATTTAGCTAATTTTCTCTTATTCGTGCCCGTAGGTCGACTTGTACTATATGACGAAGGCGACTTTGCTATACAAAATTCAATTTTAACAATTTTACTTATTTCTTTCTAATTTAGGTTAATTAGTCCAAAATCAATTTTTATTAATTCTAATAATTATCAAAACTTATTTTACTCAACAATCCCCGTAAAGTAGTACACAAAATTAATTGTCTTCTTGTGATTATAATCTTAGAGATATGATTAAGCAGTGATTATTGGATAAAAACTGAAAAAGTTAAAGCGTATAAATTACAATCTATTAAGCTTACATTTCAAGAAAGAACTCTAGTTTCTTGAATAATTTAAATTACTTACGATCATGTATATTTACATAGGGTTTGTTAACATATGTCAACATAATCTTACCATCTTTGTCAAACCCTAAATTAATGTGTATGTGGGAAAGTAAAAAAAAGACGTAGTACTTTGTGTAGATTTGATTATCTTATTATTATGAATAATTCCCTTCATTGTATAGACTCTATGGTATGAAGATTCTCTTGTACAAAGCTTTATTTATACAAAACTTCATGGTATTAAAGTTCCCTTTGTAAAAAGATTGTAAAATATTTAGGATTTTTTGGTCCACTATTGAGATTTTCTACTGCTCATCAGATCATCCAATAGACTTTTGGTATATACC
Source organism: Dillenia suffruticosa (assembly GCA_033439265.1). Lineage (NCBI taxonomy): Eukaryota > Viridiplantae > Streptophyta > Magnoliopsida > Dilleniales > Dilleniaceae > Dillenia > Dillenia suffruticosa. The sequence continues at coordinate 19,978,152 of JAVTVX010000024.1, read as the reverse complement.
AAACTGTTATACTCCTCAAGACAATCACAATGGCATAAACTGGACCGTAAAAAACCCTTCCATGTGCTCTCATGACCCTAAAAGGGCTTGGTTATTATTCTACAAAAACTACTATAGAGAGGTTTAAGACAATTTAAATGACGTTTTGCTCTAACAAGACCAGAATGATGTTGTTTTGATCCTTACTTTTCCTTTGCTACTCTAAGCTGCATCACACTCGGTCAACCTCCTCTGTTTTCTAATTGGTTGTGAGTTATCTGGTCAACGCTACATGTCATTGAGTTAATGCTACGTGTCTTGCTACACTAGCAATTTGGATCTCAACTCCACCACACTAGCTTCCACATAGATGTCACATCAAAATTCATGCCATGTCAGGCCAAACAATAGTCCCAGCTTTGGTTCGGTTCAAACAATTCAGTTCAATTGTTGATAATAACTTTAACCACAATTCAGTTCTCTCATCAATTGAACTGATTTCTAAAGTTTTCGATTGTTCTGAATTCAATTCTAGAGTTAGATTTGCCAAATTCTAGTCCTACGGATAGGCTTTGTTCCCTTCTCTCGTGATCTTTAAGCCTTGTTATTAAACATTTCATTCTTGTGTGCACTATGGGTGTTTTCAAACTCTCTCAATACATTCTTTAACCAATTAATGTCACATTTGACGGATCCAATTATGATTTGCAAGTTGAAAAAATGTGTAGCTTTCTTAAAGGTAGGCTTGTCACGTCCCGAACCGGGGTCGTAACTACCCGTTGTGCTGAATACCGACTGTATTTTTACAGAAAATCAGGCAAAACTTTTCCATAAATCGGAAGTCTCCCATATACAAATAAATCTGTTTAAACCTGTATAATTTAAAATCATCATGTAAATAAAACAAAATGGCCATCCCGACCTCACAACAACCCACCAACCACAACAGACATCCAGGATAACGCTAGACTAAGTAAATTACCAACAATTCTAGCCACAGACCTCTACTGTCATGTCCAACTAGAGTATGAGCAGCCGCCACACTGAGCGGGTTTAAGTTTTATACAATTTACAACCAATTTCCCAAATTGACATTCAAACACTACAATTTGTCTTAATGTAAATGAAATATGAGAGTTTCATAAATAAATATACATAAATTATATAGTCAATCCCATAATAAATACACGGTCAACTAAGGATCTCAAAATTAAGACCTCACAGGGTCGAAAATAAGGTGCGGAGCTCATATCTCAACTTAATTTAAATCTCACCATCGAAAAACACTCAAATCCGTCAACGAGCTACCAAATCCTCTAGAGCCCAAAGCGTCGCTCTAGCACAATAATCCTGTCTGAGGAGGGAAAGAAGAGGGTTGAGTATCAAAGAAGATACCCAGTGAGTGAGGGGATTAATCTCAAGTACTAATAGTATAGGTGAATATTGGAGTGTCAAATGATATCATTCTTAACCAATAATTCAAATTTTGCAGCAAATCATGATATGTTCGTTAAAATGAACTCATTTAATCATTCACATGATAACATACATATATGCATCCATTTACAATTAAGTAGATCATAAAGCAAGCCGAAAGGATCCTGGCGAAGGTTAACCATGACCAATGATAGACGTATCGGGGGTTTTATTATGCATAAAGTTCAAAAGTCGCTCTTTACCCCGATGTTGGCCACGAGTTCGCTGGGGCTAGCTCATCATCGTGTATAGGACCCCGTCCGGTGCTAGACAGTGGCGTCACAGACGTCCTCCCCTTTACGTGGGTTCAACCGGTTGCGCCTATAGCCATTAGACATATGACGTTTACAGATACCTCATGCAGAAGCGTATTCGGGCAACCCGGTATCTCTACAAACGCCTTTCGTAGCTACAAAATTTATCAAATAATGTCATATCATCATATCATCTCAATCTAGTAGGCATCCAACCCACATAGCCAAATCATCTCATCATATCCTCAAAACAATTCAAATCCGTGTGCCAATATATTTCATCGAAATCATTTAAATTCAACAAACCAATGCGATGATAGAATAGAAAACATTTCGTTTCTTAAATCATTGCACAATTTCATTTTATTTCAAACATGGATGCATAATCGTAAAAAACATAAGTACGACACTCCAATAATCACAAAATAGATTTGAATTTCAATTCCATACGTCGAGACAATACATATCAAAAGCATATTTTGTTAAAAATACGATAAAATCAGGTTTCACTATTTCATGTAAGAGATTAGGGTCCCACTCATTTTCCTAGGGAGGGTGGTCACTCTCTATTTTTAAAAATTATCCAATCTGACTCCTTGAGTCTCCAAAAAGATCAACCTAATCAGATTTTCACAATTTAACATCAGATAGTAGCCTATTAACGGATTTTCTATTTTCTTTCCTAATTAATACAATATTAATTTACACTATCTCCTTTCTATATTCCTATTTCATAAATTTTGAATTATTTGGCTCACAAATGATCAAATTTCTAATATTTCTCATTTTTCTAATTTTTCTCAAATTTAACGTATTTCAGAATATATATATACAATTTTCGATACTAAATTCAACTTAATTTCGACAAAATTAATTCAAATGTTGAGGAGATTTCATTTCTCACCCAGGGTTCCTCGGATTGCAGACCTAGCTTTCGTTCGAATGTCTCCTCAATCACTCCAAAATCTGCAATAATCTCTATCAAGACAAAATTTATTAGTTAGGTCTAAGCATTTAGAACAAAAATCAAAACCCTGAGTCAGTTACCTACACAGAGACTCGCGGGCTGTCACGTTCTATCGCTGGCCATCGCGGGCTTGCAGGCTGGGACAGCAGTCGCGAGCTATGGCGCACTCGGGGGAAGGCCACGCGCTCGCAGGCTGGCATGCTGTTGCGGAGCTGGCGCGCGTTGGAGGGAGAGGGAACTACTACAGTCGCGCGCTGTGGCTTCTGCGGGTAGTCGGGCGCTGGCGCGCTCGCAAGAATAGAGGGGCAGCTGCGGCTGTGGCTGTGACGCGCTCGCGGTGGTGGCGTGCGACGGAAGCGCACGGCGGAGGAGATCGAGAGGGAGAGAGATCACGAGAGAGATCACGAACAGCGAAAGGAGAGAGAGACAGCGAGAGGTAAAGAGAGATAGAGAGGGATTGAAATGGAGAGAGAGTGGTGACAGCCGTTGGGTGGTGGCGGGTCGCGACGGAGAGGCGCGAAACAGCGGCGGCCGTGGGAAGATGAAGAGTAGGGGAGAAAGAGAGAGAGGAAGAGAGAGAGAGAGAGAGAGAGAGAGAGAGGAAATTAGGGTTTTAAACCCTAATTCCTAAATTTGGGGAAGCGTTGTATTTTGGCCCAAAATGCAGCGCTTCCTCTCCCTTTTTTTTGTATAATTATATATTTCAAAAGTAGTACATTTGTACGGACACCGCAATGTCGGTATTACAAGGCTCCTTTGGGTATTGTCATCAAAGAAATACCTAAACTTATACCAAAGAAAGATAAGGAAAAAGATGTATTCGCAGAATGTCTAATATCTTGAGATGGCATGAATCATCAAATTATGACGTGGTTCCGAAATACCTATGTCCAAGCAATCAACCTTGACTTCTAACATTTTGACACTGCTAAAGAGGTATGAGATTTTTAAAAAAGTCAATATCCTATCTTTGATGATATCAATCAATTTCAACTATATTGATGTTTTCATCATATGCAACAATAATCTGACTAAAAAATCCATAATTATGTATCTACATTGTAGGAGTTTTGGGATCGATTAGCCCTTGGAAATCCTGTATGCCCTAACACTGATGCAATCGTTATGTATGCTAATTTTCTTGATCAACAACATATCTAGTTCCTATTGATGACCCTTAGAGATGAGTTTGAGTCCATTTGCACCTCTCTTCTTCATTGAGATTCCTTGCCCAAGTTAATAAAAAAAAAAGATTCGTCTCAATCCTCTTCGCATGGAAAAGTCTGCACCTTCTGTTGATGTTGTCCTTGTCACTCAGAACTTGTTCATCTATCTTCTCCTTTTCAAAACTCAACTAGGAAGTATCGAAAGGATTTTGCAACTACTGCAAAAAGGGTCGTCATCACATCTCTGAATACAAGATATAACTCAAAGAGATTTTTGGACAAGGTAATTTTTCTAGGTTCTTTCACACTCAGTCCACTACTACTGCTATTATTGCTATTGACAACTCAATTGAGAGTACTTCTCTTAAATTTTTCTTAAAAGATTTTTAAACACTTCTTCAACACTTTCAACCAACCTCTGGTACTCTCTCCTCCCCTGCCGTATCCGTCACCTTATGTACTTCTTCTTTATGGTACTTTGATTCTTCTTATTACAATCATATGACTTCTGACTCATTTATAGTTACTTCTCCAACTATTCCTTCTATTTTACATGTTATTCATTATACTGCTATTATTGCTATTGACAACTCAATTGAGAGTACTTCTCTTAAATTTTTCTTAAAAGATTTTTAAACACTTCTTCAACACTTTCAACCAACCTCTGGTACTCTCTCCTCCCCTGCCGTATCCGTTACCTTATGTACTTCTTCTTTATGGTACTTTGATTCTTCTTATTACAATCATATGACTTCTGACTCATTTATAGTTACTTCTCCAACTATTCCTTCTATTTTACATGTTCTTCATAGTACTAATGATTTAAGTATGCATGTTCAAAGTATAGGCACTTGTCAACCACATAATCTATCATTATCTCATATATTTCTTGTTCCTAAACTCTCTTTAATTCTCATATTTGTTGGACAAGTATGTGATTTTAGTGTTGATTTACTCTTCTCGAAACATGGTTGTACTATTAAGATCCATAGACGAGTGAAATCCTTAGGATAGGGCGCAAGGTTGGTTGGCTATTTGAATCCATCTCTCTTCGTTTCCATTCAAATTGGTTGTTATTGCTATTACATGACATCTATGGCACTCTTGTCTTGGTCATTTTTCCACTGTTAGTTTAAGATGGTTAATTTTCAATAGCTCTTTGGGTCATGTTACATGTAAAAGGTTTGATTGTGTTCCATGTTAACAATCCAAAGGTCATGCCCTCTATTTTCCTAATAGTGATTATGTATCATCAATATCTTTTGACTTGATTCATTTTAATATCTAAGAACCTGTCCATTATGACACCATGGGTGACTCGTGATATTATGTGATTTTTGTTAATGATTTTTCTCATTATATATAGATTCATTTTATATATCGCAGATCTAAACTACTTTTTGTTTACTCTAAGTTTACAAACATGACTCAGTTTTCTTACAAAATTGAAATCCATTGAATTGATAATGTCGTGAAATATAAAGTTAGCACCTTCACCCATTTCCTTATTCAACAAGGTACTGTTATTCAAAGATCTTGTCTTTGTACCTCTTAATAAAATAATAGAGCAGAATAAAATTATTGACATATTCTATATAGTGTTTGAGCATTTCTTGTATCCTCTTCTTGTCCAAAACCCTTCTAAGGAAAAGCTGCTCTTACTATCATGTATACTATAAATTGTATCCCTCACTCTAGTTCTAGGCAATATTTCTCATTTATCTTTGGCAATGCTTGTTTTGTTTTTCTCCAACACCATGGGTATACCAAATTAGAATTACGGGCATAGTTATGTTGTTTCCTAGGATATGACAAAAAACACAAAGGTCTAGGTGTTGGGATCCTTTATCTCAATGACTTTTTATCTCTTGTCATGTGACATTCTGGGAACACAAAATAATTTTAATACTCTCAAAATTCTGGATTTGTGAAGTTTGTCAATAATTCTTCGCTTACCCAAACATACCTTTGTTGTAACACCGACATTGCGGTGTCTGTACAAGGGTACTAGTTTTGAAATATATATATATATATAGAGAAAAAAAATTTTATTTATATTGATTTTTGATTTTGGGGTATTTAATTTAAATTTTTGGGTATATTTTAAGTTTCCATATTCGCAATCATAATAAGCCCCATTTTTATGAAATTTGCATTTACGGCGAAATATAGGTGTGAAATTATACATACACACACACACACATATATATATATAATTGAAAAAAAAGGGAAGCGTTTGTTACGTTTTGGCCCAAAACGCAACACCTCCTCCAAATGTGATTAGGGCTTTTAGCTCTAATCTCTTCCTCTCCCGTCTCTTCATCTCCCTCCCGCTGCTCTCTCCTTCCATCGCACGCACAGCCGCCCTCCTTCTCCTCTGCCATCCTCTCCACCGCTCACCGGTGGTACCGTCACCACCACCTAGCCGACCCCCTCTGTCTTCTCTCTCTACCTCACTCTTTGTTTCTCTCTGTTTCTCTCTCTCTCTCTTCAACTTCGTCCAAACCCACCATCCATCGCCGCCACTGCTTCATCCCCGCTACTCCTTCCTCCCGCGAGCACCGACCTTCCGCGAACGCGACTGTAACTCCTTCCGCCACCGAGCGATCCTCCTCACGCCACCGAGCGATCCTCCTCACGCGAGCATAGCGTGAACACAGCACGCGACCCTCTCGCGAGAGTGCGCCTCAGCTCACGAGCGCGCGCCTCAGCTTGCGAGCGTGAGCCTCAGCTTGCAAGCGCGCGCCTTAGTCCCTGAGCGCCTCAGTCCATGAGCGCCTCCATCCGTGAGCGCGAGCTAATCCGTGAGTACGCACCTGTGCACGAGCACGCGCCAGCCCATTAGCACGTAGCCCGCGAGCCCACTGCGGCCCGCGAAGCCCACTGCAGCCCGCAAGCCCTCCAGTCTGCTGACCCGCGACGTCCCGTGAGCCCGTGACAGCCTATGAACCTCTGCGCAGGTAACTGATTTAGGGTCTTGATTCTGATCTAAGTATTTACGACCTAACTAATAAATCTTGTCTTGATAGGAAGCGTTTCAGATTTTGGAGTGATCTACGAGACATTCGGACGAAGGTTTGCACTCCGAGAAAACCCTAGGTGAGAGATTTCGGACCCATTCGATTTGGTTATTGAATTTAGAATAAATTTAGAATAAGAAGTCTTGTATATGCTAAAATGTAAACTAGATTTGAATAGAATACATTTTCAGATATTGTATGTGGTTCATTAGGTTAAGTGTAGGAATTTATATGAAATGGGACTGTTCAAAATGATAGAATCAAATTAAGTTGATTATAATAGTTTCCCTTGGAGTTTAAATTGACCTATGCATGAAAATAGTCGAAAATTGAGATTTGAGTTCAAAGGTTGATGCAGCCTTTCTCATTATAAATTGTTCTACTCATAGGCAATTTAAATACGATCTCCGTATTATGAAAATAGACTCCTATACCTTAAAAATGACATATGGTTTGAAACATTTGGATGGAAATTGAAAAGTGTATGATTTTTCAAAGATTTTCCATCTTATAGGAAATTTATTTATTTTAAGGTTTATTTCCGACCTTGAGTGGTTTTAGGGTTGAATTAGATTTGGTTTAAAAGTACGTTAATTGTTTATAAATAAAATGCAACTGATGACATTAGAGTGTATTCATAAATTGAAAAGTTAAGATTTGTACAAACTTAGGGAAAATGGATAAACCCTATAATACTTGAAAATTTTGATTTTAAATTGTGATGATCTAATTAAGTTGAACTTTTTAGAGATTCGAGAAGTCAGATTGGATTTATTTTAAAAATAGGGAGAAACCACCCTCCCTAAAAAGGTGAGTGGAACTTTGATATCTACTATTGATTGACAAATCATATTTTACCGATTTTCAAATGACATGATTTCTATACGTGTGAAAACTAAATTTTTGGATTTTGATAGACATAATTTGTAACCATTGGAGTGTCCCAATTGTTGATTTTATTGATTTGCAACTATGAGTTTGATAACCGGATACTGTGCTTTTTTTTGACATATTGACATGTTTTAATGCTTCCACTATATTGGCACGTAGTTTTGAATGGATTTACATATACTATTTGGGTTGTACGCCCAGCCGACGTTATGTTACGATGCATGGGGCCAAATGCCCGGCCGACGTGGTGATGTGATGCATGGGGTTACGTGCCCGGCCGACTTGGTGATATAGTAATATGCTTCCTATAGTATTCCGTAATTACGAAAGATATTTGGTAGATGCACCCCTTATGCCCGGATACGCTTTGGCCAGAGGTATCCGCCAAATTGTCATGTGTATGGGTGTCCCAGGTTGATCCTCATCGGGGAGAACGTGAATTTACCTCTGTTTAGCACTAGGCGGGACACCATATACAGCCGACTATATATATGTATTATTATTATTATTTACAGACTAGTTGGAGTAGTTTGTGGCCAACATTGGGGTAGAGGGCCATTATTTGATATTTGTATAATGAAAACCCCCAATGCGCCTGACCTTGGTTGAGGTAGACTATTGCCGGGGTTATTTGTTCGGCCAACTCTACATATGTGACTTGATATATTGATGGATGCATATGTTATTTTCTGATGTGTGTCTTGAGATATGTTTTACACTGAAACAACATGTTATTTTTGCACACTCGATTACATGTTTTGACACTCCAAATTCATCCTCGATATTGATAGCACGATATAAATCCCCTTACTTGCTAAGTATCCTCCCATAGATAGTCACCTGTCACTTTCTTTCCCACAGGATTCGTCTTAGACTGAAGAAAATTTTGATGATTTCATACTTGTGACGTGGACTTGATAGTACCGGGTTTGGATATGGATGTTACCATATCATCCGCTACAATTATTGGAGATTTTAATGTGATCAATATACTCATCTATTTATTTTCTGGGATGACTGTATAATTATGGATATTTATTCGAGAAACTCTCATATTGACTTAGATCACTTGCATTAAGGCACCTATATGTATTTAAAATGTTAACTTGAGAATTTATTATATATGTGTATAAACATTTAGATCCGCTCGGTGTGGCGGCTGCCCATACTCTAGTTTAGCATGACAGTAGAGGTCTGTGGTTAGAATTGCTAGAAATTTCTATAGCCTTGCGTTGTCCTGGTTATCGGCTGTGGTTTGGTTAATAGTTGTGAGGCCGAGATGACCCTTTTATTAAATTGACAGAATGGTTATGAATATTATATGTTAAATTGTACATGGGAGACCTATGAAATATGGAGAGGTTTTACCTGATTTTCTATAAAAATATAGCCGGCATTCAGGATAACGGGTGGCTGTTCATGATCTCGGTTCGGGGTGTGACATTTGTCTCCTAACATTTTTGTTGTAGGTTCTTCTAACATGGCAAGTGACCGCTATTAAAGTTTAAACCAACCTACATGTGATCCTATTATATCCTCTTTAGCTATGGATCCAAATGATTTTTCACCAATTGATCACACCTCTCCAATAGAACCTCTTGCTCTCCAACCAACTCTCTGTTGTACTGGTCATGTAAGTCATCTTTTTGTCCGTCTTTATGATTTTCACAATTATCTACTATTGTTTCTCTATATGAACCTCTCACCTATTGCAAAGTAAGTACTGACCATTTGTGGTAAAAAGTAATGACAAAAGATTTACAAGCTCTTATTAGCACCAATACTTGGGACCTAGTTAACTTGCCTTCTGATAAGTCTGTTGTTGGTTGCAAATTGGTCTATAAAACCAAGACTTGAGTTGATCAATCTGTTGAATGATATAAAACCTAACTCATTGCTAAGGACTTTACATGGTAGTATGGCATTGACTATGAAGAGACCATTACTCTTAGTTCGTTGTCTTATTATTGTTACTACCAACAAGAGTTAGCAGTTATACTAAATAGATGTCGAGATTGCATTCCTCAATAGAGATCTTATAGAAGAAGTATACATTTAACCTCCACTAGGTTATGATTATCAACCAAATAAGATTTGTCATCTTTGCAATGCCTTGTATGGACATCAACGGGCACCTTCTCAAATTTAGCTTATTATTGGCCACCTCGATTTTCATTTGAGTTGCTCTTATAATTATGCCCTATTTATTCGACAAACAGATCATGGGTACACTTCCCTTGTCTTATAGGTTGATAATGTGATTATTACTGTATTGACATTTAGGGTATTTTTACTCTCAAATTCTTCTCCACCAATAGTTCCAGAAGAAATACTTGGTTGATCTTAGTTATTTTTTGGGTCTCGTCTCATGAAATCTATTAGGTTATTACTTATCCCAGGCCAATACTATCGATCTCATCTTTCATGTTGGTGTTACTAATACTAATATAGTTAACACTCCACTCAAACACAATGTTCATGTTTCGGCTACTAATGGAACTCTTTTCAATAATAGTACTTTTTATCACCAATTGTTAGTAGACTTATCTATCTCACTGTCTTTTGTCCAAATATCGTGCATATTATTCATATTGTTAGCTGGCTAGTTGGCTACACCTCATACCACTTATTTCTTTGTTGCTCTTCACATTTTTTGATACATTAAAGGTATGTTATTTCTTTATCTTGAGTTCTCTTGCTCATCCCTACTTGAGTTGGCATGATACTCTGACATTGATTCGGTAGGAGACCCAATTGATTGTCATTTCACTATCGAGCTCCTGCTGACACTACCTCTAAGTTCCTATGGTTATGATGGTTATTTCATGACATAAGTGTTACCTTCTACTCTACAACTCCTCTTCATTGTGGTGATCAAAGTATAAGATAAATTGCTCATAATGATGTTTTCCATGAACGAACCAAACACGTTGAAATTGATTATCATCTTGTACAATATCATGTACTTCGAAACACTGTTCAATTTATTCCGATCTGTTCACAATCTCAAGTTACAGATATTTTTACCAAATAGCATTTATTTTGACGATTTCAAAATTTCATTTACAAATTCAAAATATTTTATTTTTCACCACCTTGTGTTTGAGGGAACATTGACATATCTCAACATAATATTGATATACATTCACAGGTATGACAAGATTATATTGATATTTTGACATATGCTAACATATATGTAAAAATATGTTCACATATGTTAACATGTATATGTCAAGTTGTAAATTAATATGTATTTAGTAAATTCGAAAGAGTCATAATTAGTATATTATGTAGGTTTGATTATTTTACCATTAGGGTTAATTTCCTTAATTGTATAGCCTCCAACGACTATAAATACTCTCTTGCACAAACTCTCATTCACACAAAAATATTAATAATATTTCTCTTTTTCAAATTCCTTCTTTTTTCTGAAGGCTTGAGTCTTTTTTTTCCTCTCTATATTTATAGTTAATTACAGGAATTGCATGTTGCTCTAATCTATACTATATATATAAAATTAAGTCTTTATCATAAACACCGGCATTTATTATGAGTTTTCTCTATACTATATATGTAAAATTAAGTTTTTGTCATAAATATTGACATTTATTATATGTTTTTTCAATATAGATCAGATAAAAAATTATAAGAAAACCTGATTTTCTTTTTTTTTTTTACCATATAAAATATCGTAAGAAAACCCCTTTTTTGTAAAGTTGTTAAACATTTAATTTTTCATTTATTAGATATTAAAAAAAATTTTCCTAAGAATATTTGCTTTCCTATATTTAATTACATTAGCCATGACCTTTTCTTTGCTTTTTTCTTTTCATTTTGTTTTTGATTCATTATTATTCTTTTAATCTTTGAACTTTTCTTCTCTACAATATTTATTGGTTATTCTTGCACCTAAATTTTGTACAAAACAATTTCTTTACAGTAATATTAATTTTTTAAACCATATATATATATTTTAAAAAATGAAAGACTATTTTCCCTTAAATCACATATGAACCTTTAAAATATCGATAAATATTTAAAATTTTAAATTCTTTAGAACTCCTTTAATTTAAAAGTGAATGGTTCATAACTTTTGACCTAAATAACTTTTCTCTTCACTTGAATATATATAAATATATATAAATTTAATTTACTCAAATCATCTAATCTAAATATTAGCTCTCCAATTCAATTTGTCTTTTATTTTCATGATCTTTATCTCTATTTCAATAAGTAATTATTTTAATTGTTATTTCCTCCTTTTTTTTTAGCATGAAAATCAAAAACCATAATAAACAAAAAAAAAAACCCTTCTATTTTACCTTTTATTTAAATCACACATGATTTATCTCTCATTAAGTATAATTTCATATAGTTGAAATACTAAATAAATATCATTTTAAACATTTTACCTTTTTGTTATTTTTTATGTTTAGCACATTCCAATTACCTCTATTTTAATTTGTGACTTTTTATTTACCTTGTCATTTTTAATATAAAAATTGTGCTTCCTTAATAAACAAGGACACCTTCCATTTAAATATACAATTAATTTCAATATTTAAATTTTTTACATATTCTTGAATTATTATTTTAATTATTATTCCCTCTTTTTTTAACATAAACTTTGAAATCCTTAAAAAAAATTAGTATAAAAATTAATTTTTTAATGAGTTTATACAAATTATCTAATCTCAATTTAATCTCTTCAATTCAATTCCTCTTTCATTTTCTTGCTCTTCATCTCTCTTTCAAAAAATTATAATTCCAATTGTTATATTCTCTTTCTTTTCTAAACATAAAAATCAAAATTTACATATAAACAAAGAGATCTTTTATTTTACCTTTATTTAAATCACATATAATCTTTCACTTCTCCTTTTATCCAAACAAGTAATTCACAACTTTGTATTTCAATAGTCATTATCATCTCTTTTAATCTCTTTTATTCTCAGTCATCTTTATCCTATCACTTTCTTAACCATCATTAGTTTTTCATTTTCAATTCCTTACATTTTTTCTCTCAAATTACATTTCCTTTTTTCTCTATTTCTCCTTACCTTATTTATTTCTTGTCAACAAGATCTATCCATGAGAGGAACAACTATCAACCCATTATGCATCAGGTATACAAATTACTTTATATATATACATATGTATATATCTTCTTTTCGCTATTTATTCTCGTATATCTCTCTAACTTGATAGAAATATAATAAAAATATATATATGATTATATATTAGGTTTCTCTATTATCTAGTTATATAATTTTATGATATATATATAGTATAAATAGAGAATAGAAATTAAAAATAGTAATTTATATCTCATTTGACTTTAATATTCAAATAATTCGAAGAGATTGGTTGTCATACTTTTATTTGAAATTTTGAGGAGAAAGATGTTAATGGAGTTGCAACAATGTTACTTGACTTGGAATTAATGGGACTAAGGTGTATATTTTTATTCAAACTTTCAATATACCTTTTTAAATAAATACTTCATAAATTGAAATTGTTTGTTTGCTTCTCCCTATAATATTTAATTTTTTTTTATAGTGAACAATTACTCTCTGGGGTAATTTGGCTACTAAATTTCAAGATCTTAAAGAAGAAGTAATAGAGGTTGATGAGATCAAGACCTATTTGGATTGTCGGTTTTTGTCAACATGAGAAGCATCTTGGAGAATTTTTGGATTTGATATCCATTATAGAGATCTAGCAATAATACGACTATCCTTTCATCTACCAAATGAACAAATTCTCATTCTAAGACATTTGAGAATTTGAGAAAACTCTTAAATAGAGAAAAAATTGATAGAACGACACGACATGATTGATCCTAAAGTTAGACAACTGACTTATGCCGAATTCTCTTCAAAAGATGTTTGGTATGAAAGACATAGAATTTGAAAATCACGAAAACAAGGAAAATGCATTGAGAAAATTGTTTATACTCACCAGCTATAGGAGAAAGGTATTGCCTCAGGATCTTACTCAATATCCTTAAAGGTCATATCCGAATTAGAAACTATTGATAGAGTTGAATACAAGCATGCTATGCTTTGGGATTAATTAGTGATGATAAAGAGTGAAATGATGCTATAAATGAAGCAAGATTGTGGGCTCTTGGGCCATAATTAAGACAACTATTTATTACAATTCTTATTCATTGTGAAGTTAGTGACGCTCTTCAATTTTGGGAATACAATTGGAAATTCTTATCAGATGATATATTGCATAAGAAAAGAAGATTATTCAACTTTCCTGAACTAATCCTTCCTGACTTGCAATTGAAGAATTATTGCTTGCCGGAGATAAAGAATATCTTAGAGCAAAATGGAAAATCCGTTATAGACATCAAAGCCTTTCACCAACCAGATGTTCGGTTTTTTGAGTAAAGTTGATAACAAATTAATACGGGAAGAGCTAAACTATAATTTAGAAAATTTGAAGGAAGAACTTATTCAATCCTCTACTTTACTCAAACAAGATAAAAAAAAAATCCATGAAGAAGTGATATCTACAGTCCATTATCAAAAGGGAGGCACAGATTTTGTATATAAACAAGGAGGCACAAGCAAGACCTTTTTATGCAGCACAACTATTGCAAAATTATGATCAGAAAGATTAATTGTTCTTGTTGCTTCTTTAGGTATGTAATTATATATATAATAAAAATTTCATTTGCTAAACATTTAGATTGTAAGATATTTTAATAAAAATTATTCAAAATTAAAATTTTGTAGGAATTGCTTCATTACTTTTGCTTGGGGGTAAGACTACACATAGTCGATTTGATATTCCTATAAAAATTATTGCAAATAATACATGTGGAATAAAGAAAAACACCAATCTTGCTGAACTCATGCATGAAGCTTCACTAATCATTTGGGATGAAGCTCCAATGATACAAAAATATGTATTCCAGACTTTGGATAAAATTACAAGCATCCTGATTCATTTGAAAAGCCCTTAGGTGGAAAAACAATTCTCATGGGAGGTGACTTTCGCTAAATATTACCAGTCATCCCTAAAGGCAAAAGACAAGATATTGTTAATTCTTGTATCAATAGATCTTACCTGTGGGATTTCTATCAATTATTCTTGCTAACAAAAAGCATGAGAGTGAATGAATTAAATAGCAATGCACATGTTGATCAAAGGAAAAAGCACTTTAATAAATGGGTGCTAGATATTGGTGATGGAAAAGTAGAAGTTGTTAATAGAGAAGGGGGTGATTTTCCAATATAGATAAAATTCCTGATAATTTTCTTATCAAGCAATGGAGTTCTCCTATTGAGACAATAGTGCAAGTGACATATCCTCATTTTATTTCAAAGCAATATAATGAAGAATATCTAAAAAAAAGTGCTATTTTAACACCACTTAATGAAGATGTAGAATACGTGAATGATTTCACAGTTGATATTTTGAATGGTTCAACAAGAACATGTAAAAGCTCGAATGAGATATAAGCTATCTTCAAATAACTTTGAGCAAGAAGGAACATACCCAATAGAATTCCTTAATAGCTTGACCTTTCCTGGATTTCCAAGACATGAGCTAAATTTAAAAGAAGGGATGCCTGTTATGTTACTAAGAAATGTAAATCCATTTCTTGGTATGTGTAATGGAACAAGACTTATTGTTACATAATTGGGACAATGATAGTAGAACCTAAAATAATAATATGAAGTAAAGCTGGAAATAAAGTTTTGATCCCCAGAATTACAGTCACATGACTAAAATCACAATGGCCATTTATTTGAAAAGGAAGCAATTTTCACTTAAGGCATGTCTTGCTATGACCATAAATACAAGTCAAGGTCAATCACTCAAATATATTGGATTATATCTTCCAAAGCTAGTATTTTTTTATGGACAATTACATGTTGCTCTGTCACAAGTTACAGATCCAGATGGATTAAAAATCCTAATTATAGATGATGATGAAAACTTCAAAGGCTATACAAAAAATATAGTCCTCAAAGAAGCTTTCAATGGATTATGAAGAGCTATCAACAACATACAGGTATATAGTGTTTCTCATTTAATTTCATGATATTTACAATAATTAATTAATGCTATTGGAGGTAGGTTTTGCTTTTGCAAATAATTGCTCCGTTAACCTAAGTGGGGTACTAGTATTGATTAGTCTTCTAGGCCTTCAAGAGGGGTGTGACCTGCAAATACCACCGAAGCCCCTCCGGTGGAGGAGGTTTCAATACTCAAATATGAAAAAGCAATTGAGAAAGAGAGAAATAGACTTGAGAGAGCTGTAGAATAGCTCTATGTAGCCTTCGTATGATAAGTATCAAGTTAATGGGCATACCTAATTGGTTACTTATGTTGAATATATATAGTGTGCACATATGGCAGGTCCCATATGTGTTTAGGTTGTTGAAACTCTGGTTTCTTTATAAAGAGATTGTTGAGAATTTTCCAAAATTATATAGATTGTAGTCAAAGATTTTTAACGGGTTTAGAATCCTATTGAATAAGGGAAGTTTAACTTGCCATAGAGATTTCCTTCCTTATCGGGAGTGATTACCGAAACTGTTTCCCTATTGAGAAAGGTTTTCTCCATACTAGGAGAGGTTCGTATCAAATTAAGGAAGGTTCTGATTTGTTAAAGCTTTCGAATGATCACGTGTTGGACTTATCGTATAATGGAAATTACTTTTGTATTGACGGAGAGTGTCTAAAAAGGAAAGAGAACATCTAAAAAATCCAGAGGTCGAGAGTTAGAATGACCAGGGGGTCCAAGGGTAACTAGCTTCTCGAAAGAGTAAGACCAAGAAGATCGAAGGACAGGTTAGAGCAAGTCAGAGTGCTCGATTGTAAGAGCACTTGATGAAGAGACCCTGAATGTATTCAATAGTTTATGGTCTTTATGGTCTAATGGGCTTGGTAGCTCTTGAGTCTTATGGTAATGGGTCGTTGGGCCATTTATCATCATTTGCCCCTAGTTCTAAGCTAGTTCAAAGAGGTGGCGTTAGGAATAGAGTTAAAATAATAGAAGAAAGTGGAGATAAAGCAGTTTTAGATAAGTGGAATAAGCGTGAAAGTGAAGCATTAAATACTATACACGTGATAGCGATTTTTATGTCACGATATCAGACAAATATAATCTAGTTGAGTGTTATGTATAGTGCAAAGCAAGTCTTGTTCCCACGAGAATATATTGTGCTATCAAATATGAATAAACCTCATCTAAGTTGGACAAATTAAATTAGAGATGTGAAGTTATTAGAAATTATTAAAAATAAGATTTAAAATATAAAACGCTAATGTAATTAAAACCCTAAGATATCGATTTCATTTATTTCAATTTCTTACGTAGTTAAATATTTTCAAATCCGTACATTTATTGACTAATGAATTATTGATGATGAAGGCAAAATTTTCAAAATTAGATTCACCCAAAGGTCATGTTATGAATCCCTAATGCAACTACCAAAACTCAATAGTCATATAATTTTAGTCAAATTGCATTAAGTTCTGTGAAAATCTGTAATTTAAGATTTTCCTTAAAACCCCACACATAAAATTAATCCAATGGCCACACTTATAATCTCATATGGATTTTATTTGCTCAAACTAATCTTATATAATTATATGGATCATTGCATGCGATCTCAAATCATACAAAAAGTAGATCTAAACGTTTTGAAACATTAAGTTCAACAATAAAATCTCATCAAACAATAATCATACTAATAAATTCAAGGGAAAGAATTAAATCAAACTATATAATTAATTAAAAATATAATTAATGGAGTCTTAAGAACAATAAAATTAGCTAGACATTTAGAAAAAAGCAAAAAGATAATAAGAAACGCTACAAACCTTGTTTGCACGAGTGTAGATGTGGAAGGCATGAGGAGGCAGCTGCTAGGGCTTGTAAAGTGATAGAGGAATGAGAGAAATAAAGGGACAAATGTGAATGAGGCTGCTGTTCTAGGAAGTGCCATATATATATATGCAAAAACCCTAGAAGAATTTGAAAACTTATACTTTTTGGAAGCTTGGACTTTCACTTTGATTTGGAATCTTCTTCATGTTGCATGGTGATGATCCCTAGTTTTCCCAAAATTTGAAACTTTCTTTTCCTTGAATTTGGAGAGTCATGACATTCTTAGCAACTGAATTCCAAAAGTATCTCATTATGGTGCTCTTAGTAGTTTCCTTTTTTCGGCATGGACACCTTTTCAACCGTGCTGTAAATTTGACTTGGATTTCGGACAAGTTCCTGCCTGAATTAGGTGCTGGGCTTTTCATAAGATTTGTAGGGCTCAAAATCTTAGTTCCAATGCCATAAGAATCACCTCAATTGGATATCAGAGCAGAAAGTTATAGCTAAAATACTAATAGCTCTCTGTGCAATCCAAAATTTAGAAACTAGGCCCAATGTTTCCTAAATCAAAACTCACGAAATTAGTCAATATAAAATCATAAAATTTGATTTAAAACAGTCCTAAAATTCATAAATAAAGTATAAAACAATATAATTCAAGTGTCTAAAAATTGTTATCAAATGTCTTCATACTTGAATATTTGCTTGTCCTCAAGCAAGACAAATAACAAAAATTTTCTTTCAAAACCAATTCAATTTTTCCAAATTCCTAACCATGTATATGACAAGTTTAAATCAGAATTGCAATCAAGGCAACTAATATTTCATAGTATTCAACACTAGAGAAGACCATTGCATCTCCTATAGTCTCATCAAAATAAAAAACAATGCAAACTTCAACCACCCTTACCATAGATTCACTCAATAGAATAAAAGAAAATGCTTTTCAACTACTGAATATACTCAATTTTATATAAGGGTTTGCATATCACTTAAATTAACACGATGAAATGATATTATCATAGATTTGCTAATATATCAAAATTTCACTACTCATATATAAAGAAATCCAAACACCAATCAAAAGATCATTTATTTGGTTGTAATGGAGTTAGGGCTAAGGATAGGATAATAGATAAAAATGTTGGTTTAAAATAATTCACTAAAAATACTCAAACGTTGAGACATGACATTTTTTACATCAAGACAAGAAAACAGTAACTTTCACAACTTCTATTCCCAAGATAAGTATAGTACTAAAACTCTGAATATGTAATATATCACTCATCCAAGATAAAGAGTATGAAATGGAAGTCCGCTATAAAAATAAACAATGAATAGACAATACTTTTTCTCAATTTTTCCCTCTCTTTTTTTTTATAGCTAGTACTTTTTTTTTCTTTTTTTTTTTGAATTTTGCTGTTTTTTTTTAAATTAACATGATAGTGCCTAAGATTACATATGAAACTCCTACATATATAAAAGGAACATAATGCTTAGGAACATAATGTCATACTATCAAGTATAAGTATATTAGTGAATTCAAGTTCAAAATTTGGGGTTTGAAAAAATAGGTTATGTGATAAATTATATAGATTATTCAAGAAAGAAAATATTTAGACTCAGATGGGTTAATTAATGGATATAAAATGTTAGGAATTGTATTTTTTGAAAACCAAAAGTGTGTAAATCTAGATGTCCTAATCATTTTGATACATGAAAATAAAAAGTGTGATCTCAAAATGTATAACAAAATAAGTTCTAGAATGATCATTTCATGTGTAATATACGTTCAATAAGAAAAATGATGAAAGCACAATGAGTTGCTCTTTAAAGTTCAAATCCTCACTTGGGTAAATTTTTTTGTCGAATCTTATATATCTATCTTTCAAATCAACCATAAAAAATGAATAGTTAATCATACACTAAATAACTACTAATATTCAATCATTTTTTATGCAATCTAATTCAAAACAAGTAACACACAAGGATTAGAAAACTTGAAAAAATTTTGTTGGTATAGAAAAACATTCAGCACAAGGTCTCAAGAATAAAGCAAAAATTCATCATTCAAGTTAAAAATTTGGCACTCAAGTTCCTCAATTTAAAAAACAAAAAACAGCATATATATATATATATATACTCTCCCCATACTTAAACAAAGCATTGTCTTCAATGTAAAAATTAAATAAAATAAAAATAAAGAGAATAGAAAACTCCCCTGAAAATTTACAATGTTCTCTTCAGCAGCGACTTCTTTCCTCTCATGCGAAGGATTTCTAATTCACCTATAAAATACTATTAAAACTTAAATCTAAATTAAATAAACAAAAAAACTATATAAGAAAATCATGAAAACATTGGGTTGCCTTCCAAAAAGTGTTTTTCTTTATTGTCTTTGGCTAGACATAATCTCCTTGCTTTAGCTTGGCTTATACATTGGTCCGGTCCATCTAAACTGCAATTTTGAATCAAATTGACGAACGTTTTGGCTCACCAATGACTGCTTTGATTCGAGACTTTTCTAAACACCCAAAGATTCTTTCAAACTCTCATATCTTGTAAGAAAAGTACTTAGTTTTGCATCCAAAATAACATATACATCAATTTGTTCACTATCTAGAAAATTATACTTCACATGCAATGAACTAGCAATGTAATTTTCTAGAGTATCTTTTGAATAAAAGACATCCAAATCATACTCAGTAATCCTCTTAGTGCAATCAACTTTAAAAACTTTCCATTTGTCAAAATTTTTCATGTGATGGAAAATATTAAACTCATTTTTTCATCATTTAATCTCAAAATTAATTTTCCACAAGAAATATCAATCAAAGCACAAGTAGTGTTTAGGAAAGGTCGACCTAAAACCAATAAAGTACTCTCATCATCAGAATCCATATCTAAGACAACAAAATCTACAGGAAAAATGAATTTATCAACTTTAACCAATGTGTCCTCAACTATACCTCTTGGATACTTTATACTTTTATCAATAATTATAAAAAAATTTTATTAGTATGTCGACACTTCGTTAATGCTAACTTCAAAAATACAAAATATGATATGAGATTGACATCAGCACCCAAATCACATAAAATATCATAAAAATCAAAAGAATCAATTGTGCAAGGGATAGAAAAACTACCTGCATTCTTAAGTTGTGGTGGCAGCTTCCTTTGTAAGACTATAGAACACTCTTTTGTGAGTTTGACCCTTGAAACTTTATCCAGCTTCCTCTTCTTATTGATTACATTCTCGAGGAATCCCCAATAACATGACACCCATCTAATGACATCCAAAAAAGAAATATTAATGTGTAATTTCTTAAAAATTTATAAAAATTTTTTAAATTTTGCCACTGTACGTAAAAGATGCCCAGGGAAAGGAACAAGGGATTTATATTCACTCAAATGTAAATTACTTCACCGTTTGGAATCCAGCACTTTGATCTTCTTAGTTACAGATTCTGGCTATTTGAACTCTTTTTTTACTTCTTGATCATCCTCTTCATCTTTTGGCTGAATCGACTCCTCCTGTTGTTCCTTTCTACTCCTTAATATAATTGCCATGCCTACTCTTTAGAGTTCTTCTTAATGTCACTTGACAATCTACCTAGCACACGAGAATGAAAGGCATTAGCCAATTGATCGATCTTATTTCAAGTTTTTCAAGCCTTTCATTTATTGCACTTGCCAAACTCTTAATCCTTTGACTTGTTATTGTTGTCAAGTGTTTAATTGCGATCTTTTATGATGCCTTACTCTCTCTTGACTGTTGATTTTCTGAGCTAAAACCTAGTGGATGATTTGCTCTTTGTGGTGCTTCTTGATTCTATGAAAAATTAGGATGGTTTCTTCACCCAAGGTTATAAGTACTGGAGTAAGGGTTGTTCTGAGACCTACGAAAGTTAGAAATATAGTTCGCTTGTTGTACCTGTGGATACTCAGAAGACATATGAATAGATTCACCACAAGAATCATAATACGTCACAGTATTAAGTTGATTAGTTTTCATGACATTAATCGATGAATCAATTTTTGCACTAATCATAGTAAAATTATCAACCTCATGCACCAACTCTTTGCCTAGGAATTTTACACTCATTAGACCAATCATACTGATTTGAAGCCATATCATCTAGTAATACCCAAGCTTCATTATATGATTTGCTTATGAATGCACCCCCAGCCATAGCATCAATAGTAATCTTAACAATGTAAAAAAGCACCATAAAAAGTTTTAAAACTAACCAGCCAGGTATATCATGATATATCCATTTCTTAATCAAATCTTTAAAACGTTCCCAAGCACTATATAAAGACTCATCATCAAATTGTCCAAAACTAGTAATGTCATTACGTAGTTTAGCAATCTTATCATATGGAAAGTATTTAGTCAAAAATGCTTGAGACAAATTCTCCAAATTTGTAAAATGATTTGGAGGGAATGAGTTTAGTTATACCTTTGCCTTTCCCCTTAGAGGGTAAGGGAATAGTTGTAAACTTATGGCGTTAGGGCTTACTCCATTCAGTTTGATAGTATCGCAGATCTCTAAGAAATTCTTCAGATGGTCATCGGGATTTTCAAAAGTCTCTCTTTCAAATTGATCTACCTACATCATGCCAATAAAACTATATTTTAGTTCAAAGTTATTTGCCTTTACAAGGGGTCGTGCAATACTGGTCTAAACATCTTGAAGTCTAGGCATAGAATACTCTCTCATAGCTCTGTTCTCTTGATCCATTACTTCCTCATGTTCCTTGGCTTCTCTAATTTGTCTGTGAATAGTTCTTGGAGTTTTCTCTATCTCAAGATCAAAATCGACTATATCAAAACTCTTCGATCTTAGCATAAATCCTGTATAGATATAAAAGTACCACAAAATTAGATCTCTAAAATAAATTGTAAAAACCATTCTAATAAATCTAGATCACCTATGTAAAAGTAGAAATCACAAAAATATGATAATTGAATGCACAAAAAATAGCTAAATAGTTAACCAAAAAATTAGAAAATCAGGAAAAAATCAAAGAAAATAGGAAAACCAATGAAAATGATGGAATTTGGCTAATATAGGGTAGTGCCCATGGCTAAGCGATGGGTTTTGCTCAGAAGGCAAAATTCCTTTGAAATAAGTGGACCCTTAACCCTAGATCAAAAGTTTTTTCCCAAATCCCAAAAATTCCCATCAAATTTTCAAAAAACCTAACCCTAAAAGCAACTGTATTACCCTAAACCCTAATCTAAGAAAATAAACAAAAACTATTAAAATCTAATCTCAAATAAGATTATTTTCACTACTAGAAATTTGACTTTCACTGAAGGAAAATCACCAATAGATTTTTTTCCGTCAGTAATAGCAACGGAATTGCAATGGATTACCGATGAAAATTCTACCGACGGATTTGTGATGGATTTTTTAAAATTTTAAAATTTTAAAATTTTAATTTTTTTGTAAACCTATTATCGATGGATTACCGACGGAATACCGACTGAAATTTAGCGATGGATTACCGATAAAAATTTTACTGACGGATTAGTGATGGATTTTTAAAATTTTTAAAATTTTTAAAATTTTAAAATTTTAATTTTTTTTAATTTTTTGTAAACCTATCAGTGACAGATTACCGACATAAATTTTAGGGATGGATTAGCAACGGAAATTTTACCGACGAATTTTTTTAAAATTTTTTAATTTTTTTAATTTTTTTAGTTTTTTAATTTTTTTAATTTTTTAATTTTTTAAAATTTTTATATTTAATAATTCTTTTTCTTTTCCTTTTTATTTTTTATGTAAAAAATAATATTATTTAATTTTTAAAATTTTGTAAAATTTTATTTTAAATTATTATTTTATAATAAAATATAATTTTATTATTACTATTTCCTTTTTGTAATATTTTATTATTATTATTTTCTAATAAAATATCATTTTATTATTTCCTTTTTGTAATATTTTATTATATTATTATTTTATAATAAAATATCATTTTAAATTATTTTATTGTTATTAAAAGGAGTGAGATGAAGAGTACAAATAAAAAAAAAGTATAAGGTAATATAATTTCATGTGGTGCGGTGGTCATGGTGCTCTTATTGTTTTCCACTTGTAGAGGTATGAAACTCATTGGACGCGGTTGGGAGGAATTTTACACACATTAAAGCAAGTCATCACACAGGCGGGTCGGGTGGACGCCCGTGTCAAGCGGGCGAGTGCCACATGGCGGAGCGGTGTGCATTCCCCTGAGAGCTCAAAAATCAAAGACGGAATTAAATTCCGTTACTGATTTTTTTCACATTTTTTTATTTTTTCTTTAGCGACAAATTTTTTTCCGTCGCTATTAATCAGTGACAGATTTTTTCTGTTGCTAATATTAGCAACGGATTTTTTTTCATTGCTGATATTTAGCGATGTGGGTATTAGCAACAGATTTAGCGATGACAAAAATCTTTCGTTGATATCTTTCGGTGACGAAAAATGGATTTTCAGCGATGGATTTTTCCGTCACTGAAAACTCATTTTCTAGTAGTGTTTGGTTGATATACAAACATATCCCCGGCAACAACACTAAAAACTTGATGCGTGATTTTTATGTCAAGATATCAAGCAAGTATATCCTGGTCGAGTGTTGTGTATAGTGTGAATCAAGTATCATTCCCATGAGAATATGTTGTACTACTAAATATAAATAAATTTAATCTAAGTTGGACAAATTAAATTAGAGATGTGAAATTATTAGAAATTACTAAAAACAGGATTTAAGATACGAAACCCTAATATGATTAAAACCCTAAAATATCGATTTCATCTATTTCAATTTCTTGCATGGTCGAATATTTTCAAATCCCTAAGTTTATTGGCTAATGAATTATTGATGATGAAGAAAGATTTTTCAAAATTAGATTCATCCAATAGTCATACAATGAATCCCCAATGCGACTACCAAAACTAATGGTCATATAATTTTATTTAGTCAAATTGTATTAAGTTCTGTAAAAATCTATAATTTAAGTTTTTCCTTAAAACCCCATACATAAAATTAATCTAATGGTCATACCCATAATCTCATATGAATTTTATTATTCGAACTAATCTTATACAATTATATGGGTCATTGCATGTACTCAATCTCAAATCATGCAAATACAGGCATAAACATTTCGAAACATTAAGTTCAATAATAAAATTTTATCAAACAATAATCATGTCAATAAAATATAAGAAAAAGAATTAAATCAAACAATATAATTAATTAAAAATAGAATTAATCGAGTCTAGGAATAATAAATTAGTTAGACATTGAAAAGAAAAATGAAAAGATAATAAGAAACGTTACAACCCTTGTTTGCACGAGTGTGGATGTGGAAGGCATGAGGAGGCGACTGTTAAAGTTTGTAAAGTGGTGGAGAAATGAGAGAAATAAAGGAAAAAATATGAATGAGGCTGCCGTCCTAGGAAGTGCCATATATATAGGAGTAAAAACTCTAGAAGAATTAGGAAACCTAAACTTTTGAAAGTTCGGAGTTTTCATTTGGAAAATTCTTCTTGCCACGTGATAATCATCTCTAGCTTTCCCAAAACTTGAAAACTTTATTTTCGTTGAATTTGGAGAGCCCTGAGTTTCTTAGTAACTGAATTCTGAAAATATCTCCTTAAGGTGCTTTTAGTAGTTTTCTTTTTCAACATGGACTCATTTTCCAGCTTGTAGTAAATTTAACCCAAATTTCAGACAAGCTCTTACTTGAATCAGGTTCTCGGCTCTTCATATGATTTGTAGGGCTCAAAGTCTTCTTTCCAACATCACAAGAATCACCTTTATCAGATACCGAAGTAAAAAGTTATGCTCAAAACAGTAACAATTATCCGTGCAATCCAAAATTTAGATACTAGACCCAATGTTTTCTAAATCAAAATCCACGAAATTAATCAACGTAAAATCATAAAATTGAGTTTAAAACAATCCCAAAATTGATAAATAAAATCTAAAATAATGATTGCTATCAACGTGCCACCTCGGTGTTCATGAATCTTTCTGGGCATGCTTCTTTTTAAGTAGACTAGAATTGGTTACAGTTATTGTGGCCATTCCACTTTCGTTAGTAAACTATTGTTGAGAAAGAAAGTGTTCTGTGAATTAGGATTTGTGAGATCTGTAGAAGAGTTTGTAAGAAAATTGAAATGGCAAAAAGTTCAAAGTCTTGCATCCATCGCAATATTAACTACATTATGAGTACAATATCATGAGACGACTTACACAAGATAGTTGAGGACATGAGTTTGGGGGGCAATTATAATTTTGTCATTGACGGGGGAAGATAGGACCAATAGGCCACCTATAGGAAGTGATATATAAGAAGTATGTGAAGAATGGCCTTAAGTTGCCATCTACGGGTCCTTTTGCCCAGATTTTGACATGTTGGAATATTTTTTTGACTATGCTAATCCTCAGCGCCTAGTGTTTGGTTATAGCGATAGTAAGTCTATTGAGTCTTTGCCACCTGAAGTTCGATTTTAAAGTGTTTTTTATTTTTACGTTAAGAAGGTGACCTACTGGCACTTGCACGGAGGGATAGTTTTGTATCCAAACTAGGCCGGAGTCAGGATGAAAATTTTTTTATAAATAGACCATTGATAAAAATAGGGTGCAGAAGTTCTTTTTTTATATAATTTGTGAAACATGAAGGGATGTCAGTGTTGCCCAATGCTAGGGAGGAGCCTTTCCTTAGGTTGAAGTCCACAAGACATTCTAGTCACTCCAGATTTGTACATTCAGTCAGGGTTTTTGGCTCCTCAAAGGATAAATGCATTTATGTAGAGGCTCTTTTAAATGATCAAATGCTATCGTTGGCTTGTCTGCTATTGGGAGAGAAGAGGAAGATAGAGAGGCCTCTTTTGGTGAAGAAGAAAGATATTAGGCTTGTGGATGTTCTTCTTTATGTTGAAGGAGAGGACCTTATTGAGATAATCACTCACGGGGCATATAAGACAAAAAGCTAAAAGGAACGCAGAGGAGGCAGGGAACATATCGACGTAAAGTGCTCCATTGAGTGATGCCCTCCCTATTTCGATGTTGGGGAGAAAAAGAGGAAAGTTATGATGTTGTTGAGCCCAAGTGAGGGAGATGGTGAAACTGAGAGACGGGGTTCACCAAGTGGAGCTAAGGCTCCTCTGCAAGAGGCAACCGAAGAAGGATTCAAGTCAGAGGTAACCTTTCCACCACCTCCAATATTAGCCCTTAAGGAGACTTGGGAAGGAGAGACTAATGAAGACTTAGTAGGAGAGGATGTGGAGGTTGAAGAAAGGGGAGGACATTGAGAGAGGTACACTCAGTAGGCCTGAGGATGTACCTTCGATGGTGTGGCTTGAGAGGGTGGACTAGGCCTTCTTCTACCTTTCCCAAGGCCTTGTATGTGTGGAAAGGCAAAAGAAAGGTGCCAGACTGCTCCTTTCCCTCCTATTTTTGTCAGTCCTATAACAGAATGAAGGGCCTTCAGGAGAGAGGCACTATAACAGTTAGTGCTGGCAACCATCGTTACTTTTATCTAGATATTATAGAGGCAAGGAGGGAGACCGAGCGGATGGACTACCATCACATTGAACTAGAATTGAATGGTTTGTCGATGGAGTAGGGTGATGATGCCCTCATGTCCTTTGGGCTTGGGATACAAATCTTCCTTCGAAGACATGTTTTACTTATGTTTTCGATTTTATTTGACTGCCATGTTTGTGCAAACTATTGCTTTAGTAGAGTTCCAGAGACTACACAGAGAACAATTAATTAAGCATCTGGAACACCGCATGGACAAGATGGGTGAGGAGATATCCCTATTATGTGGTGCTCCGGTGCAAAGGGAGAAGGAAATGAAAGAAGAGAGAACAACCAGGGTTGCTTTAAACAACAAAAACAAGGAGGCTAAGCACTTAAAGGCTAACATGGGTTTGACACTCCAATAGTGTGATGCAGCTCTGGCAAAGCGGGAGAAACTAGAGGTACTGGCAAAGGTGTATGAAGCGAGGTTGGAGGCTACAAAGAAGCTGGCACAAGCACGAGAGTGGTTGCATCTTGCCGCAAAGCAGAAGATCATCGAGTTAGGGGAGACCATCACGAAGGCGGCTGACAGCCACAAGCATGCCCAGCATAAGCTGTCTAAAAGGCTGCAATGTGCCAAAGAGGTCATTAGTCGGTCAGGGTTGGTGGTGTTAACCCTTAAATACCAAATTCAAACCTCATCGATACTCGTCCGAGTGATGCTTCTCGAGATGTAGTCGGTGAGGATGCCGATGTTGCTGCTTTACAAGTCAACTTTGAGTCTTTGCAATAGAGGGCCCTTCCTTCCCTTTATCGTAGTACTCGAGCGTTGATCTTTTCCTTCCCCTTGTCTTGTATCTTGTTTCATGTAGCTCCCTGTGGTTAACTTAGGTCTTACTTGTCCTATTGCACATTTGACTTTTGAATGAATAAATGAACATTCTTAGGTTGCCTTGCCTTTTAAATAGTATTCATGTCATCTTTGTGGATTGTGTTGAAGCGTGAAAAATATGGACTTTAAGCTATTTTTCATTGTACCATAGTTGGGAGCATTAGGGCCTAACTGAGATGCCTAAAATTGATAGAGTAGGAACCAAACTTAGTTTATGTAGTGGGATCTATGTGCCAAGAAATGATGGTGACGCCTTGCTATGGCTCGTGTAAGGCATTGGATTGGGAGTGGAAGTGCAAAACCCCTTCAGGGTGCATAGTCGAGAGAATATGAGAAAGGGTTATGAACTTTTTAGGACATGGAGCCGAGAGAGTGGGCCATATATATGCAATTAGGAGTTCATCCCATATTGATGACACATTTGAAGGTGTAGAGCCAAGAGAGTGGGCCATATCTACTGCTCGTGAGTTATATCCCATATTGATGACACATTTGGAGGCATAGAGATGAGAGAATATGTTATGTCTACCTGATTAGGAGTTACATTCCGCATTGACAACACGTTTGAAAGCATAGAGTCAAGAGACTAGTCGTGTCTCGCTGATCGAGAGTTACATTCTGACATGTTTGGAGGCACAAAGCTGAGAGAGTGAGCCGTGTCTACCTGATCGGGAGTTATATCTCATATGATGCACTTTTGGAGGTGTAAAGCTGAAAGAGTAGGCCGTGTATGCCCAGTTGGGTGTTATATCCTGTGTTGATGACACATTTTGAGGCGTTTGGTACTTGCAAGTTGCTTTGACTGTATGCAATTGTTATGGTAAAAATATCATGAGAAAGCAATGGAGCATACAAAATGAAGATATTATTATAACAATGATTGCAAAATCTCAAATCAAAGTATCTAATCGGCGACACAGAGTCGCAAACAAAGCTATAGTAATGAATAAGTAGAGATTACTAGACGAGGGTATTTGGTGACTCTGGGTTGAAAGGGAGCATCCTGATTCCAAGAGGTGTCTTGAATTTGATTTTCACATCCTAGTGCTCAGTAGTACCTCCAAACCATTCAGGCTGGGTTGACCCAAAACGGCATTGTAAGTTGACGGGAACTTGACCATGTTGAGTGTTGTCATAACAATTGCATGATTGGGTCGCATTCCTAGAGTTACCATGAGGGAGATGGTACCTTCAGGTATAACCACTTGTTCGAGAGTCCCTTCAAGGGCCTAGTTTGGAGCTAGAGTTGTGATTGACTGAAACCCATTTGTTGGAAGGCATCACAGTAAAGAAGATCATAATCGGTTCCTTAATCAACAAAGATCCTCTTCATCGTGTACTGACCTATTTTGGTGGTGATAACCAAACGATCATGACGATTTGGATCAACCCCTAATAGGTCATCATCATCAAAACCTATCATGGGCCTTTTCTTCTTCTATCCCTTCTCGAAGTGAGTAGTGAGAACTTCTTAGGTAAGGGATGCCTCAGTCATTTGGAAGATTAGGGCGACTATCTGTTTCGTCTGGCATCGCTATGTGTCCCTCTAGTTTGCTCGGCTCTAAGTCAAAGGAATTTCACCTAAAGAAGTAGGTGTTAAAAAGGTGTGAGCACCATATATTTGGAGGATACCCTATTGGCTTGGTTGCGGGCAGATCTAGGGGGTGGTGGCTTGCTCTACTTGTTGGGTCATCTTACTATGCGTAAACTCTGAGAAGGGTTATTTTCTCGTTCCATGCTAATGAACCTCTGGAGTCTGCCATCTTGAGCCAGTACTTCAGGCTCGTACTTCTGTTTTTTACATTCATTCATGAGGTGATCGTAGTCTCTATGGAAGTGACAATATCGTGTCTTGTCTTTTTTTGAATCATCCCCTATGAGACATAGGGGTCATCAAATGTAAAGCTTGTTCTTTATCTACATCAAGATTTGACTAGATGTGTCATTTAAGGGGGTATAATTGGTGAACCAAAGAGGAGGAGGAGTTACTGGTCAGCTCCTCTTGGGTGAGGGTCACCGAGGAGCGTTTCTCCCCGTCCTATTTTGGCATTTGCCGAATGCCTTAACTTCTTCCACTGCAATGTACTTCTCCGCTTGGGAATGGAACTTTTGAATGGTGGATGGATAATTCTTTGTTATAGAAGTCTTCATCCCCAAGGGCCATAACCCAGTCAATAGTGCCACCAGCGCAATGGAGTAGTCTAAACCAAAGACCTTCATTATCTCGATTTTGAACTTGTTGAGGAAATCTCTTAAGGGGTCATTGTCCCTTTGCCGTAGCAATAGGAGGGAGGTAGATTTCCTTTTGGCTCCCCGATTGAACATGAAGTGAGTTTCGAATTGCTATCAGAGTTGGGAAAAGTTCAAAATGTTAAATAGAGGGAGTGAATTGAAGCATGTCAGTACATTGCCCTTCAGGGTTGTGGGAATTGTTTACACATGGTTACGTCTAATATGTCCTTGCAGATCATAATTGTCACAAAATAGGTTGTGTGGTCTCAGAGATCGATAGTGTTATCTTACCTCTCTATAGGAGGGAGGAGTACATCTCATGGCATCAACTCGGTAGAGACTTGGATCAAAATGAGAGAGGCTAGTGACGTATCGAGTGACGTCACCTTTTCCTATGCTATCACATTTGAGTTCATTAACCATGAGTTCTTTAACTTGCTTCTTCAGATTGTCTGGTGCATGTGGGGAAATCATCGAAAGCTCATGGTGCCCTTAAGGTTAGAGCCTATGTGAGCATGTGTGCCTTGATCTTTGAGAGGAGGATAAAGCCTTTTATTTGAAGAAATGGCTAGGTTCTTCTAACTACTTGCTCATGTCTTGCATCTTTGATTCAAGCCTTTCCATTTGAGAGCAGTTAACTTTGTTAGGCGAGGTTGGAGCTGCGGATGGAGTTGGTTGGCTTTAAAGTTGGGTAGCAAGTGGATGGGCTCTCCTTGGGGGAGTGTTTCTATCTAATGCTAGAGCCAGATGGTAGAAATATTCGATTGATTTTTGGGAGCTACTGGTGGAGGAGGATCCGTGGGATTGGACGCCTGTCCTTCCACTGTTGACATAGCCTTTGAGATGTTTCCGTTCTTTTTTCTTGGTGGCATGATGATTGAAACAACAGTAAAACAAGGCGTGAGGTATGCTGGCTAAAAAGTTAGTTTGTTCCCATAGACGGCCCTAATCTTTTGAAGGTGGATTTTGTTTCGTAGATAATTACTCTATTGACCCAAGTGAAGAACCGGCATTGACTGTTCTTCTAGGCATTTAAGAGAGGTGTGACCTGCAAATACTATTGGAGAGTGCTCTAGTAGAGGAGATTCCAACGCTCAAGTTAGAAAGAACGATTGAGAAAGAGAGAAACAGATTAAAGAGAGTTGTAGAATATCCTTGTGTAGCCTTTGTGTGATAAGTGTCAAATTAATGGACATACCTAACTAGTTGCCTATGCTGAATATATACAGCGTACATGTATGACAAGTCCCGTATGCGTTTAGGGGTGTTAAAACCCTAATTTACTTGTAGAGAGATTATTGAAAATTTTCTGAGATTACATGAACTGTAATTAAAGATCATTAAGGGGTTTAGAATCCTGTTGATTAAGAAAAGTTCAAATTGCCACGAAAATTTCCTTCGTTATTGGAATTGATTACCGAAACTGTTTTCTTATTGAGAAAGGTTTTCCTGAGACTAGAAGTGGTTTGTAGCAATGTTTGATTTGTTAGAACTTTTCGGATGATCACGTGTTAGACTTATCATATAATAGAAATTGTTTCTGTATTGATGGAGAGTGTCTAACAAGGAAAGAAAACAACTGAGAGAACAATCAAAAGATCTGGAGACCGAGAGTTAGAATCACCAAGGGGTCAGGAGTAGCTATCTTCTTGTGAGAGTAAGACTAAGAAGATTGAAGGACAAGTTAAAGCAAGTGAGAGCGCTCGAACGAGAGAGCTCTTGACTGAGAGACCGGGAGGGTATTCAATTGGTCATGGGGTTTATGGCCTAATGGGCTTGGTAGTTCTCGAGTCTTGTGGTAACGGACCATTGGATAATGTATCATCAAATGTATTCACAATTCCTTTTTTTTTCCCTTCTAGGACAAAAATTCAACCAATTGAGACGTTGTAACAGTTGCTTCTTAAGTAATAAAAATATAACTAGAAGATCAAAAGTGTCTGAGTCAAAATGGGTATTGATCTCCCATGTACTATATCATAATTTCATTTCCAACTACCATTTATTAAATCCTTTTATTTATTTTTCTTTGATATATATTTTAATTTTTAATATAATTCATTTTATAATGATCAATTCAATCTTTCATTACAATTATCTTTTCAATATATTTAACTTAATTAAGTCATTTTACAAGATTTTGTTTGTTTATGACAAATAAATCTTTACTTTTAACCAAAAAACTTTTAAATTTCAAAATTGTATAAAAAAGATTAAAAATTTAAATTTAAATTTCTTATATACAGAAATCAAATTTTTAACTATGCATCGCACGGGCTTAAAATACTAGTATGTGATATTATCGTGCTACATGCATTGAAAAGCGATGTAGGCATTTTATTTAGATTATCATCTAGGAAATTTCATAGGTTAACATTATGTTTTTGTTGGCAAAATCGCTCTTAAAATTCTTCCAATGAATGATTTTTTTATTGTAGTACATAATTGTATGTATTAAAATAATAGCAAAAAATGACACTGAGAGAGTCTATGATTATTTATACGGATTTATTAATAATATATATAGAGAGAATAATGGCTAATGAGTTATAGATTTATTGGCATCGCCCTCACTCCTCACTCCCCTTAAAATAGAGCTTTTGTATGTATATATATATATATATATACTAGGATGGTTCTGGCCAAACAAGGTGCGGCCCTTACCCAGATATTTTTTTCTTTTTTTCTTGTGTGTGTTATAATTATTGAAAAAAAAAGTGTGATAGGTGAAAAAAAAAGAAGTAAATAAGAAAAAGAAGAAACAAAAAAAGAAATAAAAAAGGAATAATAGGAAATCGATAACAGTGAAACTAAAAAAAATCAGTCAAAAAAAAAGAAGGGTGGAGGGAGAAAAAAAAGAAATAAAAAAAGAAGAAAAAACCCAAACAAACAATAGAGAAAAGAAAAGATAGGGTGAAGGATGAAAAAAAGAAATATAAAAAGAAACAAAAAAAAGGTAAATGGTGAAAAAAAATGTAAAAAGAAAGGAAGAAGAAAACTAAAAAAAAAAAAAAGGAACAATAGTTCCCATCTAAGATAGCAATTCCTCCCACCTCCCCCTCCCCATTTGTTTTTCAAAAAAAAAAAAAAAAAAAAAAACTTTCAATGGTATGTAGCTATATATATACATAATTTTTTTTCGGAGGGTATTTTAGTAAATTAGACAATCAAAAGTGGTTCAAAAAGAAAATGACTTGAAAAAAACTAAGTTGCACCAAGTGGCATTAAGAGTAGGAGAGATTTTCAAAAAAAGTTGTGAAAATAGTGAAACTCATAAAAAACGCAAAAAAATAGAGAGAGGATAAGAGAAAGATTAATAAAGAAAAAATTGTGAAATGTGAAAAAACGTAAAAAAAAAAAAAAGAAGAAAAGTAAAACAAGGGTAAAGGGTGAAAAAAAAAGAAGAAAATAAGAAAAAGAAGAAACAAAAAAAAAGTAAAAAAAAGAATAGTAACAAACCGGTAACAGTAGAATAAAAAAAGAAATAAAAATAAAGAAGGGTGAAAGGTGAAAAGTGAAAAAAAAAAAAGAAGAAGAAGAAGAAAAACCCAAAAAAATTAATAAAAAAAAGTTTGAAGAGTGAAAAAAAAGAAAAAAAGAGTAATTGGTAAAAAAAAAGCAAGAAGAAATTCTAAAAAAAAGTGAGAATAATAGCCAACTGTTTCCATTCGAGGTAGCACCCCGCTTACTCCCCCTCCCCATTTGTTCCTTTAGACAACTAAAAGGAGTCAAAAAAAAAAGAAAATGATCCGAAAAAAACCAAGTTATACCAAATGGCATCAAGAAGATGAGAGACTTTTAAAGAGAGTTGTAAAAATAGTCAAACTCATAAAAAAAGTGAAAAAAAAGCTGAGAGAGGAGAAGCGATAGATTAATAACAAAAAAAGAATGAAGGAAGGGAAAAAAAAAGCAAAAAAAAAGAAGGGTAAAGGATAAAAAGAAGAAGAAAAAAAGAAACAAAAGTAAATAAGTAAAAAAAAAAGAATAGTAGCAAATCGGTAACAGTAGAATTCTAAAAAAAATGAGTGAATAAAAAAAGAAGAGTGAAATGTGAAAAAAAAATCAAAAAGTAAAATAAAAAAAAAAGAAGTGTAGAGGGTGGGAAAAAAAAGAAGTAAAAAAAAGCAAAAAAAAAAGTAATTGTAAAAATAAAAGTAAGAAGAAATCCAAAAAAAAAGCTGTGAAAACAATAAAACTCACAAAAAAAGGAAGTGAAAAAAAAGTGGAGAGAGAGGACGAGATAAATTAATAAGAAAAAAATAAAGGGTGGAAAAAAAATTAAAAAAAAAAGAAACGTAAAGAGTGAAAAAAAAGAAGTAAAAAAAGAGAATAATAATAAACCGACAATAGCGGAATCCAAAAAAAGAAGTGAAAAAAAGTAGGACGAATAGTAAAAAAAAGAAATAAAAAAAAAAAAGAAAAAGAAAAACCCAAAAAAAGTTTTGAAAAAAAAACAGTAAGAAGAAATTGCCCCCCAAAAAATGAGGTGGGAATTGTAATCCATTGTTCCCATCCTAGGTGTCACTCCCCCCACTCCCCCTCCTCTCCTTTTCTTTTATGGGTAAAGGGTGGAAAAAAAATAAAAAAAGCAATAAAAAAGAAGCATAAAGGGTAAAAAAAAGAAGTAAAAACAAAAGAAGAAACAAAAAGAGAAGTAAAAACAAAAGGAATAGTGACAAACCGTTAACAACGAAATCCAAAAAAAAGAGTGAAAAAAAGGGTGAAGTGTAAAAAATAAAAAAATAAAAAAAAAACAAGAAGAAAAAGATGAAGAAAAACTAAAAAAAGGTTTTTTTTTTTTTTAAAAAAAGAAGGGTGATGGGTAAAAAAAAAGTAACAATAGAGCCCAAAAAAATAAGAGTAATTGGTAAAAAAAATTTTAAAAATGAAAGAAAAAAAAGAAATCCAAAAAAAAATGAAAAAAGAGAGGCAGGAATAATAACCTATTGTTCCCGTCCTAGGTGTCACTCCTCCCACTCCCCCCTACCCTCCTTCTTTTATATATATAGAAAGAAAGATAAAAAAAAAAAAAAAAAAAAAGAAAGAAGTAAAGAAAAAAAAAAGCAAAAAAAACAAAGCATAAAGTGTGAAAAAAAAGAAGTAAAAAAAGAATAAACAAAAAAAGAAGTAAAAAAATTGAATAGTAGCAAATTGATAACAGTAAATTCCAAAAACAAGAGTAAAAAAAAAAAAACGGGGCAAGGGTGAAAAAAACGAAGTAAAAAAATTAAAGGTAATTGGTAAAAAAAGTTAAAAAAAAAAAGAAGAAAAAATCCCAAAAAGAAGATATGCGAACAGTAGCCCAATGTTCCAACCTTAAATGTCACTCCCCCACCCAAAAAAGAAGGACGTAAAAAAAGGACGCGCAAAAGGTGTAAAAAAGAAGTAAAAAAAAAAAAGAATAGTAGAAACCGTTAACAGTGAAATAAAAAAAATAAGTGAAAAAAAAAGAAGATCTCAGGGTAAAAAAAAAAGAAAAAGAAGAAGAAAACCCAAAAAAGTAAATAAAAAAAACAAAAAGAAAGGATGAAGGGTAAAAAAAATAGAATTAAAAAAAAAGTAAGAAGAAATTAAAAAAAAAACTACTATTCCAGTCCCAAAAAAAGAGGTAAAAAAAGGTAAGAAGAAATCCCAAAAAATAAAAAATAAAAAGTCACTGTTCCGGTAAAAAAAAAAAAAGGTGTGAACAATAAACAACTTCACTTTCTAGGTGTCACTCCCCCAACTTCCCCCTCCCCTCTTCTTCGTTTATATATAGTAAGATATTAGGAGGGTTCTGGCCACCTAAGGTGCGGCCTTGGCCCAGATTTTTTTTCTTTTTCTTGTATGCGTTATAATTATTGAAAAAAAAATGTGAAGAGCGAAAAAAAGAACTAAAAAAGAAACAAAAAAAAAAGAAACAAAAAAAAGTAGAAAAAAAAGGAAATAGTAGGAAACGAATAACAGAGGAACCCAAAAAAAAGTGAAAAAAAAAAGAACAGTGAATGATGAAAAAAATAGTAAAAAAAATAAAAATAAGAAGAATCCCAAAAAAAGTTTTTTAAAAAAAAAGAATAAAGGGTGAAGGATGAAAAAAATAAAAAAAAAACAAAAAAAATTAAAGGATAAAGGATTAAAAAATAAGAAATAAAAAAAAAACCCAAAAAAGGAACAGTAGTAAACTGTTCCTATCCATGGTGGCAATTCCTCCCACCTCCCCCTCCCCTCCCCACTTGTTTTTTTAAAAAAACATTCAATGCTGTATAGTTGTATATGCACACAGTTTTTTGATCGGATAGTATTTTAATAATTAGACAATCAAAAAGGGCCCAAAAAAAGAAAATGACTCAAAAAAAAACCAAATTGCACCAAGAGACATCAAGAGGAGGCGGACTTTCAAAGAGAGTTGCGAAAACAGTTAAATCTACAAAAAAAGAAGTGAAAAAAAGTGGAGAGAGGAAAAGAGATAGATTAATAAGGCAAAAATGGTGAAGGAAGATAAAAAAGAAGTAAAAAAGAAAAAGAAGAAACAAAAAGAAAAAGTAAAAAAAAATAGTAGCAAATCAGTAATAGTGGAACCCAAAAAAAGAGTGAAAAAATGGTTAAGGGTGAAAAAAAAGAAGTAAAGAAAAAGAAGAATGGAGGGTGAGAAAAAAAGAAGTAAAAAAAAAGAAAGAAAAAAGGGAACAGTAACAAACTGTTCCCATCCGAGATGACAATCCCTCCCACCCCCTCTTCACTTGTTTCTTTATATATAGTTAAGAAAGATTAAAATTAAGATTATAGGAAAAAACCCCAAGAAAGTAAAGAGGAAAAAAAAAAAAGGGAACAGCTATCCACTGTTCCCATCCGAGGTGCTACTCCTTCCCACTCCCCCCTCACCCCTCCCCCACTTGTTTCTTATCTTAGAAGAAGAAAGAAAGAAACCCCAAAAAAGAAAAAAAAAAGGAGGGAACAGTGTGCTACTACTCCCATCCGACATGGCATACCCTCCCACACCCCCTCCCTATTGTTGCTTTCTATAATAGTAACATAACTATTATTATTATTATTATTATTATTATTATTAATTAAGAAGATTAAAAAAATTAAGTTTAAAATAAGATATATATATATATATATATATATATATATATAGTGAAGGGTGGAAAAAAATTAAAGAAGAATTGAAGAAATAAAAAAAAATGAAGTAAAAAAAAGAAATAGTAGCAAATCGTTAATAATGGAATCTAAAAAAAAAAAGAAATGAAAAAAAGAAACATGAAGGGTGAAAAAAGTTAAAAACAAAAAAAAAGGGGAATGGTAAAAGGTGAAAAAAAAGAAGTAAAAAAGGAAAAAAAAACCCAAAAAGAAAAAAAGAAAATAGTAGCCAATCGTTCCCATCCGAGTTGGCATTCCCTCCAACTCCCCTCTCCCCACAGTGAAAGGTGGGAAAAAAAGTAAAAAAGAAAGAGAAGAAACGCAAAAAGAAGAAGTAAAAAAAAAGAAACAGTAACAAATCGGTAACAGGATTCCCCGATTTGCGTTTGTTTTATGGCTTCTTTTTATGGAGCGGCTTCAAACTAGTGACTTTTTGTTCACTC
This sequence comes from Dillenia suffruticosa, assembly GCA_033439265.1. Lineage (NCBI taxonomy): Eukaryota > Viridiplantae > Streptophyta > Magnoliopsida > Dilleniales > Dilleniaceae > Dillenia > Dillenia suffruticosa. Next base: position 19,940,321 of record JAVTVX010000024.1, on the reverse strand, counting down.
AGACTTGCAAACTCATCATCTTGTCATCTTTGCTCATGTTGGAGGGAGACCTATAATCACTTATTTTTTTACTGTCCTTTCTCTAGAGAGATTTGGCGATTATCGATGGCTCAGCATGTTCCTGTGTCTTTCCCTATCTCTTGGTCAGGCATTCGTACGATCTTGCTTTCCCCAACGAGGCACCCCTCCGAAGGAACAGGACCTTCAAATGCTCCCTCAACGCATGTATTTATTATATTTGGATGGAGCGAAACAAGAGAAGGATCGGCAATCGTCAGTTACCGCCTCGTATTATTGCAGCTTTTGTTAGTGTAGTCTTACCCGTAGCTGGTAGTAGATCTTAGTTTTGTTTTGTTTGCCTTGTGGGCGGATTGATTTTTCGGGTATCTCAGGGTTTCTCTTGGTACCCGTGTAGTCTTTGTTCTTTTTGGTATATTTATTCTTTTATATAAAAAAAAACCCAAAAAATGGGAGTGGAAAAAAAAAAGGGTGACAGGTGAAAAAAAAGTAAAAAAAAAAAAAAAAAAAAAAAGAAACCCAAAAAGAAAGTTAAAAAAAAAGGAACGGTGAATGATGAAAAAAAAAAGAAGTAAAAATAAAAAGAAGGAAAAAAGCGAAAATATGTGAAAAAAAAAGAAGTAAAAAATAGGAACATTAGCAAATCGGTAACTTTGGAACCCGAAAAAAAGAAAGAAGCGAAAAAAAAGAAAGGTGAAGGGTGAAAAAAAAAAGAAGAAGAAACCCAAACAAAGTTTTTTAAAAAAAATAGAAGGGTGAAAAGTGAGAAAAAAAAGCAAAAAATGGGTAAATGGGTGAAAAAAAAAGAACAGTAACAGACTGGTAACCGTGAAATACAAAAAAAAGAAGACTGAAAAAAAAAAGAATGGTGAATGGTGGAAAAAAATGAATTAAAAAAAATAAGAAGAAGAGACCTAAAAAAAAGTCAAAAAAAAAAAAGAAAGGAAGGGAAAAGGGTGAAAAAACAAGTTAAAAAAAAAAGAAGCAAAAAAAAAAGGATAAATACGTGAAAAAAAGTAAAAAAAAAAAAAAACAAAAAGAAACCCAAAAAAAAAGAAAAAAAAAAGGATGAACAGTGGCAATCTGTTCACTGCCGAGGTGGCAAAGCCTCACACACCTCCTTCCACACTTGTTCTTTTCTATTATAGTAAGAAAAAAGTAAAAAAGAAAAAGAAGAAATTAAAAAAAGGTTAAAAATAAGCAATAATAGAAAACTGTTAACAACGCAATCCAAAAAAAATGAATACAAAAAAAGAATGATGAATGGTAAAAAAAAAAAGAAGTAAAAAAAAATGAAGGGTGAAGAGTGAAAAAAAAAGTAAAAAAAAGCAAAAAAAAAAAAGGGTAAAGGATGAAAAAAAAGAAGTAAAAAAAAGAACTGTAGAAAACTGGTAACAGTGGAACAAAAAAAAAGAGTGAAAGGCAAGAAGAGTGAAGAATAAAAAAATAGAAGAAAAAGAAGAAGAAATCCAAAAAAAAAAAATTAAAAAGGGAATGGCGGAGGGTAAAAAAAGAAGTAAAAACAAAAAAAAATGGTAAATTAGTGAAAAAAAAAAAGAAGTAAACAAAAAAGGAAGAAGAAACCCCCAAAAAAAAAGAGGAAACGGTAGCCAACTGTTCCCATCCGAGGTGGCATTGCTTTCCACTCCCTCCTCCTCACAAGTGAATGGTGGAAAAAAATAAATAAAAAAGCAAGATAGTTGAAGGTGAATAAAAATAAAAAGAAGAAACCCAAAAAATGTATAAAAAAAAAAAGAAAGAAAGGAAGGTGAAGGATGAAAAAAAAGTAAAAAAAAAAAAACAAAAGATACAAAAAAAGGTAAATGGGTAAAAAAAGAAGTAAAAAAAAAAGAACAGTAACTTACTATTCCAATCTGAGGTGGCACTCCCTCCTACTCCGTAAAAGGTGAAAAAACAAGAAGTAAAAAAAAGTAGCAAACCGGTAAAAACAGAACCCAAAAGAAAAAAATAAAAAAAGTGAAGGGTGAAAAAAATGAAATTAAAAAAAAAAGCAAAAAAAAGGATAATTGGATAAAAAAAGAAGTAAGAAAAAAAAGGAAGAAAAAACCAAAAAAAAAAATAAACATTAGCTTACTGTTCTAATCCTACGTAGCACTCTCACTCCCCTCTCTCCCACTTGAAGAAGAAACAAAAAAAAAAACCCAAAAAGAGAAAAAAAAATGATGAACAGTAGTCTACTGTTCAAATCTTACGTGGCACTCCCTCTCACTCCCTCTCTCTTCCTCTCCCCAACTTGTTTGCTTCTATTATAGTAAAATAAGATATAAGAGAGAGAACATTGCTTATTGAAGAATTTATTACATTACATGCGCATACGGAAGTGTATAAATTAAAAGTTTGAAACATTTGGTATAAATACTTCAATATGTAGAGTTTCAATAAATCAACCGAAACCGTGTAATCTCTCGTACAGATCGCTCGGTCGGGATAATGATCACGAAACGAACCACCACCACTTTTTCATGACATCTCAATCCAAAATCCGACGAACCCAATGACGGGAGAATTTTCTTATTTGAAAATTTCTCAAAATTTTTTTCTCCATAGAAAAATATGTGCTGATCTATCTAATTGTTAATCTTCACCATGTAGAAAGTGTTCTCATCAATACCCTTAACAGTGACATCAATTAAATGGTATCCCATGTGCACCAACCAAACCAATTATGTAAAGATGACAATTTTTACTTCTCACGATGAAGGAATGTTTTTATGTGTTTCTCCGCTACCTTGTTTCATACAAAAGCACTCATGGATGTCACCATCAATTGTTCCTTCATCACATGTAAAAGCATAGCACAAGGGAGAGAGAGAGATCCTTTCGTGAGTGGTTATTTGGGGAGTTATTGGGGGTTATCGGAGATAATTGGATTCTCCCAATAATGTCCTTCAGATTTGAATATACCAAAAATGCCCCAATGTGGGCATAACTTCCTACATCTCCCACTTGCACACGAGAGCATTTTACGACCGTCATAATATCACAACTCATGCGATCTATCACATCACTCTACTGGCTTTTCATACAGAATTGGCGACCAGCGAGTATACCTGCAAATAAAGACTTCTCGATACACCTGTTAGGATGATTGAGGAGCCATCATTAGTACAAAAAAGAACTCGTTGTACCCCAGGCTCTATGCAATTACATATATCAGCCACTTTTCTCATTGAAAGTGATCCCCAATCGTTTACTTGACTGTATATTCACTATTATGTTTGAATCCCAATATAGATTAACATAACAGGTCGACCGATAAATACAATATCATGATATAATGCTGATTGGTCTTTCTTTCATACTACTAACTTTCAATCTTATCTTAACTGCTTGACTAGACATACACCGCCAAACCTAATCAACGATGGTTTCTTGGTAACATGCTAAAATAACAACACCAAAATAAAATCTCAAAAGATAGACGAAAGTCATAAGGGTACAAGAGATCCCACATAATGGATCTCAGGTCTCATACAGTGGGAACTGAGATCTTTAATCATACTATCGTCTCAAATAATAGCTCCCACTATCCCTTGGTCGTCTTATCATACACGGTATGAAACACGTGCCACAGTATTATTCCCTTATCTCTCAAAAGGGTATATGTCATATTTCTCTAACACTGTGCGGTATGGGTCTCAATTTACATAAGACTTTACCCCAGAGATCTCAGAGAAAGTATCTCAGAGACGATATCACTTGACGCAGGTGATATCTGAGATCTCAACCTGACTTCTCACAGACAACATGGATGTGGGTATGTCTATGTCGGTCATGTCACATATGACCTTATCCTGAACACATAGCAGGGCTACTTATGTTCTAGCAAAGCTACTCTCAAATTCTCTTACGATTAGAAACCGTCTCATCTCCGCTCACGTAGAATTGGAGGTGGTTACTTATGGAGAGAGTCAATCACGTCTACCTGACACATCTTTTATCACAACACTACATAATATATAATAACAAACTAGTGTAAGATATAAACTTGTGACTATATAACGAACATATGTCATATATATCAATAAACATCACAATCAGTATATAGTGAGAAATGTCAAATTACACGTAAACCCAATGATTTTGTATCTCTCACAGAAGAATCTTTCATAATAGGTTTGATGAAGGGATCAGCCACCATACTATGTAAAAATGTACTTAATCATCACTACACCTTTCTCGGTGATATCTCTCATGTAATGGTATATGGTGTCAATATATTTGGTTTTACTATGATACTCAGGGTTTCAGTTGTAGGCAATGATGGCCTGATTATTACTAAAAATTATTACTTGCCTCCGATTTTCTGCCACAACCCCTAAATCATTCAGAAATTTTCGAAACCAAATACTTCCCTGAACTGTATTGAGCATACAACAAGCTCAGTCTCTATTGTAGATAGATATACATAGATTTGCTTCTTGCTTCCAAGACATGGTACCATTTATTGAGTAAGATAACAAAAAATGATATCGATTTGTGTCTATCCAGACAACCACCCCAATCAACGTCTAAATATCCAACGAAACGCAAATCACCTCCTCTATAAAATAAGTAGAGATTCACAGTTCCTTAAGATATTTTAGAATCCTTTTTAATGCTCTCCAGTGATCCTTTCCAAGATTCAATTCATACCTTCTCACCAGATCGACTTCAAGACAAATGTCTAGTCGTGTATTCCTCATCGCATACACTAGACTACACATTGCACTGTCATAAGGGATTCAACTCATCTCCATCATTTCTTCCTAAGTTACAATGCACATTTTAACATTCAGGTCTTTGCTTTTAGCGCTAAGAGTATCTAATGGATTGCATTCATTCATCTCGAATGCTCAAGAATCTTCCTGATATAGGACTCTTGTTAAAGAGTCAATATCTTTCTCGAGCGATCCCTCTGGATCCTTAGTCCGAGAATGAACTAAACCTCATTTATGTTTTTTATGTCAGAACTCGATAATAACCATGTTCAATAGTCATTAGATATTCTCTGTTGTTCCTAACCAACAGAATGTCATGCACATATAAAAACATGATCATAAAAGAGTCATTATAACATTTTAGACAGACGCAATGATCCTCCTCGATCATTACAAAACTATAAAATATCACATACTCGTGAAATATTAGATACCACCGTCTGATGAGTGTTTAGGTTGTACGTTGACTTTTAAAGTCAACAGATCTTATCCACCTGATCCACTATAATGAACCTAGAGGGATGCTCATGTAAATCATTTCATCCAGACTTCCATTATAGAAAGCGGTCCTTACGTCCATCTGGTGTGACTCTAGATCCATGTTCATGACAATCTCTAATAGATAAACGAATCGAGATAAATTGGACTACGACTTTCGGTCCTCCCACTGGGTTTAGCTGAGCTACTAAGCTCATTCATCGAATAGAAGGTAGAGTCATAATTGACTTCACCTCTCTTAGGGAAATTGTCCTTAAGGAATGTGGCATCACGAGACTCAATCTTAGTAATAGTGTCATCAATATATTCACTTAAGAACATATACCCTTGGAGTGTTCTCAATATCTTATAAAGATATATTTCTTTTCTTGCGGGTCTAACTCACTGTGTGGATGCGAGAAATCGTGATCATACGTGGCACAACCCCATAAGCTTAAGTGGATAAGGTCAGGCTGCGTCTTTGTCCAAAGCTCATATAGGGTACTGACTATGGATTTTGATGGGACACCATTAAGGACGTAGGCTACAGTCAATAAATCATCTCCCCAATGAGAAATAGACAAATTAACATGCGTTATCATAGTCCTTAACATCTCAAACAAAGTCTTATTCATTCTCTCACTACTTTATTTTGCTAAGGAGTAGCAGGAATAGTCAGATGTCTCAGAATTCCCTTTTCGGAATAGAGCTCTCTAAATTGTTCAAAGAAATATTCGTGCCATAGATCGGTTCTGAGACTCTTTACTCTCAAATCTAACTGATTTTCAACCTCGTTAATAAATCTTCTGAAGCATTCCGTTGTCTCAGACTTTTGTGAGATCAACTAGACATCATCGAAATACGTGTAATCATCTATAAACGTAATAAAGCACACAGCTCTATTTTAGAGATCTTATGCTCATAGGGCCATAGATATTAGAGTCGACCGATTGCAATAGAGTCTCAGCTCTTATTGCATTATGGTTTTCTTGTAGCTTTGTCAACTTGACAAAACTTACATATGGGTAACTTGAACCTGGTTAGTGGGTCTAATAAACCACTTGCTGTTAATCGATTCATCTTCTTTTACCCTATGTATTCAAATCTACTATATCTCACACTTACATCATCATCTACACAATTAGATGTAAAGATATTAGAAGAATAACAAAAAAACCATTAGAAGAAACAACACTCAGTGCATATAGTATATCATTGGATAAAACCAGAACATTTCATAAAACTATCATATTTAATAAAAATAGATGATTTTCTTATCACAAAGCATATCCTAAGCATTCTTAAACAAAGTACTAAAATCCAGTTCCGTCGAATACACGGTATGCAAAGATCGTTATTTAAATATAGAGACCAGCTACTTTGCAACTTTAATTTGTAAGTGTCAATCTCTCTAATGACAACAAATACTCCGTTCCTTACGTAAATCCTCCTAACCTAAGGATTTACTCGACTGAACTCTATGTACACGCTTCTGTCTTGAGTTACGTGGTTGATGACTCCTGAGTCTACTATCCACTAAGAAAAGAAATCAGTGAGTATCACAATAGATAACACAAATTTTAAACCACGTAAAGAAGAAGGACATTCGTTCCACTCGTTACACTTACGAGTGAAATAACTAACTCTACCACAAATATAACATTTCACATTGGTTTTACCAAAATTCTTCTTCTTATGCTTTTGTACTTTACTGTCGGATTTCTCGGATGGTTTATCTCTTGCCTGGACATCGAGTCTTGTTCTCATACTTATGCAATTCTTTAGGTGCTATAGGAGTCCTTACTCAACTTCGCTGCATAAGCATGACCCGAGTGTGACCTAATCACCTCCAGGTGCTCTATCTGGAGCTAACTGTATCTGCTTACATTAGCGAAAGTACAAATATTTTCATTGGACATGAGACAAGTTTTCATGATCTCCATGAATCAGGTAAAAAATTAGATCACACCTAGTACCTGAACCTCATCCGAAATAGGCTTACTCACATTCCTAACTTAGTGATCATACTCGACATTTGCTTCAAATGTTGAATCATTATATGATCAGTCATTTTCTTATAAGTTATAAATTTATAAGTCAGCATTCTCACCATAGGAGCTGTAAGAGCACTACTAGCTAATTTAGGGTGAGCCAAACCGATATAGTCGTACGATATTGCTAAAAAAAAAGGGATCAAATCATCGTGCTTTCCATTGATAAGGATTGCTCTAATTTTGGCTATCATTTTTCTTCAATGCACAATAGACTTCATTGTTCCGTCTATACTAAGGTGTGGTACCCTCCCTAGGTCCACCATCTTATACCTCAAAATTTTCATATAAATCTTACTCCTTCAGAATAAATTGAATCAATTGGCGTAAAATCTTACATTTGACACCATTCAATTTATCATCTTTTGCAAATATCTATTACGATAGTTTTCTATACAGTTAAAGAAATTTTAGTGGCTTATCGATGCATATTCTCACATTTTGTGTACCTTTCAAATCAACAAATCCCAAATAATTTGAGTTTTGACCCTAATTTGAGTGTATGATTCAACGGACATCACACACCATAAACCGGAATGGCATCTTACCGTTCGGAGTTTGATTCGACATACAAAACCCACAAAAAAACAAAAAGGAGTGGGACCATTAGAAATTCAGAAAAAATCAATCCAGGTGCTTGCACGTGCCGCCGGAGGTCCCACACGGGCCACACACCGACGGCACACAACCAGGTGCCTGCACGCACCACCAACAACATGCTGCATGCGCCAAACGCGCAAAGCGTCTGGCATGCGCCTACACGCGCGCTGCAGCATGCTGCTGCACGTGCAGGATGTGCAGTGCGTCCCGTATGACCTCACACACGTGGAGCAGGTTGTGACCCTAGTTGAGGACTCGGGTCGATTCGTGGGTCCGGGTCGTAACTGACCCGAACATCCAGATCCTGTTCACGCGCCTTCAGAGCTTGTGAACTGCACACCCCCATTTCCAGGAGGCTTACGCTCCTTAGCGCGTGTACTGCCCACGCCCGCAGGTTGGGTCGGGTCTTCTTCGCCCAACGAATTCTGTAACAGCTCCTTTCGACTCGGCTGCCGAAAAATGCTTTTCCGACAGGATTTTCACTTGGATTTCGACTGTTATTCAAAATTTCACATTTCCAATTCATCCTGAACTTGATTTATTGGAAAAATAACTTAAATCAGGCAAATTTAAAATTCGCTTTCACGGCCCTCCATGGCCAAATTAGAAAATCCACTTTCCGGCCACCAAAACTCACAATTAATATACCAAAATGTAGATCCGAGTATGATAAACATTTATAGATCATTTTTACATATCGATTCATTCTTAAATTTCACAGATCTAAGGTTTTGTATCCGTAGAGTCGAAAACTACGACCGGACTTTTCATGGCCTTAATATGCTCAAAAAAATTCAACAAAAAATATATTCATGATCTACACATCATGGGCAACGTCATGGTATAATCGAATTCACGAAACTCATCCATGATCCGAGTCTCAAATTTTTTGACCCTACATTTTTATGCCAAAAAAAATTTTCTAAAAAATTATTTTAATAAATCTAACTTAGCTCTGATACCAATGAAGGATTTATACACTACATGCACATACGGAAGTGTCTAAATTAAAAGTTCAGAACATTTGGTATAAATACCTCAATGTATAGTGTTCCAATAAATCAACCAAAACCGCATAATCTCTCGTACAGATTGCTCGGTCGGGATGGTAATCACTAAACGAACCACCACCACTTTTTCATGACATCTCAATCCAAAATCTGACGAATTCAATGATAGGAGAAATTTTCTTACTTGAAAATTTCTCAAATTTTTTTTCTCTATAGAAAAATATGTGTTGATCTCTCTAATTGTTAATCTTCACTCACGTAGAAAGTGTCCTCATCAATACCCTTAATAGTGACATCAATATAAATGGCATCCCATGTTCATGTAGCAATGAAGGATTTATTATACTATATGTGTATGCTAAAGCGTATAAATTAAAAGTTCAAAATTTTGGTGTAAATATCTTAATATGTAAGGTTCCAAAAAATCAACCGAAACCACGTAATCTCTCATACAGATCACTCGGTCAGAATGGTGATCACGAAACGAACCACCACCACTATTTCATGACATCTTAATCCAATGTCCGGTGACCCAAATGATGGGAGAAATTTTCATATATGAAAATTTCTCTAGCCCCAATCGAATTCTCACTCCAGAGAAAATGTACTTTGTCTCTCTCTCTCTATTTTTCTCTTGGGAATCATGATCTCAAACACAATTCAATCTTGCCTTCATTTATTCTCAAAAGAAACAAATCCTTTTCTGTGAGGTGTTCATCATTCACGTACACACTCTCCTACCAAAAAGAGGGAGAGGAGACCCATTTTGGAATTAGGAGTTACTTGGGTGGTTGTCTCTGGAAATGGGATAACCACCAATTTTTTAAATGTCCACGTGGGCATAAACTTACATCTCCTACTTGTACACGAGGACATTTTACTTCCATCACAAAATCACAATTATGCGATCTACTATATCACCCTATTAGACTTTTATACAGGGTTGGACGTCGTGCGATTGATGAGTACACCTGCAAGCAAAGACTTCTCGATGCATCTGTGAGGATGATTAAGGAGCCATCGTTAGTACCAAAAAGAATTCGTGTGCAAGTAGGAGATATTGGAAGTTATGCCCACATTGGGGCATTTTTGGTACATTCAAATCTGAAAGGGACATTATTGGGAGAATCCAATTATCTTCAATAACCCCCCAATAACTCCCCAAATAACCACTCAAGAAGGATCTCTCCCTCTCCCTTGTGCTCTGCTTTTACATGTGATGCAGGAACAATGGATGGTGACATCCATGAGTGCTTTTGTATGAATCAAGGCAGCGGAGAAACACATAAAAACATTCCTTCATCGTGGGAAGTAAAAATTGTCATCTTTCCATAATTGGTTTGGTTGGTGCACATGGGATGCCATTTACATTGATGTCACTGTTAAAGGTATTGATGAGGACACTTTCTACATGAGTGAAGATTAAGAATTAGAGAAATCATCACATATTTTTCTATAGAGAAAAAAATTTTGAGAAATTTTCAAATAAAAAAATTTCTCCCGTCATTGGTTTGTCAGATTTTGGATTGAGATACCGTGAAAAAGTGGTGGTGGTTCGTTTCGTAATTATCATCCTGATCGAGCAATTTTTACGAGAGATTACGCGGTTTCGGTTAATTTATTGGAACCCTACATATTGAGGTATTTATATCAAATGTTCCAAACTTTTAATTTATACGCTTCCGTGTGCACATGTAGTGTAATAAATCCTTCAATAAGTAATGTTCTCTCTCTCTCTTATATCTTATTTTACTATAATAAAAGCAAACAAGTGGGGGAGAGGAAGTGAGAGGGAGTGTCACGTAAGATTTGAACAATAGGCTACTGTTCATCATTTTTTTTTTCTCTTTTTGGGTTTTTTTTTTTGTTTCTTCTTCAAGTGGGAGAGGGGAGTGGGAGTGCCACGTAGGATCAGAACAGTAAGCTAATGTTTATTCTTTTTTTTTTGGTTTCTTCTTTCTTTTTTTTTTCCTTCTTTTTTTACCCAATTACCCTTTTTGTGCTTATTTTTTTTAACTTCATTTTTTTTACCCTTTACTCTTTTTTCTTTTGGGTTCTGTTTTTATCAGTTTGCTACATTTTTTTTTACCTTTCACGGAGTGGGAAAGAGTGCCACCTCAGATTAGAATAGTAAACTATTGTTCTTTTTTTTTACTTCTTTTTCTACCCATTTACCTTTTTTGTTTCTTTTATTTCCTTTTACTGTTTTTTCATCCTTCACCTTCCTTTCTTTCTTTCTTTTTTATACATTTTTTGGATTTCTTCTTTTTATTTTTATTCATCCTTCAACCATCTTTTTTTCGCTCCCTTTTTTTGCGTTTCACTATTACAGTTTGCTACTGTTCTTTTTTTTTTACTTCTTTTGTTTTGCTTTTTGCTTTTTGCTTTTTGCTTTTTTACTTTTTTTTCCACCATTTTGTGAGGAGGGAATGGAAAGCAATGCCACGTCGGATGGGAACCGTTGGCTACCGTTTCCTTTTTTTTTTCTTTTTTTGGGGTTTCTTCTTCCTTTTTTGTTTACTTCTTTTTTTTCACCTATTTACCCTTTTTTGTTTTTACTTTTTTTTTACCCTCCGCCATTCCTTTTTTTATATTTTTTTTGGATTTCTTCTTCTTCTTTTTATCCTTCACCCTTCTTTTCTTTCACTCTTTTTTTTTGTTCCACTATTACCGGTTTTCTACAGTTCTTTTTTTTCACTCTTCACCCTTCACTTTTCACCAGCAACATCATGGATGTGGGTATGTCCATGTCAGTTATGTCGCATATGATCTCATCCTGAGCACACATCAGGACGACTTATGTTTTAGTAGAGCCACTCTCAAAGCCTCTTACTACTAAAAATAGTCTCATCTCCACTCTCTCAGAACTAGAGGTGATAACTTGTGTGAGAGAGCAGACAACGCTTGCCTGACATATCTTTTTTCATAAATTACAACAGAATATATGACTATCAACTAGTATAATAAATAAAACTTGTGACTGTATAATGCACATATGTCATATATATCAATAAGTATCACAATCAGTATATAGTGAGAAATGTCAAATTACATGTAAACCCAATGATTTCATATCTCTCACAGTGAAATCTTTCACAATGGGTTTGATAAAGGGATCAGTCAGCATGCTATATAAAAATGTATTTAATCATCACTACACCATTCTCGGTGATATCTCTCATATAATAATATTTGGTATCAATATATTTGGTTTTACTGTGATACTTAGGGTTTCAGTTATAGACAATGTCACCCTGATTATCTCTAAAAATCATTATTGGTCTCCCACTTTCTATCACAACCCCTAAGTCATCCAGAAATCTCCAAAACCAAACACTCCCTTGAACTGCCACTGAGTATACCACAAGTTCAATTTTTATCGTAGATAGAGATATACAGATTTGCTTCTTACTTCTCCAAGACATGATACCATTTATTAAGCAAGAAGCAAAAACTAAAGTCGATTTATGTCTATCCAGACTGCCACTGCAATCAATGTCTGAATGTTCAACGAAACGCAAATCACCTCCTCCGTAACACAAGGAGAGATTCACAATTCCTTGAGATATTTCAAAATCTTTTTCACTGCTCTCTAATGATCTCTTCCAAGATTCAATTGATACCTTCTCACCAGTTTGACTGCAAGACAAATCTCAGGTCGTGTATGCCTCATCGCATACACTAGGCTACACATTGCACTGACATAATGGATTCTACTCAACTCCCTTATTTCTTCCTAAGTTATAGGGCACTTTTCAAGACTTAGGTCTTCGCATTTTGTGATAAGAGTATCAATAGGTTGAATTCGTTTATCCTGAAATATTCAAGAATCTTTTTGACGTAGAACTCTTGTCAAAGAGTCAACATTTTTCTTGAGCGATCCCTTTAGATCCTTACTCCAAGAGTGAACAACGCCTCACCCATATTTTTCATGTCAAAACTCGATAATAACCATGTTTCAATGGTCATTAGATACTCTCTATTGTTCCCAACCAACAAAATGTCATGCACATATAAGAACATGATTATTAAAGAGTCATCAAAATGTATCAGATAGATACAATGATCCTCCTTGATCATTATAACATTATAAGATATCACCTCATCGTGAAATCTCAGGTATCACCGTCTGGATGAGTGTTTAGGTTGTATGTTGACTTCCAAAGTCAACAAACCTTATCCACCTGATCTACTAGAACGAACTCAGAGGGATACTCCATGTAGATCACCTCATCCAGACTTCCTTTATGGAAAGTAGTTTTACGTCCATCTGTTGTGACTTCAAATCCATACTTGTGACAATCGCTAAAAAATGAATGAATCGAGATAAATTAAACTACGACTCCTCGGTAGTCCATCCCTCAGCAAGAAGCAAAAATGAATGAATGGATCTACTTCTTCCCAATAGTCCTTTTATCCTTGGATAAATCAACTAGATTCCAGATCCCGTTAATTCTCATCAACTCCCACCGTTGGGCTCACCTACTCCACTAGGCTCATCTATCTAATAAAAGGAAAAGTCCCAATGGATTTCACCTCTCTATAGATCACTCCTACTGGGACGAAAATCCATAATAGATTCTTGTATCCAACCACGGGACTCACTTGAGTCACTAGAGTCATCTATCTTATAGAAAGTAAAGTCCTAATTGACTTCACCTCTCTTAGAGAAATCACCCTTAAGGAGTGTGGTATACGAGACTCAATCTCAGTAATTGTGCCGTCAGTATACTCACTTAAGAACACATACCCCTTGGAATATTCTGAATATCTTATTAAAGATACATTTATTTTCTCGCGGGCCTAACTCGCCATGTAGATGCGAGAAATTGTGATCATACGTGGCACAACCCCATAAGCTCAAGTGGCTAAGGTCAAGCTGCGTCCCTGTCCAAAACTCATATGGAGTACTGACTGTGGATTTTGATGGGATATTGTTAAAGACGTAAACTGCAGTCAATAAATCATCTCCCTAATGAGAGATAGACAAATTGACCTGTACCATCATAGTCCTCAACATCTTCAACAAAGTCTTATTCCTTCTCTCACTACTTTATTTTGCTAAATAGTAGCAGGAATAATAAGATATCTCGTAATTCCCTTTTTGGAAGAGAGCTCTCTAAATTGTTTAGACAAATACTCGTGTCATCAATCGGTTCTGAGAGTTTTCACTCTCAAGTCAACTGATTCTCAATCTCGCTAATAAATCTTCTGAAATATTACAATGTCTCAGACTTTTGCGAGATTAGATAGACGTAATTGAAATACGTATAATCATTTATGAACGGAATAAAGCACACAGCTCTATTTCAGAGCTCTTATACTCATAGGGCCATAGATATTAGAGTTGACCAATTGCAAAAGAGTCACAGCTCTCATTTCTTTACCAAATGGTTTTCTTCTCATTTTTTGTCACGCCCAGACCTGCCCCTGGGCCGAGCACGCTACAACAGCCGTGGCACCTCGATACACGAGCACAACGTCCTGCGTATCGAGACACTATAAGGCTAATAACAACATCCAATCTAATATATTCACAGATCAAATCAATTCCCAAATCATCACAATGTGTCTCAATGCATCAATATATCGAATCAAATAAGAGTTATCATTTTCACAAGTCAACATAAGTATAATACAGTCATCCCAGATATATAAATACAATGGTCAACTAAATACTCCAAATATAACAATAACTTCAAATGATTATCGCGAAAGAGTGGGTAACCGTATTCAAGCCTAGTGTCTCCGAAATACCCAACGAAATCAAAACTCTACTGGCTCTCAGTTTAAGACTAAACCTGTAAGATGAGAAAGTGAGGGGTGAGTACCTAATGGAGGATGATACTCAGCAAGTGAGGGGATTGACATCGTACTATTAATATCGGTGTGAACTTGGAGTGTCAAAACATAAGGTAATAATATTCATGGTGTGCAAACCGATCATATCATTTCAAAACCATATATCATACGCACATATCAGAAATCAAGATATGCATCCAATATTTACATCAATGTCATGAAAAGCCGGCCAATGAAACATTCCCGGCAAGGGTCTACCTCGACCAGTGACGGGCGCATCGGGGGTTTTCACAATGCATGTATGTAAAAACAATAGCTCTCTACCCCAATATTGGCCGCAGGCTGATCCAACAAGCCTGCAAATATCACAAATACAATCATCAATATAGATCCGACATTTGGGGGATAGCTCTGGCCAAAGCGTATCCGGGAACGAGTGCCTCTGCCAAATGTCTTTCGTAGCTACGGAACATTGCTATACAGCGGGGAAATTGGGGGCACCAAGCCCAAAGCGTGGAATCATCACAAGGTATCCAACCCAATCACATGTTCAAATTCAGGTTATATGAAACCGTGTGCCAATAGATATGAAAATAATATAAATACCACATGTTATGAAAAAGTGGCACAGTATCATTTGTGAAAGCACATGGATGCATATCAAACAAGTCAATTGATTGGGACACTGCAATGGTCACAAAATATGTGTAAAGCATATATGAAAATCCGAAAGCTCAGTTTATCATAATTTGAAATCATGCTATAAAAAGTATTTAAAACAGGATTTTCCGATCAGTAGTAGACGTCAAAGTCCCACTTACTATTTGGGGGAGGGTAACGCACTCCCCAATATTATCACGAATCGTAAATCAAGTACTCTCTTGTTCAAATCAAATAACTCTAATGAAGAAAATCAGTCCGTAGATTTTCAAACCTATACAGTCATGGGAAATAAGCTATAACGTTTTGCACAAAACTCCATTCCAAGCGAAATTGTGACATGTTATAGGTAACTTTATGACCTATAACTTTCATTTTATACACTTTCTCAAATTCACATCACAGCATTTCCAGAAATCCTCATTTTGTTTCAATCGCATTTCAATTTTAGCTTCTATCCAATTTTTGTGCATAAGCTATAACTTTTATTCTACTTATCAAACTTTAATGAAATTTTAATATGTCATTCCCAAGACATAGTTCTACAATTTTTGTGTTTTGAGTTTCACTCAATTATGCCGATAAAGAGGTTGAAATAAATCATGATCAGAATAGGCAGTTTTCAGTTGGAAACAAAATTTCTGCCAATACACCTTTAGGAAAAACAATATAACTTTTGATTTCCTCGTGCGTTTTGGCTGAAATTTTAATATGTGGTAGACAAAAAAGATAGTTACAACTTTTATATTTTGAGTTGCTCCAAAATAGAGTTGGAAATGGTTTGTTTGTACACACTGATTTTATAGTCCGAAACAGAATAATTTTTTGTCATGCTTCAGGAAAAATGCCATAACTTTTGGCATAGATATCTGATTAAGGTGGTTCTTATCTCGTTGGATTATCTCGTTGGAAAGATAAGGCTTGGATCGAAAATTTACTTAACTAGAGCATTTTCAAATTCTAATTGTAAGATATCTTAAAACAAAGGTGAATTCACAGACATAAATAAAATCTAAAACAAGACAAAACAGAAAATTTACCTCAATTTCTTTGCCTTTAAAAACTCCTCCTAGATTGAACTCACTCATTTTCACTCTTGGCTCTTGAAGGAATGAAGAAAGCTCCACATTTTCCTCTCTTTTTCCTCTCACTCACGTCCACTTCATGGTGCAACAAATGAAGGGGTTGAAATCTTTTAATTTTTACAAGCACACTTCATTCCCCAAAAGTCAAGATTTGTACATCATCAACCTACCTCAATAAATGCTTGCTTTTTCATTTCATACCACACCATGCTTTGGCATTAAGTACTTGTCCAATTTGTTGTCTACCATCTTATTGCATTGAAATCCTATCTTTTGAGAAATTGCTTCTAGGTTCTTGTTAATTACAAATTGGGTCCCTAGCTTATAAAAATTATAAATTGACCCCAAAATTTCTCAAAATTACACACTAGGCCCAAAATCACATATTAGGCCCAATGGGACCAATTTTGAAATTTAATATGATCGTCTCGACCCTATTTGTCAAAATCGATCCGAATTAGGGCTTCGGATCAAATTTCTGGACTTTTGCCGTTTTAACCCTAAAAATAATTATTTATCAAATTTAAAAATTTTTTCATTCTCAAAATCACATCTTATCATCATAGGATCATTTGTGGCCCATTTCGAAATTATTCACTTATGCCTAAAAATTGGAACAAAAATTTTCTGGGGGATTTTTATCGAAAAAATTTCTGAGTGAAATTTATAAACGGATTTATGAAAAATCATGATATATAAAAATAAAATAGGATACATGAGTATACACCGAGAGTCGGTGTTACTTTTTTGCCAGTTAGGTAAAAATTCACATATAGGCAACTCGACCCTAATTAGCAGGTCCAACAGACCACTTGCTGTTAACCGGTTCAACTTCTGCTGCCCTATGTATTCAAATCTTCTATACTATACATTTATATCATTATCTATGCAGTCGAATGTAAAGACAATAGAAGAGTAACAATAAATACTATTAAAAGGAATAACATACAGTGTATACAATTCATTAAGAACAAAACTAGAATAAACGAAAGAACTGTCGTAACTAATAGAAATATTAGAGTTTCCAAGAGCAAAAAATAGAACATATCCTAAACAATCCAAACAAGGTACTGAAATCAAGTTTCGCCAAATATCCAGAGAGCAAAGAACGTCACGGCAAGTGTCGATTTCTTTAATGATGACAAATGCTTTATCCCTTACGTAAATGCTCCTAACTTGAGGATTGACTCGGCAGAACTCTATTTACGCACTCCTGTCTCGAGTTACGTGGTCAGTGGCTCCTGATTTTTCAATCCACAAAGGAAAGAAATCAGCGAGTATCAAAATAAATGAGACAAAGCTCAAGCCACGTAAAGAAGAAGGATATTCTTTCCGCTTGTCACACTCACAAGCGAAATGACCAAATCTAGCTCAAATGTAACACTTCGCATTGGTCTTATCAAATTTCTTCTTCCTATGCTTTTGTACCTTATTGTCTATTTTCTCGGATGGTTTTATTGCCTGGACCTCGAGTCTCGTTCTCATGCTTATGTTGTTGGTTTAGCACCTTGGGAGTGCTTACTTGACTCCTCTGAATAAGTATGACCCAAGTGTGATCTACTCGCCTCCAGGCGTTCCTCTTTGAGGCCATTGTACCTGCTCACATTAGCAAAAGTACGAATACTTTCATCGCACATGACACAGATTTTCATGGTCTCCCATGAATCAGGTAAAAGATTGGATCATACCCAATACCCGTAACTTATCCGAAATAGACTCACCCGCATCCCTCAACTCGGTGATCATAGTCGACATTTGAATCAAATGTTATATCATTGTATAATCAACAATTTCCTTATAAGTTATAAATTTATAAATTAGTTTCTTCACCTTAAGAGCTCAAAGAGCATTATAATTTTCTTTTAGAGTGAGTCTAACCAACATAACCATAAGATATAACTCATAAACCCGGATCAAGTCATTGTGCTCTTCATTGATAAGGATTGCCCTAATTTGACTATCATTTTTCTTTAATGTATAATATACCTCATTATCCCGTCTATACTGAGGTGTGGTACCCTCCCTAGGGTCCAGTATCTCATACTTCAGAATTTCAAATAAATCTTGCTCGTCAAGAATAAACTGAATCTTCCGATAAAAAAATTCACAATTGTCACCATTTAATTTATTCTCCCTGCAAAGATCTATTACGACAGTATTCTATACACTTAGAGAGATTAGTGACTTTCTTATGCTTATTCTCTAATTTTGTACACCCTACTAATCAATAAATCCCAAATGATTCAAGTATAGACCCTAATTTCAGAGTATCATCAACGGATATCATACACCACAAATCGAAATCGCATCTTAGTATTTGAACTTGGATTCGGCACATAAAAAACCTACAAAAAAGTCACAAATATAAAGGTAGGACTCTTAGAAAATTGGAAAAATCCAATTCCAGACGATGACGTGCCGCCGGAGTCCTCACACACTGCCACGCATCAGAAGCGGCACCTTACGAGCCTGCACGCTCTTGCACGCGAGCCAGACACAGTGCTCGTGTGTTGCACAACAGGTGACGTGTTAAGTAAAAAAATATATATTACATGACATGAATCTTAAACCAATCACATGTTGTGGCTTAGTGGTGGGGCGTTTAAGAGGCGATTCATCAGTCTTGGGTTTGAAAGTGTGCGGTTACATCTTTCGAGCATTTCCTTTTTTTTTATTATTAACAAGTATGGAGCGGGTTGGGGATGCGGACCCGGGTCAGAATCGACTCGGGTCAAAACCAACCCGGTCTCACGCCAGAGCTGTCCATGCGCCTTAGAGCACGTGGATGACATGTGCCGGCATCCTTTTTGCCAACCAGACCGGGTCTTCTTCGCCCGAATGTCTGTAACCGGGTCTGCGTGACCCGGTTGTCGAAAAACATATTTCCAATCTATTTCTGACTCGATTTTCTCTGGAAAATCGTGGTTGAACATCATTCAACAATCCTTGACTCAATTTTGGTTGGATTTGGGTTCTCATTTCGGCAAATCAAATGTATAAATTTCTGGCCCTTCACCGCCCCTGTTGAAACTCAATTTTTCAGCATCCATAATTCACACTTAAAATGTCAAAATCACTAGAGAGAACAATTGAGGGTTTGAGGAATTTTCGAATAGGAAAATTCTTTCCTCCATTTGGGTCACCGGACTTTGGGTTGAGGTATTGTGGAAAAGTGATGGTGGTAGTTCAATCTCGTGATCACCATTTTGACCTAGCGATCCGTACGAGAGATTACGCAGTTTCGATTGATTTATTGAAGTCCTACATATTAAGATATTTATATCAAAATTTTGAATTTTTTAATTTATACGGTTCCGTATACGCATATGGTGTAATAAATTCTTTAATGGTATCAGAGCACAAGGGAGAGAGAGAGATCCTTTCGTGAGTGGTTTTTTGGGGAGTTATTGTGGGGTTATTAGAGATAATTGAATTCTCCCAATAATGTCCATTTTAGATTTGAATATATCAAAAATGCCCCAACGTGGGCATAGCTTCCAACACTTACGAAAATCAATTGGCTGCATTCTGTGTTGCCAAATAATGATAACAGTAAGCTTACATTGTATGAATATGGAGTGGTGCCGCCCAAAACGATGTAGCTCGTCAACCGGCGCAATCTCAGCACCACGTTAATACATATTATCATA
Source organism: Dillenia suffruticosa (assembly GCA_033439265.1). Taxonomy (NCBI): domain Eukaryota; kingdom Viridiplantae; phylum Streptophyta; class Magnoliopsida; order Dilleniales; family Dilleniaceae; genus Dillenia; species Dillenia suffruticosa. The sequence continues at coordinate 19,920,247 of JAVTVX010000024.1, read as the reverse complement.
TTTTCGACTGGCACACGAGAAATACATTTTGGGGACGTTTAGAGAAGTCTAAGCCTAAACTCAATTGAAGTTAACTCAACTTTTTAAAGAAAATTTTGTTGTTATAGTAATTTTTTTTTAAAAAAAAAATTAATTTTTATTTGTAAAATTCTCTAATTTATTATTGAGCATGTCATTAAGGAGACATTATGTTGGGATTTGATTTTGAACAAGTGGGTAGTGCTTAGCAAATAGAAAGGAGAGCGGCCCTTTAAAGAAATTGAGGTGGTGTTTGGTTAAAGGAAATAGAAATAAGAAATTGAGTTAAAATCTATAAAATTTATTTAAATTAATGTAATAAAAATAGAGGTTTAACGATGAAACTCTCAAAACAATAAAAATATGAATTTTATGAAATTTATATTAAAATTTTTCATTCTGATTTTGATTCTAATTTCGGAATGCGAACCATCATCCCCTGATTTAGGTTTAACATTGATGGAATCTCCATTGTTAGCTCATCAATCAAGCAAAGCTTTCCTTCTTCTTTCACGAATTGTTGCTGTTTGAATCATATTGTGCGCTCACGGGCGGAATCTTATTAGCTTTGTGACAAATTTGCTAACCAAATTTTGTCTCTATGTATCAAAATTCCAACTGCCACACCCCTTCATTCACAATCCACAATCCACAATCCACATTTTGTCAAAAAGTAAGATTAAATCATTTTTTAATTAAATAACATATTTTTTCATTAATTTAATCTTTTAAAAAATAATTATTATTACAAAATATAAGATAATTGTCTTAAGTTTGAATTATATTATATTTCTATCATTTTTATTTAAAAATTTCAAGTGACCGGATAAATTACCCAATAAACACATATTTAGAAGGGATGGAGGTTATAAAAAATATAAATCCAAAACTCTTGAAAATTCATCGATAGATAACAAACTCATGTGGGAAGTCAACATGGCAACTTTTTTGGTATTATTATTATTTCCAAAAGTGATTTAACTATATAATTGGAAATTACTTTTCACACTGATACTAAGTTTAAGATTAATATCCTCAGATACCTTTTATCGATATTTAGTTAATTTAGTAGTTAGAAATTAATATTTGTTAAAAATAAACACAGGAAGAGTTTTATCTCTTGACAATCTAATCTGATTCAAATTGAATTTAATCAGAATTTAACGTAATTTCGTTGATTTATAAAAATAAAAAAAATAAAAAAATTTGTCAAACACTTCCAAAAGTGTAAGGTTTATACCCTCATGTCATGTCATTATCCAAAGTCTCCAGCCCCACCTCCGCATTCAAAGGCAGAGATTCAACATCTCTTCGCATTGCAAGATTTACCAAAAATTTCATCAAAGTTGAGATGACCTGTTTACCTATTCTCGCACTTTTGCTGTCATTACATCTCTTTCGATTTCAACGCAATCTATTTACCCTATACAATATACTTGCAATGCTGTCACTTTTTGTGTGTGAAAATTAAAAAAAAATATAAAAAAAAAAACAAAAAAAAACTTAGTATCCATGTTTCTTACCTAATAAATGGGATTTCGGTAATAAAATTGAAAAATAAAAAATAAAAAAAGGGTAAACAAAAAAGGGGATATATAATTTTTTTCTACAAAAAAAAGGCAAATTAATTATTTTCATTCCTTGTCTTCAATTACTTATCAAAGAGATTTTTAGCATCAAAATCAAAAAGATATTTTTGATAAATCAGGCTATATCTTAAAAATAAAAATAAAATTTTGGACAGTGATGGGTGTGAACCGTGTTCTTTTTTTTTTAATTATTCGTATTTAAAAATCTGATTAATTTAGTTCAAATAGCTCAGAAACTCAATTTATGAGTTTGCTCTCACAACGCTTGTGTTTTTTATTTATAAACCTTAAAATTTAGTTAAAAAAGTTTATTACTCTTCTACCGGTCACACATGTCATTGTGGGTATGAGCTGTGTCTTGAGAAACCGTCATCATCTTGGAGAATGGTTGCATTACAGTAAATTGGCTAAGACTTCATGATTGTTTTCACAAATTTCCTAGCTGACCGTGATTGGTCCAGAATCCTCATCCAAATCCAAGCAATTTGCAATAAAATTAAAGCCGATAAGATTGAATAAATCTATAATAACAAACCAAGGGTTAATATCAGATTGAGGTAAAGTCTGAACTTGAAAATGTATGGTTCTGCTTTCCAGATCAGAATTTTCTGGTTTTCACTCTCTGAAGGTACAAATAAAACAGAGGAAAAATGATGGTGAAGAGAAGTCAGAAATGAGGTACAAATAAAACATGGGGATGTATTTAGTTTCGTAAAAGAGGAAGACAAAATAGGAAATTTGAATCAAATGCGCTCCAACGTTCAAATAGAATCAGAATCCCCGTGATTGATCAAACGGTCGGAAATGACCATGTGAACAAATTTAAATCCAAATTAAACTTGTCTCCAATTTACCTCCCTATAAATTTGGAGGAAACAATTTTGTTCAGACACACACCACATAAGCGATGCCTTTATAATTCTGCTGAATTCTTTTCAATCTTCTACTTTCATTTTCATCATTATACCTTCTAGTCTACGTGAAGGAATAAAAACCTTTTTCAACTTTTGCTCTAAAGAAATACACCAAAAAAGAATAAATAAATTAAACGCTTTTTCTTTTTCCCATTTTAGAGTTCTCCTGTCAGATCCCAACTTCGCTGACCAATTTCCCGAATCAGATCCAGACCCACATCCCAAAATGCAGTTTCTTAGGTGCGTTCTCAAGATTTTCTTGATTACTTCATTCCTGAGACAGTTTACAGAAACCCTAGCTCAAACCCCTTCTTGCAATGCAGCTGACAGAGCTGCTCTTCTCGGCTTCAAAGCTGGGATTTTGAAGGACGCCACAGGCATTCTGTCAACATGGACAGGTACGGATTGCTGTGGAGGAGAATGGGAAGGCATTGAATGCCATCCGGTCACAGGCAGAGTTACTGGATTGCAGTTGCAGGGGTCTTCTGATAGAGACACTGGAATTTTCATGAAAGGCACTCTGTCTCCATCTTTGAGCAATTTACAATTTCTTGAGACACTGGTGATAACTGGGATGCAACGTATTTCGGGCACGATTCCCCAGAGTTTCTCGAAGCTAATTCACCTCACACAGCTTGTTCTTGAAGACAATTCTCTTGATGGCAGCATTCCTTCAAGTTTAGGTCAGTTGCCCTCACTGACCACTCTATCACTCGGCGGAAACAGATTGACAGGTCAAATTCCGGCAAGCTTAGGCAACTCCAGAAACCTTCACCAAATTAACTTCGCAGGGAATTTCCTCTCAGGTTCAATCCCTCCAACCTTCAAAAATCTCCTTGGCTTGCAGTACATTGATCTCAGCTTCAATATGTTTTCCGGATCAATTCCAGATTTTGTCGGGCAATTGTATAACCTAAGTTACATTAACTTGTCCAATAACCAGTTTTCAGGACAGATACCTATTTCACTTTGCAACTTGCCTAAACTACTTGATGTTTCCTTGAGCGATAACCGGCTCACTGGAAGTGTCCCTGACCAGATTGCAAACCTTAAATCGCTTACGAGACTCTCCCTGGGAGCAAATCAGCTTTCCGGTCAAATTCCAGAATCCATTTTCAAATTGGAGAGCCTTTGGTACCTCAATTTATCCAGAAATTCATTTTCTGACCCTTTGCCTGATCCTCCATATGCCAGGGGTAGCCTTCTTGCACTTTTGTCAATTGACCTGTCCTACAATAACCTCAAATTAGGGACATTTCCTCGGTGGATCATAGACAGAAGCCTTGCAGATGTTCACCTAGCAGGTTGCAATCTTAGAGGAGCACTTCCAAAGTTTGCAAATCCAGATTCTTTGAGCACCATAGACCTTTCGGACAACTATTTCACCGATGGAATTTCAACTTTCTTCACTAACATGTCTAGCTTGCAGCAGGTCAAGCTGTCAAACAATCAACTCAAATCTGATATCTCAAAGATTATGTTACCCGATGGACTATCTTCTCTTGATCTCCACTCAAATCAACTATCTGGGAGTCTGTTGGGGATCTTACCCAACAACACAAACAATTTCTTAGAAGCTTTGGATGTATCACACAATCAAATTTCAGGTGGGCTTCCTGAATTCAGCGAGGGTTCAAATTTAAAAATACTCAACATTGCCAGCAACAGAATTGCAGGTCATATTCCAGATTCAATCTCAAACCTTGTTGAACTCAAAATGCTAGATTTTTCAAGGAACCTACTGACAGGGACCATCCCCACAAGTTTAGGGACATTGCTCAGGCTGCAATGGATGGATTTGTCCATCAATGCCATCATTGGAAAAATCCCAACAAGTTTTCTAGGACTAAAGAGCTTGAGACACGCAAATTTCAGGGCAAACAGACTATGTGGAGAGATCCCCCAAGGTAGACCTTTTAATATCTTTCCAGTAGCTGCATACGCCCACAATTTGTGCTTATGTGGCAAGCCCTTGCCTGTTTGCAAGGGAAAGAAGCAAGAAAACATGGGCCAGTAAGTGCCAGTTCAGGAGGACTTATTATTCATGTTCGTGTCGCATGAGCATTCAAACAAGAGACTTCCTTGAGGAACAGGGTGGAGAAATTACATTAGTTATATTGAATGTCCAGAAGAGATGCAAGTCATTCTTTTACCATCTCTTTTGTTCTTAGTTCATTCTTCCCTAGTCTTCTACCTGCAGACTATCTCTGTTCAAGATCACTATTACTTAATAATATTTATTTTGAATAATTTGGAGAAAATTAATCCCCCCGTTTATTTGCAAATGGCAACTGGAAAGAGTATTAAAAAAACACCCTTTTACCATTTAAATAATTAAGGTCAACAATCACAAGAAAGAATGGAGCAGCATCATTTCCAAAAGAAAAATGAGCAATCAAATGCAATTATGTACTTAAAATCATATTCAACACCGAAAATAAGGACAGAATTATAATATCACTGCCCAGAAAAATGGTATGATGCCACCATGATCAGGAACCAGTCGGAGACAAGAAATGCAAGTGAGAATTCAACCATAACAACTCATCCACAAACACAGGAAAAGATCCACCCATTATAATAGATATCAAACATACAAAGTTACCCTCCATAGTAGCATATAGAAACATACACTAATCAACTACCAGTATGCAAGCCACAGGGCTGAAAATTTTACAAGGCAAAAGCCTAGATCGGAACTTTACTAATGTGGGCTTCACTCAATCTTCATCATCCAATAGTTCTTGCATTTCCTTCTCTGCATCGCCTTCTTCCTGTGCATAGAATAAGACAGTCGAGTCATTTGTAAACAACTCTTGCAATCTACAACAGTTTTAGACAGAGAGTGAGAGAAGAAGTATACATGTCCATTTTCAGCATTGTATGCCTCCATCGCCTTGTCATATTCAGCTTTGAGGTCTGCAACTTTGTCAAGATAAGGCTTCTTCTCCTACAATAATCACACAAGAATCTTAAATAAGCCATAAAACTTATAAAGAGTGAAAAGGAGATCTAAGTAAGAAAATGCACATACTTCCTCTGACATATTTCTCCATTTCTCACCAGCTTCCTTTGACACCTAAAATTATAATGCCAAATAGCATCAGAAACCAACCTTAAACTTATATTTTCTTCAAAACCAAAGAATTAGTTCAGACTAACCTCAGAGACATTCTTGGAATCAGGATTTGCCTGCTTATATGACTTCCTAAAATCATCCCTATTTTTAATCCCAAAAAGGAATTAACATCAGGATTTTACATTTTAATGCAAAGTCACGTGGAGAGAGAGGGGAGAGAGGGGAGAGGGGAGAGAGAGAGAGAGAGAGAGAGAGAGAGAATTACATGAAGAGAAAGAAGGCAGTAGGAGGGCGTTTGGGCATGTTGGGATCCTTGATTTTCCTCAGTTTTCTTTTCTTGTTAGTATTAGGAGTAATATTCTCCTGAGCCTCATCTTCAGCTTTTGGCTTTGATTTCTTTCTGCATTTTAGAAACTGAACCAAATCAACCCAAAAGAAGATGGAACCCTAAACATTTTAGATGTAAAGCCACCAAAGAAGAGTAAATGTACCTCTCCGCTGGCTTCTTGCCTTCAGAAGGCTTTTCCACAACTTGGGACTCTGAATCAACACATACACGCTACCCGTTACTATGTATGATGGAAATGGGGACGAACCAAAGAAAACCTAAAAAATTGGGGGAAAAGGGCAAACCCAAATTCATCTTGATCTTGGCATCCAGGCTGCAATCATGCATAGTAATCAACACCGCCGGAACGCTTTTCCCGCATCCGTCACTGCGATGTCCACCAAGTACTTGATTAAATTGAGAGAGAGAGAGAGAGGAGAGGGAAAGAGAGAGGTACCACTTAACGAAAGCACTGCCATCTTTAGCACGCTTAAGAGAAGTAGTTGCTGTTTCAGGCTCAACCCTCTTCCTTGATTTTGGTGCTGCTCTTGATTTCGATCCTCCTACAGCCATTCTCCAAACACAGAGAGAGAGAGAGAGAGAGAGAGAGAGAGAGAGAGAGAGAGAGAGGGTTTAACAAGTGCAGTGCGTGAAATGAGAAGTTTGGCGCTTGAAGAGAGGGAGGAGTGAATTTATAAAAGGAAAGCTGAAAACTTTTGAAAAATGAAAAGGAAAATTGCAATTTTCAGGTTGGCGCCAATTATCGCGCGCTTGGAGGCGAAGGAGTTTTGGTTTGCCCATGGATTGCCGACTTTTGATTTCTCCCTCTATGTTTAGTAATGGGCCAGATACGGCCCGATTCTTGTCTTTCAGGATGTAAGTTTTGACCAGAAAGCCCAATTGGGTTTGACCCATTTGGGTTAATGGACTCGGATCGTATTGAAATACCACCGGGGAAAAAAAAATTGTGAAATTGACAAATCTCATGTCTGATTAGTTCTTAAAAACAAATTAATTCCACCCAAAAAAAATTAAATAATTCAAATTTAATTTGGATATTATTAATTATTTGTAAATGAATTTATACTAGAATATTAGTAATTGAAATTCAAAATTTTTATGTCTAAGAAACACAAATTTACTATTTTTGCTCTAACTCCTCCCAAGAATTGGAGGGAAAAATTGCAAAATAGGAAGAACATGTAGGACTCGTGGGACTCATGGAAGAGCCTGACTCGAGTATAACTGTTGACCCCAGTTGGGATGTTCAATTTGATTCTTTTTTTCTTTGGGGGGGGGAATATTTCTTTAGGCATAGGCTCTCTGCGTATGCAATCTTGATGTGCGGAATGAAGCAGGAAGGCATCAAGAGATTGTACCCGCCATAGCATCTGGGACATGGGGCCTTGTTTAGTGCAGACACGGTACTTGAGAGAATGAAATCAAGAAGGGATCAGTGCTGGGGATGGGATGCATCTGCTCAACAATTTGTCCAGTTGGAATACTGGCTAATACTAATTGCATTGCATGCACCTTGTGAATACTTGCAAGAGTCATTCTTGGATACAAGTACATTTGAGCTACACAACCTCAATCTAAACAATGTCATTGCAATCATAAATTATTAATGTTCCCTACAAAACAAGTGAGTTTTTCTGACGGACTAAAACCGTCTTTTAAATATACAAAAACCGTTGGCAAAGCTTTCTCTAACAGATAGCGATTTAGTCGGTAATACACCGGTCGGGATAGGTGTATTCCGACACTTTTCACGGCGGTTGGAGTGTGTCACGTATTTGTAGTGACGGTTAGAACTGTTAGTACAATTTAGTATTTTATTATCGGTTTAAAATAGTGTTGAAAAAATTTACTATTTTTATTATCGGTTGCCATATTAGTACCTATGTCGGTTATGTTACTGTGAGACATATATAATACTGTTTGGAAATGTTATTACTTCGTTTGTACAAATGTTAAAAGATATTGTGATTTATGGACGGTGTTAAGAAATATTAGTAATTAATTGTCACTAATTACTACTATCATCACTTACTACTCACTTATTAATTACTTACTACTTGATTACTACTATCATCACTTACTACTCACTAACTAGTTACTTACTTCTTGATTACTACTATCATCACTTACCGGTTACTTTTCGGTTACTACTATCGTCACTTACTAATCACTTACCAATCACTTACTAGTCACTATACATATCTTCTTATGTGAGTAGATGTTATAAGTTTTGTGGATAGTTAGTACAAGTATTAGGAAACATAACTAAAAACTTAAAAATAAAGAAAATAGTAAAATATTATAATTTTGGAAAATCATTGGTACAATAGGATAAAAAACAAAAAGATTACATATCCCACACCCACAATCCATATATCTTCTTCTGAGAGATGTTTCACTTCAATTATCAAAAGATTATTGGCAAAGTCCACCTTCATTCAATCTATTCATTTATAAAAAAAAAGTAGAGTCAGATGAATATAATATAATGGTATAAAAATATTTATAAATAAAAATATTACTATATTAAAAATAAAATAAAAATAAGTAGTGAAATAAATATTACCTTTTGGGACGGAGTCGGGAGGTGATGATGATTGTTGGTCTTTAAGTGCACTCCTAGCATCTGGTATTGAAGGAAGCTAAAATACAAATAATTTAAATTATTTTTGAAATATAAAAGTGAAATTAATAAAATTGTGCCGAAATAGAAATAGAGAAATTACATACCCGAATACCAGCAATAACCCTTGCTTCATTAACCATATTCATCAATTCATCTTTATGTCCACTTCCAACATTCACAGCAACATAAAGAAGAACATTACTTAACAAATCAATAAGATTATGATTCTGTTCCATTAATTGTTGTATCATATTAGTTATATTTTCTTTGTCAGTTCTCGTTAAATGTACAAATACACTTGTAACTTTTCCTACACATCTGATTCTACCCCGCGAATCAGGACCTTTAACCTTTGACACAATATCACTTTTCCAAGATAAATTTGAACTTTCTACTTAGCTTTCTTCTCTCTCGACAGACTCCATTTGACTCTTCATCATTTCCTATAAAGTAAATAAATGAAACATTAACATCCATAAATCAAGAACTACATAAAAATAATCATCCATATCACAACCTTTGATACTTTCGTAGAGCCTAAACTGTCATCCAATCAAGTTCTACTTGTAATATAAAGTTCTGCTCTACAAGGTTTCGTCCCACGTTGTATTGTTTGTAATAATAAAATGTGATTCCAAGTATGTAAAATATTATACAGTAAAATTAATTATAAGTAAAATAAAATATGAGTTGTTTATACCTTTTCATCAATGAGTTTGGCAAATGACTTAAATCCTAAGTAATGTGGATCTGTCAACTTTACACGACATTCTGAATTTCTTTTATTAATTTCCTAATACAAAGTACTAGAATTAAATGTATTCAATTAATAGTAAGAGAAATTATTTATTTTTTACGAGAGTACAAATGAATGAGTAAAAAAAATTATTTACTTTTTACCTTCCCTTTATGACTTAGCCAGAAAGTAACAAGATTCTTGTACTGATTTGGATCAACCCTTTCATCTTTCATTCTTTTGATATTTTCATCTACTCCAAGTGAATTATCGAACCATTTTGATTTCAGACTATTTTTAAAACTCTTCCATTTCTCGCATAAATTTCCAATAACCCAGTTTTTTATGTTATCTCTGAGTGGTTTGAAAGTAATCTTAGACTACAATTCAAAATGAAAGAAATAAAATTAGATGGATTAATTTCCATTTATGTGAATATACAATTTAGTAGATACCTCTATAATTTTCCACATGTTTTCTTTATAGTTTGTTGGCATATCACGCCAAGTCCTATAATTTATGGGAGCAATCGAATGGACTCTGAATATAGAACCAAGAAATCTAGTAAAGATCGTACCATTAATTCCTATCGGTTGATTTAATTCATTCATTTCAACCACCATCCGTTTTTCTTTTTCTAAATCTCAAACATCTTGACAACGTGTTGAGCCTTTACATTTCTTCTTGAGAACTGTTAAAAAAAATATTAGAAATGGATACTTATCTCAATGATATGTTTTTAAACCAAACCAAATCAAACTTGGCGTAGCATCTTGGGCTTCTTCAGAGTGAAGTTGATCTTCAGATGACTGTGATTCTTCATGATCAGCAACAATACTCATCATTCGTTTAGTTCTTCCCATGTTGAGTTAAGAAAAGTTTGAAATAAAATTTTGGTTAAGTCGGAAGATTTGAGAATTTGAAAAATGATTATAGTTTTAAGTCACAAGATTTAAGATTTGAGGAAGGAGAGGGGTTTTGGAGGGAAAGAGGGTTTGTGGAGAATGATATATTATATATTTGATTTAGGCGCTTAAATAAATTTTTAGACCCCGCTATTTTTTCCCCTTTTTTTCTAAGTTGAATTTTATCTTTTTATTATTATATCATCAATAATTTCATTTTCTGTTGTGCCTTTGCTTTTGTTACAATGTTTTTGTACTACTTACATTACAATAAATAATAACCCTAAATTTATATCATTAGCTTATTTAAATTAATAATATTAAATATATCATTATTCTACATAATTCATATTTAAAATTTTTGAAATAATTATGTAAAAATTTTTATATAACAAAAAAAGTATAAACATGGAATGTGTAGGTCGACACCGGTGCTCGGCAATGCTAGGGCCGGCGCTAGTGCATGCGTGCCCATGCATGCAAGGGTACGATATTATTATTACTTATTACTTACTTACTACTTACTACTTATTTACTACCTAACTTATAAGTGTTGGAGGGAAAGATTAAGGGAAAGAGATTTGTGAAAAATGATTTATTATATATTTGATTTAGGGCTCAAATAAATTTTTAGAACCTCTATTTTTTCCGTTTTTTGTAAATTTTATTTTATTTTTTTATTATTACATCATCAACAATTTAATTTTCTGTATTGTTTTTGTTACAACATTGTAACATTTGTTCTTACCCTAAATATTACATTTCAATAAATAATAACCCTAAATTTATATCATTATATTATTTAAAAAAACAGAGAGACATGGCATGTGTGGGTCAAGCGGGCGCCTGGCCATGCCAGTACGGGCGCCCCCCACGCATGCCACCGTACAAAGGCAACTCCAGCGCGGGCGCCCGACAATGCCAGCACGGGCGCCAGCCCATGCAAGCTCCTATCACATTATTACTATTTACTACCTACTTGCTACCTACTTACTACCTACTTACTACCTGCTTACTAACTAACTTATAAATTTTCAAAAACTCTACTATATTATTACAATATTTCTATATTATTACTACTAATTATAAATTTTAAAAAACTTTACTATATTATTATTACTACCTGCTTGCTACCTAACTTGTAAATTATATAAAACTGTACTTACTACCTTTAAATTTTGATAATCATATGTAATATGCAATGTAATTTTTAGTATTTGTTTTAGTAAACGTAATTAAGGATAAAATATTACACCAATTATTATACCTGAGTGCACCGAATAAATTAAAGGAAAAAAATATAAAAATAGGGAATGATTGGATAATATGTAAACAAAATTACATTTTCTATACATATGCATCCCATCCTACTCTATCAACATCATCATCATCATCATTTATCGTCATTGATATATTTCCTTCATCTTCATCAACATTAGTTCGAACCCACGTCTGATTAGTTGAGGGACTAGTTTCTGAATTGAAATGATGAATTGTCAATTCGTCGCCCATATCAAATTCATCTCGAACTTTGACGTGTTTTACAACAAGCCATCCTTTATATCTTTCATCAGCCACATAAAACACCTTCTTTGTTTGGAATGCCAAAACATAAGGATCATCCAGCAAATCAGCACCGGTATGATTGAGATAGGAAAAATTGACAAGAGTTGAACCAAATCTATTCTTCTTGCATCCTTGTTGTAGGTCGACCCAATCACACTGAAATAATACAAACATATACATTCCATTATAGTTTACTTGAATGATTTCTCTTAAGATGCCATAATAATTAACTTTACCTTCAATTGGCCTTTTATCCTTCGCACTTGCACAACTAATCTCATCAACTGCTACCACAACTCCTGAATTTTGATTTTGAAGGCATTTTTCATGATCTTTTACATGAAATCGATATCCAATGATTAGATAGCCACTGTAATTTCTAATGAATGGATCTGGTCCACGAGATAACCATTTAATTTCATCTGTAATCTCTCCGGCATATTTTGGATTGGTAACCTACAAAAGAAATCTTAAAAGATTAAGTATTTATATAAAGAGAAGAAATTAATAATATTAAAAAATGATATACTTACACGATGACTAAACCAAGTAGTAAACTCTTTATTATAAAGTTTGTTATTTTGGAAAGTGTTTAACTTCTTCCCACGATTTATTCTTCGAAGATGTTGCATATGTTCCCTTCATATATAATATATATATATATATATATATATGATATTAAAGTTTAAATATTAAAAAATATATATATGAAAATATATACTTACACTCTAAAGGAAGCAATTGAGTTACTATTAAATACTATATATCTATGACATTGCTGCAATGACTTGTCATCGAGACGAATTCGACATATTCTTTTTCTTTTTTGTCTTTGAACGTATGAACGTGTTCTTACTCCCAAAGGCCTTCCAATTGTTATTAAAGTGAACTCATCTTCTCCAAACACAATATGATTATCATCATTCCGCAATACATGATTAAATATTGTTTCAACTCCGTCTAAATATCTTGAACAAAATAGCAAACACTCATTTGCTATATATCCTTCTGTGATGGAGCCTTCAGGTCGTGCTCTATTACGTACATAAGATTTGAGTTGAAATAAGTATCTGCATACATATACATATATTATATTAAATTAAATACATATATTATATGAAATTTAAATGTGTAGGTTAAATGAAATGAGCTAAATAAGTTAAAAAATAAAACAAACCTTTCAACGGGATACATCCACCTATATGTGACTGGTCCACCAATTCTTGCTTCAGTTGTCAAGTGCACCATCAAGTGTATCATACTGGTAAAAAATGAGGGAGGGAAAATCTTTTCAAGCTCGTATATAATTTGTGAAACTGATGCCTCTAATTACTCAAGTTCTCGTGGGTCAAGGACTCTAGAGCAAAAACATTTAAAAATATTACAAATTTTAATGATAACAGAGATAACATTCTCGGGGAGTGATCCACGAATTGCTATAAGAATAAACTCTTGTAATAAAATGTGACAGTCATAACTCTTTAGACCTATTAACTTCCACTGGTTCAATTGAACACATATGGAAATATTAGTAGAACACTCATTAGGAAGTTTTAACTCCTTTAGAACCTTAAGAACTGTATCTTTCTCTTGCAAGGTCATTTGGTAACATGCTTTAGGCAACAATATGTTTGTAGAGTTTGATCTATGTACATGTAAATCCTTTCTTATTCTCATCTCCTCAAGATCAAATTTGGCCTTATAATTGTCCTTAGACTTTCCTTCTTGGTCCAAAATTGTACCAACAATTACATCAAAACAATTTTTTTCTGTGTGCATCAAGTCAATGTTATGTCTAATTAAAACATTTTTCCAATAAGGTAAATGAAACAATATGCTCTTTTTTTTTTCCATCCAGGCATGTCATTGGCACTTGTTAAATCAATGCCATCTAATTCTCGCAATATATCATATTCGGATCGTTCTTTAGGAGCAACTTTGAATTCTTGTGTCCCATCAAAAGAATGTTTATCATACCTGAATGGATGAGTTGACTCTAACCATCTTTGATATCCCATATAACAATACTTCCGGCCATGAGATAACTATTGAGAACATGTATCATATCCATATACTGGACATGCAAATCTGCCTTTAGTACCCCACCCAAACAAATTAGCATATGTAGGAAAATCATTAATGGTCCATAAAGTGCTACATGCATTTTAAATGTTTCACCAATTGAACAATCATAAGTATCTACTCTTTCATTCCATAATTCTTTCAGTTCTTCCACCAATGGTTCCATGTACACATTTATCTTATCCCTAGGACTTCTAGGACCGGGAATAAGTAATGTGAGTATGAAGTTGGTAGATTTCATGTATAACCAAGAAGGCAAATTATATTGTATCATGATCACTCGCCAAGTACTATGTGAAACATTCGTGGTTTTAAAAGGATTGAAACAATATGCTGCTAACCCTAATCGAATATTTCTTGGATCAGAAGAGAAGTTAGGGTATAGAGAATCAAACTCCTTCCATGCAAGAGAATCTGCTGGGTGTCTTAAAAGTCCATCTTTTGTTCTCTGATCATGATACCATCTCATCAAAGAAGTTCTTTCCCGACATGTAAATAGTCTTTGCAATTTAGGAATCAAAGGAAGCCATCTCAATACTTTAGCAGCCTTTTTTTTTATTAATTTCTTGACATCTTTCATCTCGTTTATCTGTATTTTATTTCCATCTAGAAGTACCATACACATAACATGCTTCGTCTTTGGCTCTATGTTTCTGGTATAACATACAATCATTAGGACAAGTATGTATTTTCTCATATGTCAACCCTAAAGATGAAATAGTTTTTTTTTTTACTTCATAGCAAGTATTCGGTAAGATGTTATCATCAAACAATAATTCTCCAAAAAATACTAACAGTAATGAAAAAAATTTGTTGCTCCATCCGGACAAACACTTTAAATGATATAAATGCACAATAGTTGTAGGTACATAATATTTTGATTTTGGATATATCGGTTTTTTTGCATTCTGAAGTATTTCTTGAAATTTATCTGAAGTAAATTCATCCACCTTAGATGCACTGAATGCATCATGTAACATGCGAAAAATATCATGGTGAAAAAGATTATCATGTACGTTTGATACATTAATGCATCAGATGTTGATTTTGTCCTTTTTCCATCACTCTCTCTATTGCTCTCTCCATGATATATCCACTTATCATATCCACGTTGAAACCCATAACGTAACAAATGATTAAACACTATATGTGTAGGAAATCTCAATGTGTTAAAACATTTTACACAAGGACATGATATCTTACTATCGATGGATTGAATATTTTGAGATGCAAATTCAAGAAATGCATTAACCCCACTAATATATTCATCACTACCTCTTGATTTAGAATACATCCATATCTTGTCCATGAAAATAAAGATTTGCAAAAGCACAGAAAGAGAGAAAGCAAAGAGAGAATAAATGAAGAGATTTGCAAAGCAAATAAATGAAGAAGAGTAAGGGAGAGAGAAATAAATGAAATACGGGAGAGAAATATGCTTAACCCAACAACATAAACACAACATAACATAACATAGGAAAGAAAAGCAGCAGACTAGAAAAAATGAAATAAATAAAGAAATAAATGAAGTTAATATGACAACATATTTTTGATACCAAAATTTGGTCTTTTTTTGCGCCAAAATTAATTTAATTACCGCGAAAATTTGGTTATTTTTTTCGCCAAAATTAATTTAATTACCGCTATCAAAAAATTAATAATAACCTTCCCTCATGTGCGTGGCATGCGCTGGTGGCCGGTATGATTTTCTCGAGTAAATAAAAAATTTAAGATTTGTTTGACTTGAAAGGTTGTAATAGGGTTGTAAGAGGGTTGTAAGAGAATAATATAAATAGTAGTATCACTAACATCCTTCTCTCATCCATCCAAGGGTTAAGGGTAGAGATTAAAGCACTCACTAATAACATCCTTCTCACCCGTGACAACATCCTTCTCATCAACTATATCCTTGGTGCATAGGAATAGGTGATGTCATATAGAAGTCACTCAATTAATTATTACCGAATAATATTTAACACTAAATCTGACAAAATTAATGTTAGTGGATAAAATTTATGTTGGAGCGGATAGATATATAGGATAGAGATATAGGATAACCAGCTATCCTGAATAGCTTTCGACACAATAAATTTAATTTTTCAATGCTAAGTGATTTGATCCATCATCTTCTAATGATCTTGTGCACATCATCATAATCATCTTATACTAAGATGGTTTGATTCTTGAGTAATTGTTTTAGGTTTTTTGCAAAGAAGCAAAAGAGAGTAATGAAAAAAAAGAGAACAGTATTTAAGTAAGCGTGCCTCAAACAAAAAACAAATAAAAGTTTTTTAACAAAATGAAAGTTTTTCACGGTTTTGAATAACATAATAAAATGTGTTAGAGCTTTTTAAAAATTTTGCCTTGGTTGATTGATAATTCTAAAAATTTTGCCTTGATTGATTGATAATTGATAATGAATTAAAATGATAAAATAATCACATAAATATTTTAGATGGTTGATTGATAATTGATACTAAAATAAAATGATAAAATGTTTTGGATGATTTGATATTATATGTATTATAGAAATTAGTAATTTAATATTATTATAATTTTTAAATAATAATATTAATAAATCTAATTTAATAATATAAAAAATGGAGTAATTAGTCATGCGGGGTGGCATGGCTGTGTGTGCGCGGGCGCCAGGGTTGGCGGGCACTAGGGCTGGCATGGCTGGGCGCCCGCACTGCATGCATGGAAGGCTAGGCCCTCGCTGCTCGCATGCCCTACATAGGCACTGCATGCATGGAAGGCTGGGCCCTTGCTGCTCGCATGCCCCATGCTGGGGTTGCATGCATGGAAAGCTGGCCTTTGGCTGTCCGCATACCCCGCGCGTGGGCACTACATGATGGATGGCCTGCGCGGTGGCATGAGCGGACGCCCGCGGGAGCTTATATCAACGCATGCAACGGGCAGTGGCATGCGTGGGCGCTCGCGCGATCCCTTGCATGCACGCATGCCCTTCATGGGCGCTGCATGAGCGCATGCCCTTCGCGGGCACTGCATGAGCGCATGCCACGCTGTGTGGCATGCGCGCATCCTAGCCATCGTATGGCCCGGCCGCAGGTGGCCCGATTGCGGTGTAGCAACCAATTTTTGCATATTATAAAAATTAAAAATTTTAACATAAATAAAATTTTGAAAAATTTAGAAAATGAAAAAAATAAGAAAAATAGTGTACATTTAATATTTGGATCCGATACATGACTACATGATACATGATATAATGATACATGGAAAAAAAAATGATACACGAAAAAAAAAGGAAAAATTTGGAATTATGGAAATTGAACTTTGCGTCGAATTTTTTTTGCTCTACTCTGTTGAGAAGACGACGTAGTTCCACTTGCAGTTCCACCAGTTGCAGTGGCAGAAGCAATCACAGTAGAAGAAGATGGAGCAGAGGATGGTATTCCTCTTATCACTTCACCAGTATCAAAAGGATTAAGATTATGTCTCAATTTGGGAGGAGAAGCAAATGAAGCAAATGAAGTCCTTGGAGGACAAATGACGAATGGGTAGGTCAGATAGGCAGAGCTCGCAGCTAGTCTAGGTTCCGCGGTTCGGAGGAAGATGGTCCGAGCTGCAAATGTCTCTTATACATTTTATAAAATTACTATTCACCCCTACATCCGTCTCCGTACTTATCAAGTAACCTATCATTCTCGCATGATCTTCCCGATTCTGTTCCTTAAAATGATAATCATGCCACTTAAATTCATCAAAATTATGTCTTAATTCACCCACTTCGTTTCAAATTTGTCCAATTTCTTTTCGTGATTCTCCCACTTCACTGGGAACCTCACCCACTTTGCTACGAACCTCACCTACTTCACTCCAAACACTATCTAACTATATTTTCATATTATTCATATATTCAAACAATTCTTCCCATCTCCTTTTCTCATTTTCATTTACATCATTTAGATTTACATCATCATGAACTTCTTCCGCCCGTGGCTCTGGAACACCTCTTCTCTTTAAATTTATCCAAATTCATCTTTACATGCTCAATAAGTTTTACGTAAAGTTCTATCATTTATATCATTTTTAATCTTATTTAATTGTAAATGATTTTCTTTCTGTAGATTTATTTTGTGACTTTTTAAAATACCACTTATCATACTACAATATGATAAATTATTAGAAGAATCTCTTAAAGATATCATAAAATAAGGAAGTAAAAAATGTAAACCCGGATTTTTCCTTTCAATTATATGCGCCATTAACCAAAAATCATCTCAGGTAATAGATGTATAATTTCCTGCACGTGGTTTAATAGCGTGTATAATTAGAAAGTGAAGAATTTGTTCTTGAAAATTTAAATCAGTAGCATTTGTGCTAAAAAATTCTAAATTATTATCATTAAATACTATTTTAGTATCCATTATCATTTCAGTGTTTAAATACGAAGCACACTCTTCACACTCCACCCACTGAAGAATAACCTCTCTGCATATCATCTTAGGAGTCACTTCAATTATTTCACCATCAAAATAACTTTGAAAACTACACGAACTAATATTACCATCAATAACTACATAATCATTATGGATTTTTTTCATATGATTATAAAAAATTCTCACCGCATTCTGATATATATTTTATTTGGATTAAGAATCCAAGATGGGCACACTTCTTTTAAAAAACTTTCGTACTGAAAACTTATACTATCCAGAAAATTCCAATCAATCAATCGACCCGAAGTAATGTTGCGATGAGAAAATATCTTTTGAAAGAGATTGTTTTTCTCAGAGATGGAAAGTGTTTGCTTTCCTCTGATTTTATCATAATTCTTTTTCCTTTCCTAGACGAGGAGGTTGTGTCGAGTTTGTGACTTTGGGAGAGG
Organism: Dillenia suffruticosa; assembly: GCA_033439265.1. Lineage (NCBI taxonomy): Eukaryota > Viridiplantae > Streptophyta > Magnoliopsida > Dilleniales > Dilleniaceae > Dillenia > Dillenia suffruticosa. The sequence continues at coordinate 19,901,528 of JAVTVX010000024.1, read as the reverse complement.
CGGTGAAGAAGGAGGAGAGGCGGTTTGAAGGAGAGTGTAGGAAGGAGCCGTGAAGGAAGCTTGCGAAGACGGAGCCGAGAGAGGAGTTTGGACAGCATTTATTTGTGAGTAAAGAGTGAGTGGCAAGAGGACAGGAGTTAGTTTATGAGTAAGTGGCAAGAGTGAGTGGTGAGAGGAAAGTGATGAGTAAGTTCTGAGTGTGTTTTGAGAGAAATGTTTAGTTAAGTAAAGTAGTAGTATAACTGCACTGTTAGCTCGTGTTAGCTCGGGTAGCAGGATAGAGTGCAGAAGTGTAGTAGCTGGAGAGTACAGGAGTGTAGTGGTAGGGGCAGTGGAGGGCGGCACTTGGCGGGCAGGCAGTTGTAGAAATTTCAAATTTATTATTTTCTTGTGACTAGTAGTAGTGTAGTGGAAGTGTATGCGCAATGCTAGGCATGGGAAGGCAGTATAGGTGTAGTGGCTGAGTTGCGTGGCGGGGTGTGAGTGGAGTGCAGTGCAAGGAGGAGTCCTGTCGTGGCAGCAGACTTCCTTTAAAATTTCTTTTATTTTTTTCTTCACTTCTTGGTTGTATACGCCAGTCACCAGAACCGACTTACTAAAGTCAAAAAGTTCATTCCTTCTTTTTTGAAAGTTGAAATTTCTTGTTCCTGTGATTTTCTGCTCGCATTGATGACCAACCAAAATGTTTGACTTGTCAGTTTGTCATGGGAGCTTCTCAAGTTCAAATTATCTTTTTCTATTTTGTTTGCACTATACCAAACTTCAAACTTCAATTAGCCGATGATGGCAAAGTAAGTTCAAATTTGACTTGTCAAAAAATCATTTTTTATTTTTTCTGTTTTGTTATTTTTTTTCTTTCTGTCCATTTTTTATTATTTTATTTTTGTATCCATCAAAAACAAATTTCTCAAGTAATTACTTTTTTTTATTTTATATACTTTTTTTTAAATATTTGTTTCTACTATTTACTATTGCTTTAATTATTTATTTTTGTTTGTTGCCTTAAGCTTAATGTGTCATAGGATAGGATAGGCTTAATTTGCTACTGTGGACAAACAATTTTTTTTGCTACCTATTCGACAAACAAATCGATTTGGTGCGAAAGTAAAACTATATAATTCTTTTTTCTTTTCCTTGCGCCACAATAAAGACTTTTGTATTTATCACTCTTGTGTCAAATTGTTATTATAAAAATATAAAGAATTCAAAAAAAATTGTGAAATATTTTAAAGATGTCGAAAAAGAAATGAGATAAAAAATATTTTATTGTAATGTTAAAAATTTTAGATGTAACTAAAAAATTAAAAAAAAAATGATTATTAAGATAAAAGGGCACAAGCTTTCTAATATAATTGACAATTTTAATCCAAAAACTTGAAAAAGAATTATTACAAAATATAAATTAATATAACTCACAACTTTAACAAAAAAAAACTCTTGAGAAAGAATTATTGCAAAATATAAATTATGATATTATTTCTTCCGCGAGCTTTTTTTACCAATTTTATCAAATCCTTTGAGCTAATAATTTAATTTAATGTATACCATATTATTTTCCATGATCATGATGATACTGTACATTACATAAATATAAATATAAATGAAGTGTTTGAAAATTTTGAGCTCTTTTATCAAAAAATATTATATTTTATTTTTCATCTTCTCTTCTATAATTTTCTTCTATCCTTGAGCAGCAAAAAAATAAAAAATGCATCTTTCAATTTCTTCTCATCTTAAAATCACCTCCTAATCTCCAAAATTCTTCACATCCCTTTTTGCGAAAGTAAAAGGATCTCATTTTCCAATATTGTTCATAATTTCAATCTTCTGTTGTCAGTCACCCCTTTCAATCTCCTCTCTCTCTCTCTCTCTCACACGACTACATTTCTTTCTATCTTTCAATCAATCCTTTATTCAATTCAACATATAAAAAATGGATTGAAATTTCTTGATAAAAAAATTACAAAACTCATGGAAAGCAAAACTTCATAATTTCATAAAACTTCATAAAACACTAACACAATTTAATCCTAATCATAATATATTGACTTCATAATAAAAAGAAAACAATATAATCATACATATAAAATCATTAATTACAAATTACAAAATATAGTTCAGACACACATACAATTATACACAAACTACTTTTCAATTGTTTAAACTAACCAAAATATAAACTAAGGACTCTAAGGACTCTAGATATAATTATTATAGAATTTTCATTGATATTTTGTATGTTATTATTTTCGGGGTGAGATTAAAAAAAATAAGTTAATTAACATGACAAAACAACCATTAATATTAATATGCATGAGAATTGCGGAAAAAAACACATATAAAATAGTAAAAATATTATTTTTATACGATGCCATCCAAAAAGAATTAGAAAAAAAGATTATAAAATATTTTATAGATGTTGAGAAAAAAATGAGGTAAACAAGATTTTGTTGTATTGTTAGATGTAACTAAAGATTAGGGAATATAAAAAAAAATGATTATTAAGATAAAGAAAAAGATTTTTGAAAAAAAAAAACTTATAACCTCCTTTTCTAAAATTTGCAGAAAAAAAAATATTTAAAATTTTATTTATTTTTATAATATTGGAACTTTCTATCTATACCTTGTTTCTTTTTGTTTGTATCATGGGTAGATATCTCTATTGAGCTTTCTAATATAACTCATAACTTTAATCTAATCTAAAGAATCATTATAAAATATAACTATGATATATAAATATAACTTTTTTTATCAATTTTTACCAAACCCATCTAATAATTTAATTTAATATATAAAGAAATAAGTATATTACATAAATATAAATATAAATGGAATTTTTGAAATTTTTGATAATATCAAAAAAATTATATTTTATTTTTCACGTTCTCTTTTAAAATTTTAATCTATAATTTCTCTATTCTTTTTAACAGCAAAAAAATTCAAAATAATTTATCCTCATCTCCTAAATTCTTTAAAATCATCTCCCAATCTCTCAAATCTTCAAATCCCTCTCTCATCCATTGACAATTTTTTTTTATTAAAGTAAAAAGTAAAAAATAAGTCATTTTCCTAACTCATTTTTCAATGTTGTTCATAACTTTCAATCTTGCCTCTTGTTAGTCACCTCTGTATCTTTCAATCTCCTCCCTCTCTCCTCTCTCTCTCTCTCTCTCTCTCTCTCTCTCTCTCTCTCTCTCTCTCTCTCAAAATTTCCAATTGAAATTTATTAAAAAAAAAATTACAAAGCTCATGCGAAGATCATAATAAACCAAACTTCATAAAACTTCATAAACATTAATTATATTTAATCTTAATCATAATATATTAACTTCATAATATATAAAAAAAATAATCATACATATAATATAATCAATTACAAATTACAAAATACATCTTTTACTCTCACACATATATTTGCATTATATATATAACATAAGGTATACAAAAATTAAGCACCAATTGAACCATATAGAGCTGAAAAGCCTAAAGCAAAGGAAACTAAAGATAGTTCCGGTACTTTTATGTTATATCCATATTAAATATATTAAACTTCTAAGTTTGCAACTCTTTTTTTTAGATCACATACATCCTTATAAATTTGATCAAATTCTTCTGAGAGTCCAAAATCAAATTTGCTTGTCTTGATTTTTTGCCTTCCATCATATATAAAAAAGAAATAAATAGTGAAAGTTTGGATTTTTATTTTATGTCAAGCAAGCCATCAACTAGTAATCTTTTATCTGATGATGATGATCTGGGTCTCAGTTCTTAAAAATAATCCTAACATCTTCTATAACATGAGTATTTAAAAATTCTTTGAGGAGAATACTATGTATCCAATTGTTATGACTCATGATATCAAATGAAATTGAAGAATATTAATTTTTTTCCTCTTTTCCTTCCTTACTTCCTTTATATATGTTATTATAAAATAATATAACCAAATCATAATATATAGATTTGTTGGATAAAAAAGAGTTTCTGAACATATTAGATGATCTCAAGAAATTTTGGTCTACAGGATGGAAATAAAATGTTGATTAGACGACTCGAAAATCTGAGTTGAAGGCTCAATTGCTACCGTCGTAATTAAAATTCGGATGTGAGAGTTGAGAGTTGGGTGAGAAATTTTAAAAGTTTTATAATTGACAGGGTGAAATTAAGTTATAAAATAGTTTTTTGAATAAAATTTATAAGGTTATAAATGATTTCATTTGATTAAAAAGTGAAAGAAGAAATAATTTGATTTAATTTGAGACAACAATATGTCAATAGCCTTGTAGTGATTTTTTAACATGTAATTCAAATTTATACAAATATGAGCAGGGTGTTATTAATAAAGTAAACACAATATTAATAAAGTTAGTTTTGTTTTTTATTTTTAATCACACTCCATCTCTAATGACTCGTCATCTATGTCCCAAGGTGTTCATGCTTACAAATAATTGTCTTATTTTTTTTTATAACAAAACCATACCAAACAAAAATAAATATTAAAAAAATTAGAGTTATATAATATAATATAATTTAATATAATAATATAGTGATATATAATAGTAATATAATATAGTGGTAATGTTTAATAATATAGTAATATAGTAATAATGTAATAGTAGTATAATAAAATAGTAATATTTAATAATATAATAATATATTAATAATAAGTAGTAATATAATATAATATAATATAATTTAATATTTATATTTATTTAATCAATAAGGGATTATATGTAATATAATATAATTTAATATAATATTATATGTTTAATAATATAATAATATATTTGTAATACTAAAATCGAAGGGCTAGATTTTTGCTTTGAGCTCCTAACTTTGAGCTCTGTTCTCTACGGGAGGTGGCTAACGTCATTTCAATAGTTATCAATAGTAATAGTAATCAGCATCATTCAGTCCGCACTTCACTTCACTGCACTTCACTTCACTGAACCCGTGGTACTTCACCTCACTGAACTTTCATCCGATCAAAACTATCAAAACTGAAAAAACACACCAATCAAACTCGTTTCTCGCACTTCTGTATCCTATCAAAACCATCAAAACAAAAAAAAACACACAAATCAACTTACTTCTTGCGCTTCCATCAAAACCAAAAAAAACATACAAATCAAACCAAACTTGCTTCCTATGTCGAACAAGAAGGAAATTTTTTCTAAGAAAAAACTGAAATCTACTACGGTGAGTTACTAGTTTATTTTACTCATACTTTTTTTTTTTCATTTTCATTGAATAAATTATACTAAAAAATAGTTTTTTAATAGACATAAATGAAGAAGATGAAAAGACAGTAAAAAAGGAAATTTCTGGAATGAGAAAAGCAATGACTACTTTGATGCTAACAAGGTGTTCTCCTAAACAAGTAAGAGAGCTATTTTCTACTCTTATGAACGATATGAAATGTGTAGTGAAAGAAATGAGATTCGGAAGCCTTTTGAACATGACCTGTGATATACTAAGTTGAAAATTGTGTGAGAAACTTATAATGAGATTTGAACCCATGCAAAAATATCTTTCTATCGTTCCCCATCACAATTTTAAACTCACGGTAGAAGAAGTAGCACGAATTTTAGGAATCCCTTACATGAGACGTGATGTGTTAGATTCTTCCTCCATTGAATCTTCAGATATAAGAAAATATTTCTTGACATTAAAGCATAACCAATTAAAACAAGAGATCCAAATCTACTCACCCAACTTTAAACGATATTTCTTGTTATTTATCTTTGGATGCTTTTTATGTCCAACTACGAATATCTTCCCGGCTTCCAGACATCTTACTACTTCTATTGATGTTGAGAATACTCGACAATATAATTGGGCTAAATTTGTATTAGAATGGTTAGTTGATGAGATTTCTGAATTCAAACATCGAGCAAGAGAGGTGGAACACAGAAAGAAGATGGGTATCGGTGGTTGTTTATTTTTACTTATGGTAAGCTTTCAATTTAATGATTGAATGCAATCTACTTTAACAATATTTAACAAATATTGTTTTATGTATATATCTTTTATTTTGAGAATGTTAGAGTTGGTGACTTACGAGGCAAAAAAACACATTTATCTATTCGCTATTGGACGACGGATTGGGTAAATCAAAGACTTGAATCCGAGCGTATAAATGTATGTAAGTTAAAATAAGTTTATATGCATTATGTAATAACTATGAAATCTAAATAGTATACTATTTATTTATAGGTTTATTCACCTTTTATACCATTTATTTTTATAGGGTTTATTGTCTAAAAAATCTGTTGAAAAATCTATTGAAACAAGTGTTGAAGAAGCTGAAGCAGCAAGTGTTGGTATTATGGTGTTGAAAGAAGTGGAGAAAAAATTAAGGTAAACTTATAATCACTACTTTATACCACTCACAAGCACTTATATAGAGTATTTATACTATATGCAATTGCAGAGAATCAACATCAAACATGAAATTAAAATATTTGTGGAGAAGTCAATTCAAATTCATTCCAATTTGTTACGAGTGCATCATGATATGTTGCGCAGACTTTGTGATTATGTATAAGATGAAGAAGAGAAGGAAGAACAAAAGAAGGGAAAAAAACAAAAGAAATGGAAAGTTAAGGTTAGTGATTTTAGTGATACTACGAGGAGGAGGAGGAGGATGGTAAAGCCCGGCAGGGGCAAGAGGAGGAGGACGAGGACAAAGCCCGGCAATAGAAAAGGAATGGGCAGAAGGAGTGTCTGGAGAAGGAGGAGGGTTTGGATGAGAAAGGATGGGAGGAGGCTTTTGATGAGGAGAAGGATAAAGATACCGAATATGAATATGAAGTAATAAATGCCTTAATTGAAATGAAAGATAGAAAGACAAACCAAATATTTCTCTTGACCTTTGTTAAGGTTAGGTCTTTTTCTGATGAGGAGGAAAGTGTTTGGGTTTTTTATGGTCGAAAAACTATAAAAAATAATGTCAGGTAAATGTCTCACAACCTTTGTCTTTATTATTTTGGAATCCAATTTTTAGAGATATTTGACTGAATCTAATTTTCCAATTTTTAGAGATATTTAACGGAATCTAATTTTTACGACAATTTATAGAACAATTTTGTGTAATATTCGTGGAAGTTACATGTGTTGGACGGATACCTATGAGCTGTTACCGCCTTACTGGATTGACATGTTGGTATGAATTATGAATTCTTTGTATTTATTTTTCATATTACATTACTAATTATTAATTATCTTTGTAGAAGATGGATTGTTATATATGCTTCCTCAATACCATCTTCAATCCAAACTTATTCTTAAAGTCATTATCAAAATACGTTTTACCATTATGGTTTTCGGTATAAACTTCATCTTTCCTCAACTTCTTAACTCTAGTATAAACTTATCATATCATTCTTTTCTATTTGTTCTCAAATATCATTCTTTAATAATGTTTTTTCATCTACATATTATACTTATTTTATATTTAGTTGTCGGTGGTTGCATCTACGGAAAGCAAGCCTAAAAGAAAGTGGGATATTTTCATAGTTGATAATTCTTTATCTCAAAAAGCATTTGGATTTAACTTCCGATTATGTAACCTAGTGAGTTATTTTACATTATATATTTATATTTTGATTTTATCCCTTTTAATTTATTTTATCCCGTGGCCTATGATTAATATACTCTTACTAACAAGTTTTTATCCCTGTAATATTTAAACAACATTGGTTTTGTAATATTCATACAACATTGGTTTCAGAGGCCATGAACACGATGAGTTGGAATTTTTTATGGTAATTAATTATTTAACATATATAAATATCAAATTTTTTTCAAATTATCAACTATTATATTTTCATTGATTTCTCTGTACTTCTCTTCCTTCTCCAAAAAGATTATCTTGAGAAAATTTATGAAAATTCTTTCATTATCTCGGAAACTATTCATGTTGAAATTCCACAACAATTTAAAACATAAGTAACTTGTAATTTAAATTAATTAATTATTGTAAGTTATTCCATCATTTAATGTATATTTTTATATGTATAGGAAAGATTGTGAAATATTTGTTATGAGGTTTTTGGAGATATGGGAACCAAAATTATTTATAACTCCACCAACTCAAGAAGTATGTTATATTCTGCATTTCTTATCTTATCTATATATTATATTTGTGTTGTTGTATTATTTTTTCAGAAATACTGATGGTTTTATTTCATTCTTCTTTTATTTTTCAGGATCTTAATTTTTTGAGAAAAGAATATTTTCTCAAACTTCTGATATCCGAACATAATACAGTGCGTGATGATATTATGTTGAAGATGAAGATGGACGAAACAAAGAGGAAAAGTTTCAGAGAAAACCAAAGTAGAAAAGAAAAAGACAAGGAAAGACGAAAATTGAAAAGATTGATGTATTATAATACTCTATATGTATAAACAATTTTTTTTATCATACTATCGTATGACATATCATAATCTTATTCACTAACTTACCACTTACACATACTTACACAAACTTACCACCTATAACCCTACAACATAACACACTATCAAAAATAACACACTCTCAAATAACTTACAACTTCCAAAATTTAAACGACCCTGTCATAAAGATTAACACCTATAACCTTATAACATAACACACTCTTAAAATAATTAACACACTCTCAAACAATACTCATCCTCGTTTAGTTCTTCCCATATTAAGCTAAAATGAGATTTTGGTTGAGTCTCAAGATTTGAGTTTTGAGTGAGGAGAGCTTATTAAGGAAGAAGGGAGGAGAGGTTATTAAGGAATGAGAGGTTTTGAAGGAAAAGAGGATTGTGGGAAATAATTTATAATATATTTAGTTTTGAAAGAAAAGATGATTTGTGAGAAATAATTTATAATATATTTGGTTTAGCCGCTCAAATAAATTTTTAGAAGCCTGTCATTTTTTTCCGCTTTTCTATACTCCTTTTATCTTTTGTGAGTTTAATTTTATTGTACATTACCGCTTTTTTATTATTAAATCTTCGATTTTATTTTGTATTTTTTATATTTGAATTTTTTATATTTTTTTTGTTACAACATTGTTACTACTGTATTACAACATTCTTACTGCATTACATTATAATTAATAAATACCATAAATTTTATATCATTACATTATTTAAATTAATAATATTAATTATATCATTATTCTACTTAATTTATATTTGAAATTTTTTTTATAATAAATAAAGCAATGGCATGCTGCGGCATGCATGTGCGCGCATGCAAGCGCCGCGTGCCCGCATATGCCACACGGTGTTATTGCGCATGCAGCGCCCATGGGCACTTGGCCATGCCAACGTGGGCATTGGCGCATGCCACCACACAGGCAAGCGCAGTGCTACCTCGCATGCAAGTGTCCACGCGGGCAATCGGCCATGCTAGCGCGGGCGCCCGAGCATGCCTGGCGGACAAGGGCGCGTACAAGCGCCCGCAAGGGCACTCGCTCGCCGCATATTTTAGATTTTATCTTTTACCAATTTTTTTTATTATTACATATTTTTTTATTATATATTGCATTAGTTCTTCGTTATTAATGCATTATTACAATTTTATTACTACCTATATTAATACCATACCATACATTATTATTGCTACATTATTACTACCTATAAATTTTCAAAAACCTTTTCTTTCCCGCGCCAATATTTTGAAAATTTTAAACTCTAACAATTTTTATAATTTTTTGACACATACCATACATTATTACTACCTATACATTTTCAAAAACTTTTTTCTTTTCCGCACTAACATTTTGAAAATTTTGCGCGCTAACAACTTTTTAGTCTCTCTTTTTTTCCTTGATATTTGTTATAATTTTTCATGCAATGTAATTTTTAGAAATATTGTTACAACTTTTTACCATACAATTAGAGCATTGACAGCATTGAGAGGTTAACCAAATTAAGAATTAAATCTAGTTTTCATATCAAAACCTATTAGATGCAATTGTTACCGGTATTACTTGTTATAAAAATATCATTTGTTACCGATTGCTACTAATTGTTACTACTTGTTACCATACATTATATCCATATAGGTACACATGATAAAATAGAAGGAAAAAATATAAAAGTACAGAATGATTGGATAATATGTAAGCAAATTACATTTCCTATGCTAAAATAAAAAATTTAGGATTTTAATCTATAAAAAAATATTTTAAAGTTTCCACTTGAGACAAGTCAAAAGGGTTCTAAGAGAATAATTGTACAAGTTTAGACAATAAACTCACTAGCAATATCAATTAACAATAATATTTAAGAGAATAATATCAAATTGTACAACACTAACCACTAACAACTTTCTTCTCTTCTCTCGTGTGTATTAGTTGTACTGCACACTAACAACATCTTTCTCACCCACTAACAACATCATTATAATCATTATATTATAGGTGATATGATATGATAGAAATAGTACAAGAGAGTCTCTGCTCATTGCTCAATTACCATTGCTAACACTTAGATAGCAAGACAAAATTATCTTGGATAGATATGATAGATATATTGGATAGATATATTAATCTAGTTGGATGATTATTAAAGTAACCAATCTTAAAAAAATACATTTGTTATTATATCACACATTTATAGTTTAATACTTTTGGTTCATCCCGCTAATCCTACTAATATAAAATACTTAAAAGTAATCTTGGATTAGCTAACGTAAAGTAGTTAAAGTAATTCAAGCTTTTCGCCCCAATTGTCAAAATCATTGGTAAGGTGATTTGATTAATTTTGTCAAAACTACCACATCATCTTGCAATAATGCAATAATAAGACAATGAATTTTATATTTATTTTATGGTAAGATAGTTTGAATTTTTTATATTATGGTAAGATGGTTTGATTTCGCTAACATAAACAAGATAAATTTTTAAAGCTTGTTTATTCGTTTAAATAGAAACAAGCAAAGAGAGTAAAAAATGAAAAAAAGAGAAATCGGCAAGTAACAAGTAAGTAATTGGCGCCAAAACTAAACTTTCCCTGGAAACAAAAAATTTTTTTGGCGGTACATTGAATATTTGCACATGTAAATTCAAGAAATACGCCAATATATTCATCACTTCTTCCTTAGAATTAGAATGCATCCATAATTTGTCTATCATATCATATTAAATACAAATCGTGCACAATTTTGCATTGAAATAAATAGACAGAGCAATGAAAAAAATAAATAAAAGAAACAAATATGAAAATGTTTTTGGCGTGTTATTAAATTGGCGCTAAGAAACAAAGTGGGAAAAAAAGAAATGTGATTAAAATGGTATTAAAATAGAAAATTAATTTTGGCGTGAAAATTTTTTTTTGTGGAGTAATCATTAAATTAAATAGGTAAATCTTGTAATTGAAGTGGGTTTAGGGTTTTTTATTTTTTAAATTTATATAAAATTATATAATATTGATATTTATATAAATTATTAATTCAATATCATTACAATATTTAAATTAATAATATTAATAATTTAAATTAATAAATTCATTTTATTATATTATTCACGGGAGCCCACCCATGCTGCCTATGCCACTGTGCCACTACGCATGCAGGCGCACGCCTGTGCGGACGCCCACGCACGCAAGCACGGGCATTGGCCCATGCCACTGTGCAGCCAGGCGCGCGCCTCGCATGGAAGCATAGGTGTACACAGGAGCGGGCGGGAGCCTGCGCATGCATGCACGAGCGCCAGCCCATGCCACTGCACAGGCAGGCGCGCGCCTTGCATGGACTCATTGGCGCAGGGCGGGCACCAGCGCATGCACACACGGGCGCCCTCCCTTCATTTTTTTTTTTATCAAAAAAATGCTATTGAATGGATTCGAATCTCGGATCTTGGATTTGCTTCATCTTTTTTTTTTATCAAAAAATGCTATTGAAGGGATTCAAATCTCAGACCTTGAATTTGAACAGAAGACATGTCGATCACTGTGCCGAGAAGCTTTGTGTGATAATATTTTTGTTCTTTCTTTCTTCCTCCTGAATCTCATTTTTTTCCCTTCCTCTTATCTTACTCTCATCTCTATTTTGGGTTTTTTTCTCCTTTCTATTCTCATTGAAATTTCTTATATATTCAAACCAATATATTTGAATAATAATTATGTTGAATGATATGAATGAATTATGATTAATTAATATTATATATTTTGAACGATAAATATTTTGTGATTAAATATATAGATTATTTAAATTATTAATATATTATAATTTAAACTATTATTGATAATTATAAATTTATATTATGACATTAAGATGCTCTCATCCACTCATTCATCCAACGTCTAAATTGGTATCGATATTATTATGTTATTGAAAAATTCTAAATTTTTTGTAAAATTTTTACACTAGCAATTGAGTAAAGTAGGATATATCACCAATTAAACTGTTATAATATTATTTTTCAAAACATATACTATCATTTTTATAAACAAATTTTCAAAACTCATTTTGGTTTTCATTACATAATTTTTCTCTTTTTTCATTATGCACTTATTATAAATTCGCTATTAATTATCACTATATTTCATTTCAATGAATATCATCATTATTATTATAAATTTATAGTATATTACTACACTGGCATACACTTGTTATAAGTTTACTTTTAAAGAAAATAAATGATATTATTTTTATTTTTAATTTTCAAACTATTAAATCATAAATCTTTTTAAAAATTCTATTATATATTTTAAAATTTTAAAAAATATATATAAGTTAATATTAAATTAATATAAATAATTAAAATATTTTATAAAATTATTTAATGTATATAAGTAATGTATGTTAATAAATATTAAATAAATATATATTAATAAAAAATAGAAATACATATAATGATGGTAGATTCCACACGTCCAAACGATGGGTTGCAACTAATAACGATGATCGATCAAACTTATCTTATCTTTACTTTTTACAGTGATAATTGTACGTTGCGGACTATATATTATAAACTTATCACTGTACAAAGTTAGTTGCCTATTTACCATCTATTTACCATGACTATATCACAAATTTATCATTAACTTATCACTATATAAACTTATTTATCCACTTATCATCTACTTATCATCTATTTACTATCTACTTACCACGACTATATATCACAAATTTATCACTAATTTATCATTATATAAACTTACTCACTTACTATCTACTTACCACTATATAAACTTACTTACCCACTTACTATCTACTTATAACTTATTTACCACTAAGTTATCACTATATAAACTTACTTATTCACTTACTTTCTACTTACCATCTACTGACCATCTAGTTACTATCTACTTATCACGACTACATAGCACAAACTTATCATTATATAAACTTATTTACCCACTTAATATCTACTTACCTACCTACTGCTACTTTTCATTATCACCTATTTACTAAACTCCACTATCATAAATTTACTACAACTTATTATCTAGACTATTTTCAAATATAAAGGATATATAATATAAAAAATATAACAATATTAGGTTTTTACAAACGTTACAATATATAGGGTAGTATAAATAAAATTTATATAAATGGTTTGTTCTAATAGCAAAAATTGAATATAGTTTTAAAAGACGGTAGAATTTATGTATTACCATATATCTAAAACCTATGAAAATAGTATTGTTAAGTAGACAATAAAAAAAATTATATTAAGACTGCTTTTAAACCGTGTTAAAAAGACTATTACATTTACTGACCATAATTTTTAACCATCGTAATTGAATATTGCTTTACAGACGGTTGTTATAGTTTTATCGACGGTTGATAAACTTTTCTTTACGGACAATTTAGTTAGTTGGGAAAAACCTATATTTTCCAATGGTTTTATCACAATGTGTCTTTATAAACCATAAAAATCGTCACTAAAAGTTATCGTCATTAAAAATTACCGTCGGTACAGTACTTTAATTTTGTAATGGTTGCTTAATATGCACACGTAGGGATATTTTATTAAAGATTAAAAATTTAAATTTAAAATTTGAATTAGGGGATAGTGGGTGAATACCCGTTATCCCTATCTCCCCTAAAACCTCTCTCCCTCTCTTCTTACGTAGCATCGACTCAATTTGTGACTTGAATTAACATTTTTTAGTTGAGAGAAAAGCAAGACAATTTAGAGTAATCTTATATAATTTAGATTTGGGGATTTTATCACAAAGTAAAAAAAATAAAAAAATATAATTTAAATTTTAAATATAAGAAGTTATCACATGATCTTACGTGAGTTAACCTCTCATACGTGATTTAATCTTTAGAGAATCAGAGTTTTGAAGGTAATTCAACTCTCGAGTGTGTGAATCAATAGCAATTGAAAATCGTCGAGAGAGACTGAGAAATTTTCAAATAAGAAAATTTTTCTCATCATATTAGATTTATTGGATTTAAGTTGAGATATCATAAATCTGTGATAGTGTTTCGATTTTATGATCACCATCCCAATCAAGAGTTTTGATTGAAAGATTTCGTACTTTGCGATTTGGTTGATAATTTAGAGACCTATACATTGAAATATTTATCCAAAAATTTTGAACTATTTAATTTATACACTTCGCATATGCATAAAGTGGAATAAATTTAACATTGGTATCAGAGCAAATTACATTTATTAAAAAAAATTAGAATTTTTTGGTATAAAATGTGTATAGTAAAATAATTTAAGGTTGTATCACGGATAAGTTTCGTGAATTCGAGATACCACAAGATTACCTATGACCCATAGATCATAAATATGATTTTTATTTAATTTTTCGAGTATGGTTAGATCATTCAATGTTCGATCAAAGTGCCTGCCATGAAAACCTTAAATCTATCGAGTTTAAGAATGAATCGATTTGTAAAAATGGTTTAAAAATATTTATGACATTCATATTTGTGTTTTTGACATATTAATTGCAAATTTTGATAGTCGGAAATCAAGTTTCAAAAATGGTTACTAAGGGCCAAAATTTTGAACACTTGATTTGCCAAGATTAAGTCTTGAATCTTTCATAAAATCGAGTCAAGGATGGATGGAGGATTTTTAATTGCAATTTTTCGATGAAAACCGCATGAAAAACAGCCCGAAAATGAGTTTTCTAACAGTCGAGTCGCACTAACCTAATTGCACAGAGTCGGGCAAAGAAGACTTGAACCCAACCCAAGGGTACGTGGCAAGCACACAAGATGAGGCGCGTGACGGCTGTGGGAGTGAGCACGTAAATCTCACACGCGCTGAGGCACGTGAGCAACAGGTTCGGGTTTGGGTTGATTCTGACCCGGATCTTAGTCTGACCATCATCCCTACCCAGGATACTACCCAAGCTTCGTGTGAAGGTGTGAGCCAGGCACGTTGTGCGTCTGGCACATGCGAAAGCTTGTTGCAGGCATGTGCAGACTCGTGAGGTGCCACCACCGATGCATGGGACTCCTAATGGCGCGTCAAGGTGCTCTGAATTAGATTTTTTTTTCATTTTTTTGAGTGTCTTATGCCATTAAATATGACTTTTTATGGGTTTTTGTATGCCAAATCTAAATCCAGATGGTAAGATGCTATTCCGGGTTATGGTGTATGGTGCTCGTTGATTCATATATTTACTTTGGTGTTTATACTCGAATTATTTGGGATTTGTTGATTGGTGTATAAAATATAAAAATAAATATCAATAAGTCATTAAAGTCTCTTTTACTGCAATGAAAACTATCATATTATATCTTTGTAAAGAAATTAAACTAAATGGTAACAATTGCGAGATTTTATACCGAAAAATTCAGTTTGTTCTCCATAAGCCAGATTTGTATGACATTCTGAGGTACAAGATACTGAACCCCAGGGAGGGTACCATACCTCAGGCTAGATGGGATAAGGAGGTGTATCATACGTGGAAGAAAAAGGATAGCTAAGTTAGGGCAATCCTTATCGGTAGCATGTACGATGACATGATTCCGATCTATGAGTATTATCCCACAACTATGTCAGTTTGGTTCGACCTAAAAGAGTATTATAGTACTCTTTTCAACTCCTAAGATGAGGAGACTGATTTATAAATTTATAATTTATAAGAAAATGACTGATCATACAATGATACAATATTTGATACAAATGTCGAGTATGATTGTCGGGTTAAGGAATGCGAACGAGCTCATTTCGGATGAATTTCAGATATTGGATGTGATTCAATTTTTACTTGATTCATTAGAGACCATGAAAACCTATCTCATGCATGACGAGAGTATTCGTACTTTCACTAATATGAGCTGACACTGTGAGCTCGAGGAGAAGTAACTAGAGACGAGTAGGTCACACTTAGGTCATATTTGTATGACAGAGTCGAGCAAGGGCTCTCATGGCACCAAACACAAATGGCATAAGCGTGAGAAGAAGGCTCAAGGTCTACGCAAGAAGAAGCCACCCGATAAATCTAACAACAAAGTACAGAAACACAAAAATAAAGAGCTTGATAAGATCAATACGAAGCATTACATCTATGATAGAATTTGTCATTTTCGCTCGTGAGTGTGACAAGCGGAAGGAATGTCCTTCATTTTTATGTGATTTGAATTTTGTCTCATTTACTATGATATTTACTGATTTCTCTCTTTTGTGGATTGTAAACTCAGTAACTATCGACTACGTAACTCGAAATAGGAACACGAACGTAGAGTTCTGCAGAGTGAGTTCTCAAGTTAGAAGAATTTACATGAGGAATAGAACATTTGTCATCGTTAGAGGGATTGACACTTACAAGTTGGAGTTGCAAAATAGTCAGACTCTATATCTAAATGACATTTTTTATATTTCTGATATTCGACGGAACTTAATTTCACCACTTTTTTTTTAAAATTATTAGATGCGACAACTTTTTGATATAGTCTGATTTTATCCATGATGGACTGTATGCACTGGATGCTGTTTTTTCAATGGTATTTCTTGTTTTTCTTCTATTGTCTTTACATCTGATTGCGTAAATGATAATGTGAATGTATGGCATAGTAGACTTGGACACATAAGGTAAGAGAGGATGAACCAGTTAGTAACGAGTGGTCTGTTAGACTCGCTAACTAGGTTCGAGTTGCCGTATGTGGTAATGTAGTGAGAGTTGAGACTCCATTGTAGTTGGTTCACTCCAATATCTGTGACCCTATGAGCGTGGGAGCCTGAAATGGAACTGTGTACTTTATTATATTGATAAACGATTACACGGGTTTCGGTTACATCTAGCTGATCTCGCACAAGTCTGAAATATTGAAATGTTTCAGAAGGTTTATTAGCGAAATTGATAATCAATTAGACTTGAAAGTAAAGATTCTCAAAACCAATCGAGAACGCGAGTATTAGTCAGAACAATTCAGAGAACTCTGTTTTGAGAAGGGTATTACGAAACAGCTGACTATTCCTACTACTCCTTAACAGGATTTAATAGCCAAAAATAGGAATAGAACTTTGTTAGAGATAGTGAGATCTATAATGGCATAAACTAATTTGTCTATTTCCCATTGGAAAGATATTTTATTAACTACAACCTACATTCTCGATCGTGTTTTATCAAAATCTGTAGTTAGTACCCCATATAAGTTTTAAACAGGGAGGTAACATTACCTTAACCACTTGAGGTTATGTGGTTGTGTCTTATATGATCACGATTTCTCGCATCCATACAGCAAGTTAGGCCTATGAGAAAAAAAGTGTATTTTTATAAAATAATCAAAGCACTCCAAACGGTAAGTGTTCTTAAGTAAGCATATAGACAGCATTGTCACTGAGATTGAGTCTCGTGATACCACATTTCTTAAGAATAATTTCCCTAGAAGAGGTGAAATAAATCAGAACTTTACCTTCTATGAGATGGAAGAGTCTAGTGGCTTAGGTAAGTTTAGCTGCAGAACATAAGAACTCATTACATATCTTGATTCTAGTAGAAGTGATTCATTTAGAAGTGAAGAGATTCTCTTTCCTCGTAGGAGTATCGAGAATGCATACTTAAATGATACTTCTCGATTAAGGGTGAAACCTTTATTGTGACCCTTGAAGATGATGAGGAATCTAAAGCGATTCAAGAGACTCTCAAGTGTTCTACGAATGACCATTTGTTGAAGGCCATAGATGAAGAGAACGAATCAATGAGAATCAACTGAGTCTAAGATCTAGTTGATTTGCTTAGGGGCAGAAAGGATATTGGGAACAAATGGGTTCTCAAGATCAAGATAAAGGTTGACGAATCAATGGAGAAGTATAAAACTCGTATGGTAACCAATGGTTACATTTAGATTAAGAGCGTGGACTATAAGGAGACTTTCTCCCCAATAATCAAATTTTTCTCGATCCATTTATGTTTAGCGATTGTCGTAAATATGGATCTGAAATTATACCAGATGGACATAAAAATTGCTTTCCTTAACAAAAGTTTGGATGAGAAGAACTACATGGAACAACTCTTTGAGTTCGTTCTAAAAGGTCAAGAGGATTAGGTTTGTCAACTCGAAAGTCGATATACGAGCTTAACAAATCATCCAGGTAGTGGTACCTGAGATTTCACGAGAGGGTGATATCTTATAGGTTTGTAATAATCAAGGAAGATCATTGCGTGTACCTAATACGTTCTAGTAGCTCTTTTGTGATCATATTTTTATATGTGGGTGACTTTTTGTTAGCAGAGTACAACAAAGAGTATCTGATAACCATTAAAATATGGTTATTATCTTTCATATGAAGGATATGGGTGAGATTTAGTTCATTCTCGAAGTTTGAATTCATAAGAATCGCTCGAGAATAGTGTTAGACTCTTTTACAAGAGTCCTACATTAGGAAGATTCTTAACATTTCGATATAAGTAATTGCAACCTAATAAATACTTTTATTGCTAAAGGTGAAGATCTGAATCTTGACATTTACTTTAAAACTTAGGAAGAAATAAGGGAGATGAGTATAATCTCTTATGCTAGTGTAATGGGTAATCTAGTATTTGCATTGAGGCATATAAGGTTAGATATTTGTTTTGTAGTCGATTTGGTAAGTAGGTATCAATCGAATTTTAGAAGGGATTACTGAAGAGTAGTGAAAAGAATTCTAAGATGTTTCAAGAAAACTATAAATTTCTCCTTCTGTTACGAAGGAAGTGAGTTGCGTTTTGTTGGGTATTCGAATGCCGACTAGGGTAGTGATTTGGATGGACGCAAATCGATATCAGTTTTTGTTGTCTTACTAAAAAATGGTGTCATATCTTGGAAAAATAATAAGCAAATATGTGTATCTCTATTTAAGATAAAGACTGAGTTTTTCGCATGCTCAGCGATAGTTCATGAGAATGTTTGGTTTCAGAGATTTCTGAACGACTTAGGAGATATGGCAGATAGTAAGAGATCAATGATAATTTATTGTGATATTCAGCCCGCCATTGCCTACGACTGAAACCCTAAATATCATAGTAAAATCAAACACATTAATATCAAATACCATTTTGTGAGAGATATTATCAAAAAGAGTGTAATGACGATTAACTACATTTCTACACAGTATGATGACTGATCTCTTTACAAAATTTATTACGAGAGATTTCTTTGTAAAACATAGGGAATTATTAGGTTTACGTGTATTTTATCATTTCTCATTATGTACTAATTATAATACTTATTGTTTTATATATATGACATGCGTACATTATTAAATCACAATTTTATTTGTAACACTTGTTTATTGTCATATATTTTATAGTGTGTTATGATAAAAGATATGTCAAGCAGGTGTGGTCGACTCTCTCACACGAGTGACCACCTCCAGTTCTAAGTGAGCGGGGATGATACAGTTTCTAATTGTAAAAAATTTTGAGAATGGCTCTGTTAGAACATAAGTTGCTCTAATACATATTCCGGATGAGGTTATATGCAATAAGATCAACATGAACATATTTACATCCATATTATTTGTAAGTAGTCAGCTTTGAGATCTAGTGATATTGTTTTTGAGATATTCTTTCTAAGATTTTTAGATAAAATCTTATATATATACTGAGTCTCACACCTACACAGTGTTAGAAAAATCTAACATATGCATTTTTTAGAGATAGAGGAATAACACCGCGGCACGTATTTTATACCGTGGCACGTATTTTATAACGTGGCACGTATTTTATACCACGGCACGTGTTTCATACCACGGCACGTGTTTCATACCACGTGTGATAAGACGATTATGGGATAATAGGAGATATTATTTGATATGATAGTATAATCATGATCCCTGTTCTCACTGTGTAAGACTTGAGATCCATTGGGTGAGATCTTTAATACTTTTATTACTTTCGGCTGTTTCTAAAATTCTTGATTCAGTATTTGATATTTTAGTCTGTTTACCTATAGTCTGGGAGATAATTGAGATATAAGGGGTAGGTTTAAGAAAACAACTGAATTAAAACTGATGAATTCGAGTTTGAGAAAAACCAATTGACATTATATTACTGTGTAGTATTCACCAGTTGACTTGTTATATTAATCTATATTGGGATTCAAACATGATAGTGAATACACAGTCGAGTAAATGATTATGGATTACTTTCGATAGAAATGTGGCTCGATGGATATAATTGCACTGAGTTTGGGATACAACGAGTTCTTTTTGGTACTAACGGTGACTTCTCGATCATCTTAATAGGTGTATTGAGAAGTTTTTGTTTACAGGTATACTCGCCAATCACATTATATCTATTTTTGTATGAAAATCTAGTAGGGTGATATAAAAAATCACTAGAGTTATGATCTTATGACGGATGTAAAATGACCTTGTGTGCAAGTGGAAGATATTGGTAAATATGTTCATGTAGGGGCATTTTACCACAGTAAAAAAAATAAAAAATATAATTTAAATTTTAAATATGGGAAGTTATCCCATGATTCTACATGAGTTAACATCTCCTAAAATCTCTCTAATCTCTCCTATGTGAGTTAACCTTTGGAGAATAAGAGTCTTGAAGACGATTCAACTCTCTGCACATTATTGGTGAATATGTGAATCAAGAGCAATTGAGAATTGTTGAGAAAGATTAAGACATTTATGAAAAGTACATTCGAGGGATTGAGAAATTTTCGAATAGGAAAATTTCTCTCGTTATATTAGATTTATTAGAATTTGGGTTGAGATCTCGTGGATCTGTGATGGTGGTTTGATTTTATGATCACAATCCCAGTCAAAAGTTTTGGTTGAGAAATTTCGCACTTTGCGGTTCATTTGATTTTTTAGAAACCTACACATTGAACTATTTACCTGAAAATTCCTAACTATTTAAATTACATGCTTCTACATGCACATGTAGTAGAATAAATTTAATAGAGAAATTAATTGAGAAACATTCGAGGGATTAAGAAAATTTCAAGTATGAAATTTTCTCCATCATTGAAATCACCGAATTTAAGGTTAAAGCATTGAGACATAGTGCTCGTGGTTCGATTTTGTGATCATTATCCTGATCATGCGTGTTGTTCGAGGGTTCACGATTACAGATTTTTTAAAAGCTATATATTGAGATACGATCCGAAAATTTTTGATAATTTAATTTTCACACTTCCACATGTGTATATATGTGGAATAAATCTAACGATCAGTATTTTGGGAATCAAAAATAACATACAAGTTGTGCATATTATCAACCATTTATTACAAGTCGCCAGATGCTTTTGTCCACAGTAAGATAATAATTTTTTTTTTATTCATAGTGAAACTCGAATCCGACTCTATTACAAGGGGAGAGAGATTAGTGTCACTTAAGTTAAAGCTCATTGGCAGTAAGATGATTAATATGAACTCTCCAACAAGTAGAATGTGTTTTTGGAAGACTATGATTCTAAGCGAAACCATACTTAACCATGCTATCTTGTTTTCTTTGGCCTCATGAGTTGGTTGTATCTTATTTTCTACTGGACTTTGATTTGCATGTCGTTACTGCTTAATAGGCGCCTCATTCATATTAATCCTACAAACTAAACTATCCTCATTACCACCATTAAAGTTTTTATGATCTCTGCTCCAAACCTCCTCCGTAAAGCTAGCTTCAATACCCACTATGGATACAAAAGAGCAACTTTCTCCTGTTCTTCATTTTCCTGCTCAATTACCTCAGCATCATGGCATTTTCACTTTAGTCAGACTTCTTAAATCAATATAATTTCTCCAACCATCCCGTATGCCATCATCTTAAAATAAGTTAGGGAAACTCATAAAAAGTTTATCTAAACTCTGAATTGGTTATTGGACAGACACAAAACATCGACTAAAGCAAATACATAATGGCCCATCAATAGGCAATATTTCTTAATACCCATGCTAGAAACCACAATTCCATCACTCCCACTTGCATGAGGTTGGAAAATCCTCCCTACAAGCAATGGCTCATGCTTGTTCCAAAGTCCAAGTAAGGGTGAGCCTCTCTCTTCCTCCTAGTTCCCGATAAACCCATATGGAACATGTAAAATTCAAGACAGAGAACACTTAAGTACAATTTGTTTGAACTTCTCATCCAGACGGCCAATGAAACTCATAAAGTAGGAAAGCATATGGAACATGGGTGATTAACTCATTGGGGTGCTAATCTCACAAAAAATACCAAACCAAAGTACATTTAACCATTTATGTTGAGGCAGAAAGTATGCCTATGTGTTATGCAGACACTGAGAGTTAGAATATAACATTGTATTGTCACGTGATTAATTTTTATAAGCAAACAACAAAAGGGTATTCCAAAGAAAAACCCAAAATACTGTGAACTAAGAAATCACATTTATGTTAGGCATTTCTTGACCTTTCAAATCAATCATGTCAATGTCACCACATCTCCCACTACCGTTCGGAGAATTTCAAGACTATGATTCAGATCCTCACGGCCAATGAAAAAAAAATAATAAAAAAAAGTGTATGTACAGCTAAAATTTCACAATACATGAAGATCAATTAACGAATGATAGAATTAATGTACTTTCTTATTTTGTAGAAAATAAAGGAGACCAAGAGTCTCAAGGTAGGATAGTCTAAAGTCATGTCAAGAGTCTAGAGACATTATGATGAATTTCAAGAGTCTAGAGTTATTAGGGTCATGTGAAGAGTCATGAATTTCTTATATCAAAAAAATAAATGGAGGTATTCAAAGAGTCATGGTGTAATTATTATGAGTCTCTTGGTATGCCTAAGTACTACTATAAATTGGTAGTGATTTTATGTAATCTTTGAAAGAGAGTTGAAAAGTCACTCTATTCCATTATGAGTATCTTATGAGATTTCTCTCTAGCCTAGTTCAAGTTCAACAAAATTGGTATTAGAGCCTGGAGATCCAAGAGAGGTTCCGTGATTTTTGAAATATAGATGTCAAGTTCTTCTATTGTCAATTTTAGTGCAATCCAAATCCCTATTTTTACAGGAGAAAATTATGATTTTTGGTATGTCAAAGTGAAGACTCTTCTTGAGTCATTAGATGTGTGGAAGCTTGTGGAAAATGGAGTCAGAGAGCCAGAATCACCATCAACTTTGACGGCAGGTCAAAGAAAGGAGATAAGAGAGAAGAAATATATTGATGCAGCTGTTCTTTCCATGATTCAGAGGGGATTTTCTGAACAATTTTTCTCAAAATCATGAGAGCGACGAAGGCGAAGCAGGCGTGGGATATTCTGCAAGAAGAATTTCAGGGAGATCTTCATGTATGGTTGATAAAACTTCAATCTCTTAGAAGGGAGTTTGAGAATATTAAAATGAAAGAAAATGAATCGGTGCAAGAGTTCTTCACTAGATTGATTGAATTGGTAAATCAAATAAAGGCAAATGGTGAGGAGATTACTGATAAGAAGATAAATGAAAAGTGCTAATATGTTTGCCTGAAAAGTTTAACTCCAAAGTTGATGTGATAGAAGAAATAAAAAATCTAACGACTATGAGTATTCAGGAGTTGATGGGTTGACTAAAAACATTTGAGCAAAGATTGATTTATCGTGGTGAAAAAGATGTACAAAGTGCATTTCAATCTAAACTTATGCTTGGTTCAAAAAGTCAAGGAATGTCTAGTGAAGAAAAACAAAATAATTTGGTTAGAAGTAGTAGACGAGACAAAGGTAAAGGCAGAAATTCAAGGGGAAGAGATAGAGGCAGAGGTGAATTTAGAGGAAGGGAGAGGAAGAACAATGAAGAAGATTCGTTTAAAAAATGTTTCATTTGTGACAAACCAGGGCATATAGCAAAATATTGCTATCACAAAGGCTGACCACAATGTTTTAATTACAAAAGGTTTGGTCACTTGAAGAAAGATTGCAAAGTAAATGTTAATCAGCAAGTCAAGATAATGGAAGAGTGTGATGCAGAAGATAATAGGTTTTATACTTGTCAAAGTGCAATTGAAAAAAAGGATGATCATTGCTATGTTGATAGTGCTTGTGGTAATCACATGACATCTGAAAGAAGTATTTTTTGTGGTTTGGATACAAACTTCCATTCAAAATTGAAAATTGGCAATGGAGAATGTATGAATGCAGAAGGGCTTGGTACAGTTGCTATTCAAACCAAATATGGAGTCAAGAAGATTCAAGAAGTTCTTTATGTGCCTGATACTGATGCTAATTTGCTGTGTTTTGGTCAGTTGCTTGAGCATAATTATTCTCTTCATTTTGAGGATAACTATTGCATAATTTATGACAAAAGTCCTTCTCAAAATATTTTAGCCAAAGTGGAAATACAGAAATGATATTTTCCTCTCAATTTTAAATATCCAGCAGAGAAGTCTATGAAGGCTAATTTGGAGGATGATAGCTGGTTGTGGCATTATAGATTTGGTCATTTGAATTTTCAAAACCTGAAGATAATGCAACAAAAAGGCATGGTACATGGTCTCCCGAATATTCATGATAAAATTGGAGTTTGTGAAGGGACATAGACAATCATTTCCTAAAGGAGTGGCTTGGAGAGCAAAAGAAAAGCTTGGACTTATGCATACAGATGTGTGTGGACCGATGAAGACACCTTCACAGAATGAAAATTGGTATTTTATTTTGTTTATAGATGATTACAACAGGATGACTTGGATTTATTTTATGAGAAATAAATCGGAGGTGTTCAGTATTTTCAAAAGGTTTAAAAATCTTGTTGAGAATCAAAGTGATAAGAAGATCAAGGTGTTGAGAAGTGACAGAGGAAAGAAGTATACTTCAAAAGAGTTTCAATAATTTTGTGAAGATGAAGGGGTTGAAAGGCAGTTGACGGTGGCTTATTCATCACAACAAAACGGGGTATCTGAGAGGAAGAATCAAATAGTAATGGAGATGGCTAAATCCATGTTATTTCAGAAAAATTTGCCTAAGAAGTTTTGGGCTGAAGCGGTTAATACAGCTATAAATTTAATCAATCGGTGCTGCACAAGTGCATTGAAGGAGATGACGCCATTTGAAGCTTGGAGAGACAGAAAACCTTTGGTTAGTCATCTCAAGATCTTTGGTGGTATATGTTTTGATCAGATTTCAAAAGAAAAGAGGATAAAACGTGATGAGGATAGTGAGAAATGTATTTTTTTAGGGTATAATTTGGCTTTTAAAGGCTACAGATTGTATAGTTTTGAAAGAAATTCTGTGATCATAAGTAAAGATGTCGTATTTGATGAAGATAAGAAGTGGAAGTGGGAAAATGAATCGCAGGAGAGCAGGAATGGGCCAAAGATGATTTTGCTGCAAAAGCCAGATGAAGAAGATGCAATTGGTCCAGAAATAGATACAAGTTCTCCTGGTTCAAGCTCTTCAACACCTAGCTCAACTCCTATCAAGATGAGGAGATTGAGTGATGTTTATGCAAGATGCAATTTGTGCATTGTTGAACAAAAAAGTTTTGAAGAAGCCATGAGAAAGAAAGACTGTAGGAGAGCAATGGAAGAGGAGATTGAAGCCATTGAAAAGAACAAGGCTTGGGAGCTGGTAGATAAACCAAAAGATAAAGAAGTAATCGGTGTGAAGTAGGTTTAAAAAGTGAAGCATAATGCAGATGGTTCTGTTCAGAAAAATAAAGCAAGATTGGTTGCCAAGGGATATGCACAACAAATGGGAGTGGATTTTAATGAAGTCTTTGCTCTAGTTGCAAGGCTTGATACCATCACGATGTAAATAGCATTGGCTGTTCAAGAAGGTTGAAAACTTTATCAATTAGATGTGAAATCTGTATTTATGAATGGTGAGTTAAAGGAGGAGGTCTATGTAAAGCAACCAGCTGATTTTATTGCTAAGAATGCAGAGGGCAAAGTGCTTAAATTGAAGAAAGCATTATATGGCTTAAAACAAGTTCCACGGGCATGGTATAGTCAAATTGATAACTACTTCATCAATAATGAATTCAAGAAGAGCATGTGTGAGCCAACTTTATATGTGAAGAGCAAGGTATGAACATTCTTGTTATTGTTTTGTTTGTTGATGATTTGGTATTTAGCGGCAATAATCAAAGAATGGTTGAAGAATTTAAAGAAGACATGATGAAGAGATATGAAATGAGTGATTTGGGGCTATTGTATCATTTTCTTGGAATGTAGATTTATCAATGTGAAAATAAGGTATTTATATATCAAGAAAATTATGCAGAAAAAATTCTGACAAAATTTGAGATGCAAGGGTACAAACCAGTTGATACTCCAATGATGTTGAATGAAAATTGAAAAAAGATGATGATGGAAGAAATGTTGATGAAAGGATGTATAGCAGCTTGATTGGTAACTTGTTGTATCTTACAGCAACCAGGCCGGATATTATGTTTGCAGTAAGTTTGTTGTCACATTTTATGTATTGTCCTAGCCATTTTCACTATGGAGCAGGCAAAAGGGTGTTATGGTATGTGCAAGGAACAAAGGGCTATGGAATTAAAAAATTGCAGCAGCGAAAAATTAGAGTTGCAGGGGTTTTGTGATAGTGATTGGGCCGGTTGTGTGGATGACAGGAAGAGTACATCTGGGTATATTTTTATGATTGGTTCAGGAGCTATTTCATGGTGCTCAAAGAAGCAACAATCTGTGGCTCAATCATCTGCAGAGGCTGAATATGTTTCAGCTGCAATGATAACTTTTCAAGCAATTTGGTTGAGAAGAATATTGGAGGATATGAAAGATAAACAGGATGTTGCAACTAATATTTACTATGACAACAAATCAGCCATTGCATTAGCCAAAAATCCAGTGTAGCATAGTCGGGCAAAACACATTGCCATCAAGTACCATTTTATCAGAAATGCAATAGAGGAAAATGAAGTTACCTTGAAGTATTGCATATTTGAAGAGCAAGGGGCAGGCATTTTCACGAAGACATTACCAAAGGATAAGTTTCGGCTACTGAGGGAAAAGCTTGGTGTAGAGAAGTCATACAGAGAGAGAGAGTTTGAGAGAAGAAAGTACATTAAGGGGGAGTGATAGAATTAATATATTTTCTTATTTTGCAGAAAATAAAGGAGACCAAGAGTCTCAAGGTAGAATAGTCTAAAGTCATGTCAAGAATGTAGAGTCATTATGGTGTATTTCAAGAGTCTAGAGTTATTAGGGTCATATGAAAAGTCATTAGTTTTTTATATTAAAAAAATAAATGTAGGCACTCAAAGAGTTATGATGTAATTATTAGAAGTCTCTTGGTATATCTAAATATTATTATAAATTGGTAATGATTTTATATAGTCTTTGAAAGAGAGTTGAAAAGTTACCTTATCCTATTATGAGTATCTTATGAGATTTCTTTTTACCCTTGTTCAAGTTCAATAGCGAAGACAAGATCTTAAAGCTAATGCAGTGTACTGTAGCTTATAAGTCGATCAATTTTTATTTTTATTTTTTTCCTGTTGATATGCTTCACCACAAGATAAAGGAAAATGCACGCCGTAGATACACTATTACAATTGGTCAAAAGCTACACGATATCATTTTTTCAAGATTTTGACATGGTGTCTCCTTGCATATTAAACAATAGAGCAAAAATCAAAATTTGTCGACTAAATGATTTTATTACAGAACAACCATATCACTACAAAGAGGTACCCTAAGTCCGACTTTCCAGGTAAATTTCCTTGTAGTTAATGCATGAACTTCAAAATTATTGCAAAACTGGTGAACCATAACACACATAGTGCCTTTCTTCTGTACCAAAAAATAAAAAATAGTGCCTTTCCTAGTCTCGGCACCTCCACGAGCCAACCAAGCCCCTTGTTCCTCCCTCCTTTAAGAAATAATCCCGCATCTATGGCATCAAAAACTTCCAAGAAACTCTCACCACACTCCCAACAAATTCAACCTCAAATGATGGAATGCTGCTCATGGCTTGCTCAGAAGATATGAGGCTGATAGAGATTTTGGCCTATCTAAGAGCGAACATGAAGGCTAAAAAGCTTGTTTCCCCAAATGGTTCTTGGGCATATGTGGGTTTCTCTCAAATGGATGGATGTCTACCTTGATCAAAGCCTGAAAAAGACTACTACATTGGGAAAGAGATGACTAGAGTAGGAAATAAGACTGGTGAACTTCATGGTACATTTGAAGATTCAAAGAACGAGTGTTAACTGCCGGTGTCTTGAACATATACCATGACATCATGAATTTTGTCCCCTGCATTGAAGATTTCGTTTCTCATGCATGCTTTGGTGTATTTGAGTCCGTTGCTTTTGCATCATTTGCTTCGTTGCTTGTACGACAAAAACAAATTTTCTACTTGTTTTATTTTTGTGGTTAGAAATTTGATTCAATGGGTATATTTCCTATTCCTTTATTGCTTGTCTAATTATTATTTTTACCAAATAATAATAATAATAATAATTAAAGTCATAGCAGATTTTTAAAACTAAGAATTTAAGACATGTAATGGAGCTAGACTTGTCTGAGTCATCTTCATCGGCTACTACCCTAGCAATTCCTCCGGCCTCTTCTAGTGATATGGTTGCCGTATTCATTGTGGGTATTGCAGAAGAATCGATTGAAAGAGTGAAAAATACGAAGTGAAGACTTTGGTTGAAAAGGAGTGTGGGTTCAACGAGAGAGAAGTTGCTGTCAAAATAAAGATTTTGGTTCAAAGTAATTACTGAAATACTCAGAATTATCAAAATAAAAAATATATAAAATATATCTCTACCAAACAATCTTATTAATGAGACCAAATTCCAAAATGAGGAAAATAGGAAAATCCAAGTTGTGGAAGTTTTCTTAAAACAGATTATGAGAGAGATGGGGACTACACAGACTGCATCTTTCTGCTATCCAAACGTACAAACATGCATAATCTCCGCTTTATTGCAATACAGAAGAGAATGAACCGGTATATCTCAATCTCTAACCAAATATAAATGCACTCATCTTATTCTTATATAAGGAAAATCCCAATTTTCATTCAAACCCCAAAAGGGTAAAAATATCACATACATAATTGAAGTAAAATTGATCAAGTATGCCCATCTCAAATTCTTGATATCTTCCCCATATTGGAAGAATTGTGCCAACATCTAATATACCCTTTTGAAATTGGATTTTTTCTTTTCTATTTTTCCTGCATTCCCGAGAGAGAGAGAGAGAGAGAGAGAGAGAGAGAGAGAGAGAGAGAGAGAGAGAGAAGGAGAAATTAGTCAGCCAAAAAAGAAGGGGAAAAAAAAAGAAAGAACTAGTACCATACCACTAATTGTTGAACTATACTTTATTTTTCTAAAAAGAAAAGAGTAAATTGGAGTGGATTAGCAGAAGAATCCATGATATCCGTCATCAAAGTTGAGAGCATAATTAAAAGGGTCATAGTTGAGTCTGAAACCCCTTTTTGACTTGGAGTGACCATAACCACTGATACTCTTCTTCATCTTTCTCTTTATTTCAACTCTAACCCTCCAAAACAATCTTCTCAGCTTCCTCTTCCCACAGACAAACACCAAGCTTGGATCACAATAATCATCTACAGCAACAACCACACCATCCATTTTCCCTCAAAATCTCTAACAAGACCTTTCTACTTTGTGTTTTCTGGTTTGTGCTTTGGAGCAACACAAAGAAGTTGGTGAAAAAGAAACAGAAAAGAGATAAACTTTATAGAGACCGGAGACTAGAGAGAGATGTAC
This sequence comes from Dillenia suffruticosa, assembly GCA_033439265.1. NCBI lineage: Eukaryota > Viridiplantae > Streptophyta > Magnoliopsida > Dilleniales > Dilleniaceae > Dillenia > Dillenia suffruticosa. Next base: position 19,871,479 of record JAVTVX010000024.1, on the reverse strand, counting down.
CCACAAGAGTCAGGACCGTAGCTTGCAGCGCAAGGTTATACAAATGCAAACGCTTTTCGGGTTTTTGGGGTATGCACTAGTTTAATGTTGTACTACCTACATTATTATATTACAATACATGTTTTGTAAGGTAGTGAATTTGGGGTAGTGTTGCGGTGGGTTTCTTTCTTTGGCTGCAGCAGCTGCTCGAGCTGTCGCTGCTGTCTAACAGAAAAAAGCATTTGCCCCGGGCCCCGGGGGGGGGGGAGAGGGAGAGAGAGAGGGATTGGTGTTAGCGTTAGAGTGGAGTGGTCACATGGGTATGGTGACTGGTCACTTTGTGTCAGTACTAAAAGGGGTGTTGAGACTGAAACTCTGATAATCGCTAGAGATAAAAGGTTTGATTTGGGGAACCAAAATATTGATTTGATGGCTGACTCTTGGTCGTCAATATCATTGGATTTGTATTCTTCCCCATGACCTCATTCAAAGGATTCTATTCCATGCTATTCTTGGTTCCACCCTCCTCGTCCTCCTCCATTATTTCTGAAGAATCCAATATCTTTTGGAAAAAAATTATTTGCCCCGTTTTTTGAATTAAATAAAAAATTTATTTCTTTTTTTTTTTGTGTTTGAGACAAAACTTAACTGTTTAAAATAGTAAAAAAGTTAAATAAAAAATTCAATTATAAAATTCTTTATTTAAAAAGTATTTTAAATTGAAAATTTTACAAAAATAATTTTCTTCGTGGTTTTCAATTAAGTAAAATAAGAATTTTCATGGAAGAAAACTTGATAGCATCAAATACTAATAGATTCTTAAAAGTCCTTTGATTTTAGTATCATGGGTGAAAAACCCCTTTGGCACATGGTGCAACTCATCATTGAATCGCAGTAGTCTAGTAGAGCTTAGGATGGTCAAAGGGGATCATTCCATAGAGCTCCGGAGAATATGATTCGCAGCCTTTTATGGAAACAGATGGAAGTAATGGGACATTGCCCTAGCCAAAGCAAAGCATAGTGCCACCGGGAAGACTTAATTTGAGAGAGAGAGAGAGAGAGAGAGAGAGAGAGAGAGAGAGAGGTTGTATGTATGCTTTGAAGGCTCTAGCCATGTGAATCTTCGTTCTCTACCTTAATGAGAGGTTTTTGAAGATTTGGGCAATGTAATGTGATAAGAACCATCAGGCATACTTCTTGTCATTCATCAAATACGACCTAATGATATCAAACCTTTTTATATTAAGCGATGAAAAACACTTTATCTCTTTAAATAAAAATTTTGAATTCAAATTTTAAAAATAATAAAAAAAAATTTATAAAAATTTACTCTTAAAAATAAATGTTATAATATTCGAATTAGATTAATAACGTAAAATTCTCGATGATAAAATATAAAAAAAAAAAAAAAAAATCAAATACCACCGATAGAAAATTTTGAAATAGCACGAGGGAGCAAATACCCCATATCCTGAAAATTAATTACATATCTATCGTTGATGTAATGAATGACCCTGGTCTCGTTCGAGGGAAGTGAACACCATTTCAATCAAAATGAGGTGAGGCCCTTCAGACATAGGAGGACTAGAAGAGCGTGGGTCTACAACTGGAAGCCTAACAACCCTATTCAATACAGCCTAGGGAGGGAGAGCGAGAGAGAGAGAGAGAGATTTGGACGTTGCATTTAATTAGAAAAGCAGATTTTGTCGGACCTCGATAGAAGAGCCGAAAGAGAACCTCCCCATGAGTGCAGCAGCGGCAATTGACAAATTCACTTACCCCCCTCTCATCCGCCCTTTTGATATTCTCTCTCTCTCTCTCTTTCTCTTCTCCATCAATGCCTCGAGAGAAGAGCCTGGAACCTTGTACTCTCTCTCTCTCTCTCTCTCTCTCTCTCTATGGAGTAGACCCACCGTGAGTTAAATAATTGCACCAAAATCGTATTCATTACACAAACACACAAGTTTTAACCAATGTGTGGTAACCTAATAAATGCACAGAGGAGCTCCTATATTGCCGCTCACTCTCTTATGACAAGGGTGAACAATTTTTTTTCTTTTTTTTTTTTTTTCTATCATGTCTTAAACACTACCGTAAGATATTTAAGATTTTATTCTGACTAATCCAAACTGACAAAGATAATGACTCCTTCTCGGAAAACAAATCTCTCAACGAAAAATACTCCATACACATAAAAACCCAATGTTTCTAGCAAAAGTCGAATCTCGATCATAATTAAAAAAATTCAACTCCACATCCAATTGAATCAACTCACGTCGATAAAGGTGAACAACTATGTTAATTCTTATTTCCTTCTCCTTCCTACCAAATGTAATATTAGGGTTTTATGTATCTTATATATTGTCTAGGTCTTGAAATTCAAAATCTAGTGATAAACTAACATCTGAGTGGAAGATTGAGGAGTGCAACCACATTACAAAAGCAAGAGCAGTTATTACCCCTAAAAGAGGAACCCCCATAGTTTTTTTTTTTTTGGGGGGGGGGGGAGGGGGGAGAAATTAAATCACTAGAAAATCAAATCGAAATGGTTCTTATTGTAGCAAATTTTAACTCACAGTAAAAGAACATAAATTTACAACAGAGAGAAGCAAATGCCAAACTTAATTTGCCACTCTGCATTTTGGAAGGTGTACAATGTGAACTAATCCATATTACGGTATCCAGGGAGCAGGGATGTTATAAATCCAAAAACGATCATCTGGATTTCTTTTACAATTCCCCACCATTGATTACCACCGTTGCCCTCAACTGCTCCAACCCCGCCACCCTCATTCTCAAGCAACGGATTATCCTCATCTCCCCCACGATTCTCATTCTCAACTCCAGGCTGCCCCTCTGCTTTACAAACACAACCAGTGATTAATCTTAAACACCTCAATTTGATATTTCTGCACACAGAAAATTTTCCATCCGACAAATGCACCGAAGTATATTACTTTTTAGCAGGCAAATAATAATATCAGAAATATTAATGGATGCTAAAGATACTACATCTTTTCAATAAACAAGGCGCCAACGGTATAATAATTAGAGGTAATTGGTGATTTTTCGGATTTTGAAATGACAATGGTTCAAAGCGCTAAACACTAAGAAAATCTATTTCTCTTCAAAGGTCCAACTTATTAACCACAAAATTGAAACCACATCCATTCAAATACCTCAAATAAAATTGGAAAATATAGTGGAAAATAGCGATAATAAATCATCACATTAGATGGCCTACTTTGAAATGAAATCATGTTCAAGGAACCAATTTGGCATCATTGAAGCCCTAAATTTTAAGGTCTTAAAACAGCAACTTGCAGGTATATGTTTTCTCTGTAAGAGATTGAAAGCATGCATCTGGATATTTCAACATTCAGCTTTTCAGAGTTTCTTTTTTTGGGGGGGGGGGGGGTCGGGATGGGGGAAGGGGTGGGGTGGGTTAGGCAGACCTACAAGAAATTGAATTGATCCCATCAAATGATCAAAAGTACCAAAATCTTAGTACAAATTGGACAAGTTTAAACTTTTCAATTTCTAAGTACAAAAGTGCAAAATTCTGACTATTTTGTGAACATATTTAACCAATTACAAAACTGCCAATGATATGAACATAATTGCATATTTATCGCATTCATATCACCTTGGTTTCTTTTTCCATCTATAAAAGAATTATGCATTATCTCTACCGAAAAGGAAATAGAACACAAGGAAACATACAATCTTGTAGGATGACAAAAGGATATATGGTAAACAAATATGCATGATTTTTATTTTTTTAAAAAAGAGGTTTCATGCAAGAGGTGTCACTTGCAGCCTGACTAAGGACCATCCAAGGAGAATCTATGAAAGAAACTTAGTTGACATCATCCAGAGAACAAACATAGTTTATCTTAAGTAAAGATAATAAATAAAACAAAATAAAATAAAATAAGTAAATAGGTGTTTCTCCACCACGTCCAAAACACTCTCAGCGGTCTTTGAAAATTACCCCTAAAATTCAATTGTATTTATTTGTTTGTCAGTATAAAACTGCAAAGAACAATTTAGTTAGTAGACATAATCAGGTCATGAGATTGAACAATTTATATAAATACCCACTTCTTTTTCTACTTTCCATTTTTCACTTCATGTCCCTCAGCTCTCTTCCTTCTCATCATCTCTTCCATGATTTCTCTCTCTTCCACAAAAAGGATAATACAAAGAAAACGATTATAAATTCAAGAAATAATAAAATGTAATATGCTGCACAATCATCAGCTGTGGCATAATCCTTATTATATGACAACTAGAACTTGCCACATACAAATGCATAAAGGCGGAGAGGTGGTTCTCAAAGATATATGTCAGGTTGTAAAGTAGATAGTGTAGAGAAGAGACAGAGAGTGAAAAGATAAGTTCACATGCAGAGAGATGTGAGAGACATAAATTTGAAGATTTGAACTTTTAAGTAATTAGAGGTATTCTTTGTCCAAGAAAGAGAGACAAAACTTCATTCTTCAAGAAGCACTAATTTTAGTAGAGAAGATAAGGTTACCATCTCTTTTCCAAAAAGTTTCAATCATTTGCAATTCAACTTTATACTACATATGAAAGCAAACTTGAATTCAGGAGTTCCAATACTTCCCTTCTAGATCCTCTTCGGTTTTATATTTACGCAATTAAATGTCTCAGAAGCACATTTTTTTTTCTCAATTTATATTGGTTACATGTACTACCACTTTTACATTGGGAGCATAATTCTGGAGATATATCTCAACTTCACCTTATGTGCATTATTTAATAAAGTGCAGAAGTATATGCTTAGATACTCCATCAGTTGCAACTAGAAAGGATCAGTTTACTTGCCACACGTACAGAGAGAGAGGGAACAAACCTGGCATGGGAGTATTCTCATTTCTCACATGTGCAGCAGGTGCAATATCATCAGCCCTTACTGCCGGCCTACGTGGTTGGGGAGGTGCTGCAGCTCTATGCATGCCTTGTGAAAGCCATCTTATTAGTGGAGTTAAAGCCCCTGTTTGATATCTGCAGCACGTGATGCAATTAAAAAGGTTAGGCTGCAAATAGATTTACAATAAAGATAAGAAGGCATGCAAAGATGGAACATTCACATAATCTGTAACAAAATAATTCCAAAATATGGACAGAAAAATATTGAAATCAATCATAAACATAAAAATACTAACTTCTTTACTTATTTTTTCAAACTTTCGGGGACTAATTTGTCAAGGTGAATTTGAATCTTCAATATCACCAATGGTTATGGGTCAACAGTGAAATTAAAACTCATTAAGTCTATCTATTTTACATCTAGTACTATGAAATCATGAGATATTTAGGAAGGAGTGGATTGGATCACATGAACATGAAAGATAGAGAACAACTAATAAAGAAACAAATAAATAGCTTCTGTAACATAAAGGAACTTCCAAAGAAGCATATCATAATCCTACTTGTGTGGAGTTTGGACAAAAACCATATTTTGAAAATTGATATTTAAAAAGTATTAAAGCAAGAATATGATCAGCCTTTTAGCTCCTTACAGATAAACAAGAGAAGCAAAAAACACTAGTAGAACTAGCCGCTGCCTTGATCCATCTTGATTGAACAAAAAGATAACAGCAGCCAGCTTCACTATTAGCAACAAGTCAATCTGGAATGCAATTTGAAATCTCCTCACAACAACTTGTCTTTGAGGAGCTTGTTGTTGCTGACCAACTTGCCCATGTTCCTCACCCGCTGCTCCATTATCAGCAGCAGCTGGTCTACTGTCAGCAGGAAATAGTATTGAGATGAACAAATGATATGCATTTAAGGGGGGAAAAATACATGTTAGGCTTCTATGATTATCATTGTATTAATCTTTATTGTATCTTAAGCTTTTACACATTGTGAACCTGAACTGTGAAAGCTATATGAAAATAGAACAGCTAAAACAAGACAAGTAGTAGCTTTTTACTTCTCCCTCTTGTCCTGGCATCCTTAATTTCAATAACACCTTTCACTTGTTTTGCTTAGATATACAGGCCCAGGAGGTTTTACAAAAATCACATGACATATGGATTTCACCATTCCAATCTTCCTCCCATTTCACAAAGTTCATTCTTGCAATAAATTCTCTCTCATATTGCAATAGTTTCGCTCTCATTAATGCATTAAATATTATATACCAGCAATATTTGCTATTTCTAAAGAAAATTCAGGGTCTAACACTTTTAATGGCATCATACTTGATGGACTCAAAGGACAGGAAATAATAGTCGATGGTATAACAGAGAATATAGTTTCTTTAATCAAAACAATGCCAAGTTAATAAGTTTTTTTTTTTTTTTTTTTTTTATGGATATTATGAACACACACTTCGCCTAAGGTGGTTTGGACATATGCAACAAAGGCCTAAAAATGCATCAATAAGGAGGAGCGAGCCCATAGATATAGGAGAGTTAGTGAAATGTCTGGATAGACCATTGAAAACTTAGATACAAGTTATTCATAAAGATATAAGTGTCAAGAGTTTAATTGATGAGATGACTCTATATAGAAATAAGTTACGTGGAAAAATCCAAAACAATTAAATTATCTCTCTTATTATTTTAAGTTTCTATACAACAACAACAGTCAACAACCTGAGGCATAATCCTAAATTTTGTAGTCGACGATTTGAGAGACAAAGATAGGGTAAAAGAAATTTCCTATATTTGTCTCTCATTTTGGTTTTGATAAGCGGTTTTACGCTAATTGTCAACTTACCGCAACCCTTTTCTTTTACCCGGGATTGGAACCGACCATGGCGGAGTTATTTTAAGTTTTTATGAATAGTTTATTTTTATTTCTCCTTTTTCAGTTTTTATTTTTTAGTGCTATTCTCTATTTTTACTTTCAAAATTTATTTTTTTTTCATTTGTCTGTCCTATATTTGCCTCTCAAATGGCTGATACTAAAATTTGGGATTAAAGCTTAGGTGGTGATTGTTGTTGTTGTTGTTGTTATGAACAAACACATCACATGGCCACACATAAGGAGATTCAACAGCACAGCCATTGAAAGTGGAGTAAGCATGAATTGGTGTAAAGTTAATTCTTCTAGAATCTAGTGTTGGTCAACACTGTCATCACTCCTTTGGAAGTTCAGCACCATCCTTTTTCTGAGGAGCCTTTTTACACTTTTTTTGTACCCTATTTATTTTGTGATGGGTATTATTGTCATTCCGTTACTCACACTCCTTGTAATAAAGGTCCTTCAACCTATTCCTTATCACCTCACCCCAAAATCACTCCTTTTCCCCCCTTTATAGAGTCACAACCACCACACCAAAAATTTCATGGTCCAAAATCCACCATTTCAGTAAAATTACATACGCACCGTTAACCTTTCTTCTTTTTTTTTGGATATAATGTTAACTTTCCGATGTGCTAATGACAATAAACAAAAGGAAATAGAAAAAGGAAGATATGTTAGAAATAAACAAGAGAAATTAAACGAGCACCATATCTATATGGCCAAACAATTTACTTCATGTGTGGATTCATACAAATAATCAACAAAAAATGAGAAAAATCAACTCCAATCAATCCTTTTCGCAGAACAAAATTGTACACTATTCTTTTGGATTATGGTTTGTTGAAGAAAATCTACATAAAAAAAAATACCACACTTATTATAATTGCTCACCAAAGAACCAAATTGAGAAGACGTGCATCGCAATATGATCTCAATAATAACATAGACTAGGCGACCCCAATAGTTCCCCTTATTGAGAGCATAGGAGCATTTTACGGCCTCATTGTCAATATATTCTTCTTTCTTTATTTTGTTTTGTCAATAGAAACCTTCAACATTCCACCTTCTGCTTTGTCTTTGCAGCCATTTGAATCCAGTGCACCCAAAGAGAGTTTTCTTTCCTTATTTAGTTTTGTTATAACTGTATATCCCTTGATTAGCTCTCTAAATATTTTCATTATTGTTGTACATATTCTTGCTGTAATTATAGCTGTAATTTTTCTTATAATAGGCCTAGAACTAAGAGATCTGATTATACTTACTATATTTGACCCTAGGATCAAGGGATTTAATCATTCTTGATGTCTATATATTGTAATTCTCTTAGTGAAATGAGCAGAACATTTTTTTTCAGAAATTCTCTTTTATTTTGTCATGGTATCAGAACCAAAAGTTTGAGATCATTTCATCTTGTATCTGGTTCCTTGTCTATCTCCAATATCTTAGTGATTTGTTTCTTTTTTTTCGTGTTCTTCTATTCTATTTTCTTAGATCTGGTCTTTTAGTTCTTGTTTCTAGTTGAATCATGTCTTTGAAACGATCTGAACACTTTCTTGTTCAATTTAATGACAAGAACTATTCTGTCTAGGCATTTCAATCTCAGATCTTTGTCAAGGAAAAGGAATTATGGGGTCAAGGAAAATGATGCTCAGATTATATCTTGGATCCTTGGAAGTGTAGAACCCTCCATACTTCTCAACCTCAAACCTTATAAGACCTCTAGAGAAATGTGGGATTACTTGAAGAAAATTTACAACCAAAGCAATACAGCACGGAGGTTTCAATTGGAACTCGAGTTGGGTCAACTCATTCAAGGGACTATGTCAATCCAAGAATTTTATTCTTCCTTTGGAAATCTTTGGACTAAGTACATTGATATTGTGTATGCAAGTGTACCTCCTGAAGGACTCATTGCTATCCAATGTGTGCATGAGACTAGCAAGCGTGACCAATTTTTAATGAAGTTAAGGGGGAGTTTGAACCAATCAGGTCCAACCTAATGAACAGAGAACCAGTTCCTTTATTGGATATTTGTGTAGGAGAGCTTCTCAGGGAAGAACAATGGCTTATTACACAGGCTGTTTTGGAGCAGAAAGCTTAAAATTCTGCTCTAATTCCTATTGCTTATGCTGCTCAAGGGAGATCTAAAGGAGGTAGAAATATGACTAATGTCCGGTGCCATAGTTGCAAAGGATTTGGGCACATTGCCACTAATTGTGCTAAAAAATTCTGCAATTATTGTAAGAAAACAAGACATATCATCAAAGATTGTTCTATTCGGCCTCCAAAGAAATCTGAAACTGCCTACAATGTCTCGTTGGTTCCTCAAATGCCCCTAGTCCTAGTCAGTCTTCTATTACTCCTGAAATGGTCCAACAAATGATCGTTTTTTCCCTTTCTACTTTAGGCCTTTTAGGTAACAAAAATTCTAATCCTAAGTTTTGGTATTTTGATTCTGATGCTTCCAATCACATGACCAGCATTGCCTTACCATTAAATAATGTTAAAAAATATAAAGGCCATCCTCAGATTCATACTGCCAATGGTAATTCCTTACCTATCACAGTTGTTGGTGATATTTCAGCCTCTTTAAATACTGATTTTTGTGTTTCCTAAACTGTCCACTAATTTTATATTTGTTAGTCAATTAGTTGACAACAATTGTAGTGTTCAATTTTCAAATTCGGGTTGTCTTGTGCAGGATCAAGTGTCTGAGAAGATGATCGCAAAGGGACCTAAAGTGGGACGTCTCTTTCCTTTGTTTTTATCTCCCTCTCCGGTGTCAAATTATGTTGCTTGTAATGTTGTTCAATGTGATAATCAGGTGTGGTATAAACGTTTAGGACATCCTAATCCTCATGTTCTTCGAGTCTTGCTTAAATCTGGTTTACATAGAAATAAAAATTTGACTTCTTCTAATAATGACATTGTTGACTGTGCATCTTGCAAACTTGGTAAAAACAAAATGCTTCCTTTTCCATTGCATAAAACCTACACCACCAAGTCTTTTGAACTTGTACATCCTGATATATGGGGTATTGCACCTGTAATTTCTCATGAACATTACAAATGCTTTGTTACATTTATCCATGATTTCACTCGCTTTACTTGGGTATATTTCCTTCGGTCTAAAAGCGAGGTTTTCTCTATATTTAAAGTCTTTCTTCCTTTAGTTGAAATACAATTTTCTGCCAAAATCAAAATCTTGTAATCTGATTCAGGTGGTGAATATATGTCAAATGAATTTCAATTTTTTTTCAAAATCATGGGATCATATCACAACGTTCTTGTCCTTTCACTTCATAACAAAACGGTGTGGCTGAAAGAAAGAATCATCATCTTCTCGATGTTGTTCAAACTCTTCTAATTGAGTCTTGTGTTCCTTCTCATTTTTGGTGTGAAGCTTTGTCTACTGCTGTTTATTTGATTAATAGATTACCATCTCCCAACTTGAACAATGATTCTTCCTACTTTCGTTTGTTTGGTCATGCACCAAATTATTCCAATCTTCATATTTTTGGATGTGTTTGTTTTGTTCACCTTCCTGCACATGAGAGAAATAAACTTAGTGCCCAATCTGTCAAGTGTGCTTTTTTAGGATATGCTGGAACTCAAAAAGGATTTGTTTGCTATGATCCTCATGCCCGTCGAACTCATGTCTCTAAGAATGTCATTTTTTTTAAATCAGCCCTTCTTTAACACACAACAGACTTCAAAATTCCCTTCTTTATCTGCTTTACCACATTTTCCTAAGTCGCCAACATCAGTCCAAAGGTTTAAACCTGGTTATGTTTATCATCGACGCACTCCTACATCTAATCCTCCTACAAGTCTCACTGAGGTCCCTCCACATCTTCCTAGGGCATTTGATTTTGTTCTACCCATTTCCAATGATCCACCTCCTCTTCGAAGAAGCTCACGACCTCACAAACCTCCTAAAAGGTATGGGTTTTCTATGGCTATGTCTACTACTTTGTCTTATATTTCCATTCCCACTTGTTATAAACAGGCCATGGAACATGAGTGTCGGCAACAAACAATGGAAGCAAAACTTCAAGCACTTGAGGAAAACCATACCTAGGATATTGTTTCTTGTCCTCCAAATGTTAAGCCCACTGGTAGTAAGTGAGTCTATACTGTGAAACTCAAGTCTGATGGCTCTTTAGATAGATACAAAGCTCGATTGGTTGCTCTTGGCAATAAACAAGAATATAGCCTCAACTATGAAGAAACATTCGCACAACTTGCTAAGATGACCATGGTGAGAACCATTCTTGCTATTTTATCTTCTAAATCTTGGCCTTCACATCAGATGGATGTAAAAAATGCCTTCTTGAATGGGGACCTTAAGGAAGAGATTTACATGAAACTTCCACCTGGTATGTCAATGACGGCTTCTCATAAAGCTTGCAAGCTAAGACGCTCTTTGTATGGGTTGAAGCAAGCACCTAGAGCTTGGTTTGAAAAGTTTCGCAGCACTCTTCTCACTTTCTCTTTCACACAAAGTCAATATGATTCATCACTATTCTTTCACAAGACAGCCACTGGAATGGTTTTTCTCTTAGTCTTTGTTGATGATGTGATGACAATGGGCTGATCACAAAGCTTCAAAATATGTTGCATAGTACATTTAAAATGAAAGAGCTTGAGCACCTCACATATTTTTTGGGGCCGGAAGTTCACTCTCAAGATCATGGTTTGTTTTTAAATCAACATAAATATATCCAAAATCTCATTGAGTTAACTGGTTTAAAGGATACTACTGCAGTTGATACGTCAATGGAGGTGAATGTGAAATATCAAAAAGATGAAGGCAAGCTTTTGCCTGATCCTTTTTTATATAGGCAACTTGTTGGTAGTCTTATCTACCTAACAATTACAAGACCCGATATCTCATATGCTATCCATATAGTCAGCAAATTTATGCAATCACCTCGACATCTTCATCTTGCTGCTCATCGCATTATTCGATACTTAATTGGTCACCTACTCGTGGGTTGTTTTTTCCTACAAAATATGCTTTTCATTTGACTGCATATAGTGATGCATATTGGGCTGGTTGCCCGAATACTAGGAAGTCTACAGCAAGGTGGTGCATCTTTCTTGGAGATGCCTTGATTTCTTGGAAGTGTAAGAAGCAAAATTTTGTCTCTAAATCTTCCACGTAGGCTGAGTATAGAGCCATGTCTACAGTTTGTTCTGAAATTGTGTGATTACGTGGTTTTCTTTCCGAACTTGGATTTCCTCCGACAGATCCGACTCCACTTCATGGTGATAATACTAGTGCCATTTAAATAGTTGCGAATCTAGTATATCATGAACGCACAAAGCACATAGAGGCGGATTGTCATTACAGGGAGACCTTCACTCGAGGCGTTATCACTCTTCCTCATCTTACTACTGATCTTCAAATAGTTGATGTCTTTACAAAAGTTTTGACACGCCAACGACACAAGTTTCTCAGTAGCAAATTGATACCGCTCGACTTACCCGTATCAATTTGAGGGGGGATGTCAATATATTCTTTTTTCCTTATTTTGTTTTGTCAATATATTTTTCTTTCCTTATTTAGTTTTGTTACAGCTGTATATCCCTTGATCATCTCTCTAAAGATTTTCATTATTGTTGTACATATTCTTGTAATTATTGCTGTAATTTTTCTTACAATAGGCCTAGAACTAAGGGATCTGATTATGCTTACTATATTAGACCCTAGGATTAAGGAATTTGATAATTCTTGATGTCTATATATTATAATTCTCTTAGTGAAATGAACAGAATATTTTTTCAGAAATTCTCTTTTATTTTGTCACTCATTACCCATAGAAAAACCAATGTGCCACCTTTTAGGAACGAGTAAAGAGATAAGGCAAGCAGACCATGCCCCTTTGGCTCTTTAAAATTTTCAAAAGATTGTGGCCCTTCCCAGTCTTGTAAGAGCTTTTGGGAAAAAGAAAAGTTACCCCACCAATATTAGAACACACAACGGAAAATAAATCTAGCAAAGACACAAACACAAAAATTAGATGGTTTAGCTAGATAACCCCCATGCCCATGGAAGGCAACCAAAACACTTCTTTAACAATCAACAAAACCTAATGATAATTACTTTTATACCAACACAAAAACCCAATCATAGTCTACCCAAACTCTCTTACTCTCAAATGCTATGCTACACAATTCTAGCAAAACAATACCTCAATACCACTGCAGCTACCCCCACAAACATGCACATATCTCAATGCTGCCTCCAATCAAATAATATGCAACCCTCTTTCCCAATCTCTTACAGCAGCCACCTCTGCACATATTGATGATGAAATATTGTACCCTCCATTCTAGAACATTTGTCCTTTAAAGGAACAAAATGATCCTTTTTTGCATCCTCATTTGTAAGATGCACCATCCTCTTCAAACCACAAAAAATTCTCTTCACTTAGCGAACATATTTTCTCAAACGAATAAATAAAAGATAGTCTTTAAAAATCAATTTTTTCTTTTTAAAAAAATAAGCTTTTACAGATGAAGTTATATGATCTTTTATAAAGTTTTTTCAAATTTGTATCGTTTAGAAATGACTTTTTGTTTTAAGTTTTAACCAAATTTTTGCATATACAAAAGCAACAGTGTTAGGCTTTAACAAAATAAGCCTTAACCCTTTTAAGGACCTGAAGGGGTAGGAAACTCATTTATGACATTGCTACAGTTCACTGGTTCTGATCTATTTGAATACATGGTTCAACCGACTTTATTTGATCAGCAACAAGTGATAAAACTAAAATTGAACTGCTTAACACATCTGTTGCAGTTATCCTAATTTAATCTTAATCCATTTGGTTTATAATATTAGTTATTTCACAATTTCCAAATCATCAATAGATATCTTTGAGAACAATGTTAGCTCAAACTAAAAAGGCAATACAAATGGGTCATTGAGGGAGATACCCAGTCCATAGTGCATACTTACTCTAAATGTTCATTAAATTTGTTTTGTGGTATCTGCAGATAAAAAGCAAGAACTTGAAGAATATAACCCAAGAAAGCCACCATACACAAATATAATACCCTGAATGATTACAAATACTTTGAAGATCCTTGTATAAGGCAGAAATCGCTTAAATTTAGGATCAACTCCACCAAAATTCATCTCTAAACAACTAAGAGCAGCAAAAAGGATTCTATGACTTTCTTCATCTGATAAAACCGCATAGGACCACATACATACATAATCTGAATAAGAAAATCATAACTTCGTATCAAAAAAATATAAAAGAATAAGAGAAATTTGGTTGCAGACACTTACGTGGGTACATTATAAGTAAGAGGAATAAGGGTATTGGAGGGAAGGCCAGTATATGAGCCCATGAATGGAATAACAGGAACAGCATAAATGCCTGCTCCTCCATTCCTGTGCTCCTGATTCTGCAAACCCACTAATCCAGGGTAAATCATACCTAACACATTCACATCACCAATTCCAGGAACCTACATCAAAAGGTACAAACCCTAGGTTCAGATTGTCGTGTAATTGAGAAAAGAAGAATCGGAATCGGGAAGGGTGATTGGTACCTGTGGCTGCCTGAGAGGCTCCTCGGAAGGTTTTTCAGTCGAGGTCGTCGGCGATTCGGAGACTTCCGCCATCAAAGATTTTTCTGCTCTTTCTCACTTTACCTCGGGTGTCCGCGTCTGGGTCTGGATTCCAGAAGGAAAATAATTTAACTAAACCTGAAAAAAGGTCATTTGGGAGAACTGCAAATAAGCCCTTGAAATTTGTAAAATTGAAAGATTGCCCATGTGATTCAATGATCTTGCAAATTGCCCCTCGTGAGTTTCAGAACAGGTTGAAAGTCGGGTTTGGTACACTTTTTCAACAACTTACACCAACGGCAATTTGTTTTTATGATTTACTCCGTCTCAAAAAATAAAAAATAAAAAATCACATGTTCAAGTAATATATGGACATGCGTGGAGACAACCAATGATACGTTTATCTGGTCGGAGAATAATTAATCATTGTTCTCTTCAAATTAGAGGGGTTGAATTTCTAGTTTTTGAAATTTTATAAAATATATTTTATTTTAATAAAAAATTATTATATTGATGAAAAAACTATTGAATTATATGGATAAAATATAATTAAAAATGAATGATTTAAATATATAGATTTTATTATTCAAAATGATGACAATATATATATAAAGATATGAATTATAGGATTCAAACGAATTGAATGAAATAGAGAAAAGCATTCGGAATTTTTTACGATCGTACGATACCACTGTATTTAAAAGAAAAGTTCTACAAAACTATGGTTAGACCAATATTATTATATGATATTAAGTGTTGAGCTATTAAATAACAACAAAAACAAAAAATTGTTGTATCAGAAATGAAAATATTTTGGTAGATATGTCACAAAACGAATAGATAGAATTAGAAATAAAGAGATGTGTAACAAGTTGGAGTTAGTTCAATTGTTGATAAGATACGAGAGTATCATCTGAAACGATTCGGATATCTGTAAAAAAAAAACCCAAAGATACATTGGGTAAGAGAATAAAGAATTTAAATATATGGAATCCGGTAAAATATAGAAATGGATTGCTGAAAACTTGAATGTAAATTATTTTTAAAGATATGATAGTTGAAGATTTAAACAAGAAGATAATTTTAGATAGAAATGAGTGACGTAAAAGAATTCGTACAAATTAAACTAAGTTATTTTAGAGATTTATTTATTTATTATTATATTTGTCAAATTTATTTATCAATTGATCGATTCTAAATATTAAAATTAAATTTGTTGTTGTTATCGTTGTTATAAGACCGTAAATATAAATAAAAAAAGAAACTTTCAAAGCAAGTCATATACGATTATACCGCATGTAAACAATTTTTTTTTTTATAGTTAATGCATTAGTTGTGCACTGCATTTGCTTGGCAGTCATCTGTGACTTATTGCTACGTTGATTCCGTTTTGGTGCGTATGAGGACCTATCTCTGCTATATTTAAAAATAAAAGATGTGTGCGTTGATTGAGGAGAAAAAGGTGAGTAAGGATAACAAATATTGCTTAGGGTCATAATAAACATATTGAACTCCTTATCATAAACATACCCAACCATCGACCAATGAGTGTTCAGATCCAAAATTTTAAAATTTTAACAATTCACAATACTATAACAATATCAACTGGTGCCATTCTTAGCAGCATTCATGCTATCCCAAAGACGACAAACATGACTTGCCAAGAGCCATAACCTGTCCAAAGAGCAAAAAACGATGACGTTTTTAGTTTTGGTTCTCAAAATCACCCAAAATTGTGTGATTCGAATTAATTTCCATCTTTAAGCACTTGGTGAAGCCAGTATAGAAAGGGCAAACCCCGAGCCTAACTCTAAATTGGAATTTGAAAATCCATGGGTACCACGGACTCAGAGTTATGCCACCTGCATAACAAGGAAGAAATAGAAACTTAGAGGAAAGCCGAGTCTTAAGTAAGATTTGTGTGAGCATTGTGCAAATGCCAAAGAGAACAATAGCATGAGCTAAAGAAAAGTAACAATATCACTAAAAAAAGAAAAAATAAATAAAGAGAATTTTTAATAAAAGGAGAAAGAATAACTCGTTATGTATAGTCGCGGCCGCGTAAAAAAAAAATAAAAAAATTAAAAATTAAAGTTTTGTAAAATATTTTTTCCTAGAACGGAGAAAAGACATCCAGGATCGTTGGTACTAAACGCATTGTCAGTTTAAGCACCTTGGCCTTGTCATGGCATTGTTTCCAAAGAGATCTGATCCAAGTTTTACAGTAGCATCGGAATCTACAATGTCGAATGCAAGAACTAAAACCGTCAGAAATAAACCTAAAAATATCAAGATTATTAAGCCCCAATTCTGCTTTTGAATCACTTTGAACATCTGAAAAGGCAATCATTATTAAGCCCCAGCAAAAGACTTTGGCAATTAATGAGCCAATAATCAAACAATATAGTTTTGAAATACTCTTAAATGTGCTTCTAGGTAGACCATGTTAAGAGTCCATATCCCTTGATTTTTCACGAAATGGAATGTAACTTCCAAATTGAGCACATGATTTGCATTTTTTTGCCTCATTCTTCTCTTCCCTATTTTAGCAATAATTAATGTTAAATAATTATATGTCAAGTTCTTAAACTTTACTCTAAATTCATAAATTGATTTTTAAACTTCAAAACGCAACGGTTAAAAACCGTAATTTGTTAGTCCTTTCATTAGTAATGACACCTAACTGGCCGTTTTGTGTTGAGCAGCCTCAACGTGACAGATTATGTGAATGTCGTGTGTCATGAATTGTTGACGTGTCACCTAAATTAATAAAATTCAATTTTTTTTAAAACTACTAAAAAATAATAAAAAATTGAAAAATTATTTATGAAGAAATTAAATTTGAAATCTATTAAATTAAAAACTTTCATCTTCTCTTTCCTCCCCTTCCTTTTCTCTCCATCATCTCTCTTATTGGAAAAAAGAAAAAACACTCTCTCTCTCCTTCCCTCCCCATACTCTCTCCTCTCCCAATTCCAAACCCATCCTCTCTCTCTCTCTCTCCTCAATCTCTTGTGCAGTTCCTCTCTCTCTCTCACACACACACTACACGACCCTAGCCTTGAGAGAAGGACATAGAGTGTAAGAAAACACACATACGTACAAAGTCAAAAAAATGAAGACAACAAATGGCACAAAGCTCATAGTGCTTCACAAACCATCCTACACCCTATACCATTGTCTCTTCTTTTTCTTCTTCATCTCCTTCTTCACATTCGCTCTCTTTCTCTCTCTAACTCCTTCAAAAGTCCTCTCTCTGTCTTCTTCCGCCGCCACCACCCACAACAACGATCTCCCAAAGCCCATCTCCTATGCCCTCCTCCACTATACTATCTTAGACAACAACACCCACATGACCTCTATGGAGCTCAACACCATTGCAAGTGTTCTCAGATCTTACCAATTTTCTTTGAACATTCTCATTTTTGGCTTGACCCACGAAACCCATCTCTGGAGGGCCCTCAATTTCAGGGGTCACACAATTTTTACAGGGATGTGATTTTGATTGACGGCCCAAAAGGGTATTCTGGGCGTACTCCAGAAAGACTATCTGCCATTTTTATAGCTGGGGTTTTTGTGAGGAGTAAGAAGTTGAAGAACGTGAAGACCCATATTGAAGGAATTAATGCCCACGTTAGACATCTTTCTATGTTTGGAAAATGGAAATTTTTCCACTTTCCATATTCACAAATGGTAACTGATGGAATTTGAATTCCCAACCATGTGTGGTGACGGAGATATATGGAAACTAAGGCAAACCCTAGGGATTACTACCATTTCTTTTGCACAAAACAATTGTGTAGAGGCACGATTGAGAGAGGGAGAAAATTTTGTGTAGAGAATTTGTGTTACCAGATTTCGATTGCGGTGTTGTAGTATTGCGGTGATAGCTCGAGTTTCGTGGTTATCACCCCGACGACGAGATCGTTTGATAGAGATTCGTGGTTCCCTGGATTTTTGGATCTACTCTTTGAGGTATGCCCAAAAACCCTAATCCTTTATGATTCCGAAAATTTCGTACGCTTCTGCATGTGTATGTGCATATAAATCCAATATTGGTATCAGAGCGTAGGATTAGATTTATTAGATAATTTTCGAAATATTTTCGGGTATAAAAAAATATGGGGTTGCAAAAAAAGGGGTTTCGGATCACAGATGAGTTTCGTGAATCTGAATATACCATGACGTTACCAATGTCACGTAGGTTTTAAATATATTTTTTTCTAAATTTTTGGAGTACGTTTTAGCCGTGAAAATTAAAATTAAAGTTTTCGGCCGTAACGGTGCCCAAAACTTAAAAACCTAGATCTATCCATGTAGAGAGATTTTTTATCTAAATAAATGACATATTTGTGTTCCATGTATATTGATCTACGATTTGACATGCATTTGGCATTGAGTGGTTGCCGGAAACTAGGTTTTCCGGCTAGGCCGCGGAAGGTCAGAACTTGGATATATGATTCGTCATGTTTAGGGCTTGAATCTTTCACAAAATGAGTTTAGAATATTTTTGGGAAATCCAAATATATTTTCCGACAGAAATTGTCGAAAAAAATTAGCCGGAAATGGGTTTTCGGAGAACTGGGTCGAAAAACGCGGTTGCAGACCTGTCAGGTAAGAAAGAAGAGGTCTAGACCCGCGGGCGCGTGCAAGACACGCATGCAGAAGCACGTCCAGCAGGAGCGTGGACCTCACGTGCGAGCAAGGCGCGTGAGCCGATTTGGGATCGGATCGGGTTGGAGCGGGTCGACGCGGGTCAAGATCCGACCCATGAACCCGACACGTGTCGGGTCGGACCCCAACCCCGTTTATTGCAAGTCAAGTCGAACATGACCTATTGACCGACCCGGTTACCGACCTGGCTGACTCGGCTCCGCGCATGAGAGAGCGTGAGATGCGCGCCACGACTGGGCGCGCGTGAGCTGAGCCGCGCCAGGCACGTGGCAGCGCTTGAAGGGCGCACCGCGCGTCTGGCACTTGAGCCAGGCTCCTGCCGGCGCGTGGAGGTATGTGACAGGGCCTGCAGACGCGCTGCCAGAGCACGGCAGTGCGTGAGGACCCCAGCGGTGCGTTAGGTCGTCCAAAATTGAATTTTTTTTTTCAATTTTTTTTGGGTCCTATGTGCATATTTGTGACTATTTGTAGGATTTTGTGCAACGAATTAAAGTCCGAATGGTGAAATGAGATCCCGGGTTGTAGTGTATGGTGTTTGTTGACTCATACGCTCACTTTGGGGTCAATACTCGAATCATTTTGGATTGTTAATTCGTAACGAAATTGTGAGAATAAGTATTATTAGTCATTGACGTCTCTTTCTTTCTGTATGACAGTGACAATGGTTGCGACAAAAAGTATCATACTTGATCTCGTTAAGGAAGACAAGTTGAATAGTGATAATTATGAGATTTTACACCGTAAAGTTCAATTTGTCTTCGAGGAGTATGACCTAGCGGAGGTTCTACTACACGAGATGACAGACCCCGGGGTGGGTAATACGCCTCAGGCGAAACTGGATGAGAATGCGTATCGTGCATGGAAGAAGAAAGATGGCCAAGTTAGGGTTATCCTCCTTAACAGCATGCACGATGATCTGATTCCGGTGTACGAGCTGTATCCTACTGTCATATTGGTTTGGAGTGCTCTAAAAGAGCACCTTGGCTCCCGGTCAGCTCCTAGCTGAGGATACTGATCTATAGGTTCATCACCTATAAGAAGAGATCCGATCATACTATGAAGCAGTATTTGATGCATATGTCGAGTATGATCGCTTCTCTAAAGAACATGGGGGAGCCGATGTCTAATGAGCTTCAAGTACTGGAAGTGATCCGGTCCTTGCCTGACTCTTGGACTATGGTGAAGACCTATCTCATGTACACTGAGAGTATTCATACTTTCATGGACGTGCGTAGGCATTGTGAGCTCGAGGATGAGCGCCAGGAGGTGGCTAGGTCGGTTTCCGGTCATACCTATGTGGCGGAGTTGAGTAAGAGCTCCAAGGGCGTCAAGCGTAAATGGTGCAAGCATGACAAGAAACCTAGCCAGACTAAGAGGAAGCTATCAGTGAAGACCGACGTCAGAGGGCAGAAACACAAGAAGAATGTGCTCGACAAGAGCATAGTCCAATACTACGTTTGTGGCAAATCTGGACATTTTGCTAGCGAGTGTGGCGAGCGAAAGGTATGTTCTTCTTCTTTATATGGTGTGAGTTATGTTTCATCCACTATGATGCTTACTAACTCTTCTCCTTTGTGGATTGTAGACTCAGGAGCCACGGACCATGTAGTTCGAGATATGAGCGCATATGTAGAGTTTCGCCGATTGAGTCCCCAAGCGAGGAGGCTGTGCATGGGGAACGGAGCATTTGTGGTTGTGAATGGGATTGGTACATGCAAGTTAATGCTGCCAAGTAACTAAGTCCTATATCTGCATGATGTGCTGTATGCTCTTGAGATTCGGCGGAATCTCATATCTGTCATTTGTTTATATCGTTTAGGATACTCTGTCATTTTCAAAAATTTGAGTGTTTCTATCATCTACGATAACTCTATTTTATGTACTGGTTTAGTCCATGATGGACTTTAAGCGTTAGATTTGGTTTCCTTTAATAAAATTTCTGATTTGTCTTCTATTGCGTATACATCTGATAGCGTAGTTGATGACGTTTTTATTTGGCATAGTAGACTTGGTCACATAGCGTAAGAGAGAATGAACCGGTTAGCTATAAGTGGCTTGTTGGCCCGCTAACCCGGATCGAGTTGCCCTTATGTGAGTTTGCTTAGTCGGCAAAGCGACGAGAAAACCATTTGGAAAGGCAATGAGGGCTGGGATCCCATTGCAAATGATCCACTCCGATATTTGTGGACATATGAATGTGAGAGCCCGAAACAGAGTCACGTATTTCATTACGTTCATAGATGATTATACGCGTTTCGGTTACGTCTACCTAATCTCGCACAAGTCTGAGGCATTCGATTGCTTCAAGAGATTTATCAGCGAGGTAGAAAACCAGTTAGACTTGAGAGTTAAAACTCTCAAAACCGATCGATAACGCAAATATTTGTCTGAGGAGTTTAAAAAGCTCTGTTTCGAGAATGGCATTACGAGACAGTTGACTGTTCCTGTTACTCCCCAGCAGAACGGGGTAGCCGAGAGAAGGAATAGGATTCTGTTGGAGATGGTGAGATCAATGATGGCGTAGGCCAATTTGGCTATCTCCCACTGGGGAGATGTATTGTTGACTGCTGCCTACGTTCTTAACCGTGTTCCAACCAAATCCGTAGTCAGTACCCCATACGAGATTTGGACAGGGAGGCAGTCTGACCATAGCCATTTGAGACCATGGGGTTGTGCCGCATACGTTCACTATTCCTCGCACCCACATGGCAAGTTAGACCCGCGATAAAAGAAATGTTTCTTTGTAAGGTACTCCGAACATTCTAAGGGACATGTATTCCTAAGTGAACATACGGATGACACGGTCTCCGAGATCGAATCTTGTAATACTTCGTTCCTGGAAAATGATTTCCTTAAGAGAGGCGAAATCGACCAGAATTTCACCTTTTATGAGATGGGTGAGCCTAACTACTCAATTGAGCCCAGGGGTGGGACCTAAGAGCCTGAAAAGGATCTTAGTCCTAGTGCGAGTGACCAATCTCGAGGTGAGGAGGCTCCTCCTCCTCGTAGGAGTAGTCGGGGATATGTACCCCGACGTCATTTTCCGATAGAGGATGAGATCCTCATCGTGACTCTCAAGGATGATGAGGAACCTTAGACCTTTGAGAAGGCTCTCCAAAGTCCTATGAAAGACCAATGGCTAGAGGCCATGAAAGAGGAGATGGATTCAATGAGGGTCAACGGGGTCTGGGACCTAGTTGACCTACCTGAGAATAGAAGGGCCATAGGGAACAAGTGGGTTCTCAAAATTAAAAGAAATGGCAACGGATCGGTGGAAAGATACAAAACCCGTCTAGTAGCCAAGGGTTACACACAGACAAAGAGTATTGATTACGATGAGACTTTCTCCCCGTAGTCAAATTTACATTGATCCGTTTACTCTTGGATGTAAAGACCGCTTTCCTTAACGGAAACCTGGATGAAGAGATCTACATGGAGCAGCTCTCTGAGTTCGTTCTAGTAGATTATGAGGATAAGATCTGTGGACTTCGGAAGTCGATATATGGCCTAAAACAATCATCCATGCGGTGGTACCTAAGATTTCATGAGGAGATGATATCTTATGGTTTTACAATGATCGATGAGGATCATTGTGTTTATCTGATACGATCTGATGACTCTTTTGTGATCCTGTCCCTATATGTAGACGATATAATGTTGGCTGAGAACAACATTTAGTATCTGATAACAATCAAGGCATGGTTGTTATTGAGCTTCGACATGATAGATATGGGTGAAACGGAGTTCATTCTTGGAGTTAAGATCCAGAGAGATCGATCGAGAATAATGTTAGCTCTTTCACAAGAGACATACATTAAGAAAATTCTCGAGCACTTTGGGATGAGTGATTGTAATCCCATTGATACTCCATGATGGCATGAGTCTTGAGATGTGCCCGAAAACTCAGGAAGAAATAAGGGAGATGCATAAAATCCCTTATTCCAGCGCAGTAAGAAGTCTGATGTACGCGATATTGTGTACACGACAGACATATGTTACGCAGTCGGTTTGGTGAGTAGATATCAATCAAATCCTGAAAGGGGTCACTGGAGAGCAATAAAAAGAATTTTAGATATCTCAAGGGAACTGCGAGCTACTCCTTGTGTTATGGGAGAGGTGATTTGCGCCTTATAGGATATTCAGACGCCGACTGGGGCGGTGATCTGGATAAGCGCAAATCGACATCAGGTTTTGCCTTCTTGCTCAATGGCGGTGCCATTTCTTGGAGCAGCAAGAAGCAGACCTGTGTAGCTTTATCTATGATGGAGGTTGAGTTCGTGACTTGCTCAGTCACAGTTCAGGAGAATGTTTGGCTCCGAAAACTATTAGATAACTTAGGGGTTGTGGCTGATAGTGGGAGGTCAGTGATGATATACTGTGATAATCAAGCTGCTATCGCCTATACTCGAGACCCTAAGTATCATAGTAAGACCAAACACATCGACACCGGATATAATTTTGTTAAAGACATTATTTAAAAGGGTGAAGTGACCGTTAAGTACATCTCGACACATAGTATGGTGGCTGACCCCTTCACCAAACCCATCACTAGAAACTCATTTATAGCATATAGAGAGTCATTGGGTTTGAGAATATTTTGATTTTTCTCATTGTACTAAACTGACGATATGATACTTATTATATTTATATATGATTTTGTGCATTATTCAGTCACATTTAGAATTATTTTTCCTTAAATAATGCACTTATTTATATCATGTGTATTTTTTATGTGATAAAATATATGTCAGGCAGACAGACGAGATCGACTCTCTCACACGAGCGACCACCTCCAGTTCTGAGTGAGCGGAGATGATACGGTTTCTAGTCGTAAGAGGCATTGAGAGTGGCCCACCTAGAACAAAAGTCGCTCTGATACGTGTTAAGGATGAGGTTATTTGGGATATTACCAACATGTAAATACCCATATCCATGTTGTTTGTGAGTAGCCAAATTTGAGATCTCGGATATCACTTGCGATAATGATATTATCTCTGAGACACTCTCTCTGAGATCTCTTGGTAGAGTCTTACGTGTAGACTGAGTCCCGTATCTGCACAGTGTTAGAGAAATCTAACATATGCCCTTCTGAGAAATAAGGGATTAATACTGTGACACGTGTTTTATACCGCATGTGATAGACGACTAGGGATAGTGTGAGCAATTACATGAAACGATGATCTAGTCATGATCCTCATTCCCACTGGGTAAAACCCAAGATCTATTAGGTGGGATCTTTAGTACCCTTGTTATACTTTCGACTGTCTCTAGAAGTCTTGATTCAGTATTTGCTACTTTAATCTGTTTACCTATGGTTCAGAAGATAAATTGAGGTCTAAGGGGTAGGTCTAAGGAAAGCAACTAAATCGAGACCGATGGATTCGAGTTTCGTTAAGGAAGACCAATCTATATTACATCGTTGTGTTGTATTCACCGACCGATCTGTTACGTATATCCACGTTGGGATACGAACGTAATAGTGAATACACATTCGAGTACATATTGGGGATCACTTTCGATGAGAAAAGTGGCTCGAAGGATGTAAATGTGTTGAGTCTGGGGTACAGCGAGATATTTTTTTTATTAACGGCGACTTCTCGAACATCCTAACAGGTGTATCGAGAAATCTTTATTTGCAGGTGTACTCACCAGTCGCACGACACCCAATCTAGTATGAAAATCCAGTAGGGTGATATAGAAGATCGCATGAGTTGTGATCTCGTGACGGATGAAAATGCCTTCGTATGCAAGTGGGAGATGAAGGAATTAATACTCACGTGGGGCATCTTTCCATGTTTAGAAAATGGAAATTTTCCCACTTTCCATATTCACAAATGGTAACTGATGGAATTTGAATTTCCTACCATGTGTGGTGACGGAGGTATATGGAAATTAGGGCAAACCCTAGGGATTACTACCATTTTTTTTTGCACAAAACAATTGTGTAGAGGCACGATTGAGAGAGGGAGAAAATCCTATTTAGAGAATTTGTGTCAACGGATTTCGATTGCGGTGTTATGGTGTTGCGGTGATAGCTCGAGTTTCGTGGTTATCATCCCAATGGCGAGATCGTTTGATAGAGATTTGCAGTTCCCTGAATTTTTGCGATTTACTCTTTGAGGTATACCCGAAAACCCTAATCTTTTATAATTTCGAAAATTTCGCACGCTTCCGCATGTGTATGTGCATATAAATCCAACACATATACTTGTTCATGAAATTAAGAGAGATTTAGAGAGAGAATGCAGTTCCTATGTGATCAAAATTTGGTTGAAACACCTGACAATTTGGGTCATTTTGCGGCGGAGACCGGAGATGCAAAGACATTTGAGTTCTGTAGTTCTGACTTTTTGCCTTCTACCTTCATCTTCTTCATTGTCATTGTCATTGATATCAGACATCAAGTGAAAAAAAGGGAAATTTCAAATATGGAGTTCTATAATTTACCAATACATATAGTTTAATTTCAAATATGAATTTTTATTAAAATTTTTTAAATTGATTAATTTATTTTGTTCTCTGGCTCTACTACATAAACCAAAACAAGACTATCTCTCTCAGCGACGGCAGACATGCTGGGGTTTCAGCAACTCATCTCTTTCTCTCTCTCTCTCTACCTTATTTTTAGTTTCGGCAATGGCAGTTAATTCAAACTCGAACAGAGGAAGAACTAAAATGATTACCTCAAACTAAAGATGATTCTGACTCGAAGGATTTCAACTTTAATCGGGCATGAAACAAAGGGAACGACCCATTTTGGATTCAAAGATGACAAATAAGTTCATGGTAATTTCACCCCAGCTGAGTGAAGTGAATTGAAACCATAGAAATTTCAACAATGGAGGCGGAGGAGAGAAGAGAAAGACAGGGGAGGAAAGGAGAGAGAAAGTGTTTTATCTTTTTTTCGATAAGAGAGAAGACAGAGAGAAAGGGGAGGGGAGGGGAGAGAAGACAAAAGTTTTTAATTTAAGAGAGTTCAAATTTAATTTTTTAATAAATAATCTTTTAATTTTTATTAATTTTTATTAGTTTAAAAAAATAAATTTTATTAATTTAGGATGATGACGTGACAATGTTGTGTATGATGGTACTGACGTGTCACATGACACGTTATCAATTCCTGACACATGACATCCACATATTCTGTCACTTTAAGCCAACTCAGCACATAACAGCCAGTTAGGTACCGTTACTAACGGAAGGACTAGCAATTAAGGTTTTTAAAGTCTAAATTCTCAACCGTTGTGTTTTGAAGTTTAGGGATCAATTTATAAATTTGGAGTAAAGTTTAGGAACTTGATATGTAATTATCTCTAATTAACATCTTTCCGATGAATCATTTTTAGTTTTGACTTCTTTGTCCTTTGATGATAATTTTTTTTGCCAATTTTAGTTCTTTAAATTGAAAATTTCTCAAACATTTCATATTTAGTACCAAATGAATCTTTTCCCCTTCTCTCTGTCTCTAGAATGTGTTCTTTATTAACAATATAGATATAAGTGTGAAAGACCCCGTGCCATCTGGATTTCGTCGTCCTCCAGTTGGCAGAAGGTGATTGCTCATTGGTGAAGTGGAGCTGATGTAGTCCTTTGTTTTTCTCTCTCTTCATTTAATATCTTTTTAGTTTTTTTTTTAACAATATAAGTGTCAACAACCCTCCTGTCACCACTCATTTTCATTTTCATTTTCAGAAACAGTAATAAAGTAGATTTTGTTGCTGATTTCACGGAAGACATGGTTGTAGTGGTTGGGAGGACTCTTTATTAATTTATTTTTTTGCCCCTACTTTTTTTAGGATAGACTTCTTACATTGCGTTCCTATGATGATTTAGAAGTTTTTGTATTTTTGTCAATTTACTTACCTTTGTACTTTTGGGGAAAATAAGTAAATGAGGCCATTCCTTTTGGTACTCATTGCTTGCCTTCTGTGATTAAATTTTGCCTTCTGTGATTAGACTTTCTTTTCTCATTTTATTTATTGTGTAGATGAAATAATGTGATTTTATTAGTTATTGAAAAGGGGGTAGATGCGCTCTTTGTCTCTTTCTTATCACTCTCTAAGTGGGGTAAATGGAGACGTTCAGTTGCTCATTATGGAAGTGATTACTCTCTGCTATGAAGGTTTGTGTTTGTCTTCTTCGTTTCTTAACATTTGCTTTGTTCCACTTCATTCCACCTTTATTCTATTTCTTCGTATTTATTTTTGATTAAAAAATGTTACTTTCTTTAATTCTTGTTGAGGAGAGTAGTGTGTCTAATGATGATAATTGTGGCGTATGGTGGCGATTTCTCTATTTTAAAGATTTGTGTTTCTAAACATTTATTTGTTCGGTGTTTGTTTTGCTACTCTTCGTGTTAACTGCTGAGCTTTTTTTTTTTGAATGCTCCTAAAAAGGGGGTAGATGCGCTCTTTATCTCTTTCTTATCACTCTCTAAGTGGGGTAAATGGAGACGTTCGGTTGCTCATTATGGAAGTGATTACTCTCTGCTATGAAGGTTTGTGTTTGTCTTCTTCGTTTCTTAACATTTGCTTTGTTCCACTTTATTCCACCTTTATTCTATTTCTTCGTATTTATTTCTGATTCAAAAATGTTACTTTCTTTAATTCTTGTTGAGGAGAGTAGTGTGTCTAATGATGATAATTGTGGCGTATGGTGGCGATTCCTCAATTTTAAAGATTTGTGTTTCTAAACATTTATTTGTTCGGTGTTTGTTTTGCTACTCTTCGTGTTTACTACTGAGTTTTTTTTTTTTTTGAAAGCTCCTAAAGAGTGGTGTTGTTTGTGATGATGATATGGTATATGGAAGTTATCAAATGGAGACTTCAGCTACTCATTATGGAAGTGATTGCTCTCTGCTACGAAGGTTTGTGTTTGTTTTTCTCGCTTCCTAACATTTGCTTTGTTCCTTTTTATTCTACCTTTATTCTACTTGCTGATTTTCGTATCTATTTCTGATTCAAAAATGTTACTTTTTTAAGTTTTTATTGAGGAGAGTGGTGTGTCTAATGATGATGATTGTGGTGTATGGTGATGATTCCTCTGTTCTAAAGATTTGTGTTTCTAAACATTTGTTTGGTTGCTCTATGCTGTGAAGGTTTGTGTTTCTATGTCTTATTTCTAAACATTTGTTCCACTTGATTCTTCCTTTATTCTATTTGCTGTTTTTCGTGTTTATTTTTAATTCAAAAATGTTATTCTTTTCATTCCTATTGAGAAGAGTGGTGTATCTAATGATGATGATTGTGGTGTATGGTTGCGATTCCTCTGTTTTGATGGTTTGAATTTCTAAGCATTTATTTTACTTGGCGTTTGTTTTACTACTCTTCATGTTTACTGCTGAAGGTTTTTTTTTTCAGTTGTTGGAGAGTAGTGTTGTTTACGATAATAATCTAGTGTATGGAAGTGATCCTATAAAAACCTGTGTTTGTTTTTTCCTGTTTTTAATTATGTGATATCGGGAAATTCGGTTTTCGTATTGATTGTAAAGGAATATTTACGATTTAATATTTCTATATGTATGATTTCTGTATTTTGTAAATATACAAGAACAGTTGATTTAAATATCAATGTAAAGTTTATTCTTTGGGTTGGATTTTTTTTTGGGAGCTTAGTTGATGACTATTTTTAAGTCATTGAGTCAGTTACTGAAGTGTGCTTGGTGGAATTTCATTACTTTGCTCGGTTGAGATTTTTGTGTTTGATTACTATTTTACGTTATTTATTACAAATTTTGTTCTTTGTCTATTTGAAAAGTTTTTTCATTTACTTTCTGATACAGTTCTTTGAATTGATTAATAAAATTATGGTTTCGCAATCAAAAAATATGATTTCGTAATCACAGAACTATAATCATAGAACCACAGGAGCACAATCAGCTCTTTCATAGAAAAACTATGATTTTATAGAACTATGAATTCGTAGAACTATGATTGCTATTTCGCATAACAATTGTTTTGTGGTTTTACAATCACAGAGCTATTATTTCACAGAATAACAGAACAGTGATTTTGCAAAAGTGTGGTTTTGCTGTGCGGAACTTTGGTTCTGCAAGTTCTGTGCAGAACTGCATAACTACACTGCAGAAGTAAATATATACCTATATATATATATACCTGAATGTTATGATAAATTTTGTTCTAGGTTGATAGAAATACTTGTATATTGTTTTTAATTTTTTTTAGTGGTTTAGCATTGCGTAGAACGACATTATGGTTCAGCACTTTGCAGAACCACAACGTGGTTCTGCGCTGTTCTGTGCTTTGCAGAACCACCACATGATTCTACATAGCACAGAATGGTAACGTGGTTATGTTTTGTGCAACGTGGTGATGTTTTGTGCAACGTGGTTATGACTTTTTTGAATTTTAAATAGCATGTATGAAGTCACCTTTTTTATGGTTATACGACTAAGCATTCCGTAAAAAATGACTTGGGAACACATGTATGAAGTCATTCCATAATTTTAAAAAAATGAAATCAAAAAAGTTTTTTGAATTTTAAAAGTAAAAAAAGTCACAATGTATGAAATTACAAAAGAAAAACTAAAAAAAAAAAACCTAACCATCAAACATTGATGTAGAATTTTTTTAATAATATTTTTAATTCATAATATTCTTAAATTAAAATAATATGATAGAAAATATTCGATAAATCTAAAAACTAAAACTTTTGTTACTATCAATGATATTTTGTATTAGATTTATTAAGAGGAAAAAACATGCTTTGAACTTATTGTGTTCAATGAAAGAGCTTTACCCAAAATAGCTTATTTATTTTTTATTATAACTGAGTACTTAGCATCGTTATCCAAACTAAATATAGAATTCTCGAAAAACAATCAATACAGATAAAAAAAGAAACAACCTTAAAAAAATACAAAGAAAATAAAAACCATTGTTTGATTGTATGGCATATGTCCAGTAATACAGAACTATAATTCAACTCACTATTAGAATACTATTATAAAAAATTATTAAAAAATAATAAAAAAGAGTCACCAATATAATAACAATGCCATTATAAAAAACTAATAAGAAATAAAAAAAGAAGTTGTAGTTATGCATAACCACAGAACTACAAAAGGTAAAAAAAAATCTCATACAGAACTACTAATAATACAAGAATATCATTATATTAAAAAATAAAAAAATGTAGTTCTGTAATTACAGAACTTCCAATTCAACTCACTGTTAGAATTCTATTATAAAAAATAATTAAAAATAAAAACGAGTTACAAATATTACAACAATGCCGGTATAAAATATTAATAAAAAAAGGAGTAGTAGTTCTACACAACCGTAAAACTACCAAAGGTAGAAAAAAATTTAAAACAAAAAATTCTTGTGCAGAACTACAAAACTACCAATATTACAAAAATTTCATTATATTAAAAAATAAAAAGCTATCAATATTACAAAAATGCCATTATAAAAAATTAATAAAAAAATTAAAAAAATAGAATGCTATTATAAAAAATTATTAAAAAATAAAAAAGACATACCAATATTACAAGAATACTATTATAACAAATTATTAACAAAATAAAAAAGGGGTAGTAGTTCTGCGGAATCGTAGAATAACCAAAAGTTAAAAAAAATTCTTGTGCAGAACTCCAGAACCACCGATATTACAAGAATACCATTATATTAAAAAAAATATATAATTTTATAGATACAGAACTACCAAAAGCATAGTGACATTATAAAAATTATTAAAAAATGAAAAAGTGGTTATGCAGCTATAGAACTAATTGTAGAAAAAAATTATAAAAAAATAAAAAAAATTGTTCTACAGAATCACAGAACTATCAAAATTAGAAAAAAATAAAAAAACATCTTCACCATTTTGAATGGCGGAGCTAGATTCTATTATATTAAAAAATAAAAAAATGTAGTTCTGCATTGTAGAAAAAAATATAAAAAAAGAAACAAAAGTAGTTTTGCAGAACAGCAGAACTGCCAAACGTAAAAAAATAAAAAAAATTCTTCAGCATATAGAATTGCAGAACTATCAATATTACAAAAATATCATTATATTAAAAAATAAAAAATGTAGTTTTGCAGTTACGGAACTACCAAAAGCAAAACTAAAGGAAAAAAATTATAAAAAAAAAATAAAAAATAGTTCTACAGAACTACAGAACTACAGAACTACCAAAGGTAGAAAAAAATTAAAAAAAAAATTATTCACTATATAGAATTGCAAAGTTACCAATATTACAAGAATGCAATTATATTAAAATATTCTGTAGCTAGAGAACTACAAAAGAACTGCAAAAAAATTATAAAAAAATAAAAAAGTAGTTCTGAACTAGAAAAAAAAAATCTTCATTGTACTAAACTACAGAACTATCGATAAATATATTTTCACTTTAGTTAGATTTTCATTTAATACTAAATATATTATATTAAAATTAAAAAATATATTAAAATAGAAAAAATGTATGTTATATTTAAATATATTTAGATTTAAGTTGTTTAAATACGTTTAAATTTAAATTTATATATTAAAAATATAATGTACGTGGTGTGCGTGTTATATATTTAAAATTATATATTAACTTAAAAAAGGCATTTAAAACAAAATTAAAAATCATTGTTCACTCTTTTTTTATTTTCTTATTGTTTTTAATTTTTTTAGTAGTACTGTGTTGGTTGTTCTGCGGTTTAGAGATCGACAAGGTGGTTCTGCGTTTCGCAGAACAACATGATTCTGCGGTTAGTAGAACCATAACATGATTCTATGGGTCCCACAATGACAAGGTAGTTCTGCGTTTCGCTTGACGACGACGTGCAGAACTACTAAATATTTAAATAATTATTTAATATTAAGTATCATAAATTATTTATTAAATCATAGTTGTTACTGATTGTATTTCCACTATACACACTATTTAAATATTTAAATATTTAAATAATTATTTAACATTAAGTATTCTAAATTAAAAGGGAAAAAATATCTAGATAATATTAATATTTGTGTAAAAATTAAAATATGTAAATATTAATTTGAAACTATAATATTTAAAATTTTAAATCTAAAAAAAACTTAAATATTAATATTTAGTTTAAAGTTTGTAAAATATACAAAATATCAAAAATAATTTAGTTATTTAAATATTTAATTCAAATTAGAGTTTGGAATAAAATATTATTCGTAATATAAAATATAAAACTATTAAATAACAAATCAAAACTAAAACTTATAAATATTAATATGCAATTTAAAATTTGATATTTTGTTTTGGTTTTGTGAGGTTTAAAGAATTGAGTTGATACAATTGAGTGTTTTCACAATGTTTCTCCTTCTCTTTTATCTCCCATGGACACAAGAAGATATTATGC
The DNA here is from genome assembly GCA_033439265.1 of Dillenia suffruticosa. Lineage (NCBI taxonomy): Eukaryota > Viridiplantae > Streptophyta > Magnoliopsida > Dilleniales > Dilleniaceae > Dillenia > Dillenia suffruticosa. The sequence goes on along the minus strand of JAVTVX010000024.1, from coordinate 19,839,107 downwards.
TCTTTCTTACAGAACTATCAAGTAGTTTGAACTGCCAATACTTTTATTAAAAAATTATGTGATTATAACTTAAAATATCAAAAATATTTGAAATCAATGATATATAATAAATTTGCTATAATATTATAATAATGTAAAATTTATAATTATAAAAATATTAAATAAAAATATTTGAAGATATTTTTATATTAAAAAAATATTTTTTCCTTGGGTCATGTGTTATTAATATAATGATAATGGTATTATAAAAATTTTTAATTATGCTAAAAATACGAAAAAGTATTATATAAATGATTTTATTATATGCAAAATGTTTTTACATATACCAAGATTACTATAGTATTATAATACTATTAAAATTATAATTATATAATACTGAAATATAATATTTTGAAATTTAAGATTCCAAACCCCACGCCCTTGCTAGTCACAAAGTAAAACATATAAATATAAATATATAAATATAAAAAATTTTATATAAATATTAATTATTTTAAAGTTGTGACTCTATTTAGTATACAAAACTGCCGACCATAATAACAAAGTAATGAAAAAATTCAAATTGATAATTAAAAATTTATTGGATGAATTCTATCTCTAAGATACAAAAACCTTTATGGGAAAGAGAGACAGTTACGTCTAAAATTTTAAGAAAAATATTTAATGTATATAATTTTAGAAATTATAAGTAATTAAAAGAAATTAAAGCCCAAAATGGATACCAGAACATATTATGCTCTTTCTCGCTTTTTCTATCTCCCTATAAGTGAGGCATATGGAGATGGTGATGACCGTAGATATATTTTACGTTCTTTTATGCATACTTATGTTCTTTTTTTATTTTGTCAGTGATTTTTGCTATTATCATTATCTTAGCTAATCTGCTTGCCTAATTAATGTGTCAACCCTTTATAAATTAATTTAAATTAATCTATAATTAATTTGTTATATATATCCATCGCCACTAGTAAGTTAGAATTTTAATATTAAAAAAATTTTCATATTAACATTTTTAATATTAAAAAAATGAATTCCTGTCTTTGGAGACATATTTTACCTAAAAAAAAGAACAAATTTATTTTACCTGAGAAACTTGTCTTGGATCGACCACTTTTTTTTTCTTTTTTCTTGTTCACTAGATTTGTTTTCTTTCTTTTAATTATTTAATTTCTTTTATGATGTCCAATTTAATATTATATTATTTTAATTATTTTAATTAATTTATTATTATATTATTATTTTTCATTTAAAATCTTTAATTTCAAAATTTATTAATATTAATAAAAAATAATTTAATATATCATTCAAATATATCAAAAAAGAAAAATTAATAAGGAGTGATGTAAGAAGAGAGAAAAAAAAAGAAATAAATAAGCAACACACACCGTGATGTAGTGGTTATTGGTTCTTCACTATGCTTCAATATTACAAGAATACAATTACAAAACTACCAATCTACAATAATGCCATTACAGAACTAAAATTATTACAAGAATATCATTACAGAACTACCAATATTATATGAATACCATTGCAGAACTACCAAAATTACAAAAATATCATTGCAAAACTATCAATATTACAAGAGTGTCATTTCCACAGTTTTGCAGAATTACCAATATTACAATAATACCATTACAAAACTACCAATATTACAAGAATACCATTACAAAACTACCAATATTACAAGAATACCATTCCCATAGTTCTACGAATAGTTTTTGATTATACTTCAATATTATAAGAATATCATTACAAAACTACCAATATTATAAAAATGTCATTATAAAAAAATAAATATGTGTAAAAAATATTATAATTTTATTATATACTAAATATTCGTGAATATATAAAAATACTTTAATACTAATATTAAGATACTAAAAAAATTATGATTTTAAAAGTACTAAGTAAAAAAATATTTTACAAATATTTGTATATTAAAAAAATCTAAAAGTGTTATATTAAAATATTATATAATACATAAAATTTTTTTATAATGTGATATTATAAAAATATTTTTAAAAATACTAAATATATGCAAAATAATGATAATTTTATTAAAAACTTTTATAATTATACTAAAAATATAAAAAGAATTTAAAATAAATGATGTATAGTAAAAGTATTTTAATACAGATGCACTATTACTCAAACAATAAATATTTAAATATTTAAATGTAACATTATACAAATATTTTTTTTCATTTTAATTTAATATATTTAATGTTAAATAAATATTTAAATTAAATATTCTTATATTTTTATTGTTATAAAATTTTAAATTAAATAATAATATATACAATTTTATTTAAATTAAATCATTGAATAATATTCTTCATTGTGCAAAACTGCAAAATTACCAATATTACAATAATGTCATTATATTAAAACATAAAAAATAATTTTGCATCTACAAAACTACAAAAGAACTACAGAAAAAATTATAAAAAAAAATAAAAAAAGGTAGTTCTAAGTTAGAAAAAAAATCGTCACTATGCTGAACTACAGAACTACCAATAAATATATTTTCACTTTAGTTAGATTTTCATTTAACACTAAATATATTATATTAAAATTAAAAAATACATTAAAATGGAAAAAAATGCATGTTATATTTAAATATATTTAGATTTAAGTTATTTATTTAAATACGTTTGGATTTAAATTTATATATTCAAAATGTAGTGTGCGTGGTGTGCGTGTTATATATTTAAAATTATAGGTTAACTCAAAAAAATATTTAAAACTGAATTAAATATCATTGTTCATTCTTTTTTTATTGTTTTTAATTTTTTTTAGTAGTTCTGTACTAGTGGTTCTGTGGTTCGAAAATAGACAAGGTAGTTCTGTGCTTAGTAGAACCACGACACATAGAACCACAACGTGATTCTGTGACTCATAGAATGACAAGATAGTTCTGCTCTTCGCCGAATGACTAAATATTTAAATAATTATTTAATATTAAGTATCCTAAATTATTTACTAAGTCATAATTTTTACCGATTGTATTTCCACTATACACACTATTTAAATATTTAAATAATTATTTAACATTAAGTATTCTAAATTAAAAGGAAAAAAATTTCTGGATAATATTAATATTTGTGTAAAAATTAAAATATGTAAATATTAATTTGAAACTATAATATTTAATAATTTAAATCTAAAAAATACTTAAATATTAATATTTTGTTTAAAGTTTATAAAATATACAAAATATCAAAAATAATTTAGTTATTTAAATATTTAATAGAAATTAGAGTTTGGAATAAAATGTTAATCGTAATATAAAATATAAAAATATTAAATAACAAATCAAAACTAAAACTTATAAATATTAATATGCAATTTAAAATTTGATATTTATGTTGATATTAATTTAAATATTTAATGTAAATATGTACATATTTATTTAACACTTACCAAATTATGTATTAAATTAAATATATCTAGAAAAAAATGTACCTATGCAATGTTATCTTTGGAAGACATAATTATTTTTGACTGCTTGCATAATTTTTTTTTTTTTTTTTTTTTGTTCTAGGTTGTGATAAGTTCTTTTTTATATAGAGTGAGGTTGATAGATTTTTAAGAGACGTGACAAAATGCAACTTGTGTCCAAATATATTGTGCGTGGTGTGCTTGTTATATATTAAAAATTATATGTTAACTCAAACAAAGTATTTAAAATAGAATTAAATATCATTATTCACTCTTTTTTTAATTTGTTATTGTTTTTAATTTTTTTGTAGTTCTGTTTACGCAGAACGACAAGGTGGTTCCGTATTTCTGCACTTCGTAGAACGACAAAATTGTTCTACGTGGAACTTGACCTGGTTCTGCGTACCACCTGATTATTCGAATATTGAATTTTTTAGAATATTTAAAATAATTTATTTAGATATTTGATATTTATTTAAACAAAATATGAAATTATTACATAAAATGTGAAAATATTAAATGATGAACCAAAACAATATTATTAATATTTTTATTTAAATATACTTCTAAATATTTTTATCATTTAAAATTATATAGAATAAAAATTAACAAATTAAATATATAATTTTTAATATATATCACGCACACCACGCATACTACAAACTATATTTTTTCGTGCCTCTCTCTATATAGGAAAAAAATGCCTGAAAAAAAGGATATACAAGCATTCAAAAACAAATATGTCGTTTAAACATAATATTACACAAATAATTTTTTTCCATATATAATTTATTTGATATCTACTTTATTTAGTTTATAATAAATATCTACATATTTAAATTAAATATTTAAATATTTTTATTCTTATAAAATTTTAAATATCCCTTAATTCCTTTCTTTCTCTCTCTCGCTTCATTTATACTCTACCTCTCTCTCTCCCTTCATCGTTTAATGCACACATTAAATACATACATTTAATCTCTCTCTCTCCCCACCTCCCTCTCATTCTCTCTCTCCATCTCTCCCTCTCTCCCTCTCTCCCTCTCTCCCCCCCTCTCTCTCTCCCCACCTCCCTCCTACCAAGTTAGTTCTGCGAAGTATTGAACTATCAAGTGGTTCTACGAAGTGAAGAAATATCAATATCATTCTGTGAAGTGTAGAACTACTAGATAGTTCTGCGATGTGCAGAACTACCAAAATGGTTCTGCGATGTGCAAAACTACAAGGAGGTTCTGCGATGTGCAGACTACCAAGGTAGTTCTGTCAAGTAAAAAATATTTTGATTTTTTATAGATAAACAATATTTGGTTTATGATTTAATATTTGGTTCAGATAAAGTGTTAATTTTAATATTTAATTTTTCAAATTATTTTTAATATTATATAAATATTAAAATATTAAATTAATTAAATTAATTTTTAAAATTTTTATTTTTTAAAAACTTTAAATCAAAGTAAGAGCTGTTCAATGTGTTTTAGATTAAACTTTAAAATTTTTAAAATTAATTATAATTTTAGATTAAACCGTTAAACCGGTGTTGGTTCAATGTGTTTTTGTTGTGGTTTTGATCGATGGAAGCTCAGCTTTTGTTGGACTGAAGGAGGGCTTTTGTTGGACTGAAGGAGGACTTTCGTTGACTAAGTAAGAGCTTTGGTTGACGAAGGAAGAACTGATTTTGGTCGACAAAATAGTCTACAAAAGCATTAAGCAAAAATCCAAGTCTATGCATGAGCTTGGATTAGAAGTTTCATTTATAATTAATTTGTTATTTATACACGAATTATTAAAAATTTAATTATCTTTTCATGTATTTTTGTGTGGATAGACATATTTTATTTAAAACAACAAAAATATTTTTTGGACAATCTTTCTAAATTTTAGAAATAACATTTGAGAAAATTTAAAAATTCATCAATTTCATTGGATTAGAAACTTATTTTTATTCATACACAAATTATATAAATTAAAAAATAAAAAATAAAAACAAAATTAAAATCACTCCCAAAACTCCAAACTTATTTTGTCCACCTCAACCAAGTTTTTCGGTCTTGGTCAACAATTTTTTTTAATATCTATATAAAAAAATAAATTTATAAGAAAAAATTGCTATATAAGAAATTTTACATAAAATTAAAATCACAACAAAATTTAATATGAGAGTTGTTCGACAAGTGCCTGGCTATTAGGTATTCGGTTACGTGGTGGCTGTTCTCTTGCGAGTGCTTGTCCGCTTGATATTTCATTGTTCAATTACCTCAGAGTTATGAGTACGAGTGTTGCTAAGAAAAGTTTGATAGTTCTGCACTGCAGAGCTGTCAATACTTTTATTAAAAAATTATATGATTACATTAAAAATGTCAAAAATATTTGAAATAAATGATATATAATAAATTTGCCACAATATAATAATAATCTGAAAATTATAATTCTAAAAATATTAAATAAAAATTATTTGAAAATATTTTTATACTTAAAAAATATTTTTCCTTGGGTTATGTGTTATTAAAATAATGATAATGGTATTACAAAATTTTTCAATTGTTATTTGAATATTAAATAAAAAAATATTTTAGCAGAACTATGTTGTTCTGCGTACCACTTTATTATTTGAATATTAAATTTTTTTGAATATTAAAAATAATTTATTTGGATATTTGATATTTATTTAAATAAAATATGAAATTGTAAATAAAATGTAAAAATATAAAATGATGAACCAAAACAATATTATTAATATTTTTATTTAAATAGAATATTAAATATTTTTATCATTTAAAACTGTATAAGAATAAAAATTAACATGTAATACCGGTTTTTGGTGACTGTGTATCATGTACTACTCATTACGTTTTATATATATTAACATCCTTTTGGGACATCTAAAATGAAATTTTAATTATCTATCTATTTATTTTGAGCTTTCGTCTCAAAATTTGCTAAAACTGAAAATTTTATCAGTAAACCAAAAACCTTCTCGGCAAGCGCCAATAAGGTCTAAAGAAGTAAAAAATGGTTAAGAAAAGTCCTACACACTTACATAAAGATATTTAAATGAAATTTCATATTTTTAAGGAATTTCGAACAAAATTTCATTATGACAAAAAATGTAAATTGTTAAAAGATAGGGGTCTAAATGCAATTAAAGAAAATTGAGGGACTAAATTACAAACCACTCAAGAGTGGATAATTAGAACCAAATGATTGGTCAAGAAGGTAATAAGGTTGGTTAGTGGCCACATAAGATTGTTCTGTATTCAAGAAAACTTATTGGATGGAAATTTATACATGAAATTTAATAAGAAGAGATTGTGTTAGCTTGTGATACCTCTTCTCTTGACATAGACATCCAACAAGACAGATAATGGAGTACATGGAGTTTGTTTGAATCAACAATTGTATGGTTTAAATGCTAGGACAAGTAGAAGGTTGAGATGATGCATGGAATAATCCAATGGTCAATGATATTTTGTTAGAGTTATAAAAGAACTTACTTAGAAAAAGAATTGGCTCATTTTTTTATTTAAACCCCCTTTCACGAAATATATAGACTCCATATCCATTTTGAATTCAACCATGGAGTCAAAGAGGTAAAAATATTTTTTAGAATTCTTGAATTTGAATTAAAAGTATAGAAATGTTGTATAGAAATTCATGTTTATAGTAATTTGATTTTGCTAAGGTGATAAAAAAATTTTCAAGAATTCAAAGAGAGTGCTGGTGTTCATTGTTAATAAGAGATTTTATAAAAAAGGTAACATGTCTTAACTTATATAAAGATTTGATTATTTGATGAGTAGTTACAATGATATCCATACTGACATATTAGATATTGATTTCTAGATTGAGTTTTGTATAATGTTCTTATAATATCTCATTTTGTAGAAATTAAAAATATAAGCCATTTATTTCTCTATAAACTAAACTTCCTAAGTTTTAAAATGATATATTATGTGAAACATTTCATAAAAAAATCGATTTTTGGTGATTTTTTGAAATTTAGCATGTTGTACCAACTTTGTTTCATATTTTGTGTACGACCAGTATATTGTATAAATTTTTGAGGTATCTTCTATATAGAATTTAGAGAAACTTTAAACATGAAAATTTCATTTTCTATCTTATCTTTAATTTGAGATAAAAATCAATTGAATTGGAGTTTTATACAGAAAGTTATGGTATTTTTACTAAAACTATGCAGAAGTATTTTTAAAATTGAAACTGAGATGAAAATGGAATTTTATAAATTATATATTTAAAATCTGAGAATAGTATAAACTAGAAAGTTTTCGAACTATGTCTTATCTTCACTTTGAGATAAGAATTACTTAAATTGGAGAAGTACACAGGGATATATGGAAATTCTCCTAAAACTGTACAAATTTGATTTTAGGAACTTAGACCGAAAAAGTTATAAAATTTTCTAAATTTGTGTGATCAGAATTTGAAGTTGGTCTGAACATAAAAGTTGGAGATATATGTTTTACCTTTAAGAGAAAAATTGAATCATTTGAATCTGATAAAAATTTTAGAAGATATAATGATTTTATTAACTATGCGTGTGATAGTTTTCGTACGAATTTTTATTTAAATATGGAATTTGAGATTTAACCTTATGAAAGAAAACATTTATATATGCATCTTGTAATCTGACGATATGATATTGTCAAAATAATTGAATTGATGAATGATACATATTGTTTAACTTAAGTGTAGGGTTATGTTTCTGTATGAGGGGTGACTCGTTTGAGAAATGAGGATAATTAGAGGAAGTGGTATACCATTCTCAGTTGAGGTGAATGGGACGAATTATTTCTGACTTTAAATGAAAAATAGTTTGATCATGATTTTATAAATAAATTTTGAAATGTGATTTAAAAATGTTTTAGTATTTGTGGCGTGCCTCAAAATGATGATATTTTATAAAAATTTGCATTCCGATATTATGATAATTGATAGTGTCATTTTTTTTTTACAAGTAAAGATTTATGAATGATAACATGTGGCACGTGTGCATGATTATGTGATGGTGCATAATGGCTATAACGCACTCCCAATCACAGTATTAGGCATTTACCCGATGAGATAGCGTGGAGGGGTAACACAAGAGCAAGGGTTTGAGCCCCCTGACTCTGGCTAACGGATCTAATAGACGTGAGAACTGTGTCAACACCAAAGGAAGAGGGTTAAAAGAAAAATATATGTATTCATTTTTATGATATTGTGGTGATTTTTTGGTGGATTTTACCATAATTAGGTCAAACTATGGGTAGAATGTATTTTATTACCTATTGACACCCCATAATATATGATTATGATAAATATGCATATTATTTTGAATGATACGATATGTTGCAAATGAATATAAATTTGAAAACGACTATTTGATTTGCCACTTTCACAAATTCATTTATTATCATTACATTGTTCCTACATCTCACTCACTGAGTATGTGAATTTTACTCACCCTTTCATATTTAAAATTTTCAACTTTTACTGTAGTTGATTTACTTTGGGGTATCGATTTACGAGTTTTATTAAGAGACGCTATCAGATAAGTATTCGTGCCTATCTTTGTTTATGATTGAATCGTGCATATAAATATTATATATAAATTAGAGGTAAATGTTTTAAAGAAAGTTTCTAAAAATTTTCTTACCTCGATGTGCGAATAGAGTATACTCGTGCCTCGAGGAGTCGCGGCGGTCTGTTTGCGTGCTCGACTTGCGGGTCAAGATGTGACCTAACAAATTAAAAATTAATTACATCAAGTTTTATCTAAAACAACAAAAGATTTTTTTTTTCCGAACAAATCTCAGATTAAAAAAAAAACATTGTATACATCTACAAAGGGAGGAACCTTCGTCGACGAAGCAGCATGCGTTCATCGACGAAGGCATGAACCTTTGTCGACAATGCAGCATGCCTTCGGTATTAAATTTTGTATATTATACAAACCATAAATTAAATGTTCAAATTTAAATATTTTCAAGATTTAATTTATTAAATATTATAGCTTCAGATTAGTATTATTTTAATTTTTACACAAATATTAATATTATCCAGATATTTTTTCCCTATTAATTTAACATAGTTAATCCTAAATAATTATTTTGATATTTAAATACTGTGTATAGTAGAATTACATTAGGTAAAAATTATGATTTAGTAAATAATTTAGAATACTTATCATTAAATAATTATTTAAATATTTAAAGGTTCTGCGCTGTGCAGAACCTCTAAATATTTGTGGTTCGGAGAAGCAGAGAACCACCATGCATTCTACAACCTGAAGAATATTTAATGTAATTCAAGTAGACTTATATAAGTCTACTTGAATTACATAAAAAAATATACCATAGTTCACCTTATTTTTAATGTTATCAAAATATTTTAACAGTTAAATTATTTGTCAAATTATATTTTTTAATAATACCTAACTCTCTCTCACAACTCTAAAAAATTTTGAAAAAGAATATTATATTTATTTTACACAAACAAATCCAATATAAAATTTTCAAAATCATTTACAAGAAAACAACGCAAAAAAAAAAAAAATTTCTCATGCTTTCAAAATAAAATTTTGAAAGATTAAAAAAGTTGGTTGAATTAAAAAATAAGATACTTAATGTTTGATAATTATTACAATCAATGAAATTTACAATTTAGTCAATTATTTAAGATATTTAATATTAAAAAATTATTTAAATTTTTAGTAGAACAAATCCATGATGACGTTCGACGAAACGCAAAACCACCCTGAGGATCTGTAACCTGCATAACCATGTTGTCATTTTGCTAATCGCAGAACCACCTTACTGTTCTGTGAGCTGTAAAACCACGTGGTTTTGCTTGCAGAATAACAAAAAAAATTTGAACATGTTTAGGTATAATATTATTCAAGTATTTTTTAGGGTTTTAATATTATATATTTTCTGTTAAATTAAAATATTGAGATTTCATTTTAAAAAAATTATATTCCTTTTACAAAATTAAGCAGGACAACCTAAATTTAAATCCAAACATATTTAAATAAATAGTTTAAATCTAAATATATTTAAGTACATTTTTCCCGTTTCGACATATTTTCTATTTTAATATAATATATTCAATGTTAAATCCAATTCTGACTATTTAAATTAAATATCTAAATATTTTTATTCTTATACAATTTTAGAATAAATAAAAACACTTATACATTTTTCCCATTTTGAGTGTTTTAAAAATTTTAATTATTAAATATTATAATTTCAAATTATTAACATTAATATAATTCAATTTTTACACAAACATTAATATTATTCAATTATTTTTTTCATCTTTATTTAGCATAGTTAATCCTAAATAATTATTTAAATATTTAAATAATATGTATGGTAGAAAAATAAAGAATAAAAACTATAATTTGAAAAATACCATAACTTATTGCACAAAGCTCTCGTGCTTCCCTCCGCAGAACCGTGTGGTGGTTCTACCAACCAATACGATTTAAAAACTTTGCTATTGATTACCAACCAATTCAATGCTTGATTTATTCTATTGAATATTTAAATAGTTAAATTATTTTTAATATTTTGTATATTTTACAAACTTTTAATTAAATATTAAAATTTATATATTCTTTAGATCAAAATTATTAGATATTATAGTTTAGAATTAATATTTATGTATTTTAATTTTTACAAAAAAATTAATATTATCCAGATATTTTTTCCCTTTTGATTTAAAATACTTAATGCTAAATAATTATTTAAATATTTAAATAGTGTGTATAGTATACATACAATCACTAAAAAACATAATTTAGAATACTTATTGTTAAATGATTATTTAAATATTTCGTAATTCTGTAATGCGTGGAACCACGTTGTCATTCTGCGAAATGCAGAACTGTCTTGTCGTTCTGTGAAATACAAAACCGTCTTGTCTTCTGCGACCCGTAGAATGACGTTGCTGTTCTGCGCCTTATGGTTCTCTTAAGCGCAAAACTACATTCTCGTTCTGTGACCAGCAAAACCACATTCTAGTTTTGTGTCTTGCGAATCTGCTAAATGCAGAACCACCTTTTGGTTCCACATATATTTAATTTAATATATAATTTAGATAGTGTTAAATAAATATATACATATTTACGTTAAATATTTATATATTTTTACTCTTATAAGATTTAAAATTACATGTTAGTATCTATAAGTTTTAGTTTTGGTTTGTTATTTAATATTTTTATATTTTATATTACGATTAACATTTTATTCAAAATTATAATTTATAAAGGATTTCGATAGACAAAAAATAAATCCATTCGGCTTTTACATTGACAATGATTCTTAAAATCATTTAAACTCTGATTTAAAAACTTTGTGATTCAATACCAACCAATTGAATACTTAATTTATTCTATTAAATATTTAAATAACTAAATTATTTTCAATATTTTGTATATTTTATGAACTTTTAATTAAATGTTAAAATTTATGTATTCTTTAAATCAAAATTATTAAATATTATAGTTTCAAATTAATATTTACATATTTTAATTTTCACACAAAAATTAATATTATCTAGATGATTTTTTCATTTTGATTTAGAATACTTAATGTTAAATAATTATTTAAATATTTAAATAGTGTGTATAGTATACATATAATCAGTAAAAAATATAGTTTAATAGATAATTAAGCGTACTTATTGTTAAATAATTATTTAATTATTTTGTAATTATGCATTGTACGGAACTGCGTTATCGTTCTGTAAAACGCAGAACCACCTTGTCGTTTTACGACAGCAGAACCGCCTTGTCGTTCTGCGACTAGCAGACGTGGTTCTGCATATTGTGATTCTCCTAAATGTAGAACCACCTTGCAGTTTTGCGTAGTATAGAACCACCTTGTGGTAAACATATATTTAATTTAATATATAATTTAGATAATGTTAAATAAATATGTACATATTTACATTAAATATTTAAATGTTTTTATTCTTATAAAATTTTAAATAACATGCTAATATTTATAAGTTTTAATTTTGGTTTGTTATTTAATTTTTTTATATTTTATATTACAATTAACATTTTATTTAAAACTGTAATTTATAAAGATTTTCAATAGATAACAAATAAATCCATTAAGCTTCTACATAAAGTATAATTTTTAAAATCATTCAAACTCTGATTTACAAACTTTACGATTGAATACCAATCAATAGAATACTTAATTTATTCTATTAAATATTTAAATAACTAAATTATTTTCAATATTTTGTATATTTTACGAACTTTTAATTAAACATTAAAATTTATGTATTCTTTAGATCAAAATTATTAAATATTATAGTTTCAAATTAATATTTACATACTTTAATTTTTACACAAACATTAATATTATCCGGATATTTTTCTTTTTTGATTTAAAATACTAAATATTAAATAATTATTTAAATATTTAAATTGTGTGTATAGTATACATACAATCAGTAAAATATATAATTTAATAGATAATTTAAGGTATTTATCGTTAAATGATTATTCAAATATTTTATAGTTTTGCACTGTACGGAACCACGTTGTCATTCTGTGAAATGCAGAACTACCTTGTCGTTCTACGTCTTGTGGTTCTGCTAAGTGCAGAACCACATTGCGGGTCTACGAAATACAGAACCATCTTGTAGTTTCAAGAATCGTAGAACTACTAAAAAATTAAAAACAATGAATACATAAAAAAAAAATTAACCAATAATATTTAATTCTGTTTTACCAGATAACTTTTAATATATATCATACACACCACGCACAATACATTTTTAATATAGAAATTTAAATCAAGACGTGTTTAAATCAACAACTTAGATCTAATATATTTAATCGCTCACCAAAGCCTAATCAAGCAACATATATACAGAAAATAATTTTGATTGGAAGTAGAGTAACAAGCTGGAATGCAAACCATATATTAAGCCTTTCTTCAGGGTCTATTGTGAAGATCATATACTTTCAATTTGTTTATTACTTATGTTGCACAATAACCATTAAAATGATTTAGCAAAATCATATGAACAGGTTTCAGACTATACCATGTCTTTCCTAGTTAGCGCTCCCAGGTTAGAAATCCTGAACATTCAAATTATTGACAAGTTTATAGAAAATATGCATTGAGGGAGAAATAACAGTGCGGCCCAAATAAATCAAGGCATAGCATGTATTTCAAGAGAAGTTAGCTTGCTCTCTCTCTCTCTCTCTCCCCCTCAATTGTTTTTGGGACAATTTCATGAACCATTTTAATAGTTTTTATGAGAATATTTCATGGGATTAAATTGGTAGTGTGTGATTTGATAAATTGCAAGTAGAATTTCTTGTGTATATTGTAAGTCAGTAGTTCACAAAATTCAGGAATTTTCTTCTAAGCAAATCAAGTTATGAAGCTTATATTTGGAATAACTTAAAATGACAGCACAATATGGACAGGAAGAAAAATAACAAGCATGACATAATAACAAGCTTAGATTGCACCATCTCATTCTTTTTATTGGCTGTTCCAACATGCTTATTAATTAAGAGCATGACATAGATGGCCCAAGTACAGGCTGTGGTGTAGGACCTAGGCCATATCCACGTAGACAACCATCTCTCTGTGGTCCTGTAACTTGCTTAAAAATCTTATGCTCTCCCATTGATTCAGAAGATTCATTTACTTGAGAAGATAATCTCTGAAACTTATCCTACAAAATATTTATCACGAAACAAGTTTGAAGTTTTGGTGAACTAATAACTTTCATTTCTTGTATACTAAAATCCAAAAGGTATTTGAAGATAATAATACTCCATGAAGAAGCAAAGGCATTGAATAATTACCACAATCTCTGTGACAGCATTAAAAACCATACTTCTATTCTTCTTTGAATGAGTTATATGCACAGTAAGAAAAAACAGTATCAGCGACGGATTAATATCGACGGATAAAAATCTATCGGTAATATCGATGGATTTCCAACAGATTAATGTCGAACTGAATATCAACGGATTAGCAACGGAAATACTTTCGTCGCTAAGCCCTGAAAAAATAAAAAAAATAAAAAATTGTAAAATTATCAACGACAGATTACTGATAGAATTTTTAGCGACGGAATTTTTCCGTCGCTAATTCGTCGGTGAATTGGTGAAGGAAAAAAAATAAAAAAATATATATATGTACGGCCATTAGCGACGGAAAAATTAGCAACGGATTACCGACGGAAAATTAACGACGGATTACTGACGGATTTTTTTATTTTTTTATATTTTTATATTTTTATATTTTTATATTTTTATATTTTTATATTTTTATATTTTTATATTTTTATATTTTTATATTTTTATATTTTTATATTTTTATATTTTTATATTTTATTTAATAATTCATTTTAATTTAATTTAATTTTTTCAAAATTTTTATTATTTTCTTTTAAGCTAAAATAAATTTATTTTATTATTTTATAATAAATTATAATTTTATATAATTTTATTATTGTTAAAAAATATGAGATAAATATAATAAGTAAAAAATATATATATATATATATATATATATAAATAGGTAAGTAACTTGGTTTGATGGTTGTCTTGCTCTAATTCTTTTCCTTGTGCATGGGTTTGAGGCTTCTCGGAGACAAATTATAGGCAATTTTCACAAATTAAAGGCGGGGCGGCAAGCAGGTCGATTGGGCTGTGGGTCTTTTTTTTCATAAATCAAAAATCAGCGACGGATTGAGATCCATCGTTATTTTTTTTTGTTTTAGTGATCGAAAAAAATTCGTCGCTAATATTTAGCGGGGTCACTATCAACAATGAAAAATGGACTTTTAGTGATAAATTTTTTCATCGCTGAAAATCTATTTTCTAACGGTGATAAAACATTTCCCATAAAGAAGGTTCACAATACTTTGGATCTTTTTCAGCTTACAGGCATTAACTAAAGAATTCTACAAATCATGAAGAATAACACTCGTAAACATCCAAATTATACAAATCATACCTCTGCTGCTTTGATGACAGTACAACTTCTAGTGCTTGATGTGTGCTGGAGTACTTGCTTCACTCGATTTCTTTCATTTCGTGCACTCCTTTCCTATACATATAACATAAAAAATAAATTGTAACAGATAATCAATTTTATTAAGTTTATATTTAGCTTTTTTGCAAGTTAAATTGCATTCAATTTATATAAAATGGGAAATATAAATTAATATCATTAAAATAATAATAAAAATACTTCACTAATTAAAAAGAATAAGAAGAGTCGATTACCAATATTTGTTAGTACATTCTCTCTCTCAATTCTTCTAGAATTTTTTCCCATCTGAGACCTGAGATTGGAGCATTGATAGATGTACAAATAATGACATCTATTTCAGTACTTACTTATTTGCATTCCATCCAATTGGTTGATTTTGACTATAACTTGACTATGAAACTCTTTAGCTTCAACTTCTAATTCAATAGAGCTAGTTGGAGATTTCTTATTTTTTCTTTGATCCTTTTTTTCCCCTTCCAAAAGTGGAACCTATATTTAAAAAATACAAAAACTTATTAAAAGATAATAATTATAAAAATGGATAAATTAAAGCATGTAACAATGAATATGATTAACCAGGGTGGTTTGGTTGATGATACACTCAACATACCATTTGATACATCATCTTCATCTTTTGACTCGTATGATATATCATCTAATTCTTTGATATTTATCGTTCTCCCGTCAAATTCTTCTCCATGCATCCCAAATAGTGTATCTTAGAACTATACCCTTGGTGATTAAGTGATTCTTCAAATCATCTATGTTAATGAATAGTGTTGCATTTTACACAAGAACTACAAATTTTATTATCGTTTCATGTTGAGTTAGCAAGAACAAAATCAAGAAAAGTTTCAACCTGTATATAAATTCATCATGAGCTTAACATGGTTTCATCCAACTTTTATCCATTAGAAAAGGGAGAGATTGATTGATTACGACTTCTTAATAAGATAGCCCAAACTATGTAGCGGACCAACGAAGATAACAAACCGATCAATACCACCGCAAACCTCAATATTTCCTACATATTTGTAACTTCATTGTGCCATTTTTGTTTCATGACACTATATGATATATACAACCCAATATTGAATGAGTTTGAAAAATACCTAAAAAAATTATCTACTCAATGAAAATTCTAAGAATTAATAAAAATTTAAATACAAAAAGCTATATAAATACTTATATAATTTCCTTAAATACGGGGTGTTGTGTTTTGCCTGTAAAATCTTATTCTTTGTTTTTTTTTAAAAAAATGGATTATTTGTGAAATCAGATAAAATGAGAAATTAAATCATTAAAAAATGAAACAAAGAACAAAACAATTTTATGATCATCAGGACTGCAATGAAAAAAGTCGTAACAAAGGACTCCTATCCTAGCAACACATATCTAGGTTATGCTTAACTGTGCAGTACTTTCCAAGTGCTCATGCAAGAAAGATCATGTAGATGGAACACCACACAACCAATACAATCAAAATGAGGTTGGCCCTTGATTAACTTAAGCTTCAAATGTAGAATTATTCAGTGGCATTGAGTCTAACAATCCATATATTCTTGTAATCAAGCAATGCACCTATGGAAGATTTTCTAATAGATGAGAGCCAATAGGAATTCCATTTTAGGCAAGAGAGAAGCAAATCCATTTGGTTTTTAATGCTTCACAATCTAATACCATTATCACCAAAGATAGACAGCTATGAAATGCGGCTAGAGTAAATATAAGTAGAGTTAATAGTCTTTAAACCTTAAAAGAAAAAAATTGGACGGCGTTGACAAGCCATACACACAATCTATAAGATGATTAAAGCCTTCGCTTGAGAGGGGGGAAATGATCAAGCAAACAAACAACCCCAACAAATATCAATCACAATCTAATTAGTTTCATTTCCACCACACCGCCTAAATGGAGATCTATCCACCCAAACAAGATCAAGCTAGAAAAATGCCAATCACGTAGAGACTCGAGGAAAATCAAGGACAAAGAAAGGAATTACCAACCAATCATCGGCAGCTGCATTGGATTTAGAAACCGACCAAAAACCCACTGCCAAAACTTAATCAAAAATTGAAATTGGCCTAGATTTGAAGAAATTAAGAAAGAAAAGCTTAGAGCGAAGCCTACTCATAGGATCAAAGTTCAAGATAAGAAAAAAGGACTTACCTAGCTCAATCAACGATGAACGATGAAGGATCTAAGGAAATCCAACTGAAAACTTATGATCTAGTCTATAACAATCCTAAATCCAGTTCAGATCTAGCTCCAACAACAGAGGCAAAAACAAAGATTAAAGAAATACTAGTAATAGCAATCAAGGGATGCAATGATTCATGCAAGGGCAACTCAAGAGAGTTGGCAAATTAACGTCAAACTTTAACATGAGACTTTTCATTTATTTTATAAAATTAAATATTTTTTATTTAAAATTTATTTTTCTAGTTACAAAAATTACTGATCAATATGCATTTTTAGAAAGGTGATTAGGTTACAGTTGGATAATAATATGAATGAAAAAAAAATAAGATTTATTAGGCAATAAGTTAGTTAAAAATTAGAGGAGGCTGATGGGGAGAAAAAGTAAGGATTGTGGGAAAGTGATTAACTTATCATTGACTAAATCATATGGATGAGAGAATAAGATTTATGAAGCATTTAATTTTAAAATTAGGGGATTAATATATCATGAATAAAGATAAGAATTATATAGATTGAAAACATCATATTATTGAATCATGGCACAAAATTAAGTGGACCTCAAGCACAGGCACTGGTGGCCTTATGCCTTCAAATACTATGAGACTTTTAGTGGAGGCCGTTTGTGGCTTCCCATTAATGCCATCCGATGATTTACTAAAGGTCACGGCCGCCACTAAATTGAAATAAGTTACTAGTAGACCTGTTATGATACCCAAATAGTGTCACACAGGTATCCGTGACACTATCCGGTCAAAGCTCATTCTCGAGCACGGTTAACTCGAGCTTGAGCTCAGGGAGTCCTGTCTCAAGCTCGAGTTCGAACCCGAGCTCGAGTCCATATTCAGTCAAGCTCAAAGCTTGTCGAGCTACCCAGATGCTTGTCGAGCTACCCGGATGCCATTTTTCATTTCATTTACCCTAACCCCGCCCTCACGCATTATCATTTCTTACTTCCCAGTCACAGAATGTCTCCTTCTCCCTCACCATGGCGATCGGTCTCGGTCTCCTTCTCTCACCATCGCAATCCTCTCACCAATGCGATCCTCTCACCATTGCAAAAGGTCTCCTTCTCCCTTACTATGGTGATCGGTCTCAGTCTCCTTCTCTTACCATCGCGATCCTCTTACCATCGCAGAAGGTCTCCTTCTCCTTCACCATGGCGATCGGTCTCGGTGTCCTTCTCTCACCATCATGATCCTCTCACCATCGCGATCCTCTCACCATCACGATCGAAAGTCTTTTCCCAACTGAGCAGCGATCGATCGAAGGTCTTTTCCCAGCCGAGCCTGCGATCTCCTTCTCCTCTCACCATCGCGATCGATCGAAGATCTAATCTCCTTCTCTCTCTCTCTCTCTCTCTCTCTCTCTCTCTCTCTCTTTGTTTAGGGTTTTGCCTACTCTCCCCATCAAGCTTTCGGGTGATCTGTTTTGGTTTCGGGTTTGGGTTTGGGTGTTGTCTCAGGCTCGGTCTCGGTCCCAATCTTGTCCCGCGGTACTCGAGCTTGAGCTCCTCGATGACACTTCGAGTTGAGCTCGAGTTCTAAAATTACAGACTCGATGAGCTCGAGCTCGAGCTCACCTACCGGAGACTTGAGCCGAGCTCAGAAATTGTGATATCCGAGCTCGACTCGAGTGTCATAACAGGGCTAGTTACCAGTAAAATTCATACGTAGCACTCATTAAGTAATTCTTATCATTTGGTAAGCATTGAGATCTCATTAAATAAAAAATATATATATTATAACCGCTGACTAAGAGTGTACCTCATAAATCCTTGTTTGATTTAATAAGGATCGTATAAGGTGCATAATGTAGGGAATGATCTTATTGGCAAGGATAGTCAAATTATTTGTGAAGCTAACAAATACAATATTGAACTACTTATTGTTTGTGAAGTATAGAAAGGAAATCAATTTGTAATTCAAAACAATGAGGATACAATAATAAACTTTTTATTTATTAGTTGAATTGTAATTAAATTCATCATTTCTTGTAAAATTATCTACATATATCATTTATTGTTTATGTTACTCAATTAGTCCTTTTTTTGTTATTTTTACGATTATGAGCTTAATAAACACCCTTAATCTTATATTTTAATAAAAAATTAAAATTATATTATAGAATAGAAATATTAATTAAGGTAAATCACATGAAGATATAGAGGGCCCAGCCCCTAAATAATGTTTAGAGTGGCGGCCATTATTTTTGGCTGTCATTGTCACTTGCTTTAGAGATAGACAATACTTTCACTTGTTATTAGAATTAGTTATAGTGATGGCCGCATGTATCCCCTGTCAAAAGTGGTAACTTAGTGGCGGTCATCGATTTGCCATTGAGTTTAGTAGCGGCCAATATATTTGTTGTCACTGAAAGCAATTTTTAGTACTTTGTCACCAAAAGACAAGAAGGCCTGGATAGCTTCTTAGCTGAAAGAAGATGATGATTAGAAAGTGCAATGGGAAAATGTTAAAAAGTATACAGGCATCTATCAATGAACAAAGTCAGCTTATGTGTAATGCTTGGCATCCCTTTGATCCCATTACAAACACAAGGAATAACTCCCTCGTTAAGAAGTGAGGCCCCGACAACAAGAGGTAAACCACATGAAAGGATGAAACTATTAAGAATTGTGGTAATATTAACAACCTTCCACAATATATGTTAGACCCAGAAAGCTTCCACGAGATATGTTACTTAAGGAAGCAAACACTAAAGCAATATACTAGAGAATATGATTGGAAGTAAAGGAGCAAATGATTCACAACAAAATGTTCTATAGTTACACGGGCAAGTAATGGTTCCTAGTATTAGCAATGGTGATGGACAATTGGAAACCACCAATAGAAGCACAATCATGGCTTCATCATTTTCAAACCTATGATAACCAATGTTTCTTAAGGCTTGCATATGTGCTTCTATCATAATCTTATTCATGGTACATCAATATAAGCCTATGCTAAAGTTGTTCTAAATGGTCGTGGTAGGTAGCTTCAATCTTTCACTACTAGAAAGCATGGCTTTAGCGATGGAAAAATCCGTCGCTGATACAAATATTTCTGTCAGTGAAAACTATTAGTAACGGATAGTTCCGTCGGTGATCTCTGTCACAAAAAAGGGTCCCGCTAATTTTTTCCGAGGGATTTATAATACGACGTTAAATTCACCAACGGAAATTACCAACGGATTTTTTCCGTCGGTAATTTCCATCGGAATGCCGTCGGTAATTGATTCATATCAGTAACGGATTGTTGAAGGGTTAGCGACGGAACTTTTGGGACAGATTTCTAATATGTCGATGATCCAACGGAGATTGTATATCATCCTACTGACGGATTTCCGATGGTTTCAGAAATCCGTCGGTAATTCCCTTAGAAATCCGTCGGTGAAAATTGCTCTGACTAAAGAAATTCAGTGACAGATTACCGACGGGTATTGGCCGGTGACTCAATCCGACGGTAATCCGTCGGTGACTATGTTACTGTTTGACAGATTCAATATTGTCATTGGACCTATTAACTAATAAACCTGTTCACCTGTAATATTCATTTCGAAGAATCTATTTCAATCGATTTGTTGTACCACAAAATATACTAGAGTATACTCCACTTCGGAAAGAAATGACCATATTTTGTACAACTTTATACATAAAATATAATAAATTCCCATAATATAAATTCTCATAATATAATGTAAATATAATCAAATACATCAAGTACGACATAATACATAAATTCTCATAACATGAACGTACAATCGATACATAATCAAAGATATCAAAGATATGAAAAAAAAAGTCATCAATATCATAGACATGGGGGATCAGAGTTAGATGGCTGAGTGCTATCAAGGTTAGATGGTGTAGGCGATATACCTACTTGTCCAAGTATTTGATGAATTTTTGCATGCAATTCCTCTCTCACTTGCGACATCATTTGATTTCTCATGTCTGCCATCATTTTGTCAACCTCCTCTTTAATGTACATCTGAGTCGAAGTCAGAGATGGAGATGAAGTGGCGCCGGAGGAATTTCTACTCGGTCTGTCATCAACTCCCTCTCCAAAACCATATAGACGTCCCTTCATTAGATCCCAGTAACCTTACACGATGATGTCGCATCATATCCTGGCTGAGAAGCACTATCTGAGCCATATTTCTCGTCAAGCAATTATTTGTACTTGTCCTGTAACAACTATATGTAATTAAGTTCCTCAATTTAATTGAGGATGTTTGAAATGTTATATAAAGGGGAAAAAAAAGTTTTTGCCTTACACTAATTGCTTCTGATTTCTTATCAACAAAGTCGCCTTTTCCTTTATCCCGCCAATGAGTGCGATTGAAGAGTTCAAGATGCGAAACTGAGTGGCTGCTTTCTTCTGCCCGGAAAAATGAAAAAACAAAAAAGTCATTAATAACTATACTTTTGTGAAAAGTAGGTTGAACAAAATTTGTAAAATTTTTTTAAAAGTTTTACTAACAATCCTTTTCATGTGTGTCGCAAAGGGGATCGAACCGGATGTGTGCTTCGTAATTTCTCCAGCCTTTTCCGTATTTGGTTTTGCTTCGCAGCATTTGATTTCTGCTGCCATTTTGACATACTCTAATATTTATCGATTAATTCGTTCCATACAACAGATGTCAAAAATTACGGGGGATGGCCTTTTATTTCTAGCAAGTTTGTAGTACCACCAGTTTGCATGGCATGCTTCCTTGCTGCACCAAGCATATCTGCATATCTCCTTGTGCATGAAGCTTTCCATGTACGGTAGATCAATGTTGAATCCTCATCTCTCCAAGTAAATTTTTGCTGCACATAGTAAAGTGAAGATAAGCATGTGAAATATATGTCCTCGTGAACACAAGGCAAGTGAAATATATGTGGGCAACTAATTCAGCTTTTGTATAAGAAAAATCCAGAATAAAAGGACAAGGAGTTGGTTTTGGGATCCTTGCCTCATGGACCACAAAAAACCAGCAAACCCATTCACATCTTCGGATTGACATTTTCTAAAAATGTCGAAAGGGGAATGGCCCACAAGTGGATGGATGTTGTTTTTGTGTACTACCTTTCCTACCCCCAACACATTCTTTGTTTAATTTTGACGACAAAAATCTTAATTTACCGTAAGATAGGAAAAAAGTCAATATGTAAAAGAATGTTCATACCAGTGGGTAGGAAAAAAGTCAATATGACAAACAATATGACATACATGTTATACTTGCACAAAAAACCTAACACAATAGATTTTGGAAAAGCATGATAAGATGCAGTTGTACTTCGGCTGACCAGTGCGTGGCAAGCTTAATGATCCAACTTTGGTGTTGCTAATGTGGGAAAAAAGTGAAAAATGCTATTGGAAGATCTATATTATAGGATGTCAATGAATCTGAAAGTTATATCGAAGTACATGCAAATGGTTATATGATCTCCTGTTCTTCATTATATTATGTAACTCCATTTGTGATTTTACTACTGTGTAGCTTGCTATTTCACTTTTCCTTACTGCCAAAATTAGACATAACAAGTGCAGTCGAAAATAATGAGCTAACATCCTAGCATCCTCTACAGTGTCTGCTCTACCTCCTTAAAATATTTATCAGAGAAGCTAAAAATTTATGTTATATTTTCAGACAATAAATTATAGGATTACCATTTTCACTTAATGAGTCTAATCCTCCAAAACCAGCCACCCTCCCATCAGGGAATAAAAAAATAAGAATTAATTAAAATAAAAATTGGCAAATAATAATAATAAATATAAAGATTGGTTTGGAAGTGAAAAGAACAGACACATTGTACCAAATAATTGCAACCCTCCGTTACCTATAGCAATGAAACATCCCCCCCCAAAAAAAAGAAACATTTTTGAAAAACAGAAAAGACAATAATGTCAACAAATTTGGATGAATATTGTCAGTTTAATGTATAGTTCTGGGTAGCCTTGAGAATTTTCCTTCGTTTCTATTGTTTGTGATCCAAGTCAACCATCAACCTTTTTTAGGTCCTTGGTCTAGAAATGTGGGATTGGGGTTGAGGTTTAAATTCCATTTCAAGCCCACAAATTCCATGTATAGTAATAGGTTTTGCACCTAACATGTTTACTGATGATTATGCAGGAGATACATGGTCTTGCTAACTTATCCACATTGGCATAAGAATTCATTAAGATCATAAGGAAACTAAAAATTTATCCGAAGATGTATTGTTTGGATCTACTCCTGAGGTTTATTACTTCTATTTCATGGAAAAACTCAAAATAGCTAGTGCACAAGTTGTTGCAACATTACAAACAATTATTTGTTCTTGAATTTGGCCCTCTACTTCGAGTAGAGGAGGAACCAACAATAGCATCATCTTCAGGATTAGGATCTTGACGCGGAGCAATTGTCCTTGGGAGATCACATATATTGATAGACCCTCGACCGCTCTCATTGCTTCTCCTACAGCTAGAGCCTCTGTCTTGTACCATATTTGTAGACATGAAAAGATAAGTTAATAAATATTTAATAGGAAAAGTCATGTGGTAACATGCATTGTACTAACATTGGTAAGTGTTATAATACATGTTAGTGTTATAATAAATCACATATCACTGAACATGGTTCGCCATAAATGTCAAATCAATTTATTGTGATCAAATTTCTAAAATAAATGCTAGGTTGACAAATGTTTATGAATTCAAATTTGGACTCCACATGATGTGATGCAACAAATGTGCAAAAGAAGGGATTCGTAATTGTAAGCACAAAATGTTATGAAACAATACCAAAACATTTAGCAAAATATAAAATACAAAATTTAAGAAGCTGAACCAATTAATTGATTCCACATGACTTAACATATAATACATGTTAGTGTTATATCTGAAACATACAATTACATAAGTCCACTAAATATCCAATTATTACATGTCATCATCACCACCATCACTACCAATTTCTTCAATTTCTTCGGTTTCTGAAGAATCAAACTCTTCGTCTTCTTCGTCTTCTTGGTCTTCTTCTTCTTCTTCTTCAACATCCGGTGACAATTCGAAGATGTTATGTCGTTCTTCAAGTATATCAGTTGGATTTACCTCCTCCATATCAAGACCAATAAGAATAGCTGCATCATCAAGTTCAGTAGTTGGCTCTACAAGTATAGGAATTGATGGTTCATCTTCTTGGTAAACTATTTCAACTCCCATTGGATGCGTAACACCATCATTAGCTGACCCTCGAGCCTTTGTTTTACATACAACCCACAAATCCCTTCTCTCTCTCTTGTTAGAAGGGTATGATGTATAATAAATTTGTTGTGCTTGTATTGTCAAAACAAAATGTTCATTAGAATGCAATCTTGATTTATGATTAACTTCAACAAGTACATGACGAGCGTGCACCCAAACTCCTTTTTCTGTATCATACCAAATGCTCTTAAATAAGACAAATTTGTTACCAATTCCAAAATACTTCAACTCAATGATATCAATTAGCATGCCATAGAAATCATATTCCAAATCATTGAAACAACTTCTTTTAACATATACGCCACTATTCATTGTTGCTCTATCATGTCCATACTCGGCCGTGTGAAACTTGAAACCGTTGACAAAATATCCTTTGAAACATTCAAAATATCTTTTGAAACATTTCACTGAACGTGATGGGCCTTGTGCTATGTCCCTTATATTTCTAGTTACAGAATTTCTCTCATCGGAGACCTAATTAAAAAAAAAACAATACAACATAGTTAGGTATTATATTAATATACTTATACATTAGAAATTCGTCAATAATTGTAAAGTGAATAGTGTATATATAAATCTCATCAACCAACCCTCAAATTCTTGTTCATGTTTCTTCTCTAGTTGTTCCTCCATAATGCTTGAAGTTTGTTGCCTAACAACATTATCGTAAATCCTATTACAAACAATAATGTAAGACGTATTGACCTTTTGGCTTGCAGTGAACTTAAAAAGTAAAGGGTTATCCACATAAGTACTCTATAAATTCATTTAGCTCAATACAATTCAATAAGACATATATGACTACAGCCTTGTATTCCGCTTCATTTAGAAATCTCTGATGACATTCCCCAAGGGATCGACCTGGAAGAGAAAATATTGATAATCTTCCCAACGATTGAACGGCTCCCCCATCATCATTCCGAGAAACTTGGTTCAACTTTGTTTCAATATGCGGTTCGAAATAGAATGAGCAAAATGTAGAAATCTTCTCAATTATATAGTTCTCACATATTGAAGCTTCAATGCATGCTCGATTTCGCGTTTTTTTTTTCAATCGAGACATACACCTACCAAAATAAGTCATTAAAATTATAAGATGAATATAAAATGTCTATTTAATAGAGGGCCACACATTACCTCTCAAATGGGTACATCTATCTGTATTGCACGAGTCCTCCGACCTTCGCTTCATAAGCTAAGTGAATGGGCAAATACTCCATACTATCAAACAAAGAGGGTGGGAAGATTTTCTCCGGTTTGCATAACGTCGATACTATATTGTGATCCAATAATTCCATATGCGTGATACGTAACTTAGTCGCACATAAGTCCCTAAAGAAACGACTGAGTTCTGTAAGAGCATCCCAAATAGCGTTGGCAAAAGGTCGCGAAAGGCAATAGGGAACAATCTCTGCATGAAGATGTGGCAATAATGACTCTCCATCCCATAAAAAGTACATTTCTCTAAGCTCACACATCGAGCCAAGTTCGAAACATACGCAACAAGGAACTTCAAATTTTTTACCCACCGACATACCTCTCATACTTGATCCCTATTTAATGTGTATGAACCTTAAGCCTTCCAAGTCCTCCATTAATTTCTTTTAATTCTAATTCAGGGCGTTTGCAATACAACCCCAAATCAAGTCTCCCTTAACGCTGTCCTTCATTTTTCCTTTGACATTCATAACAATGTTAAAATATTATCAAACACATTTTTCTCTATATGCATTACATCTAAATTATACCGAATAAAAAGTGTTCTCCAATATGGCAACTCCCAAAATATGCTTCTTTTAACCCAATTGTGTTCGACCCCAAAACCTTCAATCATCTTTTTGCCGCATTTTGTACCAAAGGTAATATCAGAAAGACAAGATACTCGATAAAACATCTCTTCACCAGATAATCGAGGAGGAGGCGCATCCATCTCGACTTTTCCTTTCCGAAATTTATCCCTTTGCTTTCAATATGGACGATGAGCAGGAAGAAATTGACGATGACAATTAAAAAATAAAGTTTTTCAACTATTAGCAAGATAAAAAGACTTTGTGTGCTCCATGCAATAATGGCATGCTAACTTTCTATAAGTGCTCCATCTAGATAACATCCCATAAGCAGGAAAATCACTTATTGTCTATAGAAGTGCTGCCCTCATCTGAAAGTTTTGTTTTCTTGAAATATCATATGTATTAACCCCTTCAGCCCATAACATTTTAAATTCTTCAATTAAAGGTCTCAATAATACATCAATATGTTTATTTGGATTTCTTGGCCCCGTGATAATAAGGCTAAGATAAATAAACGGCTGCTTCATACACATTGAGGGTGACAAATTGTATACAGTAATAAATACTGGCCTACAAGAGTAGGGAATGTTTGCCGAACTAAAAGGGTTAAATCCATTTGTGCATAACCCCGAACGCACATTTCGTCATTTTGAGACGAATGATGGATGACTAAAATCAAAATGCTTCCAAGCTTCACTATAGGCCGGGTGAGTAACAATATCATGATCAGTACGTTGATTTCTATAATGCCAGGTCATGTGCTCTAATGTAGCTCTTGATATATAAAGCTTTTGAAGTCTTGGTGTTAAAGACAAGTATCGTAATACCTTGTTTGGTATGTTATTTCATCTTCGACGACCTACAGTTGTTCTCTTATATCGAGGATGACCACATACCACACATTTAGTCTTATCTCGATTTTCTTGATAATATAACATGTAATCATTCTCACAAATATCAATCTTCTCATACCCAAATCTAAATTTTTTCAACATCTTCTTTGCTCTATAGAAATTGGTTGTCAAATTTGAATATTCGGGTAACATACTTTGTTTAATCGCATTCATACGATCATAACATGACTCGTTCATGTTGAACTCTGACTTGCAATTTAACAATTATGATGCAGCAGACAATATTGTTTACTGTTTGCACCCATTCCATAATGGTTCTGCAGTCTTTTTTAACAACTCATAAAACAATGCCACCTCCTGATTCAGTTCCTCATTATTGTCCAAATTCATATTATCATAATTACAATTCCAATCAAATAGAGGACGTGAACCATCCACAACCATGGATCTATAAGGAGCCTCAACATCCCCTCTATGTCTAGATGATTGTCCTTCATTTGATTCTATGACCTCTTCGTGACAGTCCCATATGGTGTAACCATTAACAAACCCTCTGAAAAATAAGTGCATTGCGACATCATCTCGACTTAAAAACTTTCGATTCTGACATTTCTAACAAGGACATCTAATATTCAATCCATCTATAAAGTTTTGTTGACAACATGCATAATTCAAAAAGTCATTAACACCCTCAACAAATTCATCTGTTAAGTATCCATTTGCTAATCGACAAAACATCTACCTACGATCATTGGACCCCATTTGCAAGTACAAACTGTATAACAAATAATATAATTTAAAAAAATAAGATAATTTTGTAATATTTTACTTGGGATGTAATTTTAGTATTAGAGAACTAAATAATAGTAATATGAGGGTATAACATGAGGGATGTAATTATAAATGAACAACAATATACCCATTTTTTGCATGGTCAACCTTTATACTCGGTTTTGTTGAATTTAATGGAATACCCAAGTTCACTTTGACCATATTAACAATTGACATGGTGATTATTGCACTAAGACATCTACTTGGGCAAACTACCTTCATATTTTTTTAATTTACATTAACCTTCATCGTTTATAAGCAATCCCCTTTCCTTTCAACTTTCATAAAATTTGGAAATCTACTCAATACCACGCTAATACTGCTACGTAGATAATATGCAAAGCTTACCAAATGAAGATGTCACGGTTGCCTAGAGTATTTGCAAACATGATGAGCCATAAAAGCCCCTCTTGCTTTAAATGAAAGAAATGAGGTCAGTGAGATGGAGAGACTAAGATTGCATGTGTAATCAATTAAATTATGAATTGTTCATCCATTCTTTTAGGTTCAGTAAAAAAATAAAACATTTAAACTTATATACTCTTAAAAAAATTGTTTAAGTTTATGAATTTTCTAATTGAATGCATTCCCAATAAAACTCTTTTAAGTTCCTTTGGTGCATTCTGAAATTTAGGGAAAAGTTTTGAATGGACATACAATTACATGAACATAAACTAAGAGATGTGATTAAACAAACAAACATGTTATTGAAAGCTTTTCATTCAAAATCTTGAGATCAGAATCCTTTACCCTTATTATCTCGTTGCGTTGGTTGCATTTAATAGTGGTTGTTATACCAAACAAATATGGGCAATGATGGTTTGTGGTTGTTAATTGGCATTGAAGTTTGTTCACTGGCTATTATTAGATTTATGTGAAAACTTTCTACTCCACTCCAGTCGACAGCATCAAGTGTTTTTCCAATTTCATATCTGGATGATAACATATAGTCATTATCATATAGAATGTTAATTTGTCAGTTTTGATCTTAATCATGCCCGGATGTCTCATCCTTAACATTTAATTTAAAATAAAAAAAGGCAAATGAGTTCACACAAGCTTTATACAACTCAAAAAACAAACATGCCTACTGTATTCCCCCTTTAACTACTTGCTATTAAAAATAACCTATTTGCTTAATCATTGTACACATAATACCAGAAATAATAGCAGTTTTTGGTATTTATACTATTTCAAAAACAACAAAAATGCATCATTTTGTTTGGCCAAACAGGGCATTATTATTTCAAACAGCAATAGGAAGAACAAAAGAAAGAACACGCTTCTTGTGAACATTGACAAAAACTATATCAAAGAACCTAAAGGAAAATAAAGAGCACCTTTTTGTTGAGAGATAGCTATGTATCTGCAGCTACTCTGCAGAGCCGACACAAACCTCATTCACAACTTAAATTAGTCTTCTCAGAGACAGAAACCCTAGATCTCTTCTATTGGATCCTCCCCCCTATTCTAACAGACAAACCCTAATCTGAGAGATAGAAACACGGAGAGAGAGAGAGAGAGATAGATAGAGACAGAGAGAAGCAGAAATAGACGGTGAGACTAACCTGAAGAGACCGCGGAAGGCGACGCCGATAGTGATGGTGAAGTTGATGACGATGAATCTCTTCACCAGAGACGACGACCAACGTCCTCCACCGACACCAGTTGAGGAAGGGAGATAGAGACGTGAATGAATGGGGAAGACTTGTCGCATTAATTTGACTTAAAATCAAATTCCGACGAATTTTCGATGGATATTATTCCGTCAGTGATTTCCGTCGCTAACTCCACGCTAATTTTTCGGTAAACATTTTTGCAGGAAAAAAAAAACATTATTTCCGTCTGAATTACCGACGGATATCTATCCATGGGTAATATTATCCCCCGACCATCACTTATCCGTCGTAAATTCTATCTTTTCTCATTTTCCATGTTCTGACATTATTCGGTCTGTAATCCGTCGGTATTACCGACAGATTTTGTCCAATGCTAAATTTCCGTCAGTGTTGGCACTTTTTCTGGTAGTGTTTTAGCCTGATCTGTAAACCAACAAAAGGAAACAGTATATATTAAGGGCCACAAAGTCCTTCACCCCAATTCAACCTGCAAAAGCACTAGATCTAAATGCCATGTTCACAGTGCTATTAAGGCATACATACTCAACAACAAACATGTGGTGCCAAATAGTGTGTAAAATTACCATCTCCTTCCACAACTTCCTTCAATATTATGGGAAGAGTCTGTGAAAAAGAACAAGTTCATATACTGGTTAGCCCATGATATATGTTTCAATGTCTATAAACATAAGGAAAAAAAATGGTCATATCTATAGACACAGACACAGAGACAGACACACACCACATCAGGAATTTCTAGCTTCAATATCGGATCATTTCATAATGTTGTTATATGTGCATCTTGGAGCTCAAGCTCATACGAATAGCAACCATGTCCATCTTCAAAAGCCTCAATACATGACATCTCATAAACTTATGAAGTTTCTCTCAATCATCCTTGAATATCTTAAATACCAAAATCACGAAAAAGGCTTCTTTTTTAATCAATCATCTAGGTCTACCATAATAATACAATGTCGCCTAGTCCACAACAAATTTTTCACTGTAACAATCAAACCCAAAGATGAAAAAGATGACGATAGTGAGCATCGAGTAGGAGTTGAAAGGAGATGAATGAATGCAGAACTAACCTTTTGCTATTCTTAAGCTTGAAGATTCTCGAGCGCCACTCAAGTTATGCTCCCCCTTTCCTTTCTTCCCAATCCACTCCATATTTGGCAATCACAAAATTAGTTCATTCATAATATTGATCCCCCCAAGACCAAAATTGGTGCTCTATCATAAGCTATTTGGATTTCATAGAGAATTTTTATCAAATAGATAGCACACACTCGTGCAGATGTCGAACAAACTAGCTTGGAGGGTTTAATTTTTGCCCCACAAAAAGTTTGAATTGTATATGTAAGGTTATGCATGGTACAAGAATACCAATTGATGAGATTAAAGTATAATAGTTTTCTGGTTTTTTTTTTCAATAGCATTTCATCAAACAACGAGCGTGTGGTGTTCGTTTAGAAGCTAGCACACATCATTTGATCATATGATTGATCTAGAATAGCTATCATCATCAAATAATAAACCTAAAACTAACCAATAATTAAATTATTGAAGTGGGTAAATTAGTACTATAGAATTCAAATAAAGCAAAGAATTGCAATTCCAAATAGCAAGTTCACCTCCCCAATACCAACAAATGCAAGATTTGTGTATTTGGGTTGAAGATGATTTCTAGAAAGCTCACCCTTGCCGAGAATTATCATGTCTACCATTGTTGAGAGTGATTTTTAGGGTTCATTTGCTCTCTAAGGTCTGCATTTTTTTCTTTTCTTCATAGTCAGCTTTGAGACATGTACAGATATAACGTTGTTTGTTAAAAAAAATTTAAAATAATATAGACTGAAAAAATATTCCAAACATGACCTACCCAAACTTGACATGATTTAAAATAGGGTATATTGAATGTTCAAAACTCGACATGCAAGTACAACCCACAACACTTCACTTTAGAAATCATATACCCATTCCAAATTTACACAATTTCGAATCAATAATTTTAATTTCCAAATTACGTCAATTGTTACAGTTAAATTTCAAAATAACACAATCACAATTTTTAACAATACAGCCAAACATCTCAACAATACAACAAATCTAAGAAAACGAACAAATCAAATAACGTATAGTTAAAAAAAATATAAAAAAACAAATTTCATTAATTTAAAGAAATGTACAAAGTATAAAAGATAAAAATTTCAACGTCTTATTCTTCTACTAGTGTACTATCTAACACTTAAATCAGTTATTGTATCTGTACAATCATTGTAAGATATTAAATCCATATCACTATCTGTGTGATATGGGAAGGGATTATATCGTCATGGTGGGGGTAGAAAAAACAGGAGGATACATGTGATACAGTGGTGATGTATTATCTCTCTCTACCAATGTCAGCCTCTCATCCATATAACTATCGGAACGAGCACCTCTCTGAGGTGCCCTCGGAGTAAAAACCTAAGGGAAATCATCTAACATAGGTCGTAGAAAGACAGAAACTCACCGTATCCAGTCGAAAGTACTGAGACGTCATGCGATCTGATGATGGTGGTGGTTTCCTAGTAGAGATGTGTCCAGGCCGGTTTGGGACCAAAAGCCGGCCCAGTCGGCCCGAAAAAAGCCCAGCCTGTGAATCGGACTGGAGCTACAGTAACCCGGTCGGCCAGAACCGGGAACTGTAGTGGTCTGGGCCGATTCAACTGATGTTGGAACAGGGAACCAGCCCGAAACTGGCCAGGGCACAGAACCGACCTGGCCCAATCGGTTTCAACGGTTCCAACGGTTCCAATAGCTCATTTCTTGTATTTTTTTTTCAATTTTACCCTTCCTAACAGCTCTAAGGCATGAAACCGGCCCGGCCAGGTCGGTTCCAATGGTTCCAACGGCTCCTTTTTTTGAATTTTTTTCAATTTTACTCCTCCCAACAGTTATAAAACAGCTAGTTTTGAGGTTATTTTGGTCCATACTTTACAAACAATATTTGAACTATATGAAAAGAAAAATAACAATTTAAATACTAATAATATAGGTAATAGTAGTAGTAATAATACTCAATAATCTTTATTTTCATTTAATCCCTTACACATGTTAGGAAAAAAATAAAAAATTTCATCATTATCATTTAATGAATTACTTTTATATAAACAAACACCTAAATTAGAAAGTTTTGATAATACAAATTTATATGATATATTATGTTGATGGAAAAATAATGGATCGTATTATCCAATTTTTGCTCAAATGACTAAAGATGTACTAACCCCTCCAGTATCCACAGTGCCATCGGAAAGTATTTTTAGTACAGCTAGTCGAGTGTTAACCGAGAAACGTACATATTTAGCGGACAACATTTTAGAAACCTTAATTTGCATTAAAGATTGGAAAAATACAAAAAAAAGAATGCAAAGAATCATCAAGATCTCAGAAGATGATGAACAAGAAGTAGAAGAAGAATAATAATAATAATTATTATTATTATTATTATTATTATTTTGTATAAAAATTATTGTAAATAGAAAAAAATCAAAATGATATAAAAATCAAAATAATATAACAAAAAAAATTAGTGAATTTTAAAATTCAAGTGATGAGTTTGATAGTGGACGTACACCGAATTCGGTGGAATCACTTTAAAAATTTTGTATCTCTAATTTTTAATTTATTTTTTTTATAAAAAGTGAATTAAAAAAACAAAATGAATAAATAAATCATTATAAGAAAGTAAACAAAACAACAAAGTTAAAAAAAAAATGGAGTTACAAAAAAAATTAGAATTAAAAAATAGAGTTACAAAAAAAAGAGAGTTAAAAAAAGGCAATAGAGAAAAAAAAAGTTTTTCAGGCCGAACTGGGCCCGGCCCGGTTTGAACCGGCCCGTCGGTTCTGGTTCAGCGGGCCGGGCTGGTTCAACTAAAAAAAATTTTGGAACCGGTCCAGCCCTGCCCGGACTGGCCTAGGAACTGCAGCCAGCCAGGCCCGCGGTTCCGGGAACCGCCCTTGAACAAGGCCCAGCCCGGCCCGGTTACAACTTTATCTCCTAGGACGTCATCTCCTTCGTCGTCATCCATGTGCTTGCTCCTCATCACCTCTGTCATCGCCACCTCTAGTCGATCTAGCTTTCAAAAGATACGTCATGTCATCAGTTAAAACTAAAATGGCTGAATCAGCAAGTACATGAAAAGTTGATACCTGAACTGTCTCGAATGTAACACCGATACTGCGGTATCCGTAGAAGAGTACTAGTTTTGAAATATATATATAGAGAGAGACAATAAAATTTATTTATTTAAATTTGATTTTTGATTTTGGGGTATTTAAAATTTAATTTTTTGTATATTTTAATTTGCCGAATCGGCAAATCGAAGTAAATTCCATTTTTATGAAATTCGTATTTCTAACGAAATATGGGTGTGAAAATATATATGCATAAATGTATATATAATTATTTATTTAGTAAAAAAAAATGAAAATCGAGACGCAACGTTTTGGGGCAAAACGCTCGTCCCTAAATTGATTTGGGGATTAGAGTTGGAAACCCTAATCTCTCTCTCTTTCTCTCTCCCTCTCTCTCTCTCTCTTTCCCTGACTTTTCCTCTTCCGCGGCCGTTCATTTTCCTCCGCCACAGTCGATCGCCTTCCTCCGCCACCACCACCGCCATCGCCGCCAGCCTCTCCCTCTACTTCTCTTTTCCCTTCGGCCGAAAGTCCCTCTGTTCTCTCTTTACCGTACTCTGTTTTCTATCTCACTCCACCTCGCCTCCCTTCGCCGTGAGCCACCATCGATCGCACCCTTCCGCCATCGCCGCTGCTCGCTATAGCTGCTCTTTCCTCCCGCGAGCACCGCACGCCACCATGCGCGACTGTTGCTACCTCCCGCAGGCGTGAGCCTTTGCACACGATCGAGCTACAGCGCGCCCAGGCCATGAGCGAGCGCGCCTCAGCCCTCAAGCGAGCACACAGTCCGCGAGCAAGACCTAGTCCACAAGCGAGAACCAGGCCGCAAGCGCGAGCCAGGCCATGAGCGAGCACCAGCGCAGCGCACGAGCGCACGAGCGCACCAACGCACGGGCTCGCACCAGCACACGGTCTTGCACCAACACACGGGCGCACACTAGCCCGCAAGCCACTGCGGCCCGCGTGCTACTGCCGGCCCGTAGGCCCAACAGCCGTAGGCCTGCCAGCCCGCAGGCCCATCAGCCGCAGGCTCGCCAGCCCGCAAGCCCATCAGCCCGCTAGCCCACTGGCCCGCAGACCAGCGAACCCGCTAGTTGAAGCCCATTGGGCCGCTAACCCGTTGTAGGCCACGAGCCCGCGACGGTCCGTGAGCCCGTGATAGCTCACAAATCTCCACATAGGTAACTGATTTAGGGTTTTGCTTCCGATCTAAGTATTTGAACTTAATTAAAAAAAACCATGTCTTGATAGGTAGCATTTCAGATCTTAGAGTGATCGAGAAGACATTCGGACGAAGGTCTGCGCTCCGAGAAAAGCCCTAGGTGAGTGATTGTGGAGTCATTCGATTTTGTTATCGAATTTAGGATAAATTTAAGATAAGAAGTCTTATATATGCTAGAATGTAAACTAAATTCGCAATAAATACATTTTCGGACATTATATGCAGTTCATTAGGTTAAGTGTATGAATTTATATGAAATGGGACTGTTTAGGATGATAAAATCAAATTAAGTTGATTTGAATAGTTTTCCTTGGAGTTTAAATTAACCTATGCATGAAAATAGTCAGAAATTGGGATTTGAGTACAAGGGTTGATGCACCTTCCTCATTATAAATTGTTATGCTTATAGGTAATTTAAATACGATCTCCATATTATAAAAATAGATTCATATACCTTGAAAATGACATATGGCTTGAAACATTTGGATGGGAATCAAAAAGTATATGATTTTTCAAAAATTTTCTATCTTATAGGAAAATTATTTATTTTAAGCCTTATTTCCGACTTTGAGTGGTTTTAGAGTTGAATTTGATTTGGTTTAAAAGTACGTTAATTGTTTATAAATGAAATGCAACTGATGATGTTAGAGTGTATTCATAAATTGAAGAGTTAAGGTTTGTACAAAATTAGGAAAAATGGATAAACCCTATAATACTTGAAAATTTGATATTAAATTGTGATGATCTGATTAGATTGATCTTTTTAGAGACTCAAGAAGTCAGATTGGATTTGTTTTGAAAATAGGGAGTGGTCACCCTCCCTAGAACTGTGAGTGGGATTTTGACATATTCTATTGATTGACAAATCATATTTTACCGATTTTCAAACGACATGATTTTTATACGTGTGAAAACTGAATGTTTGGATTTTGATAAGTATATGTACATATTTTTGTGACTATTAGAGTGTCCCAACTGCTAATTTTATAGATTATGCATCAATGAGTTTGATAATTGATATTGTGCCATATTTTTGACATATTGACATGTTTCAATGATTCTACTGTATTGGCACATAATTTTAAATGGATTTACATGTACTATTTGGACTACACGTCCGACAAAAATTATGTTACGATGCATGGGGCTATATGCCCGGCCGACATGATGATGTGATGCATGGGGCTACGTGCCCGGCCGACTTGGTGATATGGTGATATGGTGATATGCTTCCTATAGCATTCCGTAGCTACGAGGGACATTTGATAGAGGCACCTCTTGTGTCCGGATACGGTTTGGCGGAGGTATCCACCAGATCGTCATGTGTATAGGTGTCCCAGGTTGACCCTCATCAGGGAGGACGTGAGTTTACCTCTATCTAGCAATGGGCGGGACACCATACACAGCCGACTATATATATGTATCATTATTATTATTTACAAGCTAGTTGGAGTAATCTGTGACTAACATTGGGGTAGAGAGCCATTATTTTACAAGCCATTATTTGTTTGTTCGGCCGGCTCTACATATGTGACTTGATACATGGATGGATGCATATGTTATTTTCTGATATGTGACTTGAGATTTGTTTTATTCTGAAATATCACGTTATTTTCGCACACTCGATATTTTGTTACATGTTTTGACACTTCAAATTCACCTTTGATATTGATAACACGATATCAATCCCCTCACTTGCTGAGTATTCTCCCATAGATACTCATCCCTCACTTTCTCCCCACAGGATTAGTCTTGAACTGAAGAAGAATTATTGTATTCTTTCGACGTGAACTTGATAGTACCGGGCTTGGATATGAATGTTACCATATCTTCCGTTACGATTATTGGAGATTTTAGTTTGATAAATGTATTCATTTATTATTTTTGGGATGACTGTATAATTTATATATATTTATTTGTGAAACTCTCATAGTTTATTTGCATTGAGACGATTGTACGTATTTGAATGCCACTTGGGAAAATTATTGTATATTATGTAAAATTTTAGGTCCGCTCGATATTGCGGCTACTCATGCTTTAGTTGGGCATGACAGTAGAGGTTTGTGACTATATCTGTTGAAAATTTTTATAGTTTTGCATTGTTCTGGATGTTGGCTGTGGCATTGGTTGATTTGGGAGAGGCCAGGATGACCATTTATTTATTTTACAGGATGAATGTTGATATACAAGTCAATTTGTACTTGGGAGACCTACAAAATATGGGGAGATTCTGTCTGATTTTTTGTAAAAATGTAGCCGGTATCCAGGGTAACGGACGGCTGTTCATGACCCCGGTTCGGGGCATGACATCGAATCTCATCACTATAAGAAAATATGTATATGTTAGTTAAAATAAACAATTAAAATCATTGATTAAGAATGAAAAAAAAAAGTTATAAACTTACCACGTAATTCAAACAAACTCCTTGATGACCAACAAATCGGTGGGAGATGGTACGAAACCAAACGAATTAGGCAGGATTGAGGGCAGATCTAAAGCAAGTGTCAAGTGAAACTAGATGATCATGTCGGTGAGTTCAAATTTCTACGTAAACTGCATGTTGCGCCGACTAATCGACTTCTAGTACACCTTTCATACTCGTATCGTGGAGTGGATCCTAAGTGTCATAATGAATAGGAATAGACTGAAATGCTCTATACTATCGGATCACTCTATCAGGGAAGTGCTACTCCACTATACTAAAACAGATCAGTGGGACCCGTGCATACCAAATATCCCTCCTCTCAGATAGTAGTCGGGGAGAGATGACAGTAACTCCTCAGTGTGCAGGACCCAAACGATTTGATCCATCGTCTGCTTATCAAGTGCCTCCCTATACACTGACACCATGTGTATAGGGAGTGTAATAATTTCAAACTCCGCTTTCCACCGCAAAGCAAGTGGACCATCCTCCTCAACGTGCAAAGATCGTCTAATCGGAGTTATGTAAAGAAACTATTCTCACCCTGAAATTTGTAACAATCTAGTGGCCCACCAATCTTATCTGAATTTGCGTGCATGGCAATACAAAACTGATTGTATAAATATACAAAACACGCAAACCCCCAACCATAGAATCTCGAAATTTCTAAATTCTCTAACAACAATAAATACTATAAATGTACAAAATATGCTATCTTATTACAAAACAGCATACCCCTATTAACAGTAAAATATACGTCCGTGTCCACCATATAATATGTATATCATATACTCAATCGGGTAACTCAGCAAAAATCTTAGACAACCATAGTATGCTCAACGTGTAACCTCTACGTGCAGACCGTGGAGATCTAACACCTAATAGTCTCTCGCACATATCACCCCACAACACTCTCATCGTCCTACCTTCTATGAGATGCCCATCTATAGGTAAACCTACAAATACCTCCATATCCTAAAGGGTGATAGTGAGCTCACCATACGGGAGATGAAACATGTGCATCTCATGTCTCTACTGCTCAACTAGGGCTATAATGAAATACCAATCCAACTGAATAAATCACAATCAAGTTACATCCAAAAATCTCGACTACTCTTGGAGAGGAATTACTCGCTCGTCGATGTGATCATACTCTCAACGGTGTAACATGGCCTCACATCGACGGCAAGTGAGCCATCTGATCGTGTCCTCTCCCTCCCAAACCCTCAAAAAACGATGACATCGCCATAAGTGTAGAATGCTCGGATCAGTAGGTTTTAAATCTATCTGTGATAAAATGAAAGAAAAACTCATTAAGATAACAGTATAATGACAAGTATAAATATCAACATTCAATTAATTTAAAGACAAGTATAAATATCAACATTCAATTAATGTACAAGTTACTTTAAGATAAATATTAACACAATACTTAATAAGTGGAATGTGCATTAACAAATACAAAAAAGACAAGTGATATAAAATTTTAACAATACACAATATCCGGTACAATAACAAATATAAGAATTATAATTAAAATACAAATACAATCAATTATGATGCGATCGGGTTAAACAATGTCTTCGATTATGCCCCCGTCTACCACGAAGACCGCATCTCATTTACTTAGTACATCTTCTCCTATTATGACCCTCTGTACTACAACTTCCACATGATGTCTGCAAAGATGATTCTCGAAAATCCATCTCATTATGATATCGAGATAACTTAGATATTCCTTTCTCACGTATAAGTGATACATAAAGAATGATATTGGATACGAACCAACGAGCCATCTGGATGTGTCTCCTATCGGTACAAAATGATGCTCGTATACTCTGAGTTGCTATTTCCATGTTTACCATTTTCCGACGATTATATGCACATCAATCATCGTTCGTGTTAGTGCAGTGATTACATGCGAGCAAAGAATTTTATACGTTTGTTATTTCTCACATGTGCAATGTTCATTTTTCACCTCCCGTAGAGATGAGTTCCATCTATACTTATCAATAGCCGACAACTCCTAAAAGCCATGATACTAGAACCAAATGCCCAAAACACAACTTGAAAAACCATTTCACCATTTGCTTGTGACAGACCCAACTTCCAATTGACTTGTGTTCCCAGATTCCTTTTTACTATTGCATCTAAGAGCCGAGATAGTTCTTTGTAAGAATCATCCTAATCGCCGTATACCATCTTATATCCCTTCTCTTCATAACTCAAACTATTCTACGGGAAACTGTATACGTAGTTCTCTCAATCATAATAGTTCAGGGAAAAGAAACTTTCACGCTTTGGTCTTCTCTTACATAGTTAAGAAAATGTCAGGTCATAAAATTTAAATTTAATTGCTTATGATCCTGCGTCAACCCAATATTGACACATACGTGCGGTCCCTTAAAAACAGTTGTCACAAAGGCACCAACTAGTCTTGTTTTATGTGCACGTAACCTCCACCTACAATATTCATCCCTTTGAGTACATATCGCTGTCCAAAATATAGGAATTGATCTCCTAACACGATATTGATAGTGATGTTTCACCTAGTGCATTTTAATAGTATGAATCACTTGTCTCTTTGATTCAAATCTCACCCCCTTTTTCAATTCATCGCTAAAACTCCAACTATCGCTTATCTACAATCTTGTTCAAAAGTTACATAACCTTTACCTTCGGGTGCGGTGGTCATGAAAGGAATTGAGTCATCCATTCCGTTATAAGCACATCTTTGACTACCATCAATGGGTCCAAGGGCTGAGGAGGATCCAATTATTAACTCATTCGCAATACCATACCACTACCATGACCAACATCTTCATCATCTTCTTTATTATCATCATCCTCTTCTTTCGCCTCCTCTTCATCTTTTCTTCCGCCATTTCTTCTTCATCAACATCATTCTCTACATTTGTGATAGCCAAATCCACTCAAGATTCGATATGTAGATAGTCATCTGTATAATCACAACCTTGTTGTACAGACATTCCACCATTGTACGAGTTTATATACAACTCATGCATGGTACCCATTCCCATACTAATTGCAAACTCCATCAAGTTCAAAACGTAATCATCATCATTAATCGGCACCAATTGTATCGTATATTCTCCCATTACATGTATGATATGGGACAACGATGACAAATCTCCATGTTTTGTCCTATCGAATTGATCCTAAGACTTTTACATATCACAAACACCAACTTATTACAACATACATTTTTCTTCACACTAATCAATTTTAAAGGTCCGCGGTTATCACCAAATCCATTCTCATCCGTCATAATTTCACTATTAGTATAATATAACAATTTCACCATATCTATCATTTTTTTTTCAAAAAAAATTAACTTGCTAACATATAATTGTATCATTCAACAAAAATAGTTTAATTAACCTAAAATATATCACCTAACATACATATCATTCACAATTACATTAAAAATTTCAAATTAAACGGATCAAAGAACACATATTTTCAAAAATTACATTCGGATTTTAAAGTGCCTTTGCGTGTAAGAGTTTCTGTGCTGCAGAATCAAGTCACCCAAGGTTGAGGTTTTGCTCAGCAACGTCAAAATGCAACAAACAAGGAAGGAGAAGAGAGGAAGAATGTGAGTGTTGTGGCTGAGGAGAAGGAAGAGGAAGCAGAGGAAGAAAGAAAGGGAGAAGAAAGAAAAAAGAAGAGAGACTTCAGGATTTAGGGTTCAAGCATGTCGAGTTTTAAAAACTCAACATAGATGGGTTATGTTTGTAATATTTTTCCAATCTACATTATTTTAATTTTTTTTAAAATAAAAAACAACATTACATTCATCCATGTCTCGTAGGCTTTGGGGCTTCTTTTTGGAGGACTTGAGCATTTTCTTTAGGTTTTGACTCAAGTTTAGACTTGACGTTAGCCTAGGATAGGATGCTTCAATTGGGCGTTTGTGAAGCCTTGAGCTTGACTTGGACATGAATTTATCAACAATCCTCCGATATTTGCTAAAAAATCTCTAAAAATAATTATAACAAATTGACTCACTTAAGACAATGATAAGAAATATATATAAATTATAATTAAATAGATTGGTCATTTACTACAAAAATAGAACTTATAAAAATAACTACTCTTCATAATAGATATAAAATCTATGAAATTCATTGTTAAATTAATAAATTATTTTAATAATAAAATGTTAATTTAGGATGAAGAAAATAAAATAGTTTATAACTGATCGATAAAATTAAATATTTTATCAAAATTTAAGTTACATTTTTTTAGTCTTTTAATTGTCAAAAATGATTTTCCTTAACTATCAAACAAGATTCAGATTTAAAGAGATTCCAACCCAATGCTAGTTAGTGCAAGCTGTAGCACTAAACAAGACCTATAAATTAATTTTTGAAAATGTAATATAAATGGAAATTTGTACCGCATAACTATATATAATTTATATATTCATAATCTTGAATCTATGTGGATAAACATATGAAATGTGAACCGTGTATTTTGATGAATTATAAATGAGATTTTTTATAAGTCAATAGGTTGCACATTAGGTATATGGTATTATTTTAGTTAAAACATGTATAAATAATATAGAATTTTTGCCGATTGTGTCGGAAATTGTACTTTGAATTATACGAGTCAACTATCTCGAAATTGAATTTAGTGATATGATTTTGTATTGTAAAAGATATTTTTAAAATTTGTAAGTTCAAATTAAACATTCTAAATGTTCTCTATTTTGGACAAGAGACTCAATGCATTAAATAATTAAAGATATGATAATACATTTATTTATATATTTTGTCTGATCTCAATTATGAGAACTACATAAATGGAAATACATACCGGTCAAAAACAAAATAATAAATATTTATTTATTAATTTATGTAAATAATACGATATTTATTTTAAAATATTACTCTAATTATTTAGTGAAATTAATTATAATTAAAATAAGTTCAATGCATATATTAGATTTATATTATAATTATTTTGAAACTAAAATAGAACCAAAATAAATATATCTTAAGTCCCTTCCTAGTTTAAAAACTCAATTGATATTTTTTATTTACTTAAGTGGAATTATCTCTGTGTTAATTTAATTAGGAAAGAAAAAATAATATTGAGAAAGAAGTTTAAGATTGATTTTATTTTTTCTAGAAAATTATAGTGTAAATTTAGAATTTAAAAAGCTTGATGTTATGATTTGTAATTTTCAAAACAAGTCTATTCTATTTTATATTTTTTGAAATTATTTATCATGTTTTATAATTCTAAAATTTTTTAGGGTTGTTTCACAATTTTGAAAAGTATAATGACTAATTTTATAGTTTTGAAAAATACAAACTCTAGGGGTTTTGTTTTTATTTAAAATTCTTTAATAAAAAATCTCTCTACGTTGATTAATCTTCAAAACCAATTAAAACACTTAAATAGAACAATTCACGAATTCATACCAAAAGATTATTCGAGAATTTGAGTAAAGGATTAAAGGAGAAAATCTAGGTATAAAGTTTTCAATTGCAAGTATTTATATCATGAAAAATTTATCGCAAATACGAAATTAGTAATCTCTATCCTATTTTATTTCATGCCATTTTTATTTCAAAATCATATTTTATAACATTATTTTTCATTTAATTTAATTTATTCCATTACGTATCATAATATTGTAAATAAAATAGATATAATCATTTAATTCTAAATTTAGCATAACCCATTTTCAGTTTAAAATTAGTATATAAATAAAGGTGATAAATGGAGGGCCTTGATTGAAAGTTGAATCGAAGGTGGAGATAGATGCTTGTTCGTCTTTAAAAGGGATGGATAAGATTTTTTTTGATTTTTTTTTTTAAAAAGAAAACCTTAATAGTCAAGAATAATTGTTCTAAAAATCATTGACCCAAATCAAACGTACACAAAATTTTTTAAATAAAATCTTAAAATCAAGGACTAAGTTTTACATTTTTTTTTTTAAAAAAAACTTTTTTAAAATTTGGGTTATTATAGTTTAAATGTGGAGGTAAGTTGCCTATTGAGGCTTATATGTTGTACTAGTAAATTTGTTTAGAAAAATATCACATAAGGTTGTATCTTCTAGTGTATACTTCCTTGTTTCCTTTCCTTCCAACCAGATAGATAATTAATTCTTTTTTTTTTTAAATAAAATTTGTGGCTAAGGGCATAAATTTCTATTAATTTGAAAATTCTAATTTATTAGAAAGGAGTTTTATGATTTGAGTTTTCTAAAAACAATTAAAATACATTGAAAAAATATCATAAAGAAATTTGTCGTAAAATTCTGTTACAACTTGAATTGAAATTGAATTCTCTTTCCCTCACCGATCAAGTTAGCTTCTATTCGATTTGATTCGATTCAATATGACCTAACACAACACGAAGTGTCGTTTTAACATTGATTAGGCATGGAAGGCAACTATTAATATTACCATGTTTATCCAATTGTCCTTATTCAGTTTCTTTCTTTATATTTCTTTGTAATTTCTTTAATTTTTGAATTGTTGATTAGTCGAGACACATATGAACAATATAAAATAAATGCCAATTTCCGTATATTGCTCTTTTAGGTTTTTCTAATTGATTATCCAAAAATTGAGTCTAACGATATGACTTTGGATCATATTCGAGAAATTAATTAGGTATGAAATAGATTAAGAATTATAGTTGGACAATTCAAATTTCATTGCAGGGTTGGACAATTCAAATTTCACTTTTATTTTTTAATTTTGTTGCTTATTCGGTTTTTATTTTTGAATTTAATAAGCCTAACTAATTTTCGATTTCAATAGATGAGGTATTTGGTTTTCAGTTAAACTTATTATAGTTTTATGTAATTGTTTTTAAGTATTAATGATTACAATAGATTCCG
The DNA here is from genome assembly GCA_033439265.1 of Dillenia suffruticosa. NCBI lineage: Eukaryota > Viridiplantae > Streptophyta > Magnoliopsida > Dilleniales > Dilleniaceae > Dillenia > Dillenia suffruticosa. Next base: position 19,794,376 of record JAVTVX010000024.1, on the reverse strand, counting down.
CTGTAGAAAGATTTAAAACCGTTATCATAGATTCTCCTATAATTATTATTGTTATCTCTTTATTGCTGTTGTGATTAATTATTCTATTTGTTCTTTGAAAATCTTTCTATTTCTTCTCTCAAAATTTCTCTACATCAGTCCTAGTGTGCTCGTCATGAACCCTTGCTATCCACGCCTATGCCGGCATCTCTCCCATCGAGCAAAATAACATATAATCCCCATTTGACAAATATAGACAAAAATTAAATGTCTACTCAAAAAATGCACTTACAAGCATTTTTTTTAATTTCTAAATTAAATAGGACAATTAGCTAATTTAGTTCCATTTACATTAGGGGAAGTATGTGACATTGGTTGTGGTATCGAAACTGGTTGATAAAATAGTAATATAATTAGAATATAAAATGAAAATGAGAATATTTGTTTTTGAGAAAAATAATTTAAATTCCGTGTTTTAAAAATCCAATAAAAACAATTCTCGCGACAAACAAAAATCATTGAATCTTAACATAATTAATTAACTATTACTTACTATATAAAAATGGAGTAAAAATAGAAACTCGATAGATTTTTCAATTTATTTAAAAATTATATAAAATAATTTAAATATGGAGGGAAGTTATGTTATTTTGTATATTTATTTATTTATTTTGGTGGGGGAAGGGAATAAATTTCAATTAATTTGAAATTGTTAATTAATTGGAAAGGAAAACTCGTGCTAGGGTTTCCAACAGAACTGATCTTCTAAACTGGAAATTTGATTTTTCCACGATTCGAAAGTATAGAAAACCTCCTAAAAAAGAGTCAGACAGTCGCGGAGAAGACGAAGAGTCACGAAATCGAATCGTCTGTCCCTCAGTATTCAGTTCTTCGATTCGATTCGATTCGATTCGATTCGATCCAACCCCATACAAAGGGAGAAGAGAATCTTTTCTTCTTCTGTCTCCTTGGCCATTGTAATGTTGATTTAGGCATGGGAAAGCAGGTAAAAATATTTCCCTGTTTGTTCAGATTTTTCTAATTCAATTTCTTGCTTTACATGGTTGAGACACTCAGAATTCTAGGGTTTGGTTTGTACGAAATGGGGTTGTTTGATTGCGTGCGGATGCAGTGGAGTTTAGTCGAATGGCTGAACCTGATAATGGGTTCAGCTTCAAGCTTCTAACATTCAGTCTACTTGGGAAATGTTGCTCTTACTTGAGTTTTTCATAAATGATAAATAAATAATTCATTGACTAGTTACTTATTGTCATTCCTTTTCTGGATTTGTAGATTAATCCTAGTGGGTAGACAGATTTTGAGAGAGAGAGAGAGAGAGAGAGAGAGAGAGAGAGAGAGAGATTAATCTTTTAATGGCTGCTACCGAACCCATTAATATCAGTTCCTCGACTTATAGCGACTTTGACATTGACCTCGACGATGATTCCGACTTAGGGGAGTCTTCTGCTACTTCTCCTGCTCCCAGGATTCTTCCTTCTTGGGCCTCCTCTGCACCAAGCACCAGCCCACAAGGTCACTCTTTCTTACCTACTTGGAATTTTCTTCAATCACTAAAACTGCTGCTCACAGTTACCTTTCATCTGCTTAAAATTGCAGGTTTTGGTTCACCATCTCAAAACCCTACACTGGCTCAATCTAGCCGTCTTACACATCCTAATTCTAGAGAGGATGATAGACCTTCAAGCCATCAGAAATCGTGGCAAGATCAGCATTTTGCAGAGAATGGGAATGTGGGCCAATCAACAAAAGGTTTTAACATGTCAACTTTTAGGGAAACTAGTAACTTTGAAAAAGCTGGCTTTTCTAGAGCAGATTTCTCTTCTCAACAAGCAGCAAAGAGAGCACTTCCACCTTCTTTTGGATCATATGCGCAGACTAATCGGCCTAAACATTCAATGGAAACGATGAGCAGAAGCCAGATCCATGATAGTCGTGAAAAATCTTCCCATTTTTCATCCAAGAGCTATCCGCGAGACCAATTCATCCAGGTGAATGACGATGATCTTTTCACATACAAAAGCAGTAAGTGTAGGGTTCTGCCTCCATCTATGATGCATGGAAAGTCGATTTCTTATTTGCAATATGCTAGTTCAAGTGATACTGCATATAGTTCTGGGATTGGTGTTGGGGCTGGTGATGAACGTGCTGTTGGAACTGACGAGAGATTGATCTATCAAGCAGCACTACAGGTACTCTTCAAGTCTTTGTTGGTCTCCTAACAATTGGATCAATATGCCGGATCTTTCTGCACTCTTCATTAATGAATCAATATGTGTTGATAATAATTTTTTAATTGATTTTACATATTTTCACTTGCAAGATACTTTGTGTTGGTTGAGTGATTGTACTTCCTTGATATTGTCTGTTGTGAGAACCTAAAGCATTCACCAGGATTTGGTTGTAAGTTGAAGTATGGACACAAGCATTGGATACGGGATGGTCACAACGTGGCACAACACTTACATGGATTTGGCAGGATTAAAAATTATGGGTCACTGATCGGCATGGACATGCATATTGGCATATTGTATACTATACATGAAATCAGTCATCAAAGCTCATATTTTGGTTCAATAGAAAAGAGTTGAATTTTCTTCGTTTGTTTCTTTCTTAAAATTTCAAAGATGTCAAGCTAGCAACCTGTTCCACAGTGCCCATGTAGCTTAACAATTAAGAAAATGGTGTTCCTTCTCCTCCCCATCTTTATGGTGCATGATGAAATTTGGAGACAACGTTCATTGGTATTGAACTTGTCAAGAATAAAAATCCAATGATAAGTTTATATCCTATTAGGAATCTTGGTTGAAATACTCATAAAAAATAAGGGGAGAATCAAATAGCGTCCTTAGCATTCAAATTACATAAAGTGAAGAGAATGTTCCATGAAAGATCTTGATCTCCATAGGTAGTAATGTTTGACAATGGATTATTACACAATGAAAATACTAAACAAGCTAGAAAAAAACTATGAAAAGGAATGCACTAATCCATACATCTTTCCAGAAACCAATATGAGAACCATTTCTCACTTTATGTTTAATAAATGGATGCAGTTTTAAAAGTACTCTGGAATCGTATTTTGAAGGACTATTCTGAAAGGCTTGAGTCCTTACTTTGTTGAATTTTAAAACGGACCTAAATTTTGAGATCTAGATCTCTTTCTCCTGACAATGGTGGATTTCCCCCAATTATCAGCTATAAGGAGTGTGCAATCCAAATGGTGGTAGTTTTACGATCTTGATCACCGGAAAGGACACCAGAATTTAGTATTTAGGTGTAAATCAACATGATACAAACCAGGAATATTTTGATCCAAAGAATGATATTTAATACTACTTGTTTTTCTTCTCTTTATTTGTTTAAGTATCAGCTGTGATATACTTTACCTATACTAATCAATGAACTTACAAACATGAATGATTGCATGCCTCTTGATTTATTTTTTAAGCATCTAAGTGTACCTTTTCTCATGTAACACATATTGGGAAGGCTAATATACCACAGTTCTGACCGGTAACATAACAAACCATGATCTTGGTAACATTGCCCTCATCAAAAAGGTTTTGTTCCTTTTATAAGTGCTGTGCTGCTGAGCACTTCACATCATTACCCTATCGTAGAATTTTGCATGGACAGCATATAAAATGTTGAATATTCAAAAGGAAGCTATTGATGCAATCTTCTCTTTATGTCCTGCAGGATCTTAATCAACCAAAAGTTGAGGCTGATGTACCTGACGGTCTTTTATCAGTCCCTCTTCTTAGGCACCAGGTTAGGTCATATGTGTCTGTTAATATTGTCTTTTGGCCATTACGAATAAATATATATATTAAGTCATTTTGTATTGGCCAGTGGCCTATTATGTAACCTAAACCCTTAGTTGCCTGTTTCTTTTTCCTCTCATAGAAAATTGCATTAGCTTGGATGCTTCAGAAGGAGACTACAAGTTTGCATTGTCTGGGTGGCATATTAGCGGATGATCAGGTAAACATTGACTTACTCTTTGAATTGTTGTCAACTTTCTCAATCATGGACTCATATTGCTGTTGTCTCCTAGGGCCTTGGAAAGACGGTCTCTATGATTGCTCTTATCCAGATGCAGAAATCTTTGCAATCAAAGTCTCAAGAATATGATGTATGTGATCACAAAGCTGAAGCTCTAAATTTAGATGATGATGATGAGAACAATGATGGTGCAAAAGTAGATGATTCTAATCCGACTGGAGAATCCGTTGATAATAAAACTGTTGCCAGATCAAGTGCTTCTGTAAAGTCATTCCATAGTCGTAGACCTGCAGCAGGCACACTAATTGTTTGTCCAGCAAGCATTCTGCGGCAGTGGTCCCGTGAATTGGAGGAGAAAGTTGCTGATGATGCTAAGCTTTCTGTTTTGATCTATCATGGCACCAGAACAAAAGATCCTGTTGAACTTGCAAAGTATGATGTGGTTCTCACCACATATTCCCTTGTGACAAATGAAGTCCCTAAACAACCTTTAGTTGATGAGGACGATTATGATCAGAAGGATGGTGAACAGTATGGAATATCTGCAGAATTTTCAACCAACAAGAAAAAGAAAAAAGCACCAAATGTTTCCATGAAAAGGAAGAAGGGTAGAAAAGGAATCGATGATGCCTCCATAGATAGTGGTCCACTTGCAAAGGTAGGTTGGTTTCGGGTGATTCTAGATGAAGCACAAACAATAAAGAATCACAGAACACAAGTGGCTAGAGCCTGCTGTGGCCTCAGAGCAAAGAGAAGGTGGTGCTTATCTGGTACTCCTATACAAAATGCAATAGATGACTTGTACAGCTACTTCAGATTTTTGAAGTATGATCCATATGCTGTCTATAAATCATTTTGCAATACATTAAAAAATCCAATATCTAGAAACACGCTTCATGGATACAAGAAGCTTCAAGCAGTTCTGCGGGCTATCATGCTGCGTCGTACTAAAGGTAATATAATTTCGTCAAAGAATTTCATTTTCATGCCATGGGCTCCTTTATTTTGAACTTACAACTTGTAATGTAAGACAAATTATCCTTTGCAGTTAATAATTCATTTCATAGCATCGCTGATCATGGGTTCTTTTCTTAATCTAGTCTCATTCTGTCACACTATTTTTTCTTCTAGTTTGGTGGCTGGATGTTGCTTGTGAAGTTTACAAATTGTTGATGCTGCCTACCATTACTCATGCAAAGCAAAGTAATAATGTTGCTATGATGTGATTAGGTTTCTTTGTAATAGTTTGCACATTGGAGTCTAACTTGTTCAGATTTGATTACTATGGTCTTGATACTATTATCATTTGATTGTGGGTGTTTGAGGGTTTTATACCTAAAGATTAGTTTGTCCGCAAGTAGTATTTTGAGATTGAACACACAGCAAAGGTTCATGGTATGTCACCCATCTTGGTATGCCTTGAAGGGATGATCCTAGATTTCTTGGCTCGAGGGAGCCGATTATTTTCAGTCTCAAAACAACTGGATGGTTAGAGCAGGTCTGTTGTTTGTCTTGGGGGTGTATGATGCTTATCTAGATTTGTCCTTTTGTATGTCCTTGTACTATCTCTCTCCATAACATGTCAACTAGAGGATCGTGTGTGATATCTTTTCTACCAGCGAACAGTGGGTAAATGTGTTAGTTGGAAGATGGTTTGAAAGTCTAAGTTGGATAGCTATGGGTGCTGGTGATTTGGTGCCTAACAAAATTGTTTTAGTGGGAAAGTGGCTTTGGATAATTTGCTTAGAATTGAACACCTCGTGCTGAAAGATTATACAGAGTAAGAATGCCTTACATTTGAATTGGGTGGGATGTTAAGACTACAACAATAGTTACCCACATGAATTTGTGGAAATGTTTTTATTTTCTTGTTAGTTATGCATGGGTAATGACTTTCTTTACGTGCTTTTTGAAAAGAGATATAGATTGAGGATACTTTCTTTATTGATTTTCTTTCTTAGCTTATATAATTTTTTATTCTTACAAAATCACTGTGTTTAATATTTGCTTTTGTGATTATGTTAGAATCTCCTAGTACTTTCATTTAGTTTTCAACCTAAATGATAATGAGACTTGATGTCTTTATTGGTTTTGCTGTTCTCTTTCTAATTGTCTAATGCACTTTACAATAGGATTTGAACCTTTGATGATTTTGTTCTCTTTTTCTCTTGTAACTCAGTTTATGTTAATCTGATTTAGAAATCTAAGAACTAGACATTCCCTTTTGACAATTCCATTTGGAGGGTTGAAATTTCCCTAATGTTTAAAGCTTTTGTTTGGACTGCTGTGCTTTAGAGAGTTATTTCTAATGACATTGCAGACAAGGTGGCCAGATAAAATTTTCTCCATTAGTATCTGTGTTATGTTAGATGAGTTGTCACCTCATTTTGCAATGTTTGGTGGAGTGATCCTTATGATGGAATAGGTTGTTCGATATCTTTGATGAGAGTTTTGTGGTTCACTGTCTTTTTAAAGATCTTTTGCTTATATATTTCAAAGGCTTTGGTGGCCGTAAGATGCTAAGATCCTCTGCTTGTGCTGAAATGGCGATTCTGTGGTGTATATGACTAGAGAGAAAATGCTTGATTTTAAAATGTTCCAAGTTCCCCTGATAATTTGTTGTGGCATGAGATGTTTTGGCATTTCTTTTGACCTCCGCTAAGAATACCTTTCAGGGCTACTATTCTCAAGATGTCATTAGGTATTGGAAAGCCATCTTAAATTGATTGTTAGATTACCTTTTTTTTTTTTTTGAGAGGATGTCTCACCCTCTCTTGTACTTTTTGTACAAATTTCTGCTTTAATGTTAAAGGATCCAAATCACCAAAAAAAAAAAAAAAAGTTCAGAGTCAGAGTTGAATATTCAAGGCTGGAAAATGTTCTGAAAATCACTAGAACAGTGGAATGTGACAGGAACGAACATCTTTCTTATATTAGACTGGAGTTGATGAGCTTTTCTCTTTGTAACAACCTCTCTTACTGGTATCTTCCTGTTTGCTCGATCATTTATAAGTCTGAAGATGTTCTATTGGGTTCTGGGCATTTTGCCTTGACGACATAATGATTAGTCAGTACATTACTCATGACTTGAAGGATGGATCATTGTTGTTGCAGTTTTGCATCATTATTTGTTTGAACTTAATTGGGAGTCTTTGAAAAAAATCTGTCTTAATCATGTGTATTAGCATTGGCTTTGTGTGAAAAGAAGCACTGCAATATGTCTGCTTCTGACATGCTATTGGCATGTCAATCTGTTATGTCAGTTTTTAGAAATTGGTATATCTATGGGGAGGTTATCCAAAGAGTTATTTTGCTGATATCCTAATTTATGTCTCACGAGAGAACATGCTATCTTGATGGCTATACAAATTGTTAAAGCTGCCATTTCTGTGGAAGATCATAACTTGATGGCAACTACTACGTCTTGTTATTTCTTTCAGACTTCAAGCAGTTGCAGCATAATCGTATCTGCTTGTGATATTATGATTGTTTAAGCTAGTATTTTGTATGTCTTCCTGCTAATGTCAACAGTGGCTAAGGTTCTGAATCTCACTGAATTTTCATAAATTTTTTTCCTAGTTAACTTTCTTGTTTCTCTCATTTTTGCGGGTTGCCAATGATTTTGTTTTCAATTGCTGATGATTCTATGATTTAGGCACATTAATTGATGGAGAGCCTATAATTAATTTGCCGCCAAAAACAATACTTTTGAGTAGGGTGGACTTCTCACCTGAAGAGCGTGCTTTCTATAACGATCTTGAAACTGAGACAAGGATGCAATTCAAGGTATTTTTCCTGCTACTTTGTTCTTTTACTTTTTAAGGGAAAAATAATTTTGGTGGATTATATTTTAGTCTCATGCACTTTAAGCCGTCCGGCTTGTAGTTTTATGGAAAACAGAGATGAATAGTTGGCTTGAAAATGATGCCGTGTTGTTTCCTTTCCACTCTCTCCCCATCTGTCCAACATTAGAAAATTTGTAAACAAAAATTGGGTTGGGAAAAATTCCTTTGAGTTATCTTGTTTTCTGTTTCTTCTTGGTTAGAAAACGGAAAGGATGCCTTGTTTACTTTGTTCTCCCCTTCTTTTCTCATTTGTTCCTTGTTTATGTGTGTGCCACATGCTTGCATGACTAACCCTTCCCTTTTTTTCTCTACTGATTTCTAAATGGTATAATTGTTTCAAGAAATTGTTGCCCTCTGACGTAAACATGGTTTTGAAGACACATGTCAATGTCAAAGCTCTTGTGTATAATGTCAGCAACTTTAGGTAGTGTTAGCTTTTGTCTGATCATAACATGGGAACTAACTGTTATGGTACCAGAAGTACTTTCAAGAGTTTGCTGGGGAATATATTTAATGCTTATTATGATCTAAAATGTAACAAAAAGCTATTATGTATGAACACGCCATGTGACCAAGGTGTTCTTATGTCAGGTGTGTGTCATGCTGCTGTCACACCTATGAGACATGTAGAACATGCTATTTTATGTGCTTAAATAAAAAAACAATCAATTTCAATATCGGACATGACATTGACATTGCTTGGACATGTTGTGTCAATGGGCCACTTTTTTATTTTCTTTCTTAATAAAAATATCTTATTTTTAGATGTTTAAAAGTAGATAAATAGATAATAAATTTCAATTCTATTACATGAGTTTAACTATATAGCTAATTATTGATTTTGGTGATTAATTTCATATTGACCATTATATTGGAAATATATTTCTGCATTAGTTTGGATTTCATTCTCTTAAATATTAGCATTTATTTATTTATGTATATCGCACTTAGTTACATATAGAAGTGAATCTAATGCTAGTCAAATAGATTTCTTTCTCACTAGGCAAGATGATAGAATGACTTGTAAAGATTGCAAGGTTATATCTGGGGAGAGTGTGGCAACTCAGTATAGACTCCTAGTTTTAGATATACGTGTCTAAAAGGCAAAAGAAATATCGTCCATTTGTGGAACCAAGAATTAAGTGGTGGAATCTGAAAGGAGAAAATGTGACGACTTTTAGAGATAAATTAATTTAAGTGGAAAATTGGTCTACTAATGATGATTCGGAAACAATGTAGAAAGAGATCTACTAATATTATGAGCACGGGTAAAGAAGTTCTTGGTGTATCTAAGGGTAAGGTCCCAATAGGCAAAGAATCATGGTGGTGGAACGAAGAAATTCAAATGGCTATTCGTACTAAACGAGGGTGTTATAGGAATCTTAAAGGTAATAGTAACAGCGATACATATGACAAATATAAAAATGCAAAAAAAGAGGTGAAAAAGATTATTCAAGAGTCAAAGAGTAAGATGTATAATGAACTGCACAAAAGATTGGAGACTAAAGACGGAGAGAGAGATCTATATAATTGCCAAACTAAGAGAAAGAAAGGGTAAAGATGTAAATGGTGTTAGGTGAATTAAGAGTGGAACCAATAATATACTTGTAAAGGATGAGGATATAAGAAAGCGTTGGCGTGATTATTTTGATGATCTCTTTAATGTTAAGAGTACAACAGATATCGGAAATATCGAGATATCTATAGAAGAGATTAATGGAGATTTTAAACATAAGATTCGTTCTCATGAAGTGAAGGAGGTTTTAAAGAGAATGAAGAATAATAAAACCATATGACCTGATGGCATTCCTATAGAAGTGTGGAAATGATTGGGTGAATTTGATATAAAATTGTTAACGGATATTTTCAATAAAATTTGGCAAACTAAGAAAATACCCCAAATATGGAGAAAGAGTATAATTGTATTACTATATAAGAATAAAAGAGACATACAGAATTACTCCAATTATAGAGGAATTAAACTTATGAGTCATACCGTGAAACTATGGGAGAGAGTAATAGAGCATAGATTGAGATTGGAGATAAATGTATCTCAAAATCAATTTGGATTTATGCTAGGAAGATTTACCACAGAAGCAATCCATCTGTTAAGACATTTGATGGAGACATAAAGTACAAAAGAGAGACCTACATATGGTATTCATTAATCTAGAAAAACATATGATAAGGTCTCTAGAGACTTATTGTGGTGGGCGATGATGGAGAAAGGGATATCCTTGAAATACATCAATCTAATTAGAGATATGTATGAGAGAGCTGTAACCAGCGTAAGTCCCCTCCTCTTTGCAATAGTAATAGGCGAAATAACAAAAAATATTTAAGATGTAATATTAAGGTGTATGTTTTTCACAAATGATATAGTGCTAGTTGATAAAATTAGGGAGAGTAGTGCTAAACTAGAGCTATGGAGGCTTACACCGGAATCCAGGGAGTTTAGATTGAGTAGATTGAAAATCGAATATATGAGATGTAAATTTAGCGAAAGTTATAGGAATGATGAAGAAACGATTAAATTAGATGGACAAGATATACTTAAAAGTGAACGATCTAGATATTTAGGTTCTATCATTCAAAATGATGGCAATATAGATGGAGATGTGAATCATAAGATTCAAACGGGTTGGATGAGATGGAGAAAGGCATCGGGAATTCTTTACGATCGCACGATACCATTGTATTTAAAAGGAAAGTTTTATAGAATCGCGGTTAGGCCTATACTATTGTATGGTACTGAGTGCTGGGCTATTAAACAACAATAAGAGCAAATGATGGTTGTAGCAGAAATGAGGATATTTAGGTGAATGTGTAGAAAAACTAGAAGAGATAGAATTAGAAACGAAGAGATTTGTAACAAGTTGGGAGTTAGTTCAATTGTGGATAAGATGTGAGAGTGTCGTTTAAGGTGGTTTGGACATGTGCAAAGAAGGTCCAAAGATATACCAGCTAGGAGAACCGAGAACTTAAATATGGAAGACCTTATAAAACGTAGAGGTAGACCGCTGAAAACTTGGATGTTAGTTATTTGTAAAAACATGAAAATTAAGGGTTTAAAAGAAGAAACGGTCTTAGATAGGAATGGATGACGTAGAAGAATTCGCATAAATTAAACCAATATATTTTAGATATTTATCTATTGATTTATTTATTTATTTTTCTTTTTCTTTGTATTTTTTTTATTTTACATATATATTTTTTATTTTATTTTTCTTTTCTCTATCTTTTTTAAATTTGTCTCTCAAATGGCCAACCCCAAATATTGGGATTAAGGTCCGGTTTGTTGTTGTTGTTGTTGTTATATTTGATAAACATATCTATGCCATGTCATGTCTTATGTGTTTTGATTTTGTTGTGTTGTGTTGGTGTCGTGACCTGTGCATGTTTTGATTTTATTCCTATAAATATTAGCATTTATGTTTGTTTTAATAAACATATCCATGCCATTTGTTTTTCTATGCACGTGTCTGGAGTGGAAGAAGGTGATCAAGGTGCTACTAGGGGCCTTTTGAGGCTTAAAAGATCCCAATATGAGGTATTTATTGCAAAGATTGAGACCTATCTAAGCTCTCTCCTAATATTTGTGTTATATGATTTACAAATAGTGAATCCAAAGATCATTATTACTAGCACCGGAGATGTAGAATCATTTGTTTCCGATTTATGGTGACCAGTGTGTATGTTCAAAGAGGCAACTGATTTACTTGTCACTGAATTCTGAAGCTTTGGATGTAGAAAGGAATCTTCTTTGTTGGGGAAAACTTTTCTGGTGGCAATTTTTTGATGAGGTTGAATGGAATCAAATGATAAGATCTTTAGAATTCTTTAGGTACGATAGTCTTTTCTGCTTGTCTTTGGGTTCATCTGTCATGTGTACCTAATGTCTTCCATTTGGAGAATTTGAACAATGATCAGAAAGCAATCTTCTTTAGATTTTTCTTCTTTCTCTTGTATTTTTCTAAGAGGATTTTTTATCCTCTAGAATCTCCCATAACATTTTCCTTGCTTAACACAATTTCTTCTTCTGTTACTCTGTTTTGCTTCCTCCATCTTTTTCTTTAATATGCTAATAGGTGCTCCAAGTGGTTGGGTGATTAGTAATTGTGGTCCAATTCTGGTTCTGTAGAAGTAGCTGGGAAGAGTCATTTGTATCATTACCAGTTTATGTAGAAATCTGTAGAGACTAGAGAGTGCAATAACTGGAGGTCTTGGTTAGCATCCAATAGAGAGTTTTAGGGCCTCTTGGCTGGAGAGACCCTTTGAGATGTGCACTTTGGTTTTGATAGGGATAGAGCCTTTGGTTGGTTTTACCATGGGTTTTTTTTCTAGGATTTTTGGGATGCATTTGCTTAACATGATCAATACAAATAATTTGTTATAAAAGATGATACCTTTTAAAGCCATCTTTGTGGATGTTTTTGTCATGTGTTCTGAAACAAGAGACCATATATTTTTGCATCCACATGTGAAATATGGAATTGCCTCTTTGTTTTGTGTGATAATGAGTGAGCTTGTTCTATAAGCTTTTCTGAATTGTTTCTGACAAAATTTAAAGGTTTGGGAGAGTCAAAACATACTTATTTGCATTGGAGATATAGTTTTGTGGCTATTCCTATTTGGTGGGAGCAGAATCCTAAAATTTTTAAAAATGAATTTATTGGTCATTCTCTACTTTGGAAAAGGTTGTCTTTTATGCTTCTATGTGGGTTCGTCCGAGGTGTTTTTAAAATTTATAGTTAGATGATTAAAAGAGGGATTGGAGAGCGGTTGTTTCTCTATTTTCACTTACCGAGGATTTTTCATCCTTTAAGTTTTCATATATTTTTTTATTACCTCTAATATAACCTTTATTTCATTTTTATATTTTATGTTTTTATGTAGTCTCTTGAGCTAGTTAGGTTAACGGTTTGATGATTTCACGATAAGGCTGATTAGTCTTTTAAAAGAATTATTTTTAGGTTTTTACTGGAGGAACAATTTAAAAGGATTTGATTATGAAGCTGCAAGAAACCATGTAAAAGAATGAAATCTCTCCGACATAAGACTTTTTTTTTTAATAGAAAAATATATTAGATGTATGAAAGAATCTAGAAAGAATCCTAAGAATAAAAAATTCTCGAAAGTGATAAAGAATAAAGCAAAGCATAACAAAAAGACCAATATGTAATTGCTTTCAAATTTCTTTAAAAATCTTCTAGACTATATATTATAAGTGTAGGGGTAGATCGCTGAAAACTTGAATGCAAATTATTCGTAAAGACGTGATAGTTAATGATTTAGACGAGAAAATGACCTTAGATAGGAATGAGTAGTATAGAAGAATTCGCATAAATTAAATCAATATATATATTTATTTATTTATTTATTTTATCATCTCTATATTTGTTTCTCAAATGTCTGACTTCAATTGTTAGGATTAAGATTTAGGTTGTTGTTGTAATATAGCAAGAACTAGTTCATAACTTTTAGGCATTGTAGTATTTTGTGGTTTTTCCAAAGCATAACTCTTGTAACACTTGTTATTGATGTTGGAATTTGAAAATCAAATGCAATTGAATTAGATTATGTTCAGAAAAGTTTTTCCACTCACACTTAGTTCAGTGTCAGTGTTGTGTATTAATGATTTTTAATATTTATCCATATTTCCAGGAATATGCTGCTGCTGGCACTCTAACCCAAAACTATGGTAATATATTATTGATGCTTTTGCGACTTCGCCAAGCATGTGACCATCCACTTCTTGTCAAAGGATATAACTGTGATTCAGTTCGAAAAAGTTCATCCGAGATGGCCAGGAGACTCCCCAGAGAGATGGTTATCCATCTGCTGAGTCTGTTGGAAACTTCCTCTGCCATTTGTGCTGTGTGCAATGTGAGTCCTTTTCGTTTGCTTTTTAACATTTCTACTTTTGAAGTCTCCCACATGTTAATGAATATGAGTTTTTATTGTGTGGCAAAAGTGGAAGTTTGTTCCGATCCTGCATCTTATTCGTAGGAACTCAAGGCTCAGGCTGAGTATGGCCAGGTATCTACTGGCTCATATGGTCCCACATCATCATCAAGTACAATTGATTGGTTTGCCAGATAGATTGGAAACTATCACAATTGATTGGTTTGCTAGATTGATTGGAAACTACCAATAATTGTTATGTCAGAGTAATGAGCCAAGGAGCAATTAGAATTTATCCTAGTTGCTGTGCATGCTGCTGTTGCATTCTTTTAGTGCCATTTTTCATCTTTGAGCTTGGTCATGTTTTCTTATGTTGTTTTTGTTTTGTTTTGTCTTGTTTGATTATTTTTATTTATTATTGTTTTTGTTCTAAAAGGACAGTTATTTCTTTGAGTTTTCTTCCTCTTTAAGTCTAGCTACTTGGAGGTTGACATTATTTGCTTCTCAGTGTACTGCAATAAGGCTGGATGTCTCATTCTTGCCCGATATCTATCACATACAATTGTACATGTTTCTATGTATATCCCTCTCGATGTGTGATCTTTAAGCCCCTCCTCCCCGCGTTGATGGTAATTTAGCTAGATTGCTGTGGTGATTTTACCCTTTGTTTCCTGTAGCATGGGAACCATAACTCATTAGAAAGGATACTGCATTGCAGGACCCTCCTGAGGATGCTGTTGTCACTATGTGTGGTCATGTATTCTGCTTTCAATGTGTATCAGAATATCTGGCAGGTGATGATCAATCGTGCCCTGCACCCGGTTGCAAGGATCTAGTGGGTCCTGATGTTGCCTTCTCAAAGGCTACTCTTAGAAGCTGTATTTCTGATGGTGTTGAGAGGAATGCTTTTCATTCTTCACAGCATGATGATAATTCCGTTGTTCTGCAGAATGAGTATAGTTCTGCCAAAATCAGAGCTGCTCTTGATATTCTGCAGAGCAGTTGTGGACTTAGGAGCTCAGATTCTGAACAGGACATTCAGTGTAATTGGAGTTCTGCCAAAATTATGAAAACGGAATGTTGCTATTCTGGAGTTAATGTTGCAACACATACCACAGTATATACGGATTCAGAGGCTGATAAACCCATAAAAGCTATAGTTTTCTCTCAGTGGACCAGAATGCTTGATTTGGTTGAGACTTCATTGAACCAGCACTTAATGCAGTACAGGAGGCTTGATGGGACAATGACACTTTCTGCCAGAGACAAGGCTGTTAAGGATTTCAACACTGATCCCGAGGTACTATATTTGTCACATGAATGAATCTAAATCATTCCCCATTGCCATTTCATTGAGTTTGGGAGTGCAGAACACTCATTCCACAGCTAGCATTGTTTTATCGTCTGGTTTTAGCATGGTAGCATTACTTGTAGACCGTTTTGTGCTTGGATTTTTTCCCTCCAATTGATGGTAAGTAAATCAATGAATATATATATATATATTTTTTCGGTTCCTATGGTTGGGCCATCACCCGGCATCCAAGGTTTTGCCCCGACTAATCCGGAGCGACCAGAGGGAGGTCTCCCAATATTATTTTTTCGGTGCTCAGGGAGAGTCGAGCTCCCGATCTGATTAAGGGACGAAGGTGCCCTTTCCACCTACGCCAACAAGTGTTGGTATTAATCAATGTAGGTTCATCTATATATTTGTTTGGACTGGTAATACTAACCTGTTCTTGTAATCTTGCTAATTTTGGGTTCCGTGTTTTCTCTACCTCTCACCTTTGCATACTTATTTTAAAGGTAGAGTAAAATCCTTTCTTGTTTTCTGCTCTTCTTGTCACTGTAGACATCAAAGTAAAATTATCAAGTGATATTTCAGGACTTAGCCAAAGTATACCTGTTTCTACAAAAGACAACTAGAGTTGATATGGTATTAAAACTGCCTAGAAAGCCATCTGATTCAAGTGGTTTAGGAAAAGCCTAGTGTATCAAAAAAATTTGCTAATGTAGTCTAGTGAAGTAGCAGGTTGACTGGTTGGACCTGCTGGTTCATTTTGAGATAAATAATTATTCTATCTGAAGTACTACTTCCAACTTGAAAGTCTAGTAAACCTCATAAATATGGCCCAACCTATTTTTTGGTTGTTGAACTGTTTTTACATGTTTCAAATTGCACCACAAATTTTGAGGCATGTATGGATTATGGGCGGAAGAATGAAACCATTTTGATTCTGATCATGTTTGGAAATGCCAGCATTTGATGGCAAAGGGAAGCCACCTCACTTGTAAGATTAGTTGAAACTCATGTGGATGCCGTGGGTGGGGGTTGCAAATTTGGACTATCTTAACGATGAAAAGGCAAAAAAAAAAAAAAACAAGAAGAAGAAGAAGAAGAGAACTAGTTCCCAATCCTCTCTCTCTCCCTCTGTATTATTTTCTTTGGTATAATCAAATTGTATTTGGAGCCGTATTCCGATTAATTCACTTCGAATATTGTCGGCCCAATTTAGGAGGGAGTTCTCCCAACCTAGTCTTTTGTATTCCCAAGTTTCTAACTCGAGACTTGGTTAAGGAATCTAGCACCTATACTCATGTGAACCGTTGGGTATAGAAAACCTGAGAACCCACAAACAAGTTAATAAAACCCAGGAATCGTGCCGACGAATGATATTGAACCGGTGGAAATAAAGACCTCAACCCGTTGCCCTAAGGGAGGAAGAACCTAAGGTATAAGAGCTTAGATCCGTTTCTCATTAGAACAAGAACTTTGATATAAAGATGGATCGAATGACATCACAACTTAGGTGATTCAAAGTCTAAATTAAAGTCAAAGAAATAAACAAAACACCTATTTTGAATAAGTTCAACAGTTCTCAAAAGAACAAAACTTGTGTGAAGAAAACCTCATAATAATATTAGTTCTCTCAAAAGTTGTGTTTTACATAATATGTAATGACCTATTTATTGGCTAGAAGTAACTCCTAAAATGACAACTAGAATTTAAGTAACTTCCTAAAAAAATAAAGAAAAGGAAATTAAATAAAAGTAAACTATTGTGATCAAATTTTCCCATATTTTGACCAAAGCAAAGAAACTATCAAAAATTGTGTTAAACCATATTTTGACCAAGTCTTCGCTCCTATTCACGTCCTCCCTTAGTCCTGGATAGTTTTGGGCCTTTTTATTCTTCCATTTGGGCTTGAATGAGGATAATTAAGGCGCCCTTTAGTTCTTTCTTCACTTGGACTCAAACTTCTTGCTGTAAAACTCTTAGAATTAAGTTATTCAGTTCTTCCTTGAACATTTTAGCTTGAGCCCTCGTCACCGGACTAACTGGAACTTGAATTGGATCATGCGAATTCCCTGCAACCTTGATGTTCTCATCACATACCCACTAGACCATCCATTGGTCTTTCTTTCTTTGTATATCTATGTAATGATTATATTTATATAATCATTATAAGAGAGTATGGAGATCAGGCACTGGCGACACAACCTCGGTTGATGGTGCCAGCTGCGGCTGTAGGAACAACAAAATTGAAAGTCTCATCATGGCTCTCTATTTCTGTTGGTGTTCTGTCCTCTGTTACAAAACATGACAATGATGGCCTGGGATGATCTCTTTGATCCTTCTGATGACGAAGCTGAGCTATCTTTTCTCTTATGTCAAGGGCTACAATTTGGAGAATAAGGGCCAATATGTTACGAATCTAACTTTAATTGTTTTTTCTCTTTGGTCTTTTGGATCTGACTTCATACTCCAAAATCTCCAAAAGTAAGAACTAATTTTCCCAGTTGCATTAGTTTCTTCAATATAAATTTTGTGGGTAAGATTATCATAACTTACCAGTCTGGAACAATTTATAAGCTGCTAAGACTGCTTGTGCAGAAGGTCCTCTAGCTGATGTTAAATGGTTAAATTTGTGAATGCAAGTCTCTCTTACATCTAAGTTTTAATAATTCTCGGGAATATTTTTTAATATGATTGCTCCAGCAATCCATTGCATAACTTGATTTATGCTTTCATTTTCTGAATGAATTTAATTTTGTGCAGGTGATTGTGATGTTGATGTCATTAAAAGCAGGAAACCTTGGTCTGAACATGGTTGCAGCTTGTCATGTTATCATGTTGGATCTTTGGTGGAATCCAACTACTGAAGATCAAGCCGTTGACAGAGCACATAGAATTGGACAGACTCGACCAGTAACTGTGAGCAGGATTACTATCAAAGATACTGTAGAAGATCGGATATTAGCTCTGCAGGTACTGATAACTTGTTAAATAGAATTTGTTTTTATGATTCTGATGTTGTTTCATGTGCATTCAGGTGATTTGTCAAGGTAATTTTATGTCTTGTATATGAGGATTTTGCAGACTGTTTTTCAGATTGGTAGTCATGAGCATTTGTTATCTGATGTGTGTAACTTCTGCATTTTCTTAAATTCTTTTAAAGACCAGTACTGTTTTAAAGAGGTTTCCATTGAGAACTAATGGAAAGAGTGAAGGGCATGGGTGCAACTTATTTTTATGTGGAAAATGGGAGCATATCATCATTTTGAGGAATTGACCAGGTCTGAGATCCTCACTCTGAGGAGAGCAAGATTTGGATGATTGAAGGTGGGGGAAATGAGAGCATATGATTTAAGGGTTTCTTGATGCTTGAAGATATAAGGTTTAGGGTGATAAATGGAAAAATGGTATTATTACTGCAAGAAGAGCACAATGAAGAGGAGAGTACCCCAGAACAAATGAAGAGAAACCAAGAAACTCAATTCAATTTCAATTAACTAATCAATAATCAGTCTTTTTATGATAACCTTAATGCCTTTATTTCTAAGTCATAATCTCTAAATTAGAAAGTAATCTTCTAAAAACATTTAATATAATATGCTAAATATTTCCTAAGTCATAATCTCTAAACTGAATTAGTTAATTGTTAGGACCAAGCCTACAAAAAGCAGGAGGAGAATGTGAAGAAATAGTGTAGCAAAATTTTGGACAAGAAAACACGGTCCTGCAAATTATTATAAAATTGCCATTTTAACTATGGCAAGAAAATCAAATATTTTACATCATTCTCGAATTTATTTAAGTACTTGCAGCACACCAATCAACTCATTGCATATATAGAGTGGGCTATTTGATCACATGTGCCAGGTGTGGGCTTTTGGGTTACTTTATGATGATGATATTGAAATCTTTTGTCATTTAAAGTAATATTCATGAAAGGAGTAAATATCTTTATTATCTAGAACACAATGGGAGAATTGTATACAACAATCATATGGATTATCATAATATTTTTGGACAATGGATATAATAAATGACGTAACCTGTGGAAGGCAACATCTATGAATGTTTTGTTTTGATTCCATTAACAAGAGGTTCAATGGCTTGAACTTGACTTGTCCCTTTTCCCGTGGGCATGTTGCCTTGAGTAATGCTTGTTTTTTGGGGCTTCACTCTTGTTTTATGTCATTTTAAGATTCCCGATCGGTAAGCTGATATAATTGAGAGTGAGGAGGGATTGCCTCTGGTTGGGGAGTGGTATTGGGAGATTTGTGAGGTTAAAGGAAGTTTCTAAGCCTAAGTTTGTGGGTGATCTGGGTTTTGATGGTTTGGTGTTTGAAAATGTGTCCTTGGTTGCAAAATGAGTTTAAATGTTCCCTTTGGAATCCAATTCCTTATGGTCTAATGTGGTCGAGAGCACGTAAGGTCTAGAATGAGTGGAATGCCAAGGGTACAGCACGAGTAACTGATTATAGTTCATGGGAATCCAAATCACGTGTTTCTTCCTCTCCTATCTTCCAAGGTGGGAGATGGCTCTTGTGTTTAATTTAGGAAGGATATTTCATTTGAGGATTTTCCCCTTTATGTTGCTTTTCCTTGACACTATTAGATCTCTTTGTTTCATACCCTATGGAAGATTTCTATTATTTGGATGCTAATTCCATCTTGGAATATTCGTTTCTTTACAAATCTGAAAGGTAAGGAAGCTATAACTTTTCACAAGGATGAACATTTTTGTTAAAGTCCTCAATAGCAGTTACGATACTTCTGGTAGTGTTTCACACAAATCCTTCTTCAATCGTATTGTTTGGTTTATAATCTTTCCTTTTGGTTGAAAAAATTCATTTGGTTTATGGTGCTACATAAAACTAATGCAAATAATTTGTTGCAAAGGAGACCTTTTAAAACTTTCTCTTGATATTTATATATTATTTTATGTAAGACTATGTAACTACAGTTCATTTTGTTAAATTTTTCTATGGCGTGAGAATGTGGAATTGTTTGTTTACCATATGTAATAATGAGTGGGTTTGCCTTAGAAGTATGCTCATTTTGCTAGACAAAGTTCAGTGAGTTTGGAGGAAGGATGCTTCTCTGTTGAATATTCTATTCCTCTGCATATTTGGATAAAGCAAAATGCTAGGATTTTTAGAAATCAATCCATTGGTCTATTGCTCTTATTGGACGAGATATTTTGTTATACATCTTTTTGGGCTCATTATCTTGGGGTTTTCAATGTTGTAATAAATAATGTCCATCATTAGAGGTGGAGTTCTAAATCGCTTGAACCAAGTCAAACTTTAAAAATTATATTTGGCAGTCTGAAATGATTTTCAAGTAATGAAGTAATATTCTTCTATGCAAAAAGCTGATGGCATTGTTTGAAGAATTAATGAGTAGCAACAAAAATCCCAAAACATCAAGGTAGAATGAAAAGACGAATTAGAATTTGAAATGCTTGTCTTAGTTCCGAGATGTATGGTAATTAGAAGGGTGTTTACATATTGACTTGTGTGATGCATGTGCATTGCGATTTTGCCAACCAAGATTATTTATAAGACTGTTCATAGCCTGCAATTAGGGACAAGAGTAACTCATAGAGTTGGCATTTATAATCATTGGTGCTTGAGGAGCTTGTCCATTACCCCAGTGAAGTTGATTGACCAGTTGGATGCCGTTCAAAAGAAGAGGTGCTAGATCTTGGGTTCATCCTTGGGGAAAAAAATGGTTGACAGAGGTCCATAAATTGGTTGAGCTTGCTTCATTTTTCTTTTTTTTTTCTTTGGTCACAAATTGATAGAGTGGCTGATGGTGAAGGGGTGGCTAGCTGAAGAGGAATTGAGGGTATGAATGGTTCCTGTTATGGACAATGGAGTTTGAAAAAGTGTGAGGGTAGTTAAAGTGGCTGGATTGTTGTTGAAGACTGGTTAATTAATTTTTTTTTCTCCCCATTCCTATGCATTCAACATGGGAATGGCAATTGGTGACCCCATCCTGACCTGCTTTGGCAAGAAAAGGTCTTCCCATCTGTCCTTGCAGTGGCCCAGGACATAAATACAACCATTATCCTGATTATTGGATAATGAGAATTAGATAGGAAGAGAAATGGAAGATTGAGTCAACATATATTTTTTTCGAAAATACAAGAAATTTGTCATGCACTAAATTCAACATTAAATTTCAATTTTTGACACTCTTGTGGGTTCAAAACTAATTTTGCGAGAAGAGAAGGACAAAGTAAATTTAAGTAAATAAAAGTAAAAAAAAGAAAAAAGAAAAAAAGAAAAGAAAAGAAAAGAAACAAACTGGTTAGAAAAAAAACAATCCATCGCACCTAAATCATCACTGAAAAAGGAAATAAAAAAAAATTGAAGCCCTAGGCTTTAGTTTTACCAAATGATGATGATAAGTTTATCTTTCTCAATCCTTTATGACATCATCTTTTATTCACTTATAGGATATGTTATTTTTGATTGTTATTTTCAATCAACTTGTTGAATGAATAACAGCTTTTGTATCTACTTGCTGTCATATCTCATTTGCATTTAGTTTCAAAAATGTCTAAATTGCTGACTTGCTAGGTAATAGGTTATACATTTATCCGTCGATATAAACCAAGAGAAAGATGTTATAGTAAATACACTAATAATATCCCACATTAGCACTCCTTTAATATAATCATTAGGATAATTGAATAAATGTTTAGCATAAATGTCTTATTTGAATTAAATATTGGACATGTTGGAGGTATTGTTTTCAAAAGGTGGCGTGGAACACGTGAAGTTTATAGAGTTTGGCGTTTCAGATAATTTGAGTTCCTTCTCGAGTTCTCTCAATCTGTTTACGGTTCCTTATCTACCTTCTGTCTTCTTTTTCCTCTCTCACCCTCTCACCCTCTCACCCTCTGAACTCTCTGAATCTCTTTGTATTTCACTCCCTGAACTTGTTGCCTGAACTTTTTGCTCATGAAATCCGAGTCCTAGGAATTGTTGAAGTTTAATGTGCAGATTGGAGCAATGATTGTGTTGGTAGAAGGTCAATCTCTTGTTATTGCATTATTATTTTTAGTCAAGTGGAAAGTTGAGAAATATCTGTGTTCAAAGTATCAAGTTTTAAAACAGAGTAAACAGCTTGGTCTGGTACATGTAGCATTAGATATGGAAGAGATGGATTCAATGGAAAATATACTTACGGACATGATTAGCTGGATACAACTTCATTGCTTATGTCCAATAAAAGCTTTCTCGTCACTTGTGATTAACCATTTGGTGTAAAAAAGGACAAATTCTGATTTGAAGTTAGCAGGTTATTGAACCTGGTGCTTTAGCCTATTTTATTTAGTTTGTGTTTGGTAATGAACGTAAGCACATGCATATTATTCAGAAATGTTGCGGTGCCATCCACCATCCGTATTATCTGTTATTTATTAACTTTCTCCCTAAAATTTTATAGGAAGAAAAACGAAAATTGGTTGCTTCTGCTTTTGGTGAAGATCAAGGCGGAGCTGCTGCAACTCGCCTGACGGTGGAAGATCTGAAGTATCTATTTATGGTGTAACTATAACCCTCGCAGTTTAGTTTGTGGTTCTTCTGGGCATGGGAATGCAACTTTTGGATGAATTTTTTTAAAGGATAATACCTATATCCATGATTCACTGAAGAGTGAGACGAGTTCGTGGCTCTGAGTTGCTGGGGTTGCAAGCACTACAGTGATGTATTTTGGTGTAATCTGTAGTCATTCTCACAAGTTTTGAACTTGGGCAATTTTTTGTTCACTTCCAGCACGAGACGAGGCACGATCGTCTGTATATATTCTGATGGTAATTATATATAAAATGTTTGAGTAGGTGTAGTTCACCTTACTCTTGTTGCATGAGCTTGTTTCATTTAATGTGTTTCTGTAACATAGCATTGATGCAAAATGGTTGGAATGGGTTAAAATCCATGACAGGAGGCCACATATACTTGTTTCATGAATATGATGGGGGGAAAAATAGTCTGGCAGGAAATAAGAAATATGAAAAAATGATGCTGGGAATGAACGTATTCTCCCCAACCCCACCCATACCCCCTTCTCTTCCCCCATCTAGATTATACCAACGTTGGGCGGCGCAAAAGATTTCAATCATGGTGATTGCACTTGGGAAGCCAGTGATTTCGGTGATAATGTTGATTGGAGGGTGGTCCAGGGGTGGTTGATTCCCTTGGGATATATTTTGGAGGGTGGTGCTTGGATTTTGCTCCATTTTTCGGTTGATTCCTTAGGTCCAATTGGCTCTAGGGCGTTGAAGGCTCACTCTTAAAAGAGTGTTGTAGTCTGTTTGTTGCCATGACCCAGTCTATCGTGGGTGCCAGCGGAGGATGGTATCAGGGATGCTTTAAGGTCTTTCAAGTGGTTTTGTGGCTGGTTTTCTGCCCTTATTTTTTGGACTTGGAGGGATACACCGCTTAGCGTGGTGTGGAGTTTGGATTTTAAATACCCGTTGAAAATAATTATAAAAGATTTATTTTATACAAATAATAAAAGTTTAGGTAGTGGTTTATCTTAAGTGATTGTTGATGTAAATTCTTGTGTTCTAACTCCTCAATCAATCTAAATTTTTTTGAAAGATTTCAACAACTATTTACCTAAAAATAAACAGTTTTCTACGATTATATAATCCAATCAAAGTTAGCATACTATATTGAAATGAAAATGCTAATGACATGGCCCCATTTTGATGCAAGCTCTACAAAGTTTCCAATCTTTTAAATTCGTAACTTTTTTCTTATTCTATATGTACCATTTCTCAAGTATAAAACGAAAATAAAAGAAAACCACAAATTTTCTCAAAAATTAAAAAATTCCTTATATTAATCGACCATGGGGGAAGAGGTTTGCAGGTCTCATCCAAGTGATGCCAAAATATGGTCATTTGACTGTATTTTCTAGTGAGTGTATTTACTCTTTTACGCAATTAACTATTTGTGGGTGAATGCAAACAGACACTCTTTCTAAGTTATTCAGAAATATAAACAACAATACATAGAAACTAATATAAAAAATTAATATTTTATTAGATATTAATTGAAAGCTTACAATATTTGAGCACTCAAATTTGCTCAAAGGTGGTCTGACTTAGTTGCTAATATTTATATTACCATTTTGAAGTTGAATTTGTAATTTTTTATAATAACGTGGTTTAGTTAAAAAAAAAAGAAAATCTATTTTTTTTCATGTAATTCAGATGGAAAGAAGAACAATGAATGTGAATGTTTCGTCAATCAAAGTATACAACTTTATCAACGTAGGGTGACTTTATACTTGATGGTGATTTTTTTTATTTTAATTTTTCTTTAATGATTTCATAAATTGTGATTTTGATAAAATAATATTTATTTAAGATTATAGAAATATCAAGTTAAAAAATTTGAAAATATTTTTTATTAAAAAAATTAAAAGTATCATATTATAATACTATGATAATTAAATAATAATTTGATTAAAAAATTTTATGATTGTATTAAAAATATCTAAAATATTTGTAATGCCTTCGTCGAAGACATTGTTTTTAAGGGGCTAAATTTTGAAAAACTTCTGAATGGCAACCCACCGAGATCATATAATAAGAATTTTTTAAATTTTGCTAATCGTAAAACTTTTTAATATATAAATTTCAGCATTAATACTTTAATATATTAAATATTAAAACTTCAATTTTAAAATAAAATATTTCATATTTTAAATACTTAATTTTTGCAACATTAATATTTTTTAGTATTAATACTGATTTGTAATATTAAAAATTAGTATTTAATAATTTATATATTAAATATTAAACATTTTTTATATATATTCAATTTATTGATTACTTGTAATATTAAATTAAAATTAAAAATTTTATAAAATATTAAGTTGAATATTAAATTATCTTGCTAGTTCTACACTTGGCAGAACTACCATGGTAGATTTCCAGAACTATATAGATAGTTCTGCACTTCGCAGAACCATTTTGATGGTTTTGCATTTCGTAGAATTATAATGGTAGTTCTGCACTTCGCAAAACCACCCTGATGGTCCTGTACTTCGCAAAACTACATGAATAGTTCTGCATTTCACAAAACCATTCTAATGGTTCTGCACTACGCAGAACTACAAAGGTAGTTTTGCACTTCACAACATTAAATCATAATATTAAAATAAAAATATTGATCGTCACCGTACTTGAAATTTTTTTAAAATTTTAAAAAAAAAATTCATGATTAATATAATTATATTACAATTTTGAAGTTGAATTTGTATTTTTTCATAATAATATGGTTTAGTTAAAGAAAAAAATCTATTTTCTTTTTTATGCAATCAGATGGGAAAAAGAATAGTGAGTACATGTTTCGTCAATCAAAGTATACAGCTTCATCAACGTAGTTGTGATTTCATACTTGATGGTGATTTTTTTTTTTAAGTTTTTCTTTGGTGACTTTATACATTGTAATTTTGATAAAATAATATTTATTTAAGATTATAAAAATATAAAGTTAAAAAATTTGAAAATATTTTTTATTAAAAAAATTAAAAGCATATTATTATAATACTATGCAAAAAATAATAATATTATGATTAAAAAATTTTATGATTGTATTAAAAATATCTAAAATATTTGTAATGCCTTCATCAATGAAAATTTTTTTTGAGGGTATTTTTGTAAAGTTTCTGAATGACAATCCACCAAGATCATATAATAATAATTTTTAAAATTTTGCTAATCGTAAAAATTTTAAATATATAAATTTTAGCATTAATATTTTAATATATTAAATATTAATACTTCATGTTTTAAAATAAAATATTACAAAATTCAAATATTTAATTCTTACAATATTAATATTTTTTTAGTATTAATACTAATTTGTAATATTAAAAATTAGTATTTAATAATTTATATATTAAATATTTTTTAAATATATTCAAATTGTTGATTACTTGAAATATCAAACTAAAATAAAAAAATTTATAAAATATTAAATTAACTTGGTATTGTAGAACTATCTTGTTAGTTGTGCAGAACTACCATGGTGGTTCCATACTTCACAGAATAACAAGGGTAGTTCTGTAATTCGCAGAACCACCCTGGTAGTTCTGTATTTCGTAGAACTACATGGATAGTTTTGCATTTCCCAGAACTACTTGGATAGTTTAGCATTTCACAGAACTATCGTCGTGGTTCTGTACTTCATAGGTAGTTCTATCAATTTTAGTGCATGTATTTTTTTAATCTAAAAATATCTGTAAAAAAAATACAGAACTATCTTATTATTTTATCAAAATCACAATTTATGAAATCATTAAAGAAAAATTAAAATAAAAAAAATCACTTTCAAGTATGAAGTTACCCTTGCGTCGATGTAGCTGTATACTTTGGTCGACGAAACATTCACATTCATTGATCGTCGACCAAAGTATACAGCTACATCGACGCAAGGGTAACTTCATACTTGAAGGTGATTTTTTTTATTTTAATTTTTCTTTAATGATTTCATAAATTGTGATTTTGATAAAATAATATTTATTTAAGATTATAGAAATATCAAATTATAAAAATTCAAAATATTTTTTATTAAAAATTAAAAGTATCATATTATAATACTATGCAAATTAAATAATAATTTTATTAAAAAATTTTATGATTGTATTAAAAATATCTAAAATATTTTTAAAGTCTTCGTTGACGAATTTTTTTTAAGGGGTTAAATTTTGTAAAGTTTCTTAATGATAACCCATCGAGATCATATAATAAGAATTTTTTAAATTTTGATCATTGTTAAACTTTTTAATATATAAATTTTAGTATTAATATTTTAATATTTTAAATATGAAAACTTCAGGTTTTAAAATAAAATATTACATTTTTTAAATATTTAATTCTTACAATATTAATATTTTTTTGGTATTAATACTAATTTGTAATATTAAAAATTAGTATTTAATAATCTATATATTAAATATTAAATATTTTTTTTTATATATTCAAATTGTTGATTACTTGTAACACTAAATTAAAATTAAAAATATTAAGTTGAATATTAAATTGTTTTGGTAGTTCTGCACTTGACAGAACTATCTTGATAGTTGTGCAGAATAACATTAGTGGTTCTGCACTTCACAGGATTATCCTGGTGGTTCTGTATTTCACAAAACGATAAGAATAGTTCTGCACTTCACAGAACTACAAGAATAGTTCCGTATTTCGCAGAACCATCCTAATCACTTTATAGAACTACATTGGTAGTTTTGCATTTTGCAGAATCACCCTGATAGTTTTACACTTCGTTGGTAGTTCCGTCAATTTTAGTGTCTGTATTTTTTTAATTTAAAAATATCTGTAAAATAATATTTTTAGTATGTATTAAATTATAATTATTCTAATATCATAACATTAAATCAAAATATCTTTATATATACACTAAAAATTTTTCACAACATTAAAATAAAAATACCGATCGTTACCATACTTGAAATTTATTGAAAATTTTAAAAAAAATCGTGATTAATATATTTATATTATCATTTTAAAGTTGAATTTGTAGTTTTTCATAATAATGTGATTCAGTTAAAGAAAAAAAAATAAAATCTATTTTCTTTTTCATACAATTTAGATGAGAAAAAGAACAATGAGTGTGAATGTTTCGTCGACCAAAGTACACAGCTTCATCGACGTAGGGGTGACTTCATGCTTGATGGTAATTTATTTTTGTTTTAATTTTTTTGAGTGACTTCATGAATTGTGATTTTAATAAAATAATATTAATTTAAGATTATAGAAATAACAAGTTAAAAAATTTGAAAATATTTTTGATTAAAAAATTAAAAATATCATATTATAATACTATCCAAATTAAATAACAATTTGATTAAAAAATTTTATGATTGTATTAAAAATATCCAAAATATTTGTAATGCTTTCGTTGACGAACCATCTGGGTGGTTCTGCACATCGCAAAACTACATGGGTAGTTCTGCACTTCACAGGTATTTTTGTTAATTTTAATGCATGTATTGTTTTAATCTAAAAATATTTGTAAAATAATTTTTCTTAGTATTTTTAAAATTATAAATTTTCTAATATCATAATATTAAATTAAAGTATTTTTATATATGCACTAAAAATTTTGCATAACATTAAAATAAAAATATTGATTGTCACCATATTTGAAATTTTTTGAAAATTAAAAAAAAATCATGATTAATATATTTATATTATCATTTTGAAGTTGAATTTGTATTTTTTCGTAATAATGTGGCTTGTTAAAGAAGAAAAAGAAAATCTATTTTCTTTTTCATACAATCCAGATGGGAAAAAGAACAATGAGTGTGAATGTTTCGTCGACCAAAGTTTACAGCCTTATCAACACAGGGGTGATTTCATACTTGACGATAATTTTATTTTTTTTAGTTTTTCTTTAGTGAATTCATATATCGTAATTTTGATAAAATAGTATTTATTTAAAATTATAGAAATATCAAGTTAAAAAATTTGAAATTTTTTTTGATTAAAAAAATTAAAAGTATCATATTATAATACTTTGTAAAAAAAAAAACAATAATCTAATTAAAAAATTTTATAATCGTATTAAAAATATCAAATATATTTGTAATGCTTTCTTTGATAAATTTTTTTTTTGGATGGGCTAAATTTTGTAAAATTTCTGAATGGCAACCCACCAAGATCATATAATAAGAATTTTTTAAATTTTTCTAATTATAAAACTTTTAAATATATAAATTGTTGCATTAATATTTTAATATATTAAATATTAATATTTCAGGTTTTAAAATAAAATATTATAAATTTTAAATATTTAATTCTTACAACATTAATATTTTTTTTAGTATTTATACTAATTTGTAATATTAAAAATTAGTATTTAATAATTTATATATTAAATATTAAATATTTTTTTATATATATTCAAATTGTTGATTATTTGTAATATTAAATTAAAATTAAAAATATGATAAAATATTAAATTACCTTGGTATTGTAGAACTAACTTGGTAGTTGTGTACAACCATCGTGGTGGTTCTATACTTTGCTGAACTATATGGGTAGTTTTGAATTTCGCAGAACCAGCTTAGTGGTTCTGTATTTTGTAGAACAACAAGGATCGTTCTGCAATTTGCAGAACCACCCTGGTGGTTCTGCACTTCGCAGAAGGACCCATGTGGTTCTACATTTCGTAAAACCACCCTGATGGTTCTATAGTTCGCAGATAGTTCTGTTAATATTAGTGTCAGTATTTTTTTAATCTAAAAATCTCTGTAAAATAGTTTTTTTTTGTTTTTCTAAAATTATAATTTTCAAATATTATAACATTAAATCAAAGTATTTTTATATATGCACTAAAAATTTTGCATAATATTAAAATAAAAATACTGATCGTTACCATTCTTGAAATTTTTTGAAAATTTTAAAAAAATCATGATTAATATATTTATATTACCATTTTGAAGTTGAATTTGTACTTTTTCATAATAATGTGGTTTAGTTAAAAAAAAAACTATTTTCTTTTTGCAATCCAAATGGGAAGAAGAACAATGGGTGTAAATGTTTCGTCAAATAAAGTATACAGTTTCATCGATGCAGAGACGACTTCATATTTGATGGTGATTTTTTTTGTTTTAATTTTTTTTAGTGAATTCATAAATTGTGATTTTGATAAAATAATATTTATTTATGATTGTAGAAATATCAAGTTAAAAAATTTAAAAATATTTATGATTAAAAAAATTAAAAATATCATATCATAATACTATTCGAATTAAATAATAATTTTATTAAAAAAATTTACGATTGTATTAAAAATATCTAAAATATTTGTAATGACTTCGTCAACGAATTTTCTTTTAAGGGGCTAAATTTTGTAAAATTCTGAATGGCAACCCACCGAAATCGTATAATAAGAATTTTTTAAATTTTACTAATCGTAAAACTTTTTAAAATATAAATTTTATTATTAATATTTAATATATTAAATATTAATACTTTAGGTTTCAAAATAAAATATTACAGATCTTAAATATTTAATTGTTATAACATTAATATTTTTCTAGTATTAATACTAATTTGTAATATTAAAAATAAGTATTTAATAATTTATATATTAAATATTAAATGTATTTTTTATATATTCAAATTGTTGATCAGTTCTAATATTAAATTAAAACTAAAAATTTTATAAAATGTTAAATTGAATATTAAATTATCTTTATAGTTCTGCACTTGGCAGAACTATCTTGGTAGGTGTGTAGAACCATCTTGGTGTTCTGTATTTCGTAGAACTATATGGGTAATTCTGTACTTTACAGAACTACCATAGTGGTTCTGCACTTCGCAAAACTATATAGGTAGTTCTACAATTCGTATAACTACCTTAGTGATTCTGCACTTGATAGGACTATCTTGATAGTTCTGCACTTCGTAGGACTATCTTGATAGTTCTGCATTTTGCAGGTAACTCTGTCAATTTTAGTGTATATATTTTTTTAATTTAAAAATATCTGTAAAATAATCTTTTCTTGGTATTTTTAAAATTATAATTTTTCTAATATCATAATATTAAATCAAAGTATTTTAATAGATGCACTAAAAATTTTGCATAACATTAAAATAAAAATATCGATTGCTACCATACTTGAAATTTTTTGAAAATTTAAAAAATTCATGATTAATATATTTATATTACCATTTTGAAGTTGACTTTGTATTTTTTCATAATAATGTTGTTTAGTTAAAAAAAAAAAAAGAAAATTTATTTTCTTTTTCATGCAATCCAGTTGAGGAGAAGAACAATGAGTGTGAATGTTTCGTCGACCAAAATACACAACTTCATCAACGTAGGGGTGACTTCATATGTGATGGTGATTTATTTTGTTTTAATTTTTCATTAGTGATTTCATAAATTGTGATTTTGATAACATAATATTTATTTAAGATTATACAAATATCAAGTTAGAAATTTGAAAATATATTCAATTAAAAAAATTAAAAGTATCATATCATAATACTATTCAAATTAAATAATAATTTGATTAAAAAATTTTAGATTGTATTAAAAATATCTAAAATGTTTGTAATGCCTTTGTCGACGAAATTTTTTTTTAAATGGCTAAATTTTGAAAAGTTTTTGAATGGCAACCCACCGAGATCATATAATAAGAATTTTTAAAATTTTGCTAATTGTAAAACTTTTTAAAATATAAATTTTAGTATTAATATTTTAATATATTAAATATTAATATTTTAGGTTTCAAAATAAAATATTACATATTTTAATTATTTAATTCTTACAACATTAATTTTTTTAGTGTTAATACTAATTGTAATATTAAAAATTAGTATTTAATAATTTATGTATTAAATATTAAATATTTTTTATATATATTCAAATTGTTGATTACTTGAAATATTAAATTAAAATTAAAAATTTTAGAAAATATTAAGTTGAATATTAAATTATTTTCGTTGTTCTGTATTTGACAGAACTATTTTGGTAGATGTGCAGAACTATATGGTTAATTCTACACTTTACAGAACCATGTTGGCGGTTCTGCACTTCGCAGAACTATAAGAGTTGTTCTGCAATTCGCAGAACTACAAGGTAGTTCTGTAATTCGCAGAACCACCCTCGTGGTTCTATATTTCGCAAAACTACAAGCGTCGTTCTGCACTTCCCAGAACTATCCTGGTGGTTCTGCACTATGCAGAACAACAATTCGCAGAATTGCCCTGGTGGTTTTGCACTTCGCAGATAGTTATGTCAATTTTATTGCCTGTATTTTTTAATATAAAATTATCTTAAAATAAGTTTTTTCTTAGAATTTTTAAAATTATAATTTTTCTAATATCATAACATTAAATCAAAATTTTTTTATATATGTACTAAAAATTTTTTACAATATTAAAATAAAAATACCGATTGTCATCATACTTGAATTGTTTTGAAAATTTAAAAAGATTCATGATTAATATATTTATATTATCATTTTGAAGTTGAATTTGTATTTTTTCATAATAATGTGGTTTAGTTAAAGAAAAAAAAAGAAAATCTATTTTCTTTTTCATACAATCCAGATGGAAAAAATATAATGAGTGTGAATGTTTCGTCGATCAAAATATACAGCTTCATCAAAGCGGGGGTGGATTCATACTTGATGGTGAATTTTTTTTTTCTTTAGTGAATTCATATATTGTGATTTTGATAAAATTATATTTATTGAAAATTATAGAAATATAAAGTTAAAAAATTTGAAAATATTTTTTATTAAAAAAATTAAAAGTATGATATTATAATATTATACAAATTAAATAATAATTTGATTAAAAAATTTTATGATTGTATTAAAAATATCTAAAATATTTGTAATATCTTTTTCGATGAATTTTTTTTTAAAGGGCTCAATTTTTTAAAGTTTCTGAAATGAAACCCAATGAGATCATATAATAAAAATTTTTAAATTTTGCTAATTGTAAAACTTTTTAATATATAAATTTTAACGATCATTTTTTAATATATTAAATATTAATACTTCGGGTTTTAAAACAAAATATTACATATTTTAAATATTTAATTTTTACAACATTAATATTTTTTTGTATTAATACTAAATTGTAATATTAAAAATTAGTATTTAATAATTATTAAATATTTTTTATATATATTCAAATTGTTGATTATTTGTAATATTAAATCAAAATTAAAAAATTTATAAAATATTAAATTGAATATTAAATTATCTTGGTAGTTCTGCACTTGGCAGAACTACCTTGGTAGTCGTGCAGAACCACCTTGGTGGTTCTGTTCTTTGCAGAGCTACATGGGTTGCTCTATACTTTGCATAACCATCCTGGTGGTTCTGCACTTCGCAGAATCACCCTGATCGTTTTGTACTTCGCATATAATTCTGTCAATTTTAGTGTCTGTATTTTTTTAATTTAAAAATATCTATAAAATAATTTTTTCTTAGTATTTGTAAACTTATAATTTTTCTAATATCATAACTTTAAATCAAAGTATTTTTATATATGCACTAAAAATTTTGCATAACATTAAAATAAAAATTTCGATCGTCACCATATTTGAAATTTTTTGAAAATTTAAAAAGATTCATGATTAATATATTAATATTGCCATTTTGAAGTTGAATTTATATTTTTTCATAATAATATTGTTTAGTTAAGAAAAGAAAGAAAATCTATTTTCTTTTTCATGCAGTCCAGATGGGAAGAAGAGTAATGCATGTGAATGTTTCGTCGATCAAACTATACAGCTTCACTGACGCAGGGGTGACCTCATACTTGATGATGACTTTTTTTTTTTTTAGTTTTTCTCTAGTGACTTCAAACATTGTGATTTTGATAAAATAATATTTATTTAAGATATCAAGTTAAAAAATTTAAAAATATTTTTTATTAATAAAATTAAAAGCATCAAACTATAAGACTATGCAAAAAATAATAATTTGATTAAAAAATTTTATGATTGTATTAAAAATATTAAAAATATTTGTAATGTCATCCTTGATGAATTTTTTTTTAGGGGTTAAATTTTTTATAGTTTCTGAATGGCAACTCACCGAGATCATATAATAAGAATTTTTAAAGTTTTGCTAATTAAAAAACTTTTTAATATATAAATTGTAGCATTAATATTTTAATATATTAAATATTAATACTTCATGTTTTAAAATAAAATATTACATATTTTAAATATTTAATTCTTACAACACTAATATTTTTTTAGCATTAATACTAATTTGTAATATTAAGATTTAGTATTTAATAAATTATATATTATATATTAAATATTTTTTATATATATTCAAATTATTGATTACTTGTAATATTAAATCAAAATTAAAAATCTTATAAAATTTTAAATTGAATATTAAATTTTAACTATTTTTTATCATTCATAATGTAAAAAATCTTTTTTATATTTTTAGATTAAAAAAATATTTTTCTCCTTTTCTTTTATCTCCCATTAACTTATATCATATATAAAAAAGTAAAAATGTAATATATATATATATATATATATATGAAAAAGTAAAAAAGTAATATATGTGTTCATTATGATGAAAAATCTTTCTTTTTCTTTTTTTTTTTTCCAATCTGGCCATTGTCGACGAAGGCCGGTTCTTTTGTTGATGAAAGCTGGTTTCTTCGTCAACTAAGGATGCCTCATTCGTTGGCTAACTAAAAATTAAGATGGGGAAAAATGTAAATAGGAATGATAAAAAATAATAATAATAAGTTTATTATTAAAAATTTTATATTTTTGAAAAAATATATATATTCTGATTTGTAAGTCCAATTTGTTAATTGTTATTTTTATACAATTTTAAATGATAAAAATATTTATAATATTGTCTTGATTTATCATTTAATATTTTCACATTTTATATTACAAATTCATATTATATTTTAATAAATATCAAATATCAAAATAAATTATTTTTAATATTTTAAAAAGTTGAATATTCGAATAATATGGTAATACGCAGAACTATTTCAAACAACATACATTCAGATAGATTTAGATATAAAATTATACGAATATGTTTTTTTCTTTGATATAATATATTTTGATACAATTTTAAACATAAAAATATTTAAAAATTTATTTAATTGTTTTTTAGTGCTTGTATATTTCTTGTTTTTTTTTGGGGGGTCTTTTTTTTATATAGAGGGACGCGTGACAAAAGATAGCTTGTAGTATGCGTAGTGTGCGTGCTATATATTAAAAATTATATATTTAATCTGTTAATTTTTATTTTTATATAATTTCAAATGATTACAAAATTTATAAGTCTATTTAAATAAAAATATTAATAATATTGTTTTGGTTCTTCATTTAGTGTGGTTTTGTTATGCAGAACCATGTCATTTTGCGTACCAGAACGATGTGGTACTGTATACCACCGTATTATTCGAATATTCAATTTTTTATAATATTAAAAATAATTTATTTGGATATTTGATATTTATTTATAAAATATGAAATTGTAACATGAAATGTGAAAGTATTAAATGATGAACCAAAACAATATTATTAATATTTTTATTTAAATAGACTTATAAATATTTTTATCATTTGAAATTATATAAAAATAAAAATTAACAGATTAAATATATAATTTTTAATATATAGCACGCACACTACAAGTTACCTTTTGTCACGCCTATCTATATATAGAAAAAAAGACCTGAAAAATAAAAAACAATTAAAGAATATACAAGCACTCAAAAACAATTAATTAAAATTTTAAATATTTTTATATTTAAAATTGTATCAGAATATATTATATCAAAGAAAAAAATATTAGTATAATATTATATCTAAATCTATCTGGTTGTATGTTGTTTGAAATTGTATCGAAACAAAACTACTTAGTTGCATTTTTTACAACCTGAAAATCTACGCTACCTAATTCGAGCAATGGTTTTTTTTAATATTTTATAAAATTCAAGATATTAATAATATTATATAAATGACCAATTTAATGTTATTACAATTCTTTAATAATAATATTAATAATTTAAATCTCTGGACTGGTTATGCAATGCAGAACTGAACTGCATGGTTCTCCACGTAGTGCAGAACTGCACGGTTTTACACGATGCAAGTGCATAGTTCTACAAAGCAGAACTCCAGTGCAAAACTACATAGCAAGATAATGTGGTTCCTCATAGCAAGATAATGTGGTTCCGCATAGCAGAACTATGTAGTTTTGTACATAGCAGAACTATGTAGTACTGTTATGTATCTTTCTGCATAGAGCAGAACAACATGGTTCTGTACATAGCCGAACGAAATCCTTCTGCGTACTACCATATTATTTGAATATTTAACTTTTTAGAATATTAAAAATAATTTATTTTGATATCTGATATTTATTAAAATATAATATGAATTTGTAATATAAAATGTAAAAATATTAAATGATGAAACAAGACAATATTACAAATATTTTTATCATTTAAAATTGTATAAAAATAAAAATTAACAAATTCGACTTAAAAATCAGAATATATATATTTTTTCAAAAATATAAAATTTTTAATAATAAACTTATTATTATTATTTTTTATCATTCCTGTTTATATTTTTCCTTATCCTAATCCTTAGTTAGCTGACGAACGAGGCACCCTTAGTCGACGAAAAAAACAAATTTTGTCGACAAAAGAATCGGCCTTCGTCGACAATGGCTTGATTGGAGAAAGAAAAAAGAAAAAGAAAGATTTTTCATCATAATGAACACATAAATTACTTTTTTACTTTTTCATATATATTACATTTTTACTTTTTTTTATATGATATAAGTTAATGGGAGATAAAAGAGAAGGAGAAAAATATTTTTTTTTTGTCTAAAAGTATAAAAAAGATTTTAAAAATCTTATAATTTATGATTTAAGTCAATTATATACGCTTATATAAAAAAAATTGAGATCCAAATATTTTTTTTTTAATACATATCGATCTTTCGCTACAAATCAAGGAGGAAAAAAATAGAATATATACTATGAGATATATTCTATGGTATTTTTTTCATAAAAATAGCATCATCATATAATGAAATCTCAAAAAGTTTTATATAGTATTATAACATTGCAATACCTTCTTTAAACATTATTTATTTCAAATAATTTTGATATAATCATAAAATTTTTTAATCTAAAAATATAAAATAGATTCAAAGAAACGAAGTATAATAAAAATACTATGATATTATATAATATTATAATACCGTAAATTTTATAATTACAAAGATATAATTCTGTGTAGTACAGAATCATATAGTTTTGTACCGTGCAGAACCATACGATTCTGCGCAGAGCAGAACCATGCAGTTCTGTGCAGTGTAGAACCATGTGTTTCTGCATTGCGCAGAACGACGTGGTTCTGTGCAGTGCAGAACCATGTAGTTTTGCATTGCGCAGAATGACATGGTTCTGTACAGTGCAGAACCACCTAGAGTCGTGCAGAGTCACTTTTTTTTCTTTATAATGGGATGCGGAACCACTTCGAGTCTTGCAGAATCACGCAGAACCACTCTTTTTTTTTTCAATGGCAAGCATGCAGAGCCACTTTTTTTTTTTTTTTTTTTTTTTTTTTTTTTCAGAATGGCATATAACATCACCGTCAATTAGATGGAATTAATTAGCAAATACAGAACTACCTTTTTTGTAATGGTATGCAGACAAAACCATTCTAAACTGCAGAACCACTCCATGTTATAATGCCTTCTTCCGTGAGATCATTCTCTTCTCAAATCCATTCCCACCCACAACAACAAAAAGGGTGAGAAAAAAATTTAAACACAAATATCTGCAAACAGACCCGACATTTTTCAAATGATAACCATGACTTAAATAGAAAATAAAATAGAACACAACAGAAAAATGTATCTGGAATCATCATGATCTCCATTTGTCTCACTTACACATAAAGGAAAAGAGTGAGAGAGTATAATATCTTCTTGTATCCATGGGAGATAAAAGAGAAGGACAAACACTGTGAAAACACTCAATTGCGCCAACTCAATTCTTTAAAACTTTCATAACCTAAACACACTCGAAAGCGAAAAATAAAAAAAAGAAAATCCTAGACAAAAGAAAAGAAAAACCTCTCTGAATCAATAACAAGAAATGAAGCAAAAGTGTAAAAAGTCTTACAAAATAACGACTTTGGGGATTACACAAGTGTCCATAAAAAATAGGGGTAAGGATCACAATAAAATCTTATAACATAAAGAATACAACAATGAATAAAATTAGACCCATAAATAGTTATACACTTTAGTAGTTCTGTTGTGTACTTTAATAGTTTTGTACTTTGATAGCCCTGTATCAACTTCCATAGTTATGCTTTAGTTCCAGAAGCAGTTCTGCACTTTGACGGTTCTGCATCGGCTCCATAAATAGTTCTGGAATCCAGAAGCAGTTCTCCATAGTCTCGTGCTATCTTAGTTCTGCACTCTGGTAGTTCTGCAAGTGTTCCATAGTTATGCAATCTGGTTGTCATTCCAGCTTGTTCAGTTCTGTACCTTCGTTTCTATGGAACTGCCGAAAGAGCCACTTGACAACAGTAACAAAATAAAGCTGAATAAAATGTAAAAATATCACTAGAAGTGAGCGTTTACGAAACACAAATTTTCCCGTAATCACCACAATAATAAATATGATAAATATATTAAAAAAAAGAGTAACTAAACAATCGTAAATCAAAATAAAATAAACATCTAAAACCAGGAAAAGTAAATAGAAACGCCATGCTAATATACAAAAAGAGAAAAGAGAGAAAGAAAGAGAAAATGAGAGACACATGGAGCATACAATACATGAATGGTCTCCACACACCATAATCATGATTAAGATCATGGAAGACCACTTTTCTCAACCACCCTCCTCAATCAATCTATATGACACAACAATTGTTTAACCATTACC
The DNA here is from genome assembly GCA_033439265.1 of Dillenia suffruticosa. Classification (NCBI taxonomy): domain Eukaryota; kingdom Viridiplantae; phylum Streptophyta; class Magnoliopsida; order Dilleniales; family Dilleniaceae; genus Dillenia; species Dillenia suffruticosa. The sequence goes on along the minus strand of JAVTVX010000024.1, from coordinate 19,755,843 downwards.
TTATGGAATCTACTCCCACCCACCCACCAAAAAAAAAAAGGTTTTCAAATTTAACACATCACACGTTCAAGTCAGCAAGCATAAATCACCTCTCGCAGAGAACGTCTAATCGTGCAGAACGCAATGAGTACTCAAGGGATTGCCTCCATTGACCTCTTTTTTTTTTTTTTTTTCAAAAGTACAAAGAGAAGATAATTTTACAAAAATCTCTAAATCTCTAAATCTCCTGATCGTCGCACAAGAGCAAAAAAAATGAAGCCATTTTGAAATATAAACAGGGACAAAAAGATAAATCATAACCAAGTCCTCCCAACCACCCTAAACATGTCTTCAGTGAAATTAGCCACAAAATCTACTCCATTAATGTTTCTGACAAGAGAGAAAGAGAGAAAGAGAAAAAAAAACACATTAATATTTATGAAATGAAATGAAATGAAAAAAGAGAGGAAAAAAAAAGAAAACAACAGGCTACATCAGCTCCACCTCACCAATGACCAATCACCCTATGCCAATTGGAGGACGACGAAATCCAGGTGGTAATGAATCTTTCATGCTTATATCTATTTGGTTAATAATGAAAAATAAACAGGGATAAAAATATAAATCATGACAAAATCCTCCCAATCATCCCAAACATGTCTTCAGTGAAATCAGTAATAAAATCTACTCTATTAATGTTTCTGACAAGAGAAAAAGAAAGAAAAAAATACATTAATATTTTTAAAATTAAATGAAATGAAAAGAAAAAAAAAAGAGAAAAAAAAAAAGAAAATAACGGGCATATCAACTCCACCTTATCAATAATCAACCACCCTACGTCAATTGAAGAATGACGAAATCTAGTTGATAAAAAGTTTTTACGTTTATATCTATATATATGGTTAATGAACGATTCTATTGTTTTGTACGTGCTCCCGTTTGGTAATGTGCTATAATGTTTTGTGTGATAGAATGTGCCCACCTCGGCCTTTTTGTTTTTAGAGCTATGCCCGCCTTAATGATCAAAAGAAAAAGAAAAAGAAAAAAAAAAAAGGATATGATTGACACGAGAAGACTGTGTTGATTGGATGGGACTACAGAACTGTCTGTAGTATTAGCTGGGAAATCTGTCCAAGGCTTTTACAGGCAGGAAAGCAAAATAATATTCTTAACAAAATTTCCTGGCTTTTATACTTTAATCGATGGTTAGTCAATAAAGTTGAGTTGATGCTGTGTCATATACTAACATCTAGTACACTTTTGCCTTTGAAAATTTTGACAAAACTGTAGACCTTTTTCGGGGTCATCATGATTATACAATTAGCGGCGATTGAAGTGTTAATATTGCTCACAAACAAGTGCCTTTGGGGCTGATCACTGTGCTTTTGCTCAAAATTCAGAAAGAGGAAATGACAAAAAGGTATATATATATATATATATATATATATATATATATATATATATATATATATATTTTTTTTTTTTTTTTTCCATTTGGGGGATCTAGATTCAAGTTTTATGTATGGAACCCCCGTTTAGGAGATGATTTTTCAAGCATAGGATTTATTTTTATTTTTAAGTTTTTGAGGGATGTTCCCCCTCCCAATTTCCAAGCAAAAGACCGCTCCAACTCCAAGTATTGTATTTGCTTTGATCAAACTTTTGTCGCAGGACTCCTTTTAGAAAAGTTAAATCTCTAAAATTATTTTCAATCTCATGTCTCACTTGGTACCTCCATTATTTTCAACATTCAGAATTATATATTTCAACTTATAATAATGTCAATTCAAATTATATTAATAATAAGATTCAGAAATATATGACAAGAAAAAGTATCACCAAGTGTATATAGCATTGACATCGCAAATTAAATCCGCAACATTGAAAATAGTTTTGGGAGTTACCGCAAAAATTAGAATTCTTTTGTTTCTCAATACCAAAATTAGAATTTTCCCGTAAGTTAATTATAATGTCGTTAATATAATTATAATTTTTATTATATGTATGGGAGAAATTTAATTTTTACTTATGTCACACACGTACATGAATCCCACCATAGCGTCTTCTACCTCTAATAGTCCATGAACTAGAATTATTCTCAACTAATTCATAAGAGTATATATAATTTAAAAAGATTCACTTTAATTAAAAACATACTGATGAAAAAAATTAAACAAATTTGATAAATTAAGAAAAACAAAAATTTGCAATGGCATCCAATTACCGATTTTGGGAACCAAATTGGAAATAGAGAAAGGATATGAGATGGTTTTGATGTGTTTTATCCTCTTGAGAACCTCTCTTGCTTTGAAAGGGTAAGCCAAATCCCCCTCTTGGTGGCTTCACATGTCCATCATTGCGGTTGGTAATGGAGGCTGAGAATCTGTCTTCGTGTGGACGAAAGTCGTAAGGTGTTGGAATATGAGCAATGTCAGTGTCATTTCCAGTTGGTAACTATTTCTTTCCCATAAGGCAAAAGGAGATTCTTGGTTGGTTTCTCTGTTGCCCCAATACCCAAGTAAATTGCCCTTTCTCCCCTTTCCTTTTTTTGACCGTCTCCAGCTTTGCCCCGTGAACATTTGACACACACTGCTTAACCTTTGCAAAAGTACTAAGCTAACTCATAACTCACTCTCTCTCTCTTCTCACTTACAGACATCCATTGGGACATGTTCCTACAAGAATGCAATAAGATCTCATCAACTGAAATACATAACTACTCAGTACCAAAAAAAAGAAATACATAACTACTAATGATTAAAAAAAAAATAGAACTAATTATGGCAAAATTCACAAGATTACCTATATTTACCTAACAAACATTTGGGCCAAATCCCACAAACCCATTAGCCCCATCAAGTGAAATTTGAATCCCCTCTTGCTGAATGTTCCCAATTATCGAGAGCCCAGAAGTTGAAGGTGCAAATGCAAAGCAGAAACTTCCCGCTTCATCAACAGGTATCAAGAAGTTCCTTGCTGGAAGGGTCAGGATCGGCCCACCCGAAAAGTGAAAGGACACGGTTGGTACCCGAACAGACACAAACCCGGATAAGTCATAGCAAGTGTCAAAAATGGATACCCCGTTGGCCCGTGGGAGGCTTGAGGTTTCAACAAGAAAGGCGTTGCGAAACGCCTCATAAGCAAGTGTTGGCAACCGGGTCACAGCGGTCCCCGTGTCCATAACCACCCCACCATCACCTAATTCGGTTAGTCGAAATAAGTCTTCAGGAATTGGTACCCGAACCCCTCCAACTCCAACACCCACCAGCCCGATATAGTAGATGCTTGGGGCCCGTGGGTTTCGGAGCAATGGAATCCATGCAGCGCCCACGGGCAAGGCCCTCCGTCCGAAAACCAAAGATCCGTTTGAGTTGGTGCCCCGACTGACGAGGCAATAACTAAATGCCCCGCCCGTTTGGCCACCGAGTTGGCCCACAAACGACATGGACCCACCTCCTAGGCCTAGTAGGCCCGCGGCTCCGACAAACATTCCCCGGTTTCTATGACCGCATCCAATTGCCACATCCTTCACCATGGTTGGCCCAAACGTGAGAGTCTCGAGAGCCAGGGTCCCCTTTGTGTAGGACCCATCACCGTATTGGACCTCGTACCGGCAACGACCCGATTGACAACCCGCATTTTCAAGCCTGTCACATACAGAAGAAGTGCATGAGACCCCGGCAAACGAAGCGGACTCGGCCGGGTTAAAAACTGGGTCGGACTGGCGATAGCACTGCTTACAGGGTTGGCATTGGACCCAAATCACGTCCGACCCGGAATCAATAACCATGTATTGGCTTCTTGGTGGGCTCCCAACACCAATCCTGACAAAGTATTCCCCGCTACCCTGTTCCATACCCGACACGACATCCGACCCGAAATCATTCAACCCATATTTGACTCCGTCCTGACTTTCGGTCCCAGTCCCGGTCGCAGAAAGTCGATGAACGAGGGAAGACACCCTGATGGAATCCCTTTTCATTCTGTGGTGAAAACGGTGGGCATGATTGCGGTATTTGTAAGAGAAGATTAAGTCTCTCGGAATCAAGTTGAGGTTAATATTATTGGTTTCGTCGTGTTGGCGATGGGTTTGGGAGAGTTGATCATTTTCAACTTGAGAGTGAGCAATTAATTTTGAGCTCAAGATTGCTTCTTTGACATTAAGGTATTGGAAAGCAGGGTGGTTATTGGTTTCTGAAGTACAAGTAATTGAGGTGATGAGAGTGAGAAAATGAAGGTGAAGCAGAAGCATCGATATTGTGATGCTGATGAGGGGTTTTGAGGTTGACATGTTTTTCGTTTTCGTTTTTTGGTTTTAGCTCTGATGATTTGCCTCTGAGGAGGGTCTTGTGTTGTCGAGGTGGGAGACTTATTTGATTTGGGTTGTTTGTGGGGGGGGGGGGGGGGGGGGAGAGAGAGAGAGAGAGAGAGATAGAGAGATGGGTACTAAAAGGGTATCTTTTGAAAAGGTTAATTCAAGAGTTTTTAAGTTAGGGTTACCTTTTAATAAAATGTTCAACACTAAAATAGCATCTCACAATATTAATCCCAATTTATGCTCTTTTTGGAAAGAGTTTTGCAAAAACACCCCTTTCCTTGTTTTGGCCCAACACACGCTAGCCTGCGTGTCTGACCCGCCAAATGTTGGTAGCCAAAATCAAATAAAATGTGAATACAATATTAAGCCATCCAACATATAAAATCTCATAAAACATCAATCACATGAGATGCCACACAAAGGTATCGGAGAAAGAGTGCATTGGTAGAAAGATCAGCAGTCAGAGGAGGTGGAGCAGGGGGAGGCAATGGCGTCGAAAGCACTCGAGAAACCGCTAAGCCGCTCAAAGACCATAGATATCCAAGCATGCCTCTGAACCTCCCGAGTATCACTTTCTTGCAGTTGAATAAAATGTAATTTTGGGCTGCGGTCATTCTTCAATTCTCATGCAACATGTTTTACATTTGCCACTTGATTAGCATCGATAATTGAAAATAGCCACGGGTTTGAGCCGATTCTTTCTCAGCCGACAGGTCTACAATTGTATCCTCGTGACCCGATTGTTGAAAAACGCTTTTCTAGCCACTTTTAATGTCATCTTTTGCTTGGAAATTATAACCATGCCAAATATTCTTGACTTGATTTTAAAAAAATTTAAACTTTAAAAATAACGGATTCAACCACCTCTGTCACGACCCTTTCATGACCAGTTTGGAAACCCCAGTTTACAATAACAACAGTTACAATTGATCACTCAAATTGATAGATCTGAGTGTCAGAAACACATCTAGACCATTGCATGCATCAATTTGTATTCTGACTCGACAAATCTAAAGTTTTGAACTCTGTATGATTGCAAAATTCGATCGAATTTTTCATGACTTTAATATGTTCAAAAAATTCAATTAAAATTATTTTCATAATTCTTTGATTATAGGTATTTTCATGGTATCCTTGAATTCACAAAACTCATATGTAATTTAGATTCTAAATTTTATACTCTACACATTTTATTCCCAAAAAAAATTTTAATAAATCTAACAGGCTCTGATACTAATGTTAGATTTATTCATATGCATCGAAAAAATGGTAAATCATAAAAACTAAAATAGTCACAATTTTTGAGTAAATATCTCGATATGTAGGTCTCTAAAAATCAATCGAATTACGAACTTGCTCATACGGATCACTCGTTTGCAATGGTGATTACAAAATCAAATCACCATTATTATGTCACGACGTTTCAACCCAAAGTCTAGTGAACTCAATGACGAGAGAATTTTTTTTTTTCAAAAATTTCTCGATCTCTATAATTTGTCGCTCTAGATAAATTGATCTCTCACTTAGATTGTCTCACTCAACCTCTCAATCTCAAACATATGTAGAGAGAGTTTTTCTCACACAAAACTCTCTCAAAAAGTTGCTTTTCACGTAAAATCTTATTCAGAGAGCTAAGGGGAGAGTTTTTAAGTGATAATGGTTAGTTAGTGAGATAATGAGAGTTATTTCATTATCCCAAATATTTCTTTTTAAAACATATGATAAAATACCTCTAGATAGACATATTTACCAACAAGTTATGATCTCTTGAAATTGGTAACCACATTCAATTCAATCACGTTGAACTCAATTAAACCATTTTCAATTCAACTTGTGTTTGATCCTCCAGCTACATAATATCATTCCCCTTTCACCAATTTTCTCGGAATCATTACAAATCTAAACAAATGCACAACCCTTAATTAACTCATCAAGGAAAATACGATAAAAAAAATGCTCTATACAAGGGGAGAACAAAAAAAAAAAAAAAATACAATTATGTTGAGCCATGTTGCAAATCATTCAATACCAAGATTGTCAAACTCTTTTCTAGGTCGTGCGGAGATCATAGATCTAAACATTCTGTTGAGATCAAAACCTCAATTAGAAAATGTTTGGTACCAAAAAAAAAAAAAAAGATAATATAAAATACGTTTACTTTTGATATGGTTTCACTTTGTAGCAGTTGAATGAAATGTAATTTTGGGCTGCGGTCATTCTTCATTTCTCACGCAACATCTTTTACATTTGCCACTTGATTAGCGTAGATAATTGAAAATAGCCCATCAGGCCCCCCGCAGCTATCTATCTCATGGATTGCGTCTGGTTGTAGAGGTGATCGGAATGTATTGATACACCTTCAATAAGACATGCACTGATTTTGACTTTCCCTTCACTTCCCTCCAAATAACCAATCAAATATTTACTCCTCTAACGAGCAAGGGGTGAACATTCGATTACAATGTAATCAAAATAATTAAAATTGATATAATCGTTTTAATTTCGTTATGTAATTTTTATAACCATAATTTAATTAAATAGACCGAAAACCACCAACTCATTTGATCAAATTAGACGCTTTGATTATATAAATTAATCGAATTATTAAAATTTTTAATTATAAAAGATTTTTAAGTAATACTACTTTCTATTTATATTTATGTAAATATAATATATATTATTCATATTAACATGTGACTATAAACTGTTATTTTAAAATTCAAAATTCATTATAATCGATTATCACGACTCTTCCGCTTCCACCACCAACAGCCTTGTGTGTTGTGTAGAAGACATATCAGCCTCCAAAGAATATGTGAAAATCCCACTGCGTAGAAGATACATGAGGTAAGGGCACTTATAAAATGTTGGGTGAGGCAGCAGACCCAGAGAGCAAAGTGCGCAATTAATTTTGGGATGCCAAACATATAAAAGAAATAAGGTGCCCGACATGCTTTATTTAACTTTTCCCCTAATCAAAAGTCATTCTCAAATTTAGAGACTTCCCCAAATCTACCCTCCTAGTTATTTATCATTGCTAATAATAATGAGAGTTGGATACACTAAAAAACTTTTTATCTCCTCAAAGAGACTAAAGAGAATGGGAGGATATATAAACTATTGAGTTAAAAAGGAATACAATTTGAAAAATATGGGTGCACTGCCAATAAGTACAAAACATATGAATAATTTATAATGGGAGTGTCACCATGAAATTGCACTTGTTGTCCCTAGAAATGTCTTCTAAGGATATCAAATATATGGCTTTTTTGATCATGCAAAATAAACAAATGAGGACATACGTGGGTGTGGGTGTGGATTGAATCCAAAGAAATTGTGAAATTAAAAAATGGATTAGTGCATATAAATACGACAAGACCAACACAATTTTGAAATGTGTAGAAAACTAGGAGTGGGAATGTCACAAAAGCAAAAGGGTATTGGATGTTTGCAAGTACACACACACACACACCCCTCCCTTCCAAATAACTGAACCATTATTACCACCTAAAAGTTGCACTCTTTTACCTCAAATTATTTGCTAATTATTATCTCTCTCTCTCTCTCTCTCATCAGGTATTCGGCTGGTTGGTGGCAATAAATCGGTGGTTCTATTTATTTATTGGGTATTATTGTCCAAATATTTTGTTTGAATGAAACATCGTGGGTAAATTGAATCGAAATCCAAGGTGTTGTATCCAGAAAGTAATTGTAAGGTGGTAATTCTACTCTTGTCCTCCAACGTAATTTTCCAAGGTGTTGTATCCAGAAAATGATATCCCCAGACGGAATTCTACACTTGCGAAGCCGCATGCTTAAATCAGAAGTAAAAACAAACAAATTTGAGGTTGGATTCTTCTATGGGGGCTGCATCCCCCTACTATGGCCTTATGCTCCTACTTTTCATCGTGCCAGCAGCCGAAGCATACTCGGCTGGAGCAGGTGCTCAACTTAATCGCATTTCTAAATCTCCATCAATTTATATGGGTTTTCTCAAGATTTGACCTCCAAAATTCTCCTTATTTGGGTTGGTGTTCTTTGTACTAAGGAAGGTTTGCTTGGGTTTTTGATAATATTTATAACCCCAGGCCAAGTTCAAGTCAAGGTTGAGCCCATTTGATTCCAAATCCAAGACCAAGCTTAAGTTCAAATGAAATATATATATATATATATATTTTTAATTTTTTCGCAAGCGGAGTTTTACTACCAATCATTTTTCGAGTTTTATTCGACTAATCTAATCAAAATACTATGGATTCATTAAATGGTTGGTTTTCTCAAATCTTATTTCTCAATCTCATGGTTTAAAATCGAGATCTATGATTAAAAAAATGTAACACTCTACTGTTATAACCATGAGACTTTGGTGTTTAAATGCAATCTTAAACTAAGTTGCATAAGCAAATCCCCGTGGATGTAACAGTAAGACGCTGCACTCTCTTAGCTATTAGTGTCAAAGTTCGAATTATGGAATGGAGAAATGAAATTTAGGAGAGTCAAACCCTTAATGAAACTCACAGTGCTTGAGTCGGATTGATGGGGTGAAGTCTAGATATTGATTGGTGGTAAGTAATTTACTTGGAAAAAAAAAAAAACACCACGTTGCACCAAAAATGCAGAAAACGGAAAAGAAGAGCCATCTCCTCCTGAGCGTGGTTTTTTTGAGCACTACATGGACCATCTGGAAAGGGAGATGTAGGGAGGTTTCAAAGATCTCAACCCCCTCATGTCCTAGCTATCACAGCCCTGAGGCTTGCCAGTGATTTGGTGTGGCTCTGGGAGGACAAAGCTGAAGGCACAAGGAGAAAAAAGAAGATCAGGTGGCTGCCCCCCAGGTCGGCAGGTTGAAACTTAACGCGGATGGTGCAACCTCTAGAGTTTGGGCCAAGCCAGCGCAGAGGGCTTAATCAGGGACAGTGAGGGAGATTGGATAGCCAGTTTTGCTATAAATATAGGGAAGGCTCAGGTCTTATGGCTGAGCTTTGGGGACTGAGGGAGGGTCTTCAAATGGCCAAGAGAAGAGGTCTTCATCACCTGGAGGTTGAGACCAATTCTGCTGCTTTGGTGCGCTTGCTGGAGAATCCGCTGAAGGTTGACAACCCCCTTTACATTATCCTTGTTGGAATATGCCCATTATGGGCATTTGGGTAATTAAGGAATGGGGTAACTCCCATCCTTAATTACCACTTAATTAACCACCAAATGGGTAACTCCCCAATTAAACCTAAATGAGCCAAAAAGATACCATGTGAATGTGTGTCTCCTTCCTCCCTTGCCCCACGTGAACAGTAACCATGTGAGGAGATGGCTAGAGTTTTACACAACATATTCTCTAGAGAGAGAATAGAGAGAGGGATGGAGATTTTCGCGTAGGAAAATCTCCCATCGTCAGACGATTCACCGGACACGAGGCTTGAGGCGTCGTGGATTTGAGGTAGTGGTTCGATTGCGTGATCACCATCCGACCGTGCGATCCGTTCGAGGGACATCGCGACACGGTGGATTTTGGAGACCGCCCAATAGAGGTATTTATCCCGAAAATTCCGATACTATTTAATTCTCGCTTCCGCATGCGCGATTAAATCCAACAATCCTCAAGGGGTGCAAGGAGATCATGGCTCTCATGGATGCTATTGTGGTTAATCACACCTTCAGAGAAGCCAATTGCAAGGCTGATCACTTATGCTGAGTTTGGGAGTTCAGGAAAGAAAAGAAAAGAAGGAAGATGATGAATTTCGTTTTTCATTTTGTTTGGATAAGAGTATTACACATGGGACTCAAGTATTCGTCTAAACTACACATGGGACTCTGTTTCGATAAGAGTATTACGAGACTACTGACTAGTAGTCAGTTCCCCATTTGAGCTTTGGACAGGGAGGCAGCCTGAGCTTAGCCACTTGATGTTATGGGGTTGTGCCACGATTTCTCGCATTCGCACGGTGAGTTAGGCCCGCGAGAAAATATGTGTTCCTAGGTGAACACGAACGGCACTATAATCGAGATTGAGTCTCGTAATACTATATTTCTTGAGAATGATTTCCCTAAGAGAGGTGAAATCAATTTGAACCTTACCTTTTATGCGATGGATGAGCCTAACGGTTCAAGGAGCCCAGCGGCGGGATATAAGAATTTACTACGGATCTTGATCTTAGTGGGAGCGATCCATCAAGAGGTAAAGATTTTTCTCTCCTCCTAAGAGTGTCGAGAATGCGTATTTAAACGTTGTTTTCTCGATTGAGGGTGAGACCCTCATTGCGACTCTAGAGGATGATAAAAAAATCTAAAACGGTTCAAGAGGCTCTCGAGAGTTTTGCAAAAAATGCAAAATACCGTTTATTGAAGGCCATAAATAAAGAGAAGGAATTGATGAGAATCAACGGGGTCTGGGATCTAGTTGATTAGATTAAGGGCGGAAGGACTATTGGGAACAAGTAGGTTCTCAAAGTCAAGATAAAGGTTAACGGATTGATGAAGAGATAAAGAACCCGTCTAGTAACCAAGGGTTACACTTAGACTGTGGGGTGGACTATCGAGGAGTCATAGTCTAATTTATCTCGATCCGTTTATCTTTCAGCGAATGTCACGAACATAGATCAAGAGTCACATCACAAGGACATAAAGACCGCTTTCGTAGTGGAAGTCTAGATGAGGCAATCTACATGGAGCATCCCTTTGGGTTCGTTCTAGTAGATCAGGTGGATAAGGTCTATTGATTTTAGAAATCAAAATACGACCTTAAGCCATCATCTAGACAGCGGCACTTGGATTTCACGAGAAGGTGATATCTTATGGTTTTGTAATGATCGAGTAGGATCATTGCATCTATCTGATACGTCCCAATGACTCCTTTATGAGCATGTTCTCATATGTAGGTGACATACTGTTGGCTGGGAACAACAGAGAGTATCTAATGACCATTGTAACATGGTTATGAGATTTTAGTTCATTCTCAGATTTTGGATCCATAGGGATCGCTTGAGAATGGTGTTGACTCTTTAACAAGAGTTTTACATCAGGTAGATTCTTAAGCATTTCGAGAAGAGCGATGACAACCTAAAAGATACTCTAATCGCTGAAGATAAAAAGACTTGAATCTTGACATATGCCCTAGAATTTATAAAGAAATAAGGGAGATGAGCAGAATCCCTTATTGCAGTGCAAAATACATTTCTAGTGTATGCGATGAGGTATACACGTGTGATATACAATTTGATGTATGCGATGAGGCATACATGACCAGATGTTTATTTTATGGTCGATCTGGTGAGTAGGTATTAATAGAATCCTAGAAGGGATCACTGTAGAGCGGTGAAAAATGATTCTGAAATATCTCATTTGAACTGCAGAGCTCTCCATGTGTTACGGATGAGGTGATTTGCGTTTTGTGATTGAGATTCAGATACTGACTGAGAGTAGTGATCTGAATAAACGCAAAAAGTTTTATCTTCTTAGAGCAGTAAGAAGAGAACCTATATATCTCTATTTACGATAGAGACTGAGCTAGTAGTATGCTCAATTGCAGTTCATGAGAATGGTTGGCTTCAGAAATTTTTTGGAAGACTTAGGGATTGTGATAGATAGTGGTCAGTGATGATTATTGTGATAATCAGACCGACACTGTCATCAAATGAGACCCTAAGTGTAATAGTAAAGCCAAACACATTAATACCGAAGACCACTATGAGAGATATTACCGAGAAGGGTATTGTGACATCTAAGTACACCTCAGCATGAGAGCTGATCTCTTCAGAAAACCCGTTGTGAGAGATTCCTTTGTGAGATAAGGAATCATTGGGTTTAGTGTACTTTAACATTTCTCCTTATATACTATTTTAGATACTTATTTTAATATATGACATGTATGCAGAATTGAGTCACATATTTATTTCATGCATCATTTGTTGTCATATATTGTGATCTTGTGATTAAAAGATGTGTCAGGCAGGCGTGGTCGACTCTCTCACACGAGTGACCACCTCCGACTCTGAGTGAGCGGAGATGAGACGGATTCTAGTCGTAAGAGGCTTTGAGAGTAGCCCTACTAGAACATAAGTCGCCCTGATATGTGTTCAGGATGAGGTCATATGCGATATGACCGGCATGGAAATACCCACATCCATGTTGCCTGTAAGTAGCCAGGTTTGAGATCTCAGATATCACCTGCGATTTGTGATATTGTCTCTGAGTTGCTCTCTCTGAGATCTCTGGGTAAAGTCTTATGTGTAGACTGAGTCCCGTACCTGTATAGTGTTAGAGAAATCTGACATATGCCCTTTGAGAGATGGGGGAATAACACTGTGGCACGTGTTTCATACCACGTGTGATGAGACGACCATGGGATAGTGGGAGCTATTATTTGAGACGATAGTTTGATCTTGATCCCCGTTCCCACTGTGTGAGACCTGAGATCCATTGGGTGGGATCTCTTATGCCCTTATTACTTTCGGCTGTCTCTAGAAGTTTTGGTTCAGTGTTGCTACTTTAGTCTGTTTACCTATGGCCCGGAAGATAAATTGAGGTCTAAGGGGCAGGTGTAGGAAAACAGCTGAATTGAGACCGATAGATTCGAGTTTGGGAAAAGGAAGGCCAATAGACATTACATCATTGTCATGTATTCATAGGTCGACCTATTGTGTTAATCCATGTTGGGATTCAAACATAATAATGAATACATAGTCGAGCAAATTGATTGGAGATCACTTTCAATGAGGAAAGTGGCTCGATGGATGTAAATGCATTGAGTCTGGGGTATAGCGAGTTATTTTTATACTAACAGTGACTACTCGATCATCCTAACAGGTGTATCGAGAAGTCTTAGCTTGCAGGTGTACTCGCCGGTCGCACGACGCCCAATCCAGTATGAAAAGTCCAGTTGGGTGATGTGAGAGATCGCATGAGTTGCGATCTTGTGATTGACGAAAGTGAAATGCCCTCATGTGCAAGTGGGAGATGTTGGAATATGCCCATTATGGGCATTTGGGTAATTAAGGAATGGGGTAACTCCTATCCTTAATTACCACTTAATCAACCACCAAATTGGTAACTCCCCAATTAAACCTAAATGAGCCAAAAAGATACCATGTGAATGTGTGTCTCCTTCCTCCCTTGCCCCACGTGAACAGTAACCATGTGAGGAGATGGCTAGGGTTTTACACAACATATTCTCTAGAGAGAGAATAGAGAGAGGGATGGAGATTTTCGCGTAGGAAAATTTCCCATCGTCAGACGATTCACCGGACACGAGGCTTGAGGCGTCGTGGATTTGAGGTGGTGGTTCGATTGCGTGATCACCATCCGACCGTGCGATCCGTTCGAGGGACATCGCGACACGGTGGATTTTGGAGACCGTCCAATAGAGGTATTTATCCCGAAAATTCCGATACTATTTAATTCTCGCTTCCGTATGCGCGATTAAATCCAACAATCCTCAAGAGGTGCAAGGAGATCATGGCTCTCATGGATGCTATTGTGGTTAATCACACCTTCAGAGAAGCCAATTGCAAGGCTGATCACTTATGCTGAGTTTGGGAGTTCAGGAAAGAAAAGAAAAGAAGGAAGATGATGAATTTCGTTTTTCATTTTGTTTGGAAGTTTTAGTAAAGAAAGAAAATGACGTGAAATTTATCCAAAATTAAATATTTTTCTTTCACATTTTTTAGGGTAAATTTAGTATATTTATGAGCTAACTTACTTTTTTTTTTCTCTCTCATTTTCTTCCTATTTTGGGGAGAAAATTTTTTATGTTTAAAATTATCTCAAATCACTTCTTTTATTTCCAAATCAAATTCACAAACAAAAGAAAAACAACTATTTTCTCTCATAATCTCTTCTTTTCTCCCCACGTCACTCCATCCAAAAGCAGTGTTAGCCTCTCAGGGGCGTTTAAGTGCGGATGAGTGACCGAGATTGACGCTTCTCCCAGTCTCTTCTCAAGTTGCTCTGGGAAGACAAACTGGGCTTCGAGAGGATCAGGGGCCAAGCTTCTGCCAGGAGATGGTAGCTCCTCCGTGCTGGTGGTCTCTATTTTTGTGTCTTCCTTTCTGCACCGTGCCTGTTTCTTGCTATTATTGTTTGTTTTTCCTCTCGTCTCTCACAAGAAAAAACAAAGTGGAAAACAAAATAGATAATAATGATATAGAAAAATGATATTTTATAAAAATGGTAGTAGACGAAAATACAGAGAAACGTATAAATATAAAAAAATAAAAAATTTTTATATAAATATTAATTATTTTACAAAAATTAATAGAATTATCATACTTTATAATAAAAATTTAAAATAATCAAATATATAATTATTAATAACAAGACAAATATTATAAAAATAAATAAATAAATTATTAAATACGAAAAATTATACAAATAAAAAATATAAGAATTTTTATATAAATATTAATTAATTTAATATGTTAAAATATTTTTAAAACAAAAAAATTTTGAAAACAGAAATGAGGAGAAGTTTAGCATAGATCTCAAGTGCAGCCCAAGTCAAGTTCAAAATTAATTTCAAGATCAATACGGGCCCAACGCGTATTTTGTATGAGAGCGCGGGGGTTTGTGATAAGATATGATGTATGAAAAATTTTCAAAACTAGTATTTTTTATTTTGAAAATATTTTTTATTTTTAAAATGTTTTAATATGTTAAATTAATTTATATTTATATAAAAATTTTTATATTTTTTATAATTACATATTTTTTTATATTGAATAAATTATTTATTTAATTAATTATAAATTTTATTTTTATATTAATTGTCTTATGATTAATAATTACATATTTGATTATTTTTTGATTTTTATTATAAAATATAATTATTTTATCTTTTTTATAAAATAATTAATATTTATATAAAAATTTTTGTATCTTTTATATTTATGCATTTACACACGTTTCAGTTTCTCGTATTCTTTTAAAGTGTCATTTTACTATATCATTTCATATCCGTTTCTATTTTCCTATTTATGTTTCCATGTAATATAGGTTATATGTTTGCATTGCGGCCTCTGGAGAAGAGCCCGGGCCGGTTTGGGCCCGAAAACAGGCCCGGCCGGCCCGGAAAAAAGCCCGGCACGTGAACCGGCCCGGTGCTACAGTAACCCGAACCGGACCGAACCGGGTACTGTAGCGGGCCGGGCCGGTTCAAGGGTTTTTGGAACCGTGAACCGGCCCCGGAACCGGCCCGGAACCGGCCCGGCCCAGCCGGTTCCAACGGCTCTTTGACCTTTTTTTTTTTTTTTTGAATTTTTTAAAAAATTTTCGCCCTTCTTGTTTGGCCTAACCGGCCCGCCGGTTCCGGTTCAGCGGGCCGGGCCGGTTCAAGCAAAAAAAATTTTGGAACCGGCCCGGCCCGGCCCGGACTGACCTAGGAACCGCAGCCAGCCCGGCCCGCGGTTCCTGGAACCGCCATTGAACCGGACCGGGCCCGGCCCGGCCCGGCCCGGTTACATGTCTAGCGGCCTCCTCCCTAAAAAACTAAAGAAAAAAAAATAAAAAAGATAAAAGGACAAAACGGTGTCGTTTTGGGTTAAGTTGTGGAGAGAGGATTGTTGCCCTAATCCGGAAAACAATTGAAGGGAAGACGGCCTCTTTTGCTATTAATTTGTCTTACCATCGTTTGATTTATCGTTCATTGATTCACGTTTAAACCCTTAACTTCAATTTCTCAGTTGAAGACACAGAGAGCGAGAACTAACGATGTCGACGCTCAAAGAGATACTGGCACGGAGGCCGGTGGCGGCCACGATACGGCTGACGGTTCCGGCAGGCGGGGCGCGGCCTGCACCACCGGTGGGACCAGCTTTGGGACAGTACCGTCTAAACCTGATGGCGTTCTGCAAGGATTTCAATGCTCGAACACAGAAGTACAAGCCCGACACTCCCATGGCCGTCACCATCACAGCCTTCAAAGACAACACTTTCGAGTTCACCGTGAAGTCGCCCTCCGTCACCTGGTATCTGAAGAAGGCGGCCGGAATTGAGTTGGGAAGCAGCCGCCCAGGACACGTCGTGGCATCTGAGTTAACCCTAAAGCACATATACGAGATCGCCAAAATCAAGCAGTCTGATCCCTATTGCCAGTACATGTCCTTGGAGTCCATTTGTAAGTCCATCATCGGCACTGCTAATTCAATGGGTATTAAGGTTCAGAAGGACTTGGATTAATTTATCTGCCGTCTGCCATTGCCCTTGTTGTTTTGATTTTGTACCCTGTGTTCCTTCTGGTTTAAATTCCTCAACTTTACCAACGAAATGTTTTTGTGACCACAAAGCAATAATAAACCCTTAATCAATTCGTGCAAATTTCTGCTGTATCATTTGACGTTTCTGCAACTGGTCACCATGTCATCATTTCACTTTTTGAACTTCGGCTGCAGAATTTTTGTGAAAAAATTAGCTTTATTTGGTAGGAAACAGGGTCATATATGAGATAAATTGCAGCTTTTCGGAACCAAAGTGGAGTCTTTTTTATTGGATTTCTGAGGTTTCGACATATGAATCTGTCATATGTTTTTGTATAGGAAGTATGCTCAGTTCAAAGCAGTGGCTACGCCATCAAGGGGGATGTGGGGCAGCCAACGCTGCTAAAATTTTGAGAAAAAATTTTCATGTGTATATTTTTACCGAGCATTTAAAAAAATGATACCAAAAGTTTTAAAAATACTACTAAATATCATAAACTTGATGCTAAAAGTGTAAAAATATCACTGAAATCCTTTACAATGTTGTTTATTTAAAAAAAAAAAATTATAATTCCGCACCCACTGTCACCAGCATCTTATGTCTTGTTCCCACTAAAATAATTTTCTGGTTTTGTCCCTGGTTAAAAGTGGTAGTCAATGATGATAACACATAAGCGAGAATTCTAAACATGGAATCCTTTCTTGGGGTTCTGAATCTTACATGAATCTTCTGCAAAGAATGCCAATTGGGTTTTCAGAGAATTACGGGACTGGTACAATATCAAGGGGTGGGATTTCATCTTTCTTGTCATTGGTTTTGGATAGTGAGAGAGGAGAGCTAGTGAAAGCTCAGGGACGAGTTGGGGCAAAGAGTGTTTCAGTAAAGAGCTACCTCTCTCTACCTGGTGGATGACCGCAAGAGATGGGATTTCATCTTTGTCCTCATTGGTTTTGGGTATCAATTGTGCCAATGGGATCAAGTGGAATTTTGTGACATATGATACTATGATCAACGGTGTTTGTCCTGCAGGAAGATTGGACTGTGGACTTCATCTTTTGGAACTAATTCGGACAGCAAAGGGGTTCCATGAGTCACATTAGTCCATATATATGATAAGCAATACAGACGACACGCTTGAGTTTCTAACGAGGATGGAAAAGCTATTTTCTAGAGCCGTTGGTAGAAACTTGAGGATCATTGATTTGAGCGAGGAGGATAGTGTCGACAACCAAGCAAAGGAAATTTTTGATTAGATGGCTTGGAATGGAGACACTCTAAATGCTGTTGTTTATGTCGCCTTATTTTATGGATCTCGTCAAGAAGAATGTGTCATGGACCCCCCCTCTCTCTCTCTCTCTCTCTCTCTCCCTCTCTCGACCCTTCGTTTTGTTCTCCCACCACGGCGCCGCTCCTCATTCGCCACGTGTTCCGCCGCCATCGCCATCTTCTTCTTCCCCTTCTTCTCCTTCTTCTTCTTCTTCTTCTTCTTCTTCTTCTTCTTCTTCTTCTTCTTCTCTCCCTCTCGTTGTCGCTCTCTCCCTTCGGCTTCGCCGCTTTGCCACTCCGCCGCAGTCCCTCTCCCTTCCGCCACCACCGCACGCCACCACTCGCGATTGCCGCTGCTCCTTCCTCCCGCAAGCCTCCGTGAGCGCAACCCAACGCCCTTGCACGCAATCGAGCCATAGCGTACCTCAGTTCGTGAGCGAGCAGGACCTAGCCCGCGAGTGCGAGCCAGCCAGCGAGCTCAAGCCAGGCAGTGCGAGAGCCAGCGCGCAGCAGCACACGAGCGTGCAACAGTGCACGGGCGAGCACCAGCTCGCAAGCCACTGCGGCCCGCAGGCCCATCAGCCAAAGGCCCGCCAGCCACAGGCCCACTAGCCGCAGACCTATCAGTCGCAGGCCCGTTAGCCCGCTAGCCCACTGGCCCGCAGACCAGCGAGCCTGCTAGCTAAAGCCCACTGGCCCGTTGACCCGCGAACCCACAAGCTTGCTGTAACCCACGAGCCCGCGGCGGCCCGCGACGGATCGTGAGCCCGTGACAGCCCCCGAACCTCCACGCAGGTAACTAATTGAGAGTTTTGATTCTGATCTAAGTGTTTAGATCTAACAAGTAAATCTTGTTTTGATAGAAAACACTACAGACTTTGGAGTGACCGAAGAGACTTTCGGACGAAACTATGCGCTTCGAGAAAACCCTAGGTGAGGAGATTTCGGCTCTAATTGATAAATTGAATGAATCTAGAATTGAATCTAAGATGAAATGTTCTATATATGTTTAGAGTATAAGTAGAATGTGAATAGAATACAATTTCTGAAATGATTATATATGACTTTGAATGTTAAGTATAGACTGTTACAGAAACTAGATGGTCTGATACGAAAGAAACATATTATAGAATCATAAAATCATGTCGAGTGAATTCGAATAGTTTCCCTTAGAGTTAAACTTTGAAATATGCATGAAAGTATCTGAATTGTAGGGTTGGAATGAAATGAGCCGTTTTGTGGAGAATATTGTACATTTCATGTCTTTCGGATAAACCTTAAAGATACTTAAGAAATTGATATTTAATTTTGATGATCCGATTAGGTTGATCATTTTTTTGGAGACTCGAGGAATAAGATTGGATTCGTTTTAAAAATAGGGAGTGACCACCCTCCCTAAAACTGTGAGTGAGATTTTGACATTCGTTATTGATTGAAAATCATGTTTCAAAAATATTTTTTAAATGACATGTTTCTGCAAAATGTATGATTGTTAGAACTTTCGAATATTTTATGAAATGTTTTGTGACCTTTGGAGTGTCTTAAATTCTGATTTTATTGATATGCATCCATAAGTTTGGATAATTGAATATTGTGCCACATTTTCGACATATTGAGAACACTGTAGTGCAAGCAAGTAGGAAACTATGCTCTTTTTATTGCAGCCTCGGAGATTTGCAAATTAGCTAAGAAGGGAGCTGCAGAAGATAGTCCTCAGCCTCAGGTTGCCAGTGGGGGGCATGGAAAAGGAGGGGAAAAGGGAAGCATCAGAAAGCGACAGCCTGTTCTGTGATTTTGTTGAAGGAAGTGAAGACATGGTTACAAAAAAGTAATGAATTCATCGTCTCTGTTTCATCCAAAAAATAAAAATAGAACAAGCGGTTAAGGATGGATTCTACAAAGATGCATATGGGAAGTTCATCTTTAAACTGAGGGAGTTCTCAGAAAGCGTAATGAAGATGCTGTTTGTATATTGATGGAAAATGCCAAGCCAATGCATCCTTTTCACTTTTATTTCTTAGGAGGTGATCAACATAAACTGAATTTGTTGATGCCCACAGTAGTTACTGGTTGCCATCCTGACATGGCTTTTGTAAGGGAAATTGAAGTAGTTTCTATTCTATGAAGACTCAACTTACGTGCGAAAGTTTTGAGGCTAGTATTTGGCGTGAACATGGAGCATTTGAGACTTTTGTTAGGCAGAAATTGCTGATGATGCTCCATGTTGATCATCTAAATTCTCTGTCCTCCTGAATTTATCAAATTTTATTGGCAATATCTTTTCATCCGTGGGTTTTTTTTTTTTTAATTTTTTATTTGATGTCATATGATTTGTTCTTATTTATTTATTTATTCTTCCTATACATCTGTTGTTTCAGTAAGACGTGCTGCTGACCTGCATTAAATTAGATGGAAATCCATTTGTTGTTTCTTTTGTGTCCTGGATGCAAATTAAGGATCATACGATTCCAATCCTTTTTGGTTGCCTTCAGTGACTTACGGGAAACATTGCTGTGAAATGTTGGCTTTTGTTTTCTACAGACTAGTAGGCCGAATATGTGTTTCTTTCTGCTTAACCCTTCTATCCCTTGTTATCAACGTGCCTTCATTTCTCTGGGTAGACATAACAAGTGTCCTGATTTTAAGTTATTAAGATGATCAACTCTCCACGATTTCCGTACTGGTTAATAAATTATCATAGTTATGTACAACTCAACTGCTGCTTGACTGTAAGCTTCTCTTAACCAGAGTGTGATGATTACTGCATGCCATCGTATTCCTGCAGCAAATGAGCCTCCTGGTAGAGCTCACACATGATTTAAGTGTTTCTTTTCCTTTGATTGTTGGACCAGTTAGCTATGTTTCGATATGCTTGAAGGTGTATCTTTTCCAATTTTTCTGTTTGCTGCCCTTTCAAGCGCCACATTCTTAGATAGCCCCCGAATGAACAACCAGCAGGTTGTTGAATTCGATCAACTGTCCTGCACTCCCAATATGCTCTATAATTGTACTCCAGTTAAGTTAAGAGTTATTTATGAAAATAATGTGATTTTAAATTAAAATTATTAAAATATAGTAATTTTTTTATTTCCCAAAAATATTGATTTCGCACTTTTAGAGTGTAAAATCAACATTTATCATTTTTTTTATATTTTTTTTTTGAAAAATGCCGATTTCGTACTCCTACAGTGTGAAACCGGTTTCACACTTTTAGTCCCAGAATGCGATTTTATTTTTCTTCTGCCTCTCCTCTGCAAGTTGTGGCATTTCTCAATGAAGCTCGGACTGCAAGTGACGAAGGGTGAGCATTCTCCTTCTCCAACAGCCTGAAAATCATCTGTCCAAGGTAAATCATTGTCCTTCTGCCTCGTTTGGTTGGTTTTGTTACCCAAATAGTTGATGAGCAAGTGAAATTAGGGTTTTCGAATTTCTGCATTTTTTTGTCCGAATTGTTTATGTTTTAGGATTTGATTTAAGTTATGTTGCATGCATTAACGTCTCCTGAAATTATAGGTTAGGGTTTTGAAATTGAAAATAGGGTTTTGAAATTAGGATTTTAAAATTGAAATTAGAGTTTCAAATTTGAAATCAAGATTTTGAAATTATAATTAGGGTATTGAAATTAAAATTAGGGTATTGAAATTAGGGTTTTAAAATTGAAATTAGGGTTTTAAAATTAGAATTAAGATTTTAAAATTGAAATTAGGATTTTGAAATTGAAATTAGAGTTTTAAAATTGAAATTATGGATTTGAAATTGAAATTAGGGTTTTTAAAATTGAAATTAGGGTTTTAAAATTAAAATTAGAGTTTTGAAATTGAAATTAGGGTTCTGAAATTTAAATTAGGGTTTTTAAAAATTAAAATTAGAGTTTTGAAATTGAAATTTGGGATTTGAAATTGAAATTAGGGCTTTCAAATTAAAATTAGGATTTTATAATTAGAATTAGGATTTTAAATTTGAAATTAAGATCTTGAAATTGAAATTAGGGTTTTAAAAATGAAATTAAGTTTATAAATTTGAAATTAAGTTTTTCAAATTGAAATTAGAGTTTTGAAATTAATATTTTCAAATTGAAACTAAGGTTTTGAAATTAGAGTTTTCAAATTGAAATTAGGGTTTTGCAATTAGGGTTTGAAAATTGAAATTAGAGTTTTAAAATTGGAATTAAGACTTTAAAATAAAAATTAGGGTTTTGAAATTAAAATTGGGGTTTTAAAATTAGAATTAGGGTTTTAAAATTGAAATTAGAGTTTTGAAATTGAAATTAAGATTTTGAAATTAGTTTGAAATTAATCATAATATGGTAATATTAATTATTATGCATGCTGAAATTATGGTAATATTAATTATCATGTATGTTGAAATTATGTTTTCCAAATTAGGGTAAAACATTTAACCATTTATTTGACGAAATCGTTTATACATGTCCATATGATTGTAAATTGTCTCTTTATAATGGTTAATATATGTTGTTGGATCTTGTTTTTATGCTATTTGAAAAGTTCTTTTGTCTTGTCCATCTAATATCATTAATGATATTTTGTTATTGTTGTTGTACATAGAAAAAGGAAACATGGGTGACGACCATGTGAAATTGGTATTTTATTGGATTGGTGTAATTTGTGAAATTGAAAATGAGTATCGATATAGTGTTGGTCTAAAAATGGGTATTGTGATTGAAGAATTAGATGGCGGAAGTTTATTAAAATCTTGCATCGCAAGAGTAGGTTTGATTGTAAGAAATTCAAATTGAATATTACATGTAGATATCCTCTCTGGTCTGGGCAATTTCTCTCTTATTGTGTATTACCTGAGAAGAATGATAAATTTTTACCGGAGGTGTTATCACTTCCGAAATATATCATAAGTTTGACGGCAGTTGAACTATTTTTAGAGGTAGAAGCAATTGTGTCTCGACCTGTTGATCCACCAATGGTGGGTTGCTCAAGTTGGAGCAAAGAAAATACGGAAGACATCCTGGATAGCTCTGGTCTAATTGAAAACAGTCTTGACATGATGGGTGATATTGGTGGTGAGAGAATTTTGGTCATTACACAGAGCCATTGAGCAGTGAGAATATTAGAAATAATTGGTTACAGTACGGTGCATTTATTTCAGATAATATAGCTTTGGGGGCTAGTACGAGTAGACCCTATGAGGGGTAGAAGACAGATCCGGTTAGGCTTGTTATGATACCCAGGTAGTGTCACGGATACCCGTGATACTACTCGGTCAAAGTCTGAGCTCGAACTCGATCAACTCGAGCTCGGGTCTAGCTTGAGCTCAGTGATTCCTCTCTCGAGCTCAAGCTCGAGCCCACATTCCTTCAGGCCCGAAGCTCGTCGAGCTACCCGATCCCTCTCAAAACCTAATCCCTCCATCCTATTCTGATTTCCTACACACTCGTCTCTGCTCGAAGGGCGAAGGGTGATCGAAGGTCTGCTTTCTCACCATCGTGATTGAAGGGTGATTGAAGGTCTCTGCTCTTTCGCCATCGCAATCGCCTGCTTTGATTCGAAGGTCTCTGCTTCTCTCACCATCGCGCGATGGTCTTCTCCTCCTCTGACCATCGCGCGATGGTCTCCTCCTCCGCTCACCTTCACGATCGAAGGTCTCCTCTTCATCTCGCCATCGCAATCGAAGGTCTCCTCGAAGGTACTCTATCTCTGTCTGTCTTTGTCTCTCTCTCTAGGGTTAGGGTTTCATGTCTTTGTTTCTCTGTCTCTCTCTGTCTCTCTAGGGTCCAACTCTCATCGGCTTCGAAGGTCTCTCTGGGGTTTCATGTCTTTGCCTCTCTCTGCTCCTTCCGTCTCCAAATCAAAGGTAAGCTCTCTCTCTCTCTCCCTCTCTCTCTCTCTAGCGTTAGGTTTCATGTCTCTGTCTCTCTAGGGTCTTAATTCTCATCGGTTTCGAAGGTCTCTCTAGGGTTTCATGTGTCTGTCTCTCTCTCTGCTCCTTCCGTCTCCGAATCGAAGGTAAGTTTTCTCTCTCCCTCCCTCTCTCTCTCACTCTAAGGTTTTTGAGTTCTTCTGCGTTCTGCCTTATGCTATCCCATCAAGCTCTCGGGTATGGTTTTTCTCTCGGTTTCGGGCTCCGGTTTGGGTATTGTCTCGGGCTCTGGCTCTAGCTCTGGCTCGCGACACTCGAGCTCGAGCTCCTCGATGACACTTCGAGTCGAGCTCGAGCTCTAGAGTGACAGGCTCGACGAGTTCGAGCTCGAGCTCACCTATCATAGACTCAAGCCGAGCTCGGGTATTGTGATACCCGATCTCAACCTGGGTGTCATAACAGGCCTAGATCTGGTAGATTTATTTGTTGTTGAGGAATTAGAGGGTAAAAGTGATGATGAATAGAATGTTGTTAATGAAGAAGATGTAGCTGTCGAAGAGGTAGAAAATCAGGTTGTTGAAGAGGAGGAGATACTATATTTACACACTATAGATGAAGGGGCCATGATGATTGATGAATATAATGACTATGATTCTCCAACGTGAGATAATGATCAGACATCGGAGTTAAATTTGGAATGGTCTTCGTTTCGAAAGAGCAAGTTCAACATGCTATTAAGTACTAGTCGATGCAGGAGTACAGCTACTTTAAAGTTTATGAAAGTTCTCCAAATATAAGGTTTGTGAGGTGTTTTTTGTACCATGAAAATAATTGTTTGTGCCATGTTCGGTTTAGACCAAAGAAGAGTCATCAGTTTTGAGAAATTACGAGGTTCAAAACGAAACACACGTGTTTCTCTCAATTGCTTTTGGAGGATCATCCGAATATGGACTCGAATATGGTGGGTCGTATGATTAGAAATCATATAAAAGAAAATATCGATTATAAAGTGTGTGATATGATTGAGGATATAAGAACGTATATGGTAAATCTATATTATAAAAAGACTTGGATGGGATGTCGAAAATCTATTGAAATTGTATATGTTAATGGGGAGATTTCTTACACATTGTTGGCATAGTTTTTGAATACTGTGCAGATGAGTAATTTTAGGACAGTTGTTAATTGAAAATTTAATTATCGGAGGCTAATGAGAGAGTCTTTTGCTTGGTTTTCTGGGCCTTCAAGTTATGCATTGAAACATTTAGACATTGTAAGCCGGTGATTAGTATTGACGGCACATTTCTGTACAGGAGATATAGGGAGAAAATTTTTATTGCCTGTGGAACCGATGCAGCTGACCATATTGTTCCTTTGTATTTTGTTATTATTGATGAGGAGACTATTGTTAGTTGTGATTGGTTTTTGGAGAACTTGAGAGTGCATATTATTGGTGATCGACATAGAGTGTGTTTGATATCAGATAGAGCACCCGGTATAATGTGAGTCATAGAGCGGAATGGTAATCTCCAGCAACCACTTATCTATTACAGATTTTGTTTGTGTCATGTGGAGACTAATTTTAGCCAGTGATTGAAGAATAAACCGCCAACAGTGTTGATGCATAAGGTGGCCGAGCAAAGACAGATCAGAAAGAGCTTAACAAGCCAGCTTATAGGTGGTTGATAGAGATTCCGCTTGACAAATTGACTTTGTGTTATGATGGGGGCATAGATGAGGCAACATGATCATCAATCGATCGGAATCATTTAATGGTATGCTTAAAGGTGCAAGGAAACTGTCAATAACTATATGTATGCGGACGACATTGTACCGCATAGTTTGATTCTTTAATAAAAATCGAGAACAAATAGCTAACAATATAAGGGATGACAATATGTAGCCAATAAATGTTAGGGAAGAATTGATGAGAATTGAGCAGAAAGTCAAATTTCATCGCGTCATTGCGTTGGATAGGTACAAGGGTGAGCATGAGGTCATAACAGGATTTTATGGTAGAAGGGGTGGAAACAACCACACTGTGCTGTTAGCTATTTCATCAAGTACATGTGAAAAATTTACAATATTTAAATTTCTTTGCTCACATACATAGAGAGTTTGTGCGGATATGGGTTTTGAGTTTAAAACTTTTGTAGACAATCTCTATAATTGTCAATCTTTGGAGTTAACATATGGTGGGATATTTCATCCTTCCCCACACAAGGACTATTGGCTTCCTACTTCTTTACATGTGGTACACAATATTTCATGACTTAATAACTAGTCAGATAGATCTCGAAATACGCAGATACACAACGAAATGGATTTCAGAAGAACTTAGTGTTGCAAGGCATGTGATCAATACGGTCATAATCGTCATCATTGCCTGAATATGACTTATTTACAAGCGAGGGCGAGACAAGGCTGAGGAGTTTGGCATAAATAGCTTATTGTTTCATATTATGTAATCGACATAATCAAATATTATGGATATTAAACATTTTCATAACTTATTATTTAACGTGTTTATTTTTTTCTTGGTTTGACTATTTAGAAATTTTATTTTTCTTTAATTTTGTTGTCATTTTAGTTATGGACTATACTGGTTCGGATTTGACTCCAGACCCTCGGGACCTTAGTGTCTTAACCTTTCAAGCCACCACCGGTTTCAGTCTATCAGGGAGACTGATAGTGATACCCCACTAGAGGTGTATCATTTGGGCTGTGGGTTTTGGGTTGCTCAACCTCTTGATATTAAGAAATAAGAGATTTTGTTGAGGGTTGAGTTTTATGATTTGTATAGGTGTTGCCACTTTCAGTATGATCATACTCTTATTACGGTGTTTGTAGAGTGGTGGAGACAGAAGACCCATACTTTTCACTTACCTATTGTAGAGGCCATGATTACGTTATAGAACGTTTCGGTTTTACTTAGGTTGCTTGTCGATGGAGATACAGTTATTAGAGTAGATTACTCTCGTTCTATTGCTGAGTGATTGAATGTTTGTCATAGACTGTTGGGTTTCTATCCTGCAACAGAGGAGTTTTTTGGTGACCGTCTTAAGATACGGGCTATCACGGATTTTCTTACTTTACATTCTCTGGAGTTGAACTCAGATGCGACACTAGTGGAGTTCCATGGACGCAGTCATATTATGCAGTTGTTGGGTACTCTTTTCGGGGACTACAGGATAGAAAGTTAAACTTTATTATTTGGTGTTTCCACGAGATCTAGAGTGCGTGGGACAATATAGTTGGGGTAGTGCTGTCTTGGCGATATTTTATAGAGCCATGTGTTGGGCTTGCGTGGATGGTGTTAGACAGATCTGTGATCCGGTTTTACTTATACAAGTATTTTATCTCTACTTCATTTTTTAATTTTTGTTTAACAATAATTTATATAAATTATAAATCATTTTTTCAATATATTTTGTCTTATCAGCTTTGGGCATGGGTGAGAGTGCCCTTGTTTACCCCGATCGGGCGTCACCATATTGATCCGATACCTTTTGCTCCTCACCTACCCATGGGTCCTAGAGGATCACTGTACGTAATTTTTATTTATTTTATTTTTATTTTATCTCTATTATCTTTACTTTGTTATATTTAATGTTCACATTGCCTTATTTATAAATAGTTGGGATGTTTCTCGTAATTATGTACATACACGGCAGTTTGTTTTTAAAATGTATAGAGATCAACTGGATCATATGAGAGATATAGGTGTGAGTATAATTTTCTTTTATTTACACTATCTTCAATATTTATACTTTTTATTAATGCATTATTTTTTTTTTCAGTTCATTTGCATGCTATATTCGCATGGCGACTTGATGATGTTATCCTTCTATTGCCTCATTGGCAGTGATAAATGACGGATCGAGATTTACTTGATTTGTTTTGAGATCATTGAGTGTTATTACCCTCAAAGGGTAATGAGACAGTTCGGGCTCTTGCAACATGTTTCTTTACCTGTATCTACGGATCAGGAGTTGTATCGGACTGATCGACGTGGGGGGCAGGAACTCGATTGGGCGAGAACACATGCCATACTCTTGCAAGTGTAGGATAACCGTACATACTATATAGTATATGCTTAAGACACTTTCGGTGAGTTAAGGATCACACCTGAGTACATGAGGTGGTATCGTCAGATCACCTGTTTATATATTGCATATCCTGCCCATCGTTACAAAACGGATACCGATCCACAACGACACAAATGGAGTATCTCGTAAGTCAATATATGTTTACTATTTATTAGGGTTTTATAGTTTATGTAATATTTCTTTTCTTTCGTCTTTTACAGTACTATGAGTTGAAAAACATGCACTTATTGGTCTTGAATATATTTGCTGATGAAGGAGTAGATATGAGATTTGGAGAGTTTAGAGATGCGTCATGGCGTGCCCTTCAGTTTTTCAAGCATATGCCATTCGACGAGAACTGTCCTTCGACATCGGCACGCAAACCTACTGCACGGATGGATATACCTTCGACTTCGGGTGCTGCGGATGATTATGATGAAGTAACAGAGCTAGTTCCATCATCTTCTTACCTGACTCTGACTCTTACTCAGACTCCGGTTTGTATGGATGATATCGATGAGCCTCCGCGACTTAGTATTTACGAATGGAGACGTCGTCGTTCTCGATATTCAGTTGATGTTCCTCCTCCAGTTGACTTTCTCGAGGTTGATGAGGGTGCACCTTTATATGATATACCTCCACCTGCACCTGATAGACCAGCTTGTATTCTCATGAGATATCAGCCGCGACGCCATATTTGACGACCTCTTTATGGCACTTAGATTATATTTCCTATTTCATATGTATTATATTTAAATTTTGTGAACAGTAATTTCATTTTTTTTATAAAATCATTTTCATTACTTTCTTCTTCTTCTCGTATCATTCTTATATCAGTTCAACGTTAATAATTACTTATACTTAAGTTAATTTCTTATCACTTTTTTTAATGACCTATATTTTGATTTACATCAGTGCTGCTCATGGTTGAATTGGTAGTGTAATTAATTGATGGCGTTTCTGTTCACTGTGTTTGGTTTTGTTTGGTTGTGTTTGTCTACTAGTATGGAGTATGCATGATGGTATTTACAGTATCGGTTTGGTGGTGTTTTAAGATGATTTTACTTGTTTGAACTACAATGGTCATGTTTGAAGTATTGTGGTAGGTATATTCGGTATTTCGTTTGTTATGAAAACTGAATAGAAGTTGCGGGTGTTGAAGTGGATGTATTATGTTTCCCTGCATCATGAGCAATACGGGGCGATGAGCATAGGTCATGCGTACTATGGCATGGGATGCGGTGCCCGCGCCATGCACGTGTACTGTGATGGCATGTTGCGCGCCGCTAACAGACCATACGTGCTGTGACATGGGCACCCTGCGCCTTGCATGCTGTGCTCAAGGTATGCACATGCACTGCATAGGAACCAACCGTGACTTGCAGAGGGTGTTCGTACTGTGACATGTGTACCCGCGGTGGAATTAGGGTTTAGGTATGAGTGCAAAAGTGATCTCTGCGAGTGCGAAACTGTATTTTTTTTAAAAAAAAATTAAAAACTAAAAAAAATAAAAATAAAAAATAAAAAAATGTTGATTTTACACTCTCAGAATGTGAAATCAACATTTTGGAAAGAAAAAAATTATCATATTTTTATAATTTTAATTTAAAATCACATTATTTTGGTAAATAAGGGTACGTAAAAATGATATTCTGTTTCTAGGTGGGAATTTTTTTTAATTTTTTTTAAACGATGTTAAAAGTGAAAGTTTGTACATTTTTATAAAAACTTGGTACATTTTACTAAAACATTTTCTCACGTATTCGTTTCTGACCGGTTCATCTAGCGGGTACTTTACAATGAGGATGCCCTAGTATGACCCTGTTGAGGATGCCAGAAATAAGGTGCAAACATATCAAGAGTTGTTAGTATTGTATCGTAGAGATGTCCATATAAAGCAATAATATGACACAAAATCCCAAGATAGCTGACTCAACTGTTATCTATACATCATCATGGATTGTCAATTAAAAATGGCAAACATATAGGGATGTTGATTTATTTCCAAGCATGGTTTTAAGTTTGTAAATCAATATTGTGTTTTAATCGAAAAGCAGAAACTTTCTTGCAACCAAAATATCCTTTGTTTTTGTTTTTGTTTTGTATCCAAAAAAAAAAATTCCTTAGTTACATCAAAACATAAAAATAATAATATATCACACCTTAAGATGCAGAAATTAGGCATACACCTTAAAGAAATGGATGATTACATGGTACAAATCCAAACATGGTGTGACTACAAAGAAAGAGAGAAATTCTCAAACCTTATGAGAAATTTTTAAGCCAAGCACCAAATTTTTTTAGATTAAGTGGTTAAAAGTATTCTATTCTTTTAATCAAAGATTCCGAATTCGAGATTTGGGAATAACGAAAAAAGATTTGGGAGAGTCAACTTATAAAATGAGCGCTACAGTGTTTGAACCGGATTATTCGATCAAAACTCGGATACCGGTGATAAAAATAAAAAAAAAAAAAATTTTAAGTCAAGCCTGCCGGTGAGATTTCTCTCAACCCATTTTAGAACTCATTATATGTCTTGAACTTGAAAAAATCACCAAGAAAATGGTATAAGCAATTTGATACTTTTTTATCATTGAGCAGGGGGACATAGATGGTTGTGTATTTTCAAAATTTCTTGGATGGTTCATTTGTGATACTTGCTGATAACATGCCTACAGCTAAAGACTTGTCTATGATCAACAGGTTGAAAGGTTGAATTTGATACGAGGGGTTTATGTACAACAAGAAAACACTGGACATGGAAATTTGCAAAGATTACAGCTCAGGCAAATTGTTGCTTAAGCGATTTAGGATACAAAACTCAGAGCTCTAGCTATTAAAATTCGTTTTTAGGCCGCTTCATCGCTAAAGATTGAAGATGAGGAGCAAATCTCTAGTCCTCGTGCTAGTGTAGTGGGTAGAGTTAAGCAAGCTATGGGAACATTTCTAGTGCAGTTAGTATTATTAGTAGATTCATGGAAAATGCAGGAAAATCTCGGCGGCAGCCAAGCAACATGGATTTTAGTTATCTTAGAGGCACCATAGAGGCACCCTGGAGGCACCACAAACGTATGTTTATATTCAGATTATGCTGTGATCAGGATAGGAGAAGTACTCAAGTCATTATTTATTTTTTTATTTTTGGTTTTTACCACCGATATTCGAGATTTATCCGATTAATCCGGTTCGAGTACTATGGGGCTCATTTTAGGGGTTGGTGATGTGAACCCGTTGGGTATAAAAACCGTAGAACCCACAAACAAGTTAATTTAGCCCAAAAAATCGTCCCAACGAATTATTTGAACCGGTAGAATTAAAAACCTCAACCCTTACCCTAAAAGAGGAAGAATCTAAGTTATATGACCTTAGAACCGTTTCTCACTAGATCAAGAACCTTAGTATGAAGATGGAATGAACGACGCCACAATCTAGATGATTCAAAACCTAAATTGATAAGTTAAAGAACTAAACAAGACTCCTATCTTGAATAAGTTCAAAGTTCTCAAAAGAATAAAACCTGTGTGAAGAATTCTCACAATTTGATTAATTCTCTCCAAAGTGTTGTCTTTTACACAATGTATAATGACTTATTTATAGTTTAAATGTAAAAATATAATTGGCTACTAAAAATTTAATAACTCTCTAAACAATAAAGAATTAGGAAATTAAAATATAAGTTACAAAAATAAAAATTAGGAAACTAAATAAATCAAACTATTTTGACGCTACTATTTTTTCTTTATTTTCGTCCTCCCTTGGTTTTGGGTAGTTTTGGACATTTTATTCTTCCAAGTGGACTTGTATGAGTATAATTAAGGCCCCTTTTGGTTCTTTATTTATTCGGATTCCAATTTTTTTTTGTAAAACCCCATGAATTAAGTTATTCAGTGTTTTTTTGAATTTTTTAAATCGGGCCTTTGTCACCGGCCCAACTGGGACTTGAATTGGATCTCGTGAATTCCTTGCAATCTTGATGATCTCATCAGTTGGCTCTCCCAAATCCTTTTTTGCCATTCTCAGGTTTCGAACTCTAGATTCCTGGTTAAGGGGTAGAGTACTCGACCACTCAATTCAAAAGAGTTTGGTTCTCTTAAGTCATTATGTATTCAATCGATGGACAGTCGACCAAATGAATAAGAGCGTTAGATCTATTAAACAAATTTCGAGTTCAAAACTTGGAAATAAAAAAGATTATGTTAGGAGAGTTTCCCCAAAATTAGACTCTATAATATTTGAATCGGATTAGTTAAAGTACGGATCCAGATACCTGTTGGCTACCAAAAAAAAAAAAATTTATTTTTTCAGTCGCTTGGGATGTCCTATTGTTGGATATTCAAATCATCATGAAAAAAGAAAGCAAGTAGAACATACAATGAAAACACGAGCAACAGAAAGGCTTAATTGTTCTCATTCGTGTCCATATTAGAGATTGGTTGGAGTGCAGAGGGAAAGTGGACATTGCAAAACACTAATAGTTTTTAAATACCCCAAGGCTTGAACCATCGTTTCCCAATCTCATATCTTAGGATCATAGTACAAAGCATTAAACTGAACCAAATTAAAATAGTCATCTTATGACTAAAAGGAAACAAATTACCCAAAGGAGTGATGCTTTTCCAACTAGCAGTTTTGGTTCCTACTTGCGCCAAGTTATGGCTGATTCATGTGTTGCTAGTTCTTGAGATGTTATGGCGCATTTGCTGCTAGATGGATCATTCGAATCTAGACTCCTTCATAAATAATTTTTTAACTTAAAAATAAACAATTTGAATGTATTCGCATGAATTTGGAAAATAGTATGTTGGAAAACAGAGAATACTCCCAACTACTTCCTTTGGAGCTCACGCCTTCCCTTGTTTAAGGGAAGCTCCCCCTGTTTAAGTAAAGCAATTGGGTTAGAAGGCAAGACTGGATTTTGCCATTCGGGCTCGAAGGCAACTACTAGTCAAGGAGTTTTGAACGGATATAATCTTATTTTTTTAAAAAAATTTTAAAACAATACCATTCAAAAAATATTTTTAAACCTAATACCCACGTGTCATGACTTAAAGTCACAACATGTGTGTATTAGATTTGAAAATAAGTCATGATATGGTACTGTTCAATAAACAGTATATGTCGTGACTTCAAGTCACGACATGTGTGTTAGATTTGAAAACATTTTTTGAATGGTATTCTTTTAAATTTTTTTTTTTCTTTTTTGAGGTTAGTTCCAAACAAAGCTCACTAGTCAAGTGTTTGATGTCCGCATAATACAAGTCTGTGGTGTTTATGACTTAAAAAAAATATCAAACGTGTTGTGTCACTGTTTACACAATGAGAACATTCGGGAGACAGCTCTTTTGATAGAAAAATTATGGAATTCCTTCAGCTTACTGAAGAAAATTTGAGCTTAGATTTGGGTGGCTTACTTTGTTAAAAATAAGATTTTTCTGAAATTGCCTCAATAGAGTTGTCTGTTTCCAATTGGGAGAATCGACTAAGATGCTTGGATTTGCTTCCACAAAACACTTGGCTATCATGAAAGCATTTGCGTTTTGAACCTTGATCATGCATCACATTTATGAGCATTGCTGATTTTCCCTGTCCAGATATGAAGTCCAATGTGCAAAATTCAGCTTTTGGCATTATAGATGATCTCGTGTCACTTGTTTTGGTGCCTAAACTCGCATGAGATCATTCCTAGTGTTGTTGCAAGTTTGAAGCAAAAACCAATAATTGAAGAAGCTGAGGAGCTGACCTGCGAAACAAGTCCAGCTAAATCGGTCAGAATTCCCATTTCAAATCCCACTTGGCACAATTGGAATGGACCGGAATGAATCCGATCCTGCAATTAAAACGAGGCCTTTATGCATTCAAGGCTGCTATAAGGAAAGGGAGTCTCTGGAATCAGAGAATAAGGGTTGCCATGTCAATGCTGCATCTGAATAAATAAAGGCCACATCCCGATATCTATCTGTTAAGCACTCCCTTAAACATATGATTTGTAAACTGCCATGGAGCTCTTCAAAGGTGCTTCAGCCAACACAATCACAGAGACTGAATTCAATCATTCTTCAAAGTGTTGTCAACTTAGCCTAGATATACCTTAAGATCAGCATGAGCAGTATTGTCACTCACCCTGTTCCATTTTCACAATTGCATCATAAAATTCACATCTCTCTCCTACAAAATATTTTCACCACAATTATTTTCAAATTTAAAAATATATTAAATTCTCATGCTGAGCTGGCCCAAAAATTTGCGAGGCCCAAGTCATACAAGCCATTTAACGCCAAGCTTTACATTCTTTGAGCTGGGCAGCAAACGGGCTGCAGACCCAATGCAAACCTCTATGCTCATCTGTCCCTATGATGCGAATATGGCCAAATGTAAAGTTGTTCTCTACCCCTACCCCAACCCCAAAAAGAAAAAGGGTCAAAGTCACCTCAATTGAATTAAAAAAAAAGAAAAAAAAAAGGGGACGGGAAGGGCAGAGGTGGTTTGCTGGGGTGAAGGTTCAATGTCAAAATTTTGGAAAGCCTTGAATACTAGTACATCAGATGCCTCCATCGAAGCAATTTTCAAATTGAAGTTGATGACACCCACCAGCAAACACTCCACTACATAATTCTGTATAGCTTTAACGGCAAATAGCCATGGATTGACTTGTCAATCAGAAGCATCTCCCATCGAACCCCAAAAGATGAAATTATTAGAATGCCACCTCCAATCACCGCATTACTGATTCTTTCACAAAGGATCGTCCCCCTGAACTGCAAATGATAAACAGAAACACACCTAATTCCTTAGGAGGAGAAGAGACTATACTATTACTAGGGGTGTCATTACTCACGCATATTCAAGATGGATGTTCATGAATCTGCAATTTTCCTTGCTCTGTGTGAGTGTCACAGAGCCTTCAATTAGTTGATCTTGCTCCAATTCTAATGGTTCATAAAAGTATATCAAAGTCTGCAATGAAAAGAAGAAAACTAGAATTCATTAATGAAACAAACTCAATAATCCCAGCAACAACCGTTGCTTGGCACAACAACTCCAGATTGTACAATAAAACATAAATTACAGCAATATAAGCTATTTAAACATAGGAGCATGACACACACACACACACTCTCTCTCTCTCTTCTTGTTCATTATTTTAATTTATTTATCTATATTTTGTAATTACTGAACTTTTTTGTTTCCTTATGCAGCAAAAGCAGAGGAAAATTGATGTGGCTGCCTAACTTTCTGGAGATACTCAGGTTATTGGCAGTTGCAATCCCTTCCTATAGTGATTCATCATGTGTCTACAGAAAAGAGCCCCTGGAATTATATAATCAACAGCCATTTATTCCAAAGAGAACTTGCAACAACTTTGAACTCCAAAGCAACACCCTGCCTTTATATATATATTCTTTGTGACAAGGTCAGATGGAAGAGGATATGTTGCACGCACTCTTCATATTGCGCAGCTACACCCATGTCAACTAGACATAACATAGGCATCGAATCAAACACTTCATTTTAGTGGAAATAATGCCAAAATGAGTACTGCATCCATGTCGAACACAAAGTCACACCTGACATCCATATTTTATTTTATTTTTTTGGTTTGAGGGGAGGGGGATGTCTAGGGGTCACTTTTCAAAGCATTACATACTTCTCTCATGCTTTAACGCCATCATTGTATTTAAACATATGAACCTCAATATAAAAACCATACACATTGCCTATTTGGTCAATGAAATATTTACAAGCACAACATATAACAGTTTTTAGGGCAAACTGCATTGCACGTTTGGCAATTTGTTCCCCAAAGTCTCAAAACTGGCAAAGAGCCTTCAGTGGCTTACTCCTTTGGCAAATTCTCCCTTCCGTCACTTCCCTTGTTAAGTAGGTAAATGCCTCATTGATTAGGTTGTTCTCCTTCATTTGTCGTCACCTATAAACCCTTACCCCAAACTCATCAATTCACTAACAATTTTCCATTTTTAGCTCTCCAACTCTTTTCAACACTCTGAGCCCTAACCCATAATCGATTAACAAATTCACCCTATTGCGGATCTATTAATAAAGAAATCAATTGCATAATCATGTAAAGGATATTTAACTCGAGGGCAATGGGGTAGGTCGGAGAAGGGCAATTTGTTAATTAATGGGTAATTTTGCATTTTTCCCTCGTATTAAATTAAACAAGCCAATAGAAAAGATTATACAAATAAATAAATAAATAAATAAACATCTTATTATTTTACCATCTACTTTATATTGTGAGGTAAAATTAGAAAAGATAAAATTACAAATGAAAAGATACGTACTAAGTTGAGAGTGAATTCGATTGTGGATAAGATAAGAGAATATTGTTTAAGGTGATTTGGACATGTGCAATGAAGACCTAAAGGCACAAAGCGAGAACTTAAATATAGGAAATTTAGTGAAATATCAAAATAGACCGTAAAAAGTCTAAATGCAAGTTATTCATAAACTTTTAAGTGTCAATAGTTTAACTGAGGAGATGACTTTAAATAGGAATAAATAGTATAAGAAAATCCAAAACAGTTGACTTATTATTATTATAAGTTTTTATAGATAATTTATTTTTACTTCTCTCCTTTCATTATTTTTAGTGTTATATTCTTTATTTTTGTTTTAAAATTTTAATTTTATATTTTTATGTTGAAGATGACGATGAAGCATTCTAAGAGGTGTGAATGGATGCCTCCCGAATATATAACCCTAATTTGCCAACAACTTGGATAGCAAATTCAATCAAGAATCCAAAGAAACGATGGGAAGAAAAGGCCCAAAATGAAGCAAACCATGGCCCAAGAAGGCTGCCCAAAATAAGCAGAAAGATAGGCAGATTTCTGGATAGAAAATGTCTAGAAATCTGCCTAGAAACTTGGCCCAAAATTAGGCCCATTCATTGCCCACCTTTGGCCCTAAGTGACTATATAGCTGGTTCAAAAGAAGTCCAAACAATGCAGGGGCAGAATGGGCAGAATTTATAATGGCTAGTTTTTGGGTTTGTGTCTACAGGCTAGTTTTTTCCTTTTAAGCTATAAATAAGTCTCCTCTCTTCACTTGTAAGATACTTTGGAACATTGTCTCCTTGTATCATTTTAGAGTTAGAAAGTCTCTCAAAATTGTGTTATATTTTAGAGCATAGTCTCTACAATGTTTTTGTATATTTGATACTTCATCAAAAAAATAAAATTGTGTTCATTTACATAGATCAAGTCTCTTCTTTTGTTGTTCTTCAACATCTTCAAACAAATCTTCCATCTTCCTTCAAAGTTCCAAACCATTGCTCACCAAAACCTAGCTCAACTACCAAAGGTTCCGCACTTCAAATTTCAACATGGCATCAAAGTGGGTTACATTTCCTTCCCTCACTTCCGAAAATTACCCTCAATGGGTTGCCATAATCCAAAGGCTCTTAAATATTTCAGATTCTTTGGAGCATATCCAAGAAGAGCCTCTTGAGTCCACACACCCCAAATTTGAGCAATGAAAGAAGCAAGATGATGGCATCACTCTCAAGCTCCTCACATCAATGGATGAGGCACATCAAAGCATGGTGAGAGGCTGTTCAAATGCCAAGGCCATGTGGGATACTTTGGAGGGTCTCTACGACAACAAACACAACTTGGGGAGTCTTTGAACTTCCAACAACAAATCTCCAAACTTCAAAGAGGTGACAAAACTCTATTCCAAGCCTTCGGCGACCTCGAACTGCTATAGACAGAATTGGAGACATTGAGGCCACTAAGAATAGACCTCAATATTCTTCAACAAAGAAGAAATGAAGACAAGACATTTGCCTTGCTCATTTCCCTCGGAGAGCCATTCAAAGTGGTGCGCCAAGAAATCCTAAGAAATGAAACTCTACCATCTTATGAGGAGATAAGAGGAATGATCCAAAGGGCCGAATCCTCTGAGAGGCTTGAGGAAGAAAGTCGACTACAAATGGAGTCCTACGGCTTCAAGGCGACGGTGGAGGAGCAACATGCTGAGAACGTGTTCACCCATTGCCAAAGACAAGGTCACATCGAAGAAAGATGTTGGGACTTACATCCAAACCTCAAGCCAAATGGAGCAATGTCGTATCAAAGGAGTGAACTACCTATTAAAGGTATAAACTCCAATCCAAATTTAAATGCTTTTAAATATGTGCATTATCATATTAGACAAACCCCTTGCATGTCTAGAGAAGGATACAAATATATTATATCATTCATTGATCATCACTCTAGATATACATGAGTATATATGCTTAAGGAAATGGCACAAGCACATAATGCATTTAAAAAGTACTATCATTTAGTTAATAGGGTGCACAATGCATCAATTCAAACACTTAGAACAGATGATAGAAATAACATATGCCCTAACTTTGAAAGTTTTTTAAAACAAAAGGGCATTGAACTAGAAATCATGAGTCAAAAATTTCAGAATAAAGACATAAACACAAAGGCACTATCATTATTAGATGACGCACACTTGACTCGTGAATATTAGTGTTATGCTATTAGCACCGCCATATACACATACAATCTCAATCCACACTATGAATTTCATGAAAAATCTCCAACAGAAATCATTAGAAATAGCAAACCAAACCTTTTGCATCTTAGAAGATTTGAGTGTGTTTGCTACATGAATGGAGTGCGATGTATATTCTTAAGATATGGGCCAAGGAAAAATGGATATATTGGTTATGATCCTAAAACTAACACGACATACATATCGAAAGATATGAAATTTGCCCAAGATGATCTTTACTTTGCAGAATTAGGTGATAAAGTACTTCTACGTCTGCCTATCGAAACTCCAACTAAGGAGCAAGGGGTAGCACAACAAATAAGCCATGTTCATATAGCTTGTAATGCTCAACTCATTGAGGGAGAGCAAAAAGACAAGGCAAAAAAGAAGAAAAAGAAAAACAAGAAAAAGAAGGCCAGGGAACCTCAAGAAGCTCAACCTTCCATCACTATCTCTTCAAGTCACGACTCCATGGAGTTCCATTCGTCGGACTTGAGGGGGAGTGTTGAAGATGACGATGAAGCATTCCAAGAGATGTGTGAACGGATGCCTCCCGAATATATAGCCCTAATCTGCCGACAACTTGAATAACAAATTTAATAAAAAATCCAAGTAAAAGAAGGGAAGAAAAGGCATAAAATGAAGCAAACCATGGCCCAAGAAGGCTGCCCAAAATAAGCAGAAAGATAGGCAGATTTCTGGACAGTTTGTCCAAAAATCTGTCCAGAAACTTCGCCCAAAATTAGGCCCATTCACTGCCCACCTTCGGCCCACTCAAAGGAGACTTCAAGTCCATTAAATGAAGCTCCAATCAAAACCCTAAGTGACTATATAACAGGTCCAAAGCCCAAACAATGCAGGGGCGGAATGGACAGAATTTATTACGGCTAGATTTTGGGTTTGTGTCTACCGGCTAGTTTTTCCTTTTACACTATAAATAAGTCTCCTCTCTTCACTTGTAAGATACTTTGGAGCACTGGCTCATTGTATCATTTTTAGAGCTAGAAAGTCTCTCAAAATTATGTTATAGTTTAGAGTATAGTCTCTACAATGTTTTTGTATATTTGATACTTCATAAAAAAAATAGAATTGTGTTCATTCACATAGATCAAGTCTCTTCTTTTGTTGTTCTTCAACATCTTCAAACAAACCTTCTATCTTCCTTCAAAGTTCCAAACCATTGCTCATCAAAACCTAGCTCAACTACCAAAGGTTCCGCACTTCAAATTTCAACATTTTATATTTCTATTTTTGTTATTTATTTATTTATTTTTTTCCCTGCTCTTATATTAGTCTCTCAAACGAGTGACTCTAAAATTTAAGATTAAAACTCTTTTTTTTTTTGTTACGTATTAGAAATGAGACTTCTCCTCACATCCACATTATGCCGTGCCCACAGGCTTTATTATATATACTTTTATAGCCCACAATATCTCATATTACTTGAGCTTCAAATCTCAAAGTGATTGTATTTTAAAAACTTCACGCTTAAAATCATTGTGCAAAACAATAGTTTTGAAATTGTTCTCTCATTTTAAAATTCTTGTTCGTAGCGACAGTTTTATCTATCTAATTTCCTTTTTCTTTTTTTCTTTTTTCTTTTCCCTCTTCCTCCCTTCTAGCAATACAAACCAAGTTTTTCATTCAAAGGGAAGAACAAATTTGCAAAATCCCCATTTCCATCTTATTATTATTATCATTATTATTATTTTCACTAGATTGAGGTACTCTCTCCTTCTAGCAACACAAACCTAGATCTTCAATCAATAGAGATCAAATCAATAGATCGAACTATTCAATCTCACTTTCTTCTTCTTCCCTCAAACTGTACATGATATTGAAGCAAAATTTGCTTAGATGATTTAATTTGATCTACAGAAGGAGAAGAAAACGGGAAAACATATTAGTTCTTTTTAGGAGAGCGGATTGAGAGACCTCCCATGACAACATGCTTTCTCCGGTAATGCCAAGGTCCCGTTGGGCTTTAGTGGTGGCTGCATCAACTTTCTCTATCAGTTGCTGTGGATTCCGATTTGGAGGCTGCTGTTGCCAGCTGGATTTTAATTCTGGGTAGGAAGTGATTTGTAAGAGAAGATTATTATTAAGAATACCAGAATTCCGATGGGGTTTTGATTATGATGAACAAATTGGATGAAAACCTAAACAGCTTCATGAATTAGCTGGAACTGCAAAGAGAGCAGACCGTGTAACATTCCATGATGACACGCTTTCTCCAGTAGTGCAAAGGTCCCATTGTGCTTTAGCGGCAGTGGCATCAACTTTCTCTTTCAGTTGCTGTAGAATCGGATTCAAAGGTGGTTGTTGCAAGCTAAGATTTTGATTCAAATTAGCAATGGTGGTTGTAAAACAGAATTTTAATTAAGAATGCAGATTCTGAATCATATAAACAGTGGTTTTAAAACTGCTCTCCAGAAAAACAGTTTCCCTGGAGAATGGTTTTAAAGCCATTGTTTCACCAGGTGTGAGGAAATAGTTAGGTATTAACCCCAAAATTGGGATTAATTACATTTCTAACTCCAAACATTGCCTTTTTGCCAAGGATACATGGAACAGGTTATTTTGTTCCTCTGTTGAATTTGAGCATGTTTGAGAAGCATGGAAAATTATCTTTCCAGAATTTGGAAATTTTTGGTGCAATTGGATGAAGGGGATGTGAGGTTATTTAGAAATCAACCCATTCTTCTATTTTGCCCTTACAGGACAAGATTTTTTTTAAATGACTCCTTATGGATCAGATGCTTTGGAAGAGGTGAAAAGGAGTTGGAAGAGCATTGCTTTTTCCGTGGTTGTCTTGTCCTTAAATCTTTGATTTTTTTTCCCCCTTTCTCTAGCTTGGCAAAAAAGATTGGCAGAGACGCTAGCTTTGCCGCCTCCTATGGGTGTCACCATAATAGCATCCACTTGCTGTTTGATAATTTTCCCAACTCCTACTGCAATCAGAAAATGCCTCAATGAGGTGAATTTGAGGGTTCATGTAAACTTCTTCCAATTCAAACCTACCATGCTTTATGTGTGTTCTTTTTTCCTCCAATTTTACCATCAACCGGAAAAAATAAATAAATAAATAAATAAAACACAAGGTGCAAAAGATCTGAACCAACATTGAAAAGAAACAGCACCAAATCACACAAAAAGATTAGACAACAATAAACAAAGTTGTCGGAAAAGCAACAACAAAGAAAAAAAATAAGAAGAAAAAAGATCCAAACAAAAAGAAAGGAAAACAAACAGGCAAGAAGCACAAGAACTTAAACAAACCAATTACCAAAGCCCCAAATTTGGTGTGAAAAAGAAAAAAGTTTATCCCCTGATGCATGAGTTTCCCCTTTGAGTAGAATGCTTTATGTTTGATAGAAAAAGAAATAATATTAGATAAAAAAGATAATATACATAAGCCTCAAAGGATAAAAAAATCCTAAGAGTAAAAAAGAAAACAAAAATCAAAGTGAAAATTAATGAAGAATTGCATTTCGAATCCCTCTTCAAATCCTCAAGTCTATGACATGTATAAACTCCTAAGGCATGATTCCAAGGAGAAGCATAAAAGACAACACTGTCCCAAAGGAATGAGGATCTAATATTCCAATTTCTAAAGATCATAGCACTTGCTTCCTCTAAGTAAACCAAGGAATAGAAACAAGAAAGCATCTGAAAAGCCAGGAAACAACTTTCTGCCTACCAAAGGAGGCTCTAAAAAGAAGATCCAAGGGTTGTAAGAACTTTATACAGTTCCATATAACTTCATAATGTTTTCATTTTGCAAGAATTCAACCATTTCAATGATCTATTCTACCAATGCCTGTGTAAAGAAATAATTAAGAATTTCAATAATAGAATAGCGAAAACAGGATGGAGAATATTTTATTCAATTCATACCTGTTGCCAGTGAGTTGGAGGATCCTCAGGGGCAGTGGACAACAGAAGTGCAAGATCAGGGTTTGTCCGTTTCTTCCTCTGACCACCATCAGGACAATTATTAGGCAAAAGACTAAGAGATGATGATCCATTATTGCTGGTGGATGACATCACAGGCATGAGGAATTCGACATCAAACCAAAAGGCAAATCCATGAAGTGGAGCTGGAGAACATGGAAGTCATTAGTAATACTCTGATTGTCATATTATAATTACTGCAATGAACATAAGATATGCAAATATCCTATAGAACTTGAAAATATTCAAAGAATTCTTCACAGAAAAATGTCATCAAAATTATCAGACAATAGTAATCTTAAATATCACATAAATGCGCATGTTGCATGCACACGCACACACACACGGAGAACGCAACCAACAAAAAAAAAAAAAAAACGAAATGCTAATACAGCAATAGCACATGCATATCCATTCCCCCAACCCCCACTTCACCCATCCCCACCCCCGGTCCAAAATAAAAAAAAAAAGGCACACACACAAGTAGAGAGAGTACCTCGCATCATTGACTTAAACTTGTATCGAGTTGTAACAGTTTCAAGCTCTTCAATTGTGACTGTATGGCAATCAATGTGCTTCACCTATTATCAAAGCCAATAAAATACCAAAACCTCATTAGATTAATGCCAAAAAAATAGTGAGCGAGTCTTGATAACATACTTCAAGCAACATACACGGGAAATAATCATTCACAGCAGATTAGAAGGAAGCTCCCAAGATATTATAATATTTCAAAACTCACCATATGTATATACAAAAGCACATATATTTATGTCCAATATTTGATAGAAAAGAGAGCAATTCATTGGAAGCACCAAGATGGTGGAAGAAATTGCA
Organism: Dillenia suffruticosa; assembly: GCA_033439265.1. NCBI lineage: Eukaryota > Viridiplantae > Streptophyta > Magnoliopsida > Dilleniales > Dilleniaceae > Dillenia > Dillenia suffruticosa. The sequence continues at coordinate 19,712,856 of JAVTVX010000024.1, read as the reverse complement.
CGGGTGATGAAGAATCAACATAATTATGTACCTCCAAACAGGAAACACAAACATCTGAGTAAAACCAAAAAACAAGTGTCTTGAGATAAAGGTCAACTCAATTGACCAGGTCCCTTTCCTTGAATTCCTCTCCCTTCCCACCAACCAAAATCTAGCTAGAGAGTTCAAACCAACACTTTTCTTCTTTGCTGTATAACACTTCATACTCCAATGCCACCAGTTCACTATTCACGTCTTTAGCAGGCACCCAAAAGCATAGAAAAACTAAGCTCCTCATACATCTAGTCCAGGGAAGCAAACAGACTGACTTAAAAATTGAGCACTTCTAGCCGGATAATTCCCCTTTTAAAGGTTATTTTAAGTTAAAATTCTCCATGTTGCTTTTCACACATGCACACATGGGAAAAAATAATGTTACAGTCAAAGGAGCTGGTGTTCTCTAAATGGCATTCCAAATTCACTTTGCTCAGCTGATAAGACCTTTCACAAAGAAAATTATAGAAGCCTTTGCCATCAAAGCTTCTCACCCCGCTACCCCATCCCACTAGCTGATGCAAGAGCACCTTAGTTTCGTACTAGTTTTCCTTCTTTATTTAAGTTTCTATTTAGAAAGTCTCTATTATTTTATTTCTTTTTTCCATTCTATTTAACTATTTAGGAATTTTTAAGTAATTAACATGTTTTTAGATTATAATTTGGGATTGTCACAAATAGTATAAAATGACAACAGTAGTCACATTGCAAGGGTATTATTTTTAAAATTATAATCGAGAGGTTTCAAACCTTAAATCTAATTATTCAGTTCCTGTTTCAATTAATTTTGAATTTCAGTCAATTTTTTCTTCCCATTTAGGTTTCCCTGCCTTTTCCCTGCATAAATTGGTATCAGAGCAAAACAGATCCTAGACTTGTCCTTTAGATTCAATTTTAAGCCATGGTTGGGCGTGGTAGAGGCCATGGAAGAGGAAACCGAGGTCATAAGACAGAATTGACTGAGACAAGGTGCATAATTTAAGAGTTGTGGGCTGTACAAGCTTTGCAGAGGTAGGAACTTGTGGGAACCCAAATGGAGATTCTGGAAGGTGACCACAACCCCTTAGATGGGCAAAGTTGAAAATCCCTTTCATAATACTGGACCTGCAAATTTTGCAGCAAGAGGTAGATTAGAAGAGAGGTTGCGGCATGCCCTGGAATTAAATGGTGGAGTGTGGATTGAAGTGGATGATTTTCATGGGCAATTACATGCTGAAAATTACCTGGATTAGGGAAGAGCAATGGTTAAAGGGAGTTGAAGAGCAATGAGCATGTCAAAGAAAGCCAAAAATCAGCACCTGAGAACATATGAAAGGAAAGATGCGGAAACAATTTGTGTCAGCAGATTATGCAACCGAACTTTATGAATGATTTCACTTTTCGAAACAGGATGGTAGGACAATTAACCTATACACTTCTGAATTTAATAATTTGTCCATTAGAGTTGGCTTGAATGAAACAAATGAACAGTTAACATCCCGCTAACTTGCCAGATTGGATCAAAGTACTAGAGATGAGTTGGAAGTCGTTCGTGTATTAAACTCATAAGAAGCTCGACAATATTCTTTACAAGCTGAAAAGCGAGTTTCGCTCTATGGCAGAATGAAACCCATATATGGCAAGGCTTACGGGGTTTTCCAACGCAGTTTCGATGGTGGGGGATCTGCTTCAGCTAGTATAACCAAGGGAGGAAGCATAGGTGGAGCGGGGAGAGGTGTCAAAGGAAAGAACTAAGTATAGAGTGGAGCACAAGCCAAATTTGACAAGACATCCAGTGGGTCTCAAATTAAGTGTTTCAGCAGTCATAAAAGGGGACACACATCCTGTGCTTCCTCAAAGAAAGTGAATCTGGTTGAGATTGATGAAGGCAGAAAAGTGTCAAAAGCTGTTTATGATGATTTTCATGAGGAGAATGATAAAGTTGATGTATGCTCAGCACATGGAGAGTCTTTGATTTTTAGTTGGGTGATCACAACAACACCGAACTATGATCAGGAAGATCGGATTTTCAAAACTCGTGTCTTTTGTGGTAGTAAAGTATGTGATTCAATCATCAATGGGGGAGTATAGAAAATTGTATTTCCAAAGAAGCAATTGAGAAGCTTAAGTGGCCTACCAATAAACACCCTCATCCGTACAAGATCCAATGGGTAAAAAAGGACTATGAAATACCAGTGACATCTCAATGTTTAGTCAAATTTGTCACAGGAAGTAATTTAGAAGAGGAGGCATTACGTGTCCCATTCTTTTAGGCCAACCCTGGGTGTTCAGTCATGATATGAACAATCACATTAAAGAGAACACATACTCATTCTACAGAGGTGGCAAAAAGTACACTCCACATCCTCAGAGATAGTGCAACACTTAAAATTACAAACAGGCTGAATGATTTCCGAACCACTGAAGAGTTAGAAAATGAAGACAAAGAAGCAAGAGTGAGTGATGATGGAGAAGCATTTGCTGATCATATTCCGAGGGTCCATGAGGAAGTGCAAGCTGCCCTAAAACCTAGCAATAAGGCTTATGCAAATGCTGCCAATCAGCATAGGCGTGCCAGTGAACTTGAAGGAGGTGATTTGGTGCTTGTACACTTGAGGCGAGAGAGGTTTCCAAAAGGCACTTGTCATAAGTTAAAAATCAAGGAAGTTTGGACCTTGTAAGGTGTTGAAGAAGATTAGCTCTAATGCTTATTTAATAGAGCTTCCACCTGAGAAGCAAATGAGTCTAGTTTTCAATATTTCCAAACTATATTCATTTGAGGGCTTTGATGAAGAAAATGCTACAGAACAGGTCAGCCACTTTCCAGACAAGCAACCAGATACCATCCAGGAAGTTCTTGATGTCAAAGAGGTGAGATTGAGAAGAGGAAATGCTTATAGGCGCCTCTTAGTGAAGTGGTTGGGCAAACCAGCAACTAAAAGTACTTGGATTGAAGAAGATGAATTAAAGAAAGTTGATCGAGAGATATATGCAGGCTGCGAAAGCTTTCTCATCAGATGCAACTATCTTTCAACCTGTGGAGATGGAGAATGATGCTCAACATCTTAAAATTAGAATCTTTCTAATTTTTTTAGTTTCCTATTAGTTTTCCTTCTTTATAGGCTTCTATTTAGAAAGTCTCTATTATTTGGTTTCTCTATTCAACTATTTATGAATTTTTAAGTGATTAGAAAGTTTTTAGATTAGAATTTGGTTTTTTCCTAACTAGTATAAAAGGACAATAATAGTCACGTTGCATTAGTATTATTTTTAGAATTATAATTGAGAGGTTTCGAATCCTAAATTTAGTTCTCCTGTTCTAGCTTCAATTAATTTTGAATTTCAGTTAATTTCTTCTTTCAATTTTGGATTCCTTGCCTCTTCCCTGCATGACTAACACATCCTCCACACTTTGAGATAAAGGTTCCATATCCAGCAGCTCAAAGGAGAAGAAACTCTTGCAACTCCCAGTCATTAGCACCACTCAAAAAAGCCACACTCCAGTTTGTGTTAATCCCAATCAGAGAAAGCACAAATACCACCAAGAATTCCTTGTCTGTAGCTAAACCATAGAACTGTGAAAACAACTTCCTCAAACTACCAGGCCCACACCATATGTCATGCCAGAAGGAAAACCATTCTCCATCCTCCACTTTTAAGCCAATCAGTTTTGCAAAAAATTACCATCCACCTCTAATTTCTTCCCACATGCTTGGAACAGAAGCCTTTTGGGACATCCACCCAAACGTTTCCAAGACTCGTGTGACGTTGATAACCTCTATCGGGAGCATGTCAACCTAACGCATGAAACTCCATAACAACTTCCCTGCTAAAGCTTTGTTTAGCTCCGCTAAGGATCTTATACCAAGTCCACTTTGATTAACTCGCTTAGCACATCTTAGCTTACTAAGCTGATTTTTTCCTCTCATCCCTGTTTCACAGAGAAAATTTATTTACAGAGACTCAAGCCTCCAACCATCAATACCAGACTTGGAAACAAATCCACAAGATACACTTGCAGCTTTGAAAGAGTACTCTTAATAACTGCAAGCTTAACCCCCATTAGACAAGTAATTGCTGTTCCATCCTGCTAGATTCTTCTCAAATCTCAACTCCATTGTATTCCAAACAATTTTATCTCTGTGCTTCTTCCCAAAGGTAAAACCAAGTAAGAGAAAGGCAAACCCCTTGAACAACAACCAAAAATGTTGAAAAGCATCACCCCATCCACGCAAAAGGACATGCATACTCTTAGATAAATTCACCATTAAACCTAAAATAACCTCAAAGCAATCAAGGGTGCATTTGACAGAAAGAATTTGCCTCTCCAAAACTTCACAAAGGGTAATAGTACCATCCACAAACCAAAGGAGTGAGACCCTCACAGATTGTAACCCCTATCACCAAACACAAAGTCCCCAATCCAATTCTAGCCACCAGTTTAGACATATTGCAAAGCATCTCCATCACTACGATAAATAGCAAAGGGGACAAGTGATCCCATTGTCTCAAAGCTCTAGAAGAATGGAAAAAACCTACCAGAGGGCCATTAGACAAAATGCACAAAGCCAATGACAAAATACATTTCCTAATCCAGCATATTTAGGAAAATTCTCCCTATATTTAACTCCGCAAAGGTTACAGTCTTGAATGGCTATCCTATACAACGGTGCAACGTATTTAGATTATATGGACCGCTAATCATAACTAGTTGGATGATGACTCTGTTTCAGGAGAATAAAGTCAGGCGTTTTGGATTCTCCAGAATTGCGATGTGACATGAGACCAAGAGCTTTGATTTCTATCTTCACCATAAAATGATAAGTAGCTTTAATTTAGGAGAGATGGCTCAAGTGTCCTTTTCTTCTGCCAAAATATGGCATTGTGACAATCAGAGGGGTTGTGTATTGTATAAAGAACTCATTGCGATGCTGCCTACGGTTTATCTGATTTACCTCTTTCATGGCATGCAAAGAACTCATGGTGATGCTCTTTCTTGTTTATCTACTCATCAGGTGAACAAGGGATGATCAGAACTTGAAGAGACTAGGAACCACTTCCAAGTACAGGTTTTATACTCTCTTACTGCAGTAACCACAGCTCCTCATCTATTATTGCTATTGGTCGTGGTTGTTGTTGTTATTATTGTTGTTGGTTTTCATTATTATTTTATTTTTACTTTTTTCTTTTCATTATTTTTATTTTTTAGTTTTATCCTTTCTATTTTTGCTTTCAAACTTTAATTTTATGCTATGTTATTTTCTTTTATTTTTCTCTCCTCTATCCTCTATCGTCTATCCTATATTGGTGTCTCAAACGGTTGACTCCAAAATTTGAAATTAAGGCTTAGTTTGTTGTAGATTCACAAAATTTATTACAGAGCAAAAAGATATACCACCAAAAAAAAAAAAAAAAAAAAAAAAAAAAGAAAAAGCTAAGAGGAGGAGATATCTTGTAGGACAGACTCAAAACGAACACATTAAAACAAAATATGATCTTAAAAACGCCCAAGCACAAGAGCTCAAAGGAAACTGTAAAAAACAATCATATCCCACAATACATAAGAACCAATGATTCAGCTCTGGAAATTCTAGCTCTCCACTCCAACCCAATAAACCAGGGAAGAGTCGTCAAAGCACTTTTCCACAACAGAGAAGCATCCTTTCCTCCCTCGAGAACCACCAAACTTTATCAAAGGCATTGAAAGTACACTTCTCAGCAAACTTAACAGTTATCACAAATGGCAAACAAGTGATTCTGCTGCAGTGGAATGTAAGAACATCTGATCTCTATTCTCTAGTTTCATTTGTATTGATTTTATTAAGCATGATGGACTAGATGAAAGCTGTAACCTTGAAGTGATTTTTGCTCTCCAAATGCGTTAGAAGACACCAGAACGATCAAGATGCCAAATTCCACAAAAAGGGGCTCCACGAGAGAGATTCAAACCTTGCAACAATGTTACAAGGGCATAGACCTCTACCCTCCCTATCATTAAGAATTATGAAAAATGAAAATTCTAAGATAAGGAACAAGATCCAGGTAACAGATATCTTGGTAGGGTATTATGAGCCAAAGAGAAAATCCAAATATCCTCCCTTTGAAAGAAAAAAAGAGGAAAAAGTACCTGATAAAGTTGAGAGAAAAATTTCTATGGATTGCTCTTGCTCCAAACATGGCATTCCACCTGTTGTGATTGAGACTAGCTTTTGATGATCTTAAACCCACAGATGTCTACTTATCACCAAATTACCAAGGCCAAGACCAAATTTAGAGACACAAACCTGTTTCGAACTAGCAAGATGATTTTCCTCTTTCATGTCATTCCCTAACCCAAGGAAATCTATTATCAATCCCTGAATCTTATCCGCCACAACAACAGGAAATCTAAACAAGAACATAATTAGAGAGGACAGCTTAAGATACAGGCAAAAGAGCAAGAAGCCCTCCTGAGAGAGAGAGAGAGAGAGCAGCTATTATCAATCCTTGAATCCTATCTGCCCATCTATCCTCTTGCAAGTCTTGGGTACCATCAGATTCAAAAGTGAAACATTACTAGGATTACCACCCATGAGCACCCATAGATAAGATATCAGCTGTTCCCTTCTTTTACCATTAGCAAGAGCAGTGAAATCATCGACGTCATCTTCAGGCATCTTTTATCAAAAAGTTCACTCAACCATAATAATTCTAAACCAGCAGGTTCTCCAAACACATCTAAGGACAATCATGTTATGGGCACCATCTTTATCCTCGCTGACAAAGACATGGAGACAATAGGGCGTGCATTACACTCCTACTATCCCAAATAAAAAGCAAACCCCCAAGTCCACCAGAAAAGGGAAACTCCCAATCTTTTGTGCTTAGATTCCCAAGTAGAGTTAACAAGACCATCATCCACCACTTCAAGCTTGGTCTCCTAAATGAAGACAACAACAAGGGAAACTCTTGATAGTTTCCTTAACTTTCCTCCCTCCCCTTTTTCCACCAAACCTCTCATGATCCAGCTTATGATCTTCGCTGGTCAATCATACTTTCCCCTTCTTGTGAGACATTTATGATACCACCTCAATGGATACTCTCTAAGAATAATCATGGGTTGGGTGATTACAGATACATAATGAAATAAATAAAAAAAGTTTCTATTTTTTTTCCATAAACTAAAAACTTGAAAAGATTTAGGAAATCTCTACATGTATAATATTTGCAATGAGCAACCTTGGCACCAACACAATGTTGCATGTATTTTAGAGGATTTTAGGGCAACAGATCTAGGAAATAATTTGATGGTTTTAACAAGCAGGTTTAGGAACAAGCCTTTATGTTTCTGTAGAAGTTTCCTTTAGCAGTTATGATCCATAACAAAATAGATGAGAATAAAAGAGAATAGATTTACTAGTGTGACAATAGTAGTTATCATCGCACCTAAGGCAAGTACTTGAAAAAACTCGGAGCAATTTGCTAGAGAACTGAAATTTTTATTCAACTTTGTAACGGATAAGGTTACAAGACTTGATATAGACAATAATTTTAAGAAAATAGAATTTTATTAGCTAGACTAGAACCAAAAAAATCTTAGATACTCCTAATATTGACTCTACTAGCAATAAAGAAAACTAGGGCCAATATTTTTTTTTAATAATTAGACACCAAAATAAACTAACTTTACCAGTAAAATTCTAAAAATAAATTTATCAGTGTTGTAAACAGAACCACTACACCAATGTAAGGTGAATAGGACTGCAATTCCTAAAGACAATCAACCAGGAACCCACGAAGTTAATGCTAGGGGTTTATCATATTTTGATTTTTTCCCTACCATTAGAGCTTGATCCAAATCATAGTGCCTACTTAATAAAACAAGGTAAGTTATCCAAAAATGTTTCATGAATCCCACATCATTTTATATATAATTTTAGCAATATCCATATCATGGTGTGTGAGGAATTAAGTTTGAATTTCAGTATTAGATTAGAACAATTTTCTATCCACTCATCAGCACAAAAATAGGTAATGATGATAATGCTTTCAACATAATCGATTTCATTGCTTTTCAGCAGTGATTTGTATTTTCTGTTAGAAATACAAGCTAGTGTCTAAGATAGCAATTCACGATGATGACACCGCTCAAACCCCTTAACCAAAATTATTTTCAAACACCCAAATTCAGATTAAATTTGGGTCAAACTCCAAAATTCAGATTTTGGCTACAATATCAGTCATCACTAGTCACAAATAGCATGTTGATCCACATCCGAAAGTGATAGCAACAGATAGCAGTCTAGTATATGCATGAATACCTACATATGTACATGGACACACACACACACACACACACACACACACACCCCTGATCAACATTGAATGGTAACATCGCAAAATGCTACTGACAATATTAAACAAATCAATTCACTAGGACAGAACACTCACCAAATGAGGCCATGTCAAAACATTTTCACCCGTTATTGTTTCCACACTTGGCTCCTCAAATGCACACTGCTTTGCAAGAGGTAGCATGGCAGACACTGGATACCGATAAGAGAAGCAAGGGATTAATCAGGTACACACTGTTCTATGATTAAAAAAGAAGCAAAGACTGCAAAGATCTATAATACTAAGACGAATCAGCCTATTCATATTCTTAGGGTTTCTTTGGATGGCAACCCGAGTTCTCTGTCTTTTCTGGTATGGCAACCCAAGTTCTCTCAGAGAAAAAGCACTTCATTTTAGAAATAGTTGAGAACATAATAAAGAATGTATTCCTTCTAATAAATATTAGGTCAAACAGCTGGTCAAATACAAAGAAAAAACTCTTCTACCAGAGGTACCTATGCCAGACAGACATACTATACATAGAAAGAAAGACAAAGTCATCCACAACAATGGTATAAAAAAATAGTGTTCAACTATTCTAAACTGTTATGTATTCTTTATGCATTCTTCCCCAATAAAATTCTTTTCATTTGCTATCAATAAAAATAGAAAACATATATATCTTTTATAAAGCAGGCAGGCTTACACTTATCAATAGTACTCTTTCAAATTGTCTTTGCTCCCACTTCCAATATCAGTGACCAAAGAGCCAGAGGCAGAGCAAAGAAATTTCCCATGGGATGATTGAGAGGATGGTAAGAAAGAAATCAGTCTACTACGTTGGCAAGTGGTTAAGAAACCAAAATATAGAGATGGCCTTGGTATTAGATCCCTAGTAAAGTTCAACAAAGATTTATCCGGAAAATGGTTGTGAAGTTTCATGAATAAGTGCAACAAGCTGTGGGGGAGGTGCTTAGCACCAAACATGGAGTGGAATGATTTGGGCAGATCTCCAAGAAGGGCTAGCTATTATGGTATGAGAGTGCAGAAGAATAATGAGAATGCTTGGTACACTTTTGTTAAACATATGGGTTGCCAAGTGGGGAATGAAGAATGCCATATTTTTTTGTTTGGTAAGATGTATGGCAAGGTCCTTGCTTTTTGAAGAATAGATACTGAAAATTCTTTGATTGGACCATGGGTAAGGAGGTCAACTGGACTAATGTTTTACTTCTAATGGGATAATTCAAGATAGTGGCGTGTCGTTTGTGTAGTGCTAATGATTGGGAACTGGGGAAGGACTAATGTTTTACTTCTAATGGGATAATTCAAGATAGGGGTGTGTCGTTTATGTGTAGTGCTAATGATTGGGAACTGGGGAATATCTTTTCTTTTTTAGTTGAGGGCACGATGCCCGTGGTTCAAAGTGGAAGGACAAGGTTGTTTGGAGGGATTGTAGGTCATGATGCTTCAAGGCATGGATGTCCTTTGGAAGGCTATATGGATTCTCTTGGCTCCTTTGAAACAAGCCTTTTTCATGTTGGAGGCAGCTTAGAAGTGGAATCCAACTTTGGATATCCTACAAAAAAGGGGACATTATCTTTGGCAAAAAAATGTCCCTAATGTAACAGGCTTTGGAGTTGATGGATCATCTCTTGCTTACTGTTCTCAGACAGATGCTCATAGAACCGCTCCATACTCATTGGGTACATGTTAAAGATGTGAATAGTGAGTTGTGGGCATGGAGGGGTATGAAGCATTGTACAACTAAGAGGAAAATTGTTGATTTTATCCCTTGAGCTGTTTTTTGGTTAGTTTTGAGGAAGCAGAAAAAGCATCTTTGAGGGGATGGAAAATCTCTTTTTAGGTTCATTGTTCTAGAGGTTAAGGCCCTCTATTTATGGTTCTACACCGTTTTTGTGTTACTGTAACAGACATAGTTAGTTTCATTGATTCATTTTATACCTTGTACTTGATCTTTTTGCACTGCCTGGGTACTTTTATTGAAGTAGCTTTATTTTCTCATAAAGAGGCAGGGAAAGGAAAAACCTCAACTCCCCAAAAGGGATCACTTGAAGTTCTTATCTATAAAGTCCTTCATGACGAAGGAAATTCATTTTTTTTTTCTTTTTCTTAAATCATCTATGTTAAAACCCTACTGCATTGTCCAATTTAAGAACTAGCTCCAAACTATGCACTACTACAATAACTAATAAAACACAACTAAAATCCTAAACATGATTAAAACTATAACACAGAAAAATTGCAAGATAAAATAAACTCCAAAATAATAAAATTAGCCTAAAAGAGTTGATTCCAAAGTTTAGTAGGCATCTTGTACTGCATTGGTCCACTCCCACTGGGAAGAAACATTCTCCAAAGAGTGAAGTCCCTTTGATCGTGGCAGGCTACCATTCCAAAGAACATGGTAGCTCTATGAATTATCAAGTGAGTTTCATTTCCCTCCCAGCAAAATAAGATGAAATGCGGTCAGTGGTGATAAGAAAGCTGAATACTTAACAAAATCATAAACTTAATTGCGTCCGAGCGTGTTCTTCACGTAAAAATTTGGAAAATCTTCTTATCCACAACTAATGTATTTATTATTATTAGGTCCAATAAAGAGCGAAAGGGTAAGTAAAATTTTGTGAAATAAAATTGTGGGCTTTGTCAGAATTGCTGGAATATCAATTAAAAGGGGTCATTCTCAACAGTAGCACAAACATTCAATTCTTTCACATCTTTTTAAAAAGTTTAAATAGTTACACGATTTTGATAAAATAGATTATGCTTTTCCTTTATAAAAAGAGGACATTCACTTGATTGAAGAATATTTTCCTAAAGTTTGCTTTCCTGGACTTCTTCAAAAGGCTTGGGAAATACACTCTCTTTAAGAGGTTAAGCTTTTGGATTTCAAGTGGACATTTAGGTTTTAGACTCCACTTCTGAGGCCTTAATGCTCCCATGTTTTGGAAAGTTTCGAAAGGGTTTGATTTTCTATGAAATTTGGCCGAGATTTATTCTTCATTTGTTTGAGTGCTTTGAGTTCATCAATGAAATTGTTATACCCATCTAGTGACTCAAGAGCCTTCTTATTACTAGTATCAAGTGTAGGCTTTTAGATTTCCTTATGAGGATTACAACCAACTCAAGGTAATAGTCCTTAATGCCTAAAAACTGTCATAATGGTCCCATCATGGGCACAATGATGAAATTTGTATGCTACATAATCATAAGAGTTCTCCTAAACAGCCGTATAGGAATCATAATCACATGAGTTGGCATATGTGTTATTTTCTCTTTCTTTCTCTTGCTCTTGAGGACTTCTCATCCTTGGAGTTTTATGTATTTTTCTATTACATCTAGTACAATTCTTTCTTCAACCAAAAAATAAAAAGCAAGATTTGGCATATGGATCATGATTAAACAGGGCATAAGAATAGGAAACATGATTCTAGTGGAACGAATTCAACTACTTATCGAAGAATCCATTAAATAAAAATCTATTCCAAACATATACTGAAAACAGCTAGTCAATTAAGATGTTTATCCATACAACGATGTCATTACGGAGGTTAGAGAGACAGACACCAGAGTCATGAATAGCGAGCACCCATGAAAGTTTTGATACCAATTTGGTGTAGAACATAAGAGAGAGAAATAAAGTAGCTGAAAATCATTAAAACGACGTAACAGGGAGAAGAGGGAGAGTCCTTCAGGAGGAAGTAAAGGTACTATCTCTTCAAAATCATCAAAATCTATCACATTAAGTTTCCAAACCCATCTACAGCAACATATTAACCAACTTAAAAAAATAGCTGCAAATTACTACCCACTATAACCAATGAAACATAGATAACAATATAAACACAACAAACAAACTCCAAAATCAGAAATAGCATAAAATTACAGATCTTCAGGTTTAGTAGGCTTCTTGTACTACATCATATCAAACCAATTTATAAATTTTGACACACCATCATAGAAGAGGCAAATCAAAAAAGGAAAAAAAAAAAATTTCTCGTTTATGTCAATTAATATAAGCACTCAATGTTTCAGCAACATTTTAATTTCCATGTAACACACCCAAATTGCTAATACTATTCAAGAAGGTCACGAAGTTCACTCACTATCAATCCCATACACGTTGCGCCAGAAATCAATGCTTTCACTGTATCTGCCGGGATGTGTAACTGGCGCCATGTACAACTGCAAGTAGTGCCAACGCCAAATAAAAATTATGCAATCCAGCCTCTTAAGCAAGAAGAAAGTACACCGACAATTGAAAGAACAGAGTAATGATACCGATGCATGTGAAGGAAGTATGAGACCACCAGGTTTTAGCCAGCGATCTCGGGCAGTAATGACACTTCCAAGCATGCTCTACAAGAAACATCCAATGAACACCCAATTAACAGCAAAGACAAAAACAAAATATAGCAAAGATAAAGGAGAAAAAAAAAAACCAGAAACCATGCTCTAGAATGAGAGGATGCAGGTCAGCACTTCATTCACCACTCACTTTTCCTATACTTGTAAAAAATGTAGGCCCACATCCATGAAAATGGATCTAATTATACAGAGTACTATAAGTTTCCTTCGTTATTAATATGCATAACTTTAAAATATTTCATAAATCCACCTTCAGAAATGAATTTTGAATGATTATAAATTTTTCATACTTTCTAGCATGACACTGATACATTATAACATGAAAATTACAACCAGGAAAAAAGGAAATAAAAATAAAAATCATTTAAGTATGCTAAAAAGTCCTGTGCATACTTTCCACATTTGGCTACCATCCCTATGTTTTATTTGTAAATTTAAGATGAGTGAGTAGGGGAGAAGCTTAGTATTTCAGTAGGAATTTCAATCACATCATCATTGAGTCTCTGCACAAGCTCAAATATAAAAATATGATTCTGTTTAGACATATCTGAATATCTAGCATCTTTAAAAGTAAGCAGTCAACAACAGATTTGAGCCGAGTAGATGCCTAATTACCTCATACAGTAGCATGTAGCCCATCCACTCTGAGATAATAACGTCAACTTCTTCATCAATTTCAACATCCTGCAGCAAACAGTGACCATGTTTAAACAAGATTATGTGGCAATCCGTGAAAGATAAATATCAAATGCCAAAGGGTTTATAATGTTGGTATGGAGGAAAAAGTAATACGATTTTTAACCAAAAGCAGACAGCTTTTGCAGCTAAATTTTTTGGAAACAATCAAACTTCTTGTGAAACACAGTAGGAAAATAATAATATAATCATGAGCGTGAAATATAAAAGTTATATTTGACTATAAACAATACGGAATCATAGAAATAGGACTCCCTGTGCAAGATTCTTTAAGGTAAAATTTTCTTGCCCTTTTGTTGATAGCTACCTCAAAGATTTTGATTCTTCAAACAAAAGGGATACTGTCCACTTTGTTGATGCTGCATGTGCAACAGTATCAGCTAATTCCTCAATTGACCTATCATTGGGAAATAAGCACTCAATTTTACACTCTCATTCCAATAAACCCTTTATCAGGAGAACAATAATGATCACTTGGCAGCATAATACTAATATTCTTTGCAACCTCCTCCCAGATCAAGAAAAAGGATTTGTGCCGTAAAGACCAAGATGGTGCTTTCAAACGGACCACCAATATTCACCTTACTTTATTAATCACACTTTCTCTAGTAGTTAATCAGGTAAACAAGGACTTTTTGTTACTTTGTGGATCTACACAATTATTTCATTGCAACCAACAGGCTTAAACAGGATCATGAGTCATGCAAGTAAAGCAACTCCCAGGGTTTGAAATTTTTTTCCCCCAGAAAGGGCCTTCCAAGAAAAAGGAATTCATCACTCAACAGTGCTCTGCTCCACCCGAATAGCTTTCAAAAGCCATTAAACTTGTGATATACCTAAAGAGAGGTCTCCTTTCAGACCTTCCTTGTTGCGGGCCACACACAACCACATTCCTGAATTCAAAAGTCAAAAAAGATCTCCAACTTTCTATCATTTACTGACCATATTCTAGTGAGAACTATTGCCACCAAAGGATGCACAACATTCACCACAGCATACTTATCGTCGCAATCCCAAACAGAACACAGAAACAACCCTTCAAAGAACTAGAGTAACATTACTTATCATGCCAAAAGGAAACCTCAACCCATCACACACCTTAAACCCCACACCTGAACAGAATATTTCTTTTAAAATTACCATGCCAAGCCACAATATCACTTGTCTCTTCCATTTTAAGGTTCAAACATTGTCCTGCACTAACTCTTAGGTTTCGGCATGAACATCCACAAGAACTTTTCCACAAAGACTTTGTTAAATTGAACCAAGATCTAAGCCCCAGGCCCCAGCATAAAGGGGATTTAACCACCTCCTATTAACAAGAATTAATTTTATAACTCAATCGACCCAAACATACCCCCCACCCCAAAAATAAATAAATAAATAAATAAACATCAACATCCTTTCGATACCCTCAATTCTTTTATTTACCTAAAGCACAAATAAAAAACAATAACACGAAATACACTCGAAGGTTGGAAAGTGTACTCACATTAACTATGTCTCACCAAGGTGAGCTCACTTTTAGATGAGAATACACTTTCAACCCAGCAACAACTTCAGATCTAAGATATCATTAGCAAAAAAATTAAAGGGACACCCAACAATTGACCTGCCCTGGCCCTTGGAACAAGATCTCAGTGACAAAATAAAAAAGAATTTCTGAAAAAAATGTTCTGCTCATTTCACTAAGAAAATTATAATATATAGACATCAAGAATGATCAAATCCCTTAATCCTAGGGTCTATTATAGTAAGCATAGTCAGTTCTCTTAGTCCTAAGCCTATTACAAGAAAAATTACAGCAATAATTACAGCAAGAATATGTACATCGATAATGAAAATCTTTAGAAAGGTAATCAAGGGATATACAGTTATAACAAAACTAAATGAGGAAAGAAGAATATATTGACAAAACAAAATAAGGAAAGAAGAATATATTGACACTCAATCTCCCAACGAACCTAACACCAAACCCTTAGAAGCATCATAATATTACTTCCATCACCGACATGAAAAGGAACAGTTGAATGGATCCTCTTGTCTTGGTCCCTAAAGAGACTAGAAGTAACTGCTCAATGGCCAATTCATATTAGTAAAAACAAAAAGAGGAATGTAAAATCCCATTTCCTTATGCAACCTCCATTTATTTCCAAAGTTTATCCTCTCCATCAGACACAAGAACTCCCAACAAACACAGTTATAGGCTCTTTCCACATCCAATTTGCAAATCACAACTGTAGCACCATCCTTAACAACTTAATTAGCCATCAGGGATGCATCAAGAACCAACATCCCTTCCAACAACATGATGAGAGTTAAAGACCCTTTGCATTTCCAATTTGCAAATCACACCGTTCGAACCCTCCCTATCAACTTAATTAACAATCAAGGATGCATCAAAATCCTACATCCCTTCCACAAAGACATGATGAGACTTTCCCACCACCTTCCCTATAACTTTCAATCTACCAAGTTAAACGAATTAGACCCACAATGGCAGGTGCATCAAATGCAGCAAGAAAATGTCACTTGCTTTAGAACATTACTTTTTGTGATAGAATAAGCTAGTATTGCGTCTTGATGATTTATTCATCAGTAGAGTGCTCTTGTTAGATACTGATTCTTCCCTTCCATCTTTCCTTCCAACGGCATTTGCCTCTCTTCCACAGTAAAGTAAGGAGGTCTTAGATGGCACTGTCCAGCTACAACTTTAGACAAGAATTATAGACACTCCAACTAATTGCTAAAAATAGTATTGATCGGTTTTCTTTTAGGAATTAAAAAACAGAAAGGAGTTGTTGATACTTCTAACAAATTTCTCAGTTCATAAAATTTTTGAAAGGAGAATCTAATAATGTCCCTATTAAGCCCCATCTAGTTATTGATCACAAAAAGCCAAAGAGAAACCATTCGGTGCCTCATCAAAATGGTAACCTTAGAGACCTAAAGTACTTGCTACTTGAGATGTATCTTCATAAATATGTAGGACTGTCCTCCTAAGTAATATCAAACCCCATTCTGTCTACCTTGGGCATCCATCGTTCCCGCTTCTTGTAGAGGTCCTTACAAAAACCACTAGCAGCCATCTTCGATGTCATGTCCCCCCACAAAATCAACTGCATCAACTAAAAATGTAACTAATGCAGTTCACTTTGGAATGAAAAATAATCTTGTGGAAAACATTTGTATTTCTATCTCCTTTTTTATATAGAGAGTAAGAAGAATATCTTGAATGTATAAAAGAATACAAAAACTTCAAAGGATAAGAAATTTTCAGCAGTAATAAAGAACAATACAAAAAAAAAAAAAAAAATTGCACAATTGCACTCCAATCCCTCTTCAAATCTTCTAGACCATAACTCTACAAACCCACAGATAAGTACGAAAAACAACTTTGTCCCACAAAAGTGAAGCTTTAATGATCTGATTGCAGAAAATTTTGGTATTCTACACTCTCCAAATACACCATGCAATGGCAAAATATGTGCATTTTCAGAAAAACAAGCATCTTTCCTTCCTCCAAAACCTCTATATGTTGTAAGGAACAAATTAGAAAGCCTTGTAGGGCAAACCTAATCAATGTCACACACAACAAATAGCCTCCCTTCAATAGTGCAATGAATATAAGTGATATCTAGTTTCAGAGTTAGTGTAGCGCATAACACATACATCGGAGGAAATAGTTTTATAAGGTTTCCTCTTTTGAAGATCATTGATATTAAATTTACTATAGTGGAATAAATAAAAGCCTTGCCCTTGCTAGGAGCGTTTTCCTTCCATATAAAATTGTTCAGATGAAAGGAGGATATTAAGTAAGACTAGTTAGACGATGAAAGAGAGCTCTACATGTAAAAATCCCTAAAGAATGAATATTCCAAATCATAGTATCAAGAACATAAGGAGAAGATTCATTACCCTTATTGAGAGAATTAAAAAAGAAAACTCAACGATTTCTCTATCGTTAAGAGGACTTAAGAAATGAAAACTCCAAGAAGACAAGTGTCCTCCCAATTATAGAAATCTTTGAGAGGAGTTAAGTGAAGTGTCGATAACCTATGGAGGTGATGTAAAGAAATGGATAAGGATGAGTCTCAAATCCGTGAATCCTCACAAAATTACACACAAAAACCATCACGTACCTCAAAAAGGCACCAAATGAAGACAAGTATTGTATCAATGAGAAATGAATTACTAAGACTACAATAAGAAACTCTCTCTTCTATCAACCAATATCTCCTTCTAACCAAAGCCCACAATTATTGATACCGTGGAATCTCTTGCAAGCATATGATACGAGCCAACTTTGGCTTAAAGGCAATTCTTCCCTCTAATTTTATACCTTGATATTTTCCCTTTCTAAATCTCACCTAAGCTATTAAGTGCCTAAAAGGATCTTTTGTTCCATCTCCTTAAGGAATCTTCAACAAGCTTTAATTTGGAGATTAGTATAAAACTAGCATGGCCTATAAGTTCCTCACATCACCAACCCTCAATCCTATCCAAAAAGCCTTTTCCTTTAAGCATATAATCTAAAAACAAAATGGAGAAATAAGCCGGACCTGATGCATTCCTCTACTGCCAAAAAGATAAGACGTTAGTCCTAGGTTGGCCTTGATAAGAGTCATTGAAAAGTACAAACATATTGCACATCCCAATCCCCCAAAACAAATAATCCACCTAATCCAATAAAGATAAATTTTTGCTTGAGTTGGATGAAGCATACCTCCTAATAAAATACGAAGTCAGCTTAAATTGATCAAAAAGAAATAAATAAATAAGTAAATAAACAAAACTAATCAAAGCTTGCACTCTCCACCCTCCCTAATTTCTTTCAAAGGGGTATAGCACCACATTTAAATTACTACCGCCTAACATTAGTTATGCCATCTATCCCTTATGATGGATCAGTATTGTCAATGGCCTATATACTCATTTTTTTTTTCACATAGAAAAAGAATTATAATAGATAAAGTTACAGACGATAAGAAAGCCTGAAGTCAAAAAAGAAATTAAACAAAAGTCAAAGCCAATGAAAGATTGCTGTCCAATCCATGTTCAAATCCTTGAGGCTATAATCTCTATAGATTCCTAAAATACAAGGTAAAAGACAAGTACAGAAAACAATTTTGCCCCCAAAGAAAGAGAAATCAATCTTCTGATTTTTGTAAATATCATTACTTCAGAAAGCAGATCTCCAGAGCCAAGAGACATCTCTCAAAGTACCAAAGCCACTAAATATTGTCACAAACAAATTAAAAACGCTTCAAGGACTTAACCATTGCTTGTTAAAAGCAATTTAACAATTTT
Source organism: Dillenia suffruticosa (assembly GCA_033439265.1). Classification (NCBI taxonomy): domain Eukaryota; kingdom Viridiplantae; phylum Streptophyta; class Magnoliopsida; order Dilleniales; family Dilleniaceae; genus Dillenia; species Dillenia suffruticosa. The sequence continues at coordinate 19,694,133 of JAVTVX010000024.1, read as the reverse complement.
ATTTGGAAAACCGTAGTACTTATCAAGGTTAAGGCTTTTATTTGGTCTATGAAACTTAATGAGATTGACACCAATGATCTTCTTCAAAAGAGCATACCTTATAAAGCTATCTCCGTGGATGTATGCGTCATGTGCTACACCAACTCTGAAATTAGAGATCATTCAATATAAATTTTACCAACTTCATCCTGTACCCTCTCCCCCACGTACAATGCTGCAAACCCTCATCCTTATGAACAGCTTTGGCTTCCTTCAAGCACATACACCCAAGTTCCATGCTCTTAGATAGTTTTTAATCACATCGGTTTACTAGGATTATTCAATCCCCTTACTTTCCAAGCAAGAATTTGAAGAAGTGTCCCATAACTTCAGCATTTAGTCTTCCCTTTCTATACTGAATACCCCAATCTGATTCCTTCATCTCCTGATTGTTTCCGATAACATTCTTCACTTGTTAGCAACCCTCCTCTATTAACTTGAAAAACCATCCATTTCATGAAGATACTTATCTTTAAATCCTAAAACCAACACCACTGACCCCGTACTAATCTAAGAAATCCTCCTTCAAAGACAAACTCCTCCTACTCTACTTTGTCATCTGCCACTTGTAAAGGAAGTTTCCATGAAAAACTTTGAAGCATCGTCATCTCAGAAAAAAGAAGACGATATTTTCCCCTTCACAAAGTTGATAAACAAGAAACCATTTGAATCATGTCCCCTAAACCAGTCCCAAAAAAGCCGTCATGCAACTGTTATCATCAAAGTACAAAGACAAGAAGAGACTCTCCATTTCAGATCTTGACACCTCATGATTTCTACTTTGGCACGAATTTCTTCCTTTTGACTCCAATACAATATGTGTTGAAATGAAGGAGTATTAGGGATCCTCTTTGTAAGCCATCAAAGGGACAGATTTTTCCTGTTTTAAGTCCAGTCTGTCCAGCCCATTTAGGGACCCAAATTGGGCCCTAAATGGGCTCAGCCTGTGGGCATCTGCTGGGTCCTTTAGGACCCAGACTTTTTCATCTCAAAGGGGCCCATAATAGGCCCCAACAGCTCCTTCAAGGAGCTGTTGGGTCTGCCCCAACGGCTAGTAAAATCTAGCCATTGGGGACAGCCCCAACGGCCAGAAAAGGAGAGGGCAGTGCCCTCTCCATTCTCTTTTTCTCTTTAACTCTCTCTCCTCTTTCTCTATAAATAGTGCTTCTAGTGGCTCTTTGAAGGCATGAAAAAATGCTCACAAGTTGTATGCAAATTCTCTCAAAATATCAATGATATTTTGAATTTTTATTCAAAATATTTTGTATATTTGTTTTGCACAATTCAACATGGTATCAGAGCAGACAATGCTCCATCTGCTCAACACCCAAAATCACTCAAATTGGATACATATCATACAAAAATTACTGAATTTATGCGATGATTTAAGCCTCCTTTTGAAAGAGCTATTTAGAGCATTCAAATTTTTGGAGCTACGGAGAAAGTTGCATCAAAACACCTCAAATATAAAACCGCTTCCACATTACGAAGAAATAGAGGTCGCCATTCAGCAAATAAAGGCATCCAAAATGCCTCAAAATCAAAACCAAATTCTGAATGGAGGTAAAGTCTTCGCTGCTACAATGGAGCACCAACAAAATGCATCCATTCCTCTCAAATCCGGCCACCAAGCTGCTGCACACTATGTAGATCATTTATCATCAATAAGAGCCAAGTGTGATGAGCTTCAAATTAAGCTAAATAAGTGCATAAAAGATCTACAGCAGCCGGCCCAAAAAGAAAGACATCTCTCAAGTTCTATCCCAATTTAGCTCACAAGCAAAAGATCAAATTTCAGTCTCTATGATGGTCGAATGCACTGATCTCCAAGCAAAGGCAGATGAATGCTTAAAGGGGCTTCATGAATCAGCTCAACAAAGAAGATCTTATGCTTCTGTGGTGACCGGAAGTGTTGCTCAATGTGCAGCCTTTCAAGATAGACCGGATATTCACTTGAAAAGGTTTCAACATTCAGCGCACATAGATGGTAGCAATCAAAATCCTATCTCTTTTTTAAACTCTGAAAATTTTCTTATAGATTCTGGAACTGAACATCACATGATTAGGGATGAGAAAAATCAAATGTTTTAAAAATCTCCCTAACCAAAGGGTAGGACGTGTTGCTAATGGACAAAATCTATTAGTAAAACAAATGGGAGAAGTTGAAATTTTTGGAAAGTCTACAGGTGCTTTATATGTTCCCCAACTTACTTCCGATCTTTTGTCCATTAGCAAGATCATAAAGGATCAAGGGTGTAGGGCCACCTTTGATCCGGACACAGTCATATTTCATGATCTGAAGACAAATTAATTGATTGGCAAAGGAACTCAAAAAGAAGGCCTATATTACTTAAATCAAGAGCATTATGCACTCACTGCCCACATTAATGATGATGCTTCACTTTGGCATGCACGGCTAGGACATCTAAACAATAAGGCATTGAAGCTTCTTCTTCCAAATTTGAGCATTAAAAACAAGCCTTGTGAAACATGTATATTAGGGAAAGAAACAAGAACCACTTACCCTAGTTCGGAAAGCAAGTATTATCTCTCCCTTTGAACTAGTACATTCGGACATTTGGACTTCCCCTATCATGTCACATCTAGGATACAAATACATCATTACATTTATTGATCAAAAAACTAGGTATACATGGATATACCTTTTACATTCCAAGGATCAAACTTTTGAGACACTCAAAAGCTATTTCAAATATGTGACCAACTTATACAATGCCAAAATTAAGGTCCTTAGAACAGATCATGGTGGAGAATACATAAGCCACAAATTTGAAAACTTCGTAAGAAACAATGGGATCCTTCATCAAATGTCATGTATTTACACACCTCAACAAAATGGGGTGACCGAAAGAAAAAATAGACATATATTAAAAACCGCAAGAGCTATGATGATCCATGCCGATGTCCCAAAGAAATTTTGGTGTGATGCGGTTGGAACTGCAGTCCATGTGATGAACTTAATGCCCACTGAAGTTTTAAAGGGCTTGTCACCATTAGAAATCCTCTTAAGAAGAAAAACAAGGTTCTCACATCTTAGAGTTTTTGGGTGTACACGTTATTCACAGTCCCTCAATATTTAGGGACAAATTAGATCATAGAGGTAGGAAATGCTTATTCCTAGGTTATGCATCACTTGAAAAGAAATACAGATGTTATGATCCTACAACTAATAGAACATACACATCTAAGGATGTGATATTCGTAGAAAAAGAGTTTTTCTTTTCAAGAAAGGAGACACAAGAAGCACCTAAGGAAAATGCTCCAACAAAAACTTGGGACTTCCTCGTTCTATTGTACCTACTGCCGTCTCAAATTGACGAAAGAAATGGTTCCCAAGATACGGCCCACTCTCAAAACGATGAAGAGGAACTAGCATCTACCTCAGGGGGAGAACAACAAACAATGGAAGAAGAGACATCCGAGGAAGCTATGGAAGAACCGGATGCATCTCCGCCTCCTCTTCAAAAATCAACAAGGCTTAAACTTCCTCCATTGGAGTGGATGAGTTAAAGATATCCAATTTGTGACTATCATACCACCCCACATGTTTCCTTGAGCCACCAAACTTTCATAAGAAGCATAGATCAGCATCAAGAGTCTAGAACCTTTGAAGAAGCCAAACATCATCCTCAATGGGTCCAAACCATGAAGGATGAGCTAGATGCCTTAGTTAAGAATGGGACATAGAAAATATCATTACTTCCAAAAGGAAAGAAAGCTGTGGGATGCAAATGAGTTTATAAGATCAAACATAAGAGTGATGAAAGCATTGATAAATACAAGGCAAGATTAGTGACAAAGGGTTTCACCCAAGCATATGAAGTAGATTACAAAGAGACATGCACCGGTGGCCAAGATGAACACAATTTGGGTCTTATTGTCTCTTGCAATTAATCACTCTAGGCCAATGTTCCAAATGGATGTAGCAAACGCGTTTCTCCAAGGGGACCTAGAAGAAAAAGTATTTATGAAAATTCCTTCGGGATTTGCTCATCATAACAACAAAGTTTGCAAACTAAAGAAAGCAATCTATAACCTCAAACAATCACCAAGAGCTTGGTACGCAAAACTTAGCACTACTCTTCTCAATCATAATTTTAAGAAATGCAATAGTGATACATCTCTTTTTGTTATAAGGCAAGATGAAAAAATTATTGTTGTATTAATTTACGTAGATGACATAATCATAACTGAAAATGATTTAAATTTGATCGACCAACTTAGAAAATTTCTCCAAACAAGATTTAACATTAAAGACTTAGGAAAACTAAAGTATTTCTTAGGGATAGAACTTACGTATTCTCCAAATGGGCTTGTTTTATCACAAAGAAAGTATACGCTCGATCTTTTGCACGAAACAGGGAAGTTAGTTGCCAAGCCCGCATGTAGTCCCATCAACTCCTCCTACGGTCTCAAGAATGATGATGAAGAGTATGAAGATGAACAAAGATATCAAAGGCTTATAGGAAGATTGATCTATCTTACCATAACCCGGTCGGACATTTCATTCACCGTGAGTAAGCCAACACATGCACAAGCCAAAGAGAGCATTGGAGAGCTGCAAAAAGGATTCTCCATTACCTAAAAGGCATTCCACGCATGGGAATTTGGATAAAGGAAAACGAAAGCTCAGAAATCATAGGTTATTGTGATGCGGATTGAGCCAGAGACTCGGAAGATAGGCCATTTACCTCAGGGTATTGCATGTTTGTTGGAGGAAATCTAGTGGCATGGAAGAGCAAAAAACATGTAGTATCAAAGTCAAGTGCTGGGGCAGAATATAGAGATATGGCGGCCGCAACAAGCGAGATAGTTTGGTTAAAGGCTCTTATTGAAGAATTTTGATTCTCCATCTCAACCCCTATCATCTTCATTGCGATAATCAATCGACAATTCATATAGTTTCAAACCCGATTTTTCATGAAAAAACGAAACACATCGAGATAAATTGTCACTTTGTGAGACAAAATATTGAAGAAAAGCTCATCACTCCTAGCTTTACAAGGAGTGATCATCAAGTTGCTGATATTCTCACCAAACCGGGAACCGCAAAAAACATCCTCAAAAATAGGGACAATTTAGGTGTTATAGATATATACACACCCAACTTGAGGGTGAGTGTTGAAATGAAGGAGAATTAGGGATCCTCTTTGTAAGCCATCAAAGGGACTGATTTTTCCTGTTTTAAGTCCGGTCTGTCCAGCCTATTTAGGGACCCAAATTGGGCCCTAAATGGGCTCGGCCTGTGGGAATCTGCTGGGTCCTTTAGGACCCAGACTTTTTCATCTTTAGCTCTCTCTCTCCTCTTTCTCTATAAATAGGGCTTCTAGTGGCTCTTTGAAGACATGAAAAAATGCTCACAAGTTGTATGCAAATTCTCTCAAAATAGCAATGATATTCTGAATTTTTATTCAAAGTATTTTGTACATTTGTTTTGCACAATTCAACAATATGTTCTAGGATGAAATGTCCTTCGTGACACAAGTACCCAGAAATTCTAAATTTGGAGAGACACTTAAATACCATATACCCAAAAGCTGGAGCATCATGAGTTTGTAGTCAACACATGTTTATATGTAACTCTTTTCAATCATTTGCAGTCGCACACTATACATATGATTCCTAACATTCTCTTATGATGTGTGAATCCAATTTTGTCCACTTTATATGCATATGATTTCCAGCATTCTTTTCTCATGTGCGAATCAACTATTGCTTATTAGTGCTCAAGTTCTTTTTCTTTTTTTTTCTACCATATCATTTTTTGGGACATTTTTTCCCAACTCTGATCATTAGTTTTACCCATCCTTTGTCTGAAGTTGCACTCATTCAACTCCCACATCATGTTGAAATTTCAATGTTGAGTAGTTTCATATAAAGTGCATGTATAACATAGTTGAATACTATTTTAGCTAAAAATTTAAGCATTATAGGTCTGAGTCAACCCATGTTTATACATAAATTCCTCTATTTTCAATTGTCGAATGTGGGCATTCTATTCGTATGTGATTCCCAAGTGGCTTCAACTTGTATAGGTTGCTCCAACCCTCTAGTGTGGAGCTTCATTCACATCAGCAATCTCTAAGTATGCTTCTCCCTCAACCACTAAACACACCCACACAACATATATACATATATATATGGTAAAAGAGTTGGCCTATTTGAAGGGTCACATCCCACATTCTGTAAATAATCCTGGGAGAAAAGGTAAGATCTTTTGGGTTAAAAAGAAATATCATGGCCATACTAAACCAAAGATCCTTGCATGAGAGAAGATTTGGTCCAAAGAATAAAAGCATCCATTAAAAGACCCAAACTCCTTTGGGTCAACCCAACCCGCACATAACCTTTTATCAACATATATTTATAAAGTTAGAAACCTGCCAAGCATGAGGCACACTCTTGTTCACATGCTTGATCTCGTGTGCCCTTACATGCTACATTATCCTCTCACATTATGGGAACATACTTGATGTGGCAATTTCTAGTTAGCCTTGACCTTTACTTATTGATTGCCATGATTGTCATTCTACCAAGTCGCTAGCTAACACGCAGCATATCCAAAACCTTTCAACCTTCCAAGAATCCAACAACGGATCCAAATCTAGTTTAACCAAAATATAATAGGGTCTCATCTACCAATATCACAAGGGCGGTAACTCTATTCAACTTCTTACATATAAAGGAAAGTATTCTCATCATCAACCAAAGTCAGTGACTTGGATAACCACGTTACTTACTCCCAATGTAGGAAGTGAGTCGGTATTAAAAGTTACATATTCGAGGGATTTGGAAGGGGAAAAAAGAGTAAATATGCTACTGTGCAATGATGTATGCAATGATTCAGTATTGCAATCCATATAATAAATTATGCTAGGAAACACTGTCTTGTTACAATCAAAAGCAAAAATCGTTGACACTCTTACAAGTTTCTCGTTAGAAAAGACAAAATTGCACCTAGATTCCTATTGCCATTGTTCTAACTAGAGTAGTAGTTCCAAAGAACAAAACTCTTATAAGTTCTAAGTTTCAAGTTCTCAAGGAGAAATTCCACCTAAATTCCTATTGCCATTGGTCCAACTAGGTTAGAAATACTTTTCAACAATGTCTGCAAGACATTGCAAAGGCATTTTTCCAGCAAAAAAGAATGTTAATAACATTACCTCAACTCGGCCATGCAAAACAATGACTCTATCAGCTAGGTTGTTTGCTTTCACAACTTCATTGGCCTGGTCAAAGATTAAAGAGAACAAGGTCAATTCAAAAGACATATCTGAATAGTACTCTCCATAAACACAGGTGCAAAATATATGCAGCCCCACAACAACCTGATCAGACAATAATAAACGCCAGTGCAAAGGATATAAATATAATCAAATGTGATAAAGAAAAAAAAAAGGACCATTCCTTTATCCATATGTTTTTTTTCTTAAATAGAAAAGGATAGTATCAAATAAAAGGCAGAACATACAGAAGGGCTGAGGTTGAGAAAACCTCAAATCCAAAACAAATAAAGATCAACAACAAAAGCTAATAGAGAACTTCTTTTCAATCCCTCTTCAAATCACTTAAAACTCTAAACAGTCCCAACTCCTAAAGCACAAGTCCAGACATGAATAAGAAACAATATTGTCCGAAAAGAGAGGAGCCAACGCTTTGATTTCTAACAATTATAGCATTGCATTCTCTCTAAATATACCAAGAAATACTTACAAAAGCACCATTCCAAGACAAGGAGGCATGTTTTCTACCTCCAAAACCTCTGAATTTCATCGAAAACAATTGAGAAAGAATTATGGGACAGACCCACCAATTATCACAAATAGAAAACAAGATGGATCCACATCTCCTAATCTCCTAAACTACAGGGCAATGCAAAAAAAAATGTCATCACTAGTTTTAGCATTTTACAGCACATAATACAAGGATCCGATAAGATAATTTTAGAAACATTTGTAATGACCTTTTTAAGCACCATAGACAAAGAAAGCCTTAATTAGCATAAATTTTTCACCTTAAAAATGAAATTGGTCAACGGAAAGGGGGGATGTCGGGAAGGTCAATAAGATGATAAAAAATGACGTACAAGGAAGCTCCTTAAGCATCGAGGTCCAAACTATAGTACCAAGAATATTGGAGAAGGTTATTTTCCTTGAAGCAAGGAAATAAGGGTTCTCTATCATTAAGATTTCTTCATAAATGAAAATTTCGGGAGCAAATAAGTCACCCAAAAACAGAAATCTTTAATAGGGGCTGAAAGCGGCATAAATAGTCGACGAAGTCAAGGAAAAGTGATGAAAGGGGTAAAGCCCACTCAAATAATTCTACCAAAATAGAATATGAGAACCCTCTCACCCTTTAAAAGAAACTAGAGAAAGAAAGACATGATATACCTAGAGACGAATTTCCAAAAGCCACAATGAGAAGCTCCTACCTACCTTGGCATCCCATCCATTTCACCAAAAATCATACTTTTCAAGGTTACATCACTTAAGAAGCAATTCAAATTCAAATTTGAATTTCAGATTTTGAGAAAATTTTGAGTTCTTTTTTTTTTTAATGTAGAAGCCTTTTTTTAGTTGTTAGGCAAATCACTTTCAAATTAGTAATAAGTCGATAAAAATATCATATTTTAACTTCAATAACATGATTATCATTAATTGCGGCAAATTAGAGGAGAAAATTTATTATTTCTGTATTTTGTACAAGAATCTCTAATGAGCTATATATACAGAATTCTTCATAAAAAAAAAATAATAACTATCATAATTTTGTATATTCTCTAATCAAGAATTCCTGATTTCCTCTAATCAAGGATTCCTGATTTCCTCTTAACCAAATCAAGGATTCCCGATTTCTTCTCAACCAAATCTTTATATTTTAGGAAACAGATATTTCAATAATTCTTAAATTAGAAAAATAAGTTGGTATTTATTTTTCCATACTCCCCCTCAATCTGGTGAATAGATATCCTCCATTCCCAACTTGGAAGCAATGTCTTGAAATGCAGCATTGTTTAGTTCCTTTGTGAGAATATCTGCCAATTGACCTCCTGTGGGAACATAGGGTGCGCAAATGAGTCCACTTTCTAGTTTCTCCTTGATGAAGTGCCTGTCTATCTCAATATGCTTCGTTCGATCATGTTGTACAGGATTATGTGCAATACTAATTGCTGATTTATTATCATAGTAAAGTTTCATTGATTCACTCCATTTAATCTTCAAGTCCTCCGATATAATCTTCACCCATAACAACTCATAAACACCTTGTGTCATTGCTCTGAATTCCGCTTTTCCGCTTGATCGAGTGATAACATTTCGTTTCTTACTCCGCCATGTCACTAGATTTCCACCAAGAAATGTACAATAGCCGGAGGTTGACCATCGATCCATAGGGGGCCCTGCATAGTCTGCATATGCATAGGCTTCAAGAATAAGCTCAGAATTCTTTCTGTACAGTGTTCATTTCCCTAGATTAGCTTTCAAGTAATGACAGACCTTATACGCAGCCTGTAGGTGAACTTCTTTAGAATCATGCATGAATTGGTTAATGACACTCACAGAGTATGCAATGTCCGGCCGAGCGTGAGAAACATATATCAATTTACCAACCAATCTTTGGTACATCTCCTTGTCTACTGATTGATCTCCAACAGCCTCTCCAAGTTTATGATTCGGCTCTATAGGTGTTCCAACTGATTTACTCGCAAGCATCCCTGTTTCTTTAAGAAGATCAGTAACATACTTTTGTTCAGAAATGAAAATCCCTAGTATAGAATGAGCCACTTCAATTCCAAGAAAATACTTTAGTCTCCCCAAATCCTTATTCTCAAATTCCTTGATCAAACACTTTTTCAAACCTTGTTTCTCCTTTTCATAATTTTCAGTCACAATTATATCATCTACATAGACAATTAGGGCTGTAACTCTCCCTAAAACCAAGTGTTTGATGCAAAGAGTATGATCACCTTGACTTTACTTATATCCCATAGCTACCATTGCTCTAGTGAATCTCCCAAACCAAACTCACGGTGACTGTTTTAGACCATATAAGGCTTTCTTCAATTTGCATACCTTATTTCCTCCAACTCCTCCAAAGCCCGATGGAATATTCATATATATTTCCTCTTCCCGTTCACCATGAAGGAAGACATTTTTTATATCATATTGCTATAAATCCCAGTCATAATTGGCTGCAAACGATAACAAAATTCTAACTGTATTCATTTTTGCGACCCAAGCAAAAGTCTCTTGGTAATCAACTCCATATGTTTGAGTGTACCCTTTTGCAATTAACCTTGTTCTATAGCGTTCCAATGAACCATCAGCCTTATATTTCAAGGTAAAAACCCACTTACACCCAACTGCCTTCTTTCCTTTTAGTAGATCAACTAACTCCCATATCTCATTTTTCTCCGATGCATCAATCTCATCTTTCATGGCTTTTCTCCGTTCTTCCTTAGATAATGCCTCGGATATAGTGTTTGGAATAGGAATTTCATTTAAACTTGTGAGAAAGGCTTTATGGGTTGGTGAGAATTTTTCAAACGACACAAAGTAAGACAAGGGGTACAGTGATCTTTTTGTACACTCTCGAGTTCCTTTCCTCACAGCTATAGGCAAATCTTGATCCCTGGTTTCAGTTTCTAAAGGCTGGTCTTCCTCAAGGGTAGGTTTAGATATAGTTACCTCATTTTCAGTACTCAAGTTGGAGTGTTGGACTTGTTCAAGAGCAGGAACTGCACCTCGCCATCTTGAGTACATGTTTCCTTTCCCAAACCGCACTTTATAAAAATGCAGGGACTCGGGGATAGATTTGAGTTCAGATTGAGGGTTTTTGCACAGGTGATATAGCCAGTGGAGTTGATGATTCTAAATTGGACTGAGCGTGTTTCGACACAGGTGACATAGCTGGTAGGCGAGATAGCAGATCGAGGAAATAAAAGTCGTTATCTTCCACTGCGGATGACTCCCCCCGAAGATAAGGTTTAGTAAAATATGGTTTCCTTTCTATAAAGGTGACATCAACTGAAGCATAGAGTTTCCTTGTGGGTGGATGGTAGCATTTGTAACTCTTTTGTCTGGATAAGTACCCAACAAAAACACACTTGATGGCTCTTAGATCTAACTTCCCCCAATTATGGCTATGGACATGGACAAATGAAGTGCACCCAAAAATTCTAGGAGTAAGATTGTTTGTGGTATGAATATGAGGGTAGAATTTCGAAAGTGTTTCCATTGAACTTTTGAACCCTAAAACCCGTGAAGGGAGACGATTTATAATGTATGCAGATGTAAGAACTGCTTCCCCTCGATATTGTTTTGGTACGTTATGATAAAACAACGGTGCTCAGGTAGTGTTTAGGAGATGACAATTATTTCTCTCAGCTACGCCATTTTGCTGAGGTGCATTGGTGCAAGAAAATTCATGAATTATTCCTTCCTTTGTGAAAAAAGGAGACAAAACTTGATTAAAATAATCTTTTGCATTATCCGAGCGAAAACTTTTAATTTTAGTACCAAATTGATTGTGAATCATGGTATGAAAATTTAGAAAGACAACACTCACATCTGATTTGTTTTTTAGCAGAAAAATCCAAGAGACTCTAGTACAATCATCAATAAAAGAAACAAACCACCGTAAACTCGAAACATTTGGAATTGTGGAGGGTCCCCAAATATCACTATGAATTAAATGGAAGGGAAAAAGACTTTTTATTACTAATGGGAAAAGACACACGAGTGTGTTTGGCATATTCGCAAATGTCACAATGGAAGGTTCTAATATCTAATCTCTTGAAAAGAAAATGAAACATACTCTTTAAAACAGTAAACGAAAGATACCCTAGACGGAAATGGTGCAGCCATAAAAAATCTTTATTAGACGAAGAAAGAAAGGAAGAGGATAAATTTGTTTTGGGAAGGATCGACGTCTCAAGATAGTAAAGTCCATCCTTTTCTTTAGCAAGTCCAATCCTCTTCCCCGAGCCCTGTTCCTTAAAGATACAGTAAAAAGAATAAAGTGTAACATGGCAATGTAAGTCTTTGATAAATTTTTGAATAGACACGAGATTAGTAGACAACTTTGAAATATGCAAGACATTTTTTAGGGCAAGATCAGAGCTTATCTAGACATCTCCTAAACCTGCTACTGTGGTCGTGGTTCCATCTGCAACAGTAATTTTTCTATTGCTTGGACATGGTATATAGGTGCTAAAACGGTTAGAGACGTGTCGTGGCCTGTGACCCCTGAGTCTAGGATCCATAAATTTTCAAACATTTTATCAAAGACATTTAATCCAAGAGAGTTTAAAGGTTTACCTAAAAGTGCTAATGAGCAGCCACCGGTAGCCGATTTTTCAAGGGTTCCCAACAGATTTTTCAACTTCTCTTTTTCTTCAGTGTTAAAAACTCCAGATTCTTTCTGCTGTTCAGACGATGATATGGCTACCTTTGACATCCTTCAATGGTCGATTATGAAGGCCAAGAAATAGGGGATAGTTAGGGTTGACAATGATTGAGGCCAAAAGGAGTAGAACAAAAATGATGGTTGATTGCTATGAAGGTCAAAATAAAGATTAGGGTTGATGTCAATTAAGACCACAGGAACACACAAATTAGGATCGATGGCAATTAAGGCCAAGAAACCAAGGGAATGAAAGCCAAAAAAATAGAGATCGCAATGAAGGCCAATAAAAAAAATTGAAGCCGGCAATGAAGGCCAAAAAAGAATTGAAGATGGCAATGAAGGCCCAAAAAATGACAGATAATTGTCAAGGGTGACTGCAATTAAGGCAAGTCACAAACAAGAAGATTGGCTATGAACGCCAGAAAAAACTAAGAATTTTCCAGAGAATAAGCCTTACGGCTCTGGTACCATGTGGCAAATTAGAGAAGAAAATTTATTATTTCTGTATTTTGTACAAAAGTCTCTAATGGGTTATAAATACAGTATTCTTTATAAGAAGAAAAATAGTAACTCTCCTAATTTTGCATATTCTCTAATCAAAGATTCCTAATTTCCTCTAATCAAGGATTCCTAATTTCCTCTAATCAAGGATTCTTGATTCCTGATTTCCTCTAATCAAGAATTCATGATTTCCTCTTAACCAAATCAAGGATTCCTGATTTCCTGTCAACCAAATCCCTATATTTTAGGAAACAGATATTTCAATAATTCTTAAATTAGGAAAACAGGTTGGCATGTATTTTTTCCACATTAATCAGCTTGGTTAAACTGTGGAAATTAATTTAGCATGTAACTTGGAAAAAATCTAGATACACATTTAGACGTTAGATACAGGCATGTGTCATTACAATCCTATTACAATAGTATGGCAAGAGTATGTATTCACATTTAGAGTCTCACATAAAAACATGTGCACTTCTCTTCAAAACCAAGTTGTTCTATTATTTCTTTTCTCTGGCTTATGTGCTCAAGTTAAAATGAAAACTTAATTTTCGAAATCATCTGGTGTGTTGGGAGCAATTTTCGAAATCTAAATCTGAGGATGATTGGCCTAAGTAAGCAGTTTAAAAACATTTCCCTGGTATGGGTTATGAAATTCCCCTTCATATCCAATTCTTTGCAGCATGAGGGCAACAAAAAGCAAGTATGGCTTCAATGGATGGGATGTGAAGGTCAGAGGAGAGATTCTCATTGTAGCCCATAAAACTTCATATCTCAATTGTGCTTTCTTCCTCTAGTATCTTTTAAAGTAAAGACTGGTTATTCTCTTTTCAGAGTGTTCTGGGATTGGAGATTCACCTCTTTTTGCTGCATCTTTTTAAGTGTACAAGGTATCAATGCTTCAGTCCACCCACATCAACAATTTCTATTTTGGGGAAACCAGTTCATACTCCTGGAATTTTCAAAGATTCCCAATCAAAGAGAAGCCATTGAGTTTTCCTTCATTATTTCATTAGTTCAAGGACAAAAAACCTAACTCCTAATCTCTATCATACTAGAGTTTGGGGCCTTGGTGCTTCATCTATGTTCTATTATAAATCGTTTTCTCATCATCTTATTTGCTTTTCCCATAACTCTACTTTTCTCTTAACAAAGTTCATGCAAAAGGCAAAGATTCTGGCCAAGATTAAGGTTTGTACTAAATTTCTATCTCACCAGATACAAATGATTTGTAACAGAGATGGAGACCTTTTAAAGCTATCTCACGAGACATTTGTGTAATGTACTAAGAAGATTCACCAACTACAGACCACTTGTTTTTACATTGTTTTAAATCTTGGGAGACATTGCGTTTGAGCTCCTAGGAATGTCTGAATTACTTTCAGCGATTATTAATTTGCACTCCTCCCTGGAGGACTTTTCATTTGTTTTCATTCTAGATCTTTATTTTTTTTTTTTTTTTTTTGCCTGTGAAGATATCTCATCCTTTAAGCCCAATATATATCCATTTTCCTATCTAATAAAGTTTTTTTATCGCCAAAAAATAAACACCTCAATTTTGATGCATGTGAACTACAAGAAAATGAGTTCCTCTATGAGATCAACCAAACACCAATTGTCTTTTGCAAAACTGTCCCACAACACATGGTCCAATCTAGAGCTTACCATCCCTCTGCAAACAAAACTCAGTTGATCACCTAATTCTAAAGGCAGCATTTACAACACAAATACATCTGAACTCAATATAAGCATTTTTTCTAGGCCAACGAGCTAGTGATTGATGCATTAGATAACCTTGCCACAACCAAGTTCATGAAAAGGACAGCAATAACACAGAAAAGAATAGGTGACCAACTGCTATTTGCAATAAATGTAAGACTAGATTTAGCATATGGGCCATGAAAGTAGGATATCATATAGAATTCAACATGCATTGGCCAACTATGATGATCACCCATGAAACATGGTACCTGGAACGCAATATCACTGGCATCCACAGCATATACCTAGTGACATGGAAGAGCTTAGAAATATTAGAATTTTTATTCACAACCAGAAAAACTGAAAATATATATATCTGCAAGAATGGAATGCAATCTCAGAACAAGTACCAGAGTAACTTACAAGATAAAAAGAATCTACATAATCAAACAACAATTGTAACAATTTTATGGAAAGTTTCATTTGATTTAAATTAAACCTAATTCCTTCTTTATAGAAACAGGACCAATTTACTACAAAACCTTGACTTGCTGGCAAAATTGCATTCATTTTTACTTGGGCCTCGAGTTCAATCATCACAAGTAGCCACCATGAAAAGAAATGCATAAAAACCAATCTTGTCGAAAAGGAAAGGACTGACAGTCCAATCCCTGAAAATCCTAAGATTCCTGTTCATTCAGATTCACCAATGATAGCTACAAAAGCACACTTCCAAAGCAAAAAAGCATCTTCTGACCTCCAAAGTCTCTAAGCATAGCCAAAAGCAAATGCGATATAGCTCTAAGACAAATCCTCCTACTATTATTATTTTTTCTTTTGATAGAAAAAGAATAATATATTAAATGCGTGAAAAATGTACAAATCGTCTAAGGATATAAAACCTCAAAAGTAATAAGACAAAGCAAAACAAAAAGACTAATACACAATTGATCTCCAATCTCTCTAGACTATAATCGTTATAAGTCCCCGAAACATCGGCCCATAAATAAGTATAAAAAATAATTTTCTTACATAAAAGAGAAGACGCTAATTGAAAATTTTGGCATTTTGCTCTTTCCAGATACACCATGGAATGGCCAAAAGATCACATTTTACAACAGCCGAACATCTTTATTTGCTCCAAAACATCTAGATTTTGTAAGTGACAATTCAGAAACTCTCCGGAGGTGCACCCAAACATTCTCACACATAGAAAAAAAAAAACAAAAACAAAAAACAAAAAGGTTCCACATTTCCCTTACAATAAAGCAATGTAAAAATAAGTGATCTCTAGATTTAGAATTGATATGGAAAATGACACATATATCTGGCAGAATAGCTTTACAGGTTTTCTCTTTTGAACAATACTATTGGTATTAATTTGATTAATTATCATGGACCAAATAAAACCGGAACATTCACCTTCCAAATAAAGTTGTTCAATTGAAAAAGAGAATTTTAGGATAAACTAGTTAGATGAGAAAAAATAGATCAATTAAACCCCCCCGGGAAAATCAAGAATCGAAATGCTAGAGTCATAAGGAGAATGTTCAGTACCCTAAAGGAGAGAAATCAAAGAAATTAATTGTTAATATAAATTTTAATCTTGTATCATTAGATTGAAACTTGCAAGGACAGCAATCCTAGGATTTTGCATTTCGAAAATGTAGAATCCTACAAAGCCATGCACAAGCCTCTTTGATGTAGCTTCCATTGTCAAATGCAGATGTATTGACATTGAAGAAACGGGAAACTAAATACAATATGCCATCAAGAAACTCTAAAACTTAAAGTTGTGGTTCTTCGCAGTAGCTAAACAAACAAGAAAAATAGAAAGTAAGAGCAACATACCCTTTTAGCGCCTGCAAGGGCACAGAATATTGACAAAATCCCCGTGCCACAACCAACATCAACAACAATCTGTAAATAACATTCAACAAGCCAAATGAAGAAAAACACAAAATTAATTTTTCCAAATAGATACTTTTAGGAAATATTAGAACAATACAAGCAAAATGAACAACAACAAAACTTTAATAGCATATTATAACAAAAATGGTAACCAAAAAAAAGAAAAGATTACAAAAGAATGAGAGGGTTCTGCTTTAATTTGCACAATTGACTTTCTTATGGTTAGGAAAATGGATAGAGAAATTTGCAAGGATTGCAAGCTTATCCGGGGAAAAAGTTTAACCACCTAACATAGGTTAGTGGTGTTGGATATGCGAATCAAGCATAGTATTCATAGAAGGAAAATATGCATAACCCATAAAATTAAGTGGTGGAATTTAAAGGATGAAAAACGAAACAACGTTAAGGAGAGAGTAGGTGAACAAACCATGAGTGAAATATATAGTAACCCTAATATGATATAGGAGAAGATGGCACTTCATGTGAAAATGGTGGCTAAGAGTGTATTTGATGAGTCAAAAGGAAGTGTACCTCTAAATAAAGAATCTTGGCGGTGGAAACAAGTACAAGAGAAAGTAAAGACGAAAAAAACTGTCTATAAATTAGTTTACACTAGTAAGAACGAGGAAAACTTAGAGAAGTATGCAATAGACAAGAAAAGGTGAAGAGAGTAGTGAGTGAAGTCAAAAATGAAGTTTCCAAAGACTTTTTTATCAACAGTTTGATACAAAAGAAAGGTTAAGAGACATCTATAAAACAACTAAAACGAGAGATGAAAACAAGAGATCTTACACAAAGATGTATTAAAGATGAATCAAAAGGGTGTTGTGAATCATAGAGAAATAGAAGAGTGATGGAAGAGATATTTTTGTCAAGTGTTTAATGAAGGCCTAGATGATCAAGTTAGTTTAGGTAAACTAAGAAGGTCAGATGAGCATAGAAATAAAAACTTTTATCGAAAAATTCAACCCTCAGAAGTTGAAAAGATTTTAAAAAGGATGAAAAATGGAAAAGTGGTTGAATCCAATGATATCCTGATAGAGGTATGGAAGTGTCTAGGGAAGCAAGCATTGGATGACTTGCGAAATTATTCAACATGATACTAAGGACGAAAAAAATGTTTCATCAGTAGAGAGAAAGTATTTTAGTACCCATATTTAAAAACAATGACAACATACAAAATTGTGCAAATTAAAGGGGTATTAGGCTAATGAGCCGTACCATGAAACTCTAGAAAAGAGTGATTGAAAGAAGATTACGAAAGGAGACCCAGGTGACTGAAAATCAATTTGGATTTACATATGGAATGTCAATGATAGAAGCCATACACCTCCTCAGACAAATAGTTGAGAAGGGTGAAGAGGCAAGACTTGCCCATGGCATTCATCGACCTAGAAAAGGTATATAACGGACCTCATAAGGAAATTATGTGCAGGATTTTAGGAAAGAAAGATGTAAAAGTAACCTATATTGAACATCAAACACATGTTTAAGGACATGGTGACAAGTGAGAACACCAGGCGGATTAACCGAAAAGTTTCCGATAAAGATAGGATTACATCAAGAGTCAACATTAAGTCTCTATTTTTTTACATTAGTTATGGATGAACTAATTAGACATATCAAGGACATAGTACCATGGTGCATTTTGTTTGCAGATGACATTGTTTTGGTGGATAGGACACATGATGGAGTAAATGATAAGTTCGAATCTTGAAGGGAAATATTGAAAGTGAAAAGATTTAGACTTAGTACTGTAAAGTCATAATATATAGAATTTAAGTTTAGCGATATTAGTGCTAGTGAGACTATGGTTAAGATAGAAAATGATAAATTATTTGCAAGGAAGAATTTTAGGTACTTAGGATCAATTTTACAAAAAGATGAAAGGATTGACAAAGACGTATCATATAGAATACAAACTGGATGGTTGAAATAGAGAAACATATCGGGTATTCTATATGATCGAAATATACCTCTAAAACTTAAAAGGAAGTTTTATGAGATGGCGGTTAAACCTGTTTTGTTGTATAGATTTGAATATTGGGCAATAAACCAAAAATACAAGCAGAATACGAGAGTTGCATAAATGAGGATGTTAAAGTGGATGTGCAGGCACACAAGGATCGATAAGATAAGAAAGGTAGAAAGTTGGGGTTGCACCTATCGAGTAAAACATGAGGAAAACATGATTAAAATGGTATGTATACGTACATAGGCAATCGATAGAGACTCCAGTTAGGCGGTGCGAGACTATGACAAGTACTTATGTTAACCAAGGTAGAAGGAGAGCTAAAAAGAGTTGGATAACAACAATAAAATATGATATCAATTATCTAAATATAGATAAAAATATGATATAAGATAAAATACTATGGCATACAAATATCCATATTGTTGACCCCACTTAGTAGAATAAAAGCACGATTATTATTGTTGTAAAAAAAGAACAATCATATAAGTGAGTATGCGATATAAAATAGAATACAATGGCGTAGAAAAATCCATGTAGCCTAGGATAAAGGCTTGGTGGTTGTTGTTGTTGTTGTTGTAAACTTTGTGTGCGGCCTATAATGGAAGTCATGATTCGGATACCGTGGCACTAATATTCACCTCAGTGCAGCGTGTGGATTTCATCATTACAGTCATATTAAAGCACAAACTGTTCATTTTGTTTTCTATTCTAAGAATTTCATATTGTTGAGCTTCATCTGAACTCAGCCTCAAAAGTATAAGTCAAGTTCTTGGAAATTAGCATTTTCTTTTTAAATTAGGTATCCTTGAGATGCTTGGTATTTACAGTTGGCTTTAGTCACTTGACCTTTTCCACAGCAAATCCAATCTTAACAAATCACTTCAATTCCAAAAAAAAATAATAAAAATATAATAAAAAAAGCAGTCCTCCATTGCCTTCAACCAGCCCACGATAGGCCCCAACCTTCACAAGCAACAACCATGGCTAGTGCTCCTTCCATCATCAACCACCAAGGAACCCTTACCCATACCCATCGAAGTCACTCAAAACCTAGGTATGTCCTTTATCCTTATATAACAGAGCTTTACCTGGTGTCCCTCTAATATGTATTCAGATATAAACCACAGCATTTTAATGATTACCACAATGAGAATTCTGAAATAAACTAGCAACATGCATAGCCAAAAAAATATTAGGTCAAGTAACGCAAGGCATTTAAGCTTCCTATCAAGTCCATGCACCTACCAAGATCTGCTAAAGGCTCCACCTGGGATAGAATAAGTATTAATCACCTGTGTGTTGCTACAGGCATCAAATACATAATTGCTGCTTTTGTTAAAACTCGGGCATCATACACATAATCGCTGCTCTTGTTAAAATTTTTAAAATCAAAATCAATCAGTTGAATTTTCACATAATTTTCTAATGCAATGACTGGCAAACGAGATATTTATAAAATATATAATGTCATTTTAAAATGAAAATAATTTTTTCCCAACAAAAATACTAAGAACAGAGTACATATGGTTAAGTTCACAATTATTCATTTTGCAGCTATAGACATGAGTTCCCATAAAAAAATTTATTACACCTTAATGACAAACAAAGTCTTGGGAGAAGAATACCAAGGAATGACATAAGTGTGATTGGTTTTGCTTCCAAAGACAAAAATCAAGATATCCACAAATTAAAAGCAAAAAATGAAAAATAACAATAAGTAACTGCCAAAAGAATGGTGAAAAAGTCAAACTCATATTATAAAATATAAGATAACTGTAAAAATTTGAATGATGTTATTACAATGTATCATTTTATTTAGTCAAGTACATTATTTGTATTCTTGTTAGACTTTGAAAATGCAATATTTGTTTTTAGCATATAAAACTCATAACCCTTATACAAGTATTTGTATACTTAATTCTAAAAATAGTAAGTACATTATATGGTGACCACAATAAGTCCACCATGCAGACTTTATTCTTCAACTTCTTCCAAATTTGTGCCATTGAACATAGTTTTACAAATGTTGGTTTGCACTCAAATTTCAAAGCTACACCAAGCATCCATTCCATGACCTATGAACAGGTTTTATAACATCGAACACCCTTAGCAAGAGTTTCCACCAAAATTATAAAACATCAGCACTACTACTTCTAAAAAGATGATAAAAGCTATTTTAAATCATTCATCAATGAAATAGAATTGACATTACCTTGTCTGCAATAAAACTTTGATGTTGTAAGATGGCAGACCTGTAAGTCTCAGTTCGTACTCGATCCTGCATAATCCAACAGATCAAGCATGTGTGAGTCATCAAGTTAGAGTCCGTGAAAGCAGAAAATTAAGCCCCTCAAAATACATGAGATAAGGGCATTAATCCCAACCATTTGGTCAGAGATTTCTTATATAGAGAAAAAATTGTGTTAGATGTAAAGGAGAATGCACAAAAACACTAAGGATAAGTGGGGAAAAAAAGCAATAGAGACTAAGACAGCTCTTCAATACCTCTTCAACCCCTCTAGAGTGTAATTTTTATAACTCCTTGAGATTTCAGCCAATGTAGAAACATAAAACAAAACCTCCCAAAGGAGAAGGGAACCAGTAGTCTGATTTTAAAAAATTTTATTATTCTGCTCCCTCGAAATACACCAAGAAAGAGCCACAAAACACATTGCCAAAACCAACAAGTATCTTTCTACCCTCCAAAATCTCTAAATTTAGTAAGAAACAAATCAGGGAGGCTCTTAAAACAATTATTACTCACAGCAAAAAGGCAATCACACAATAGAATAATACAAAGAAAGATGAGGTCTAGTTTCAGAATTATTGTAACACCCGAAACAAACATACAGAGGTATAACTTTAAAAGGTCTCCTCTTTGTGTTGGTCTTGTTAAGCACCATAAGGTAGTAAAATCCTTAACTTTTGTAGAAACTATTACCTTTCGATCCCTCTTTAAATCTTCTAAACTAAGGATATGAAATCTTCAGAAGTAAAAATGCATGATTATAATACAAAAATTAATGCACTACTGCATTCGAATCCCCCTTTGAATCTTTTAAATTATAACCTTTATAAATATTCAAGGCATGTAACTGAGATGTGCGTTTGTAGAGAAGTATAAAAAATAATTTTGTCCCATAAAAGAGAGGAGTCAATAGTTTGGTTGCAGAAGGTTCAGGTATTCCACTCACTCCATATACACAGTGGGTTGGCCAACAACACGTATTTTCACAATATCCAAATATCTTTCTTACCTCCAAAACCTCTAAAATTTCTTACCTCCAAACTCCTAAGGCAAACCCAAACAAGTTTAAGGATCAGCTGTATATTACCGGGAAGGCTAGGGCCATCTAATTACAAGTTTAGGTCATCTAGTCAACAATGTTGAGCGCAGGTAGTTAATACAACTTCATCATAACAATCTTCGGTTTTGCACAAATTGGAAGTTAATTGGAGTATTAGGTAAGAACAAGATCAAATATTTTGAAATCAAAATCTTTATGTTTCCATCACATGGGACAAAATTCTGTTCCCAGTTTAGAAGTCAGATAAATAATAGCTTAGGGGATTTGAAGAGGGAATGGAAAGCAGTCCTTCGTTTTGGCTCTTTGCTCCTTTGCCTCAAAAGACTTCTCATCGTTTGAGCCTTGTATATTTTCTCTATCTTCTAGAATCCTTTAGAAATTGTATTTTTAGCCTTTATATGGGACATTGCCAGGAAAAAAAATGTATTTCAGGATGGCACTGGAAACACTTATTGATATAATTTCTTTGTTTGATAGTTTTTAGTAGCTTTTACTTAGATCTTTTCTTTTTCTTTTTCTTTGGTTTTTCATTCTTTAGAGAATATGTAATCCTCTTTTGATGTAATTTATTTAGTTTAATTTTGTTCATCTATCAAAAAATAATTAAATATACATATACAAATAAATAAAAATAAAACATCACCTTCTCCAATATTAGACGATATAGTTGCCAGGAGGTACAGACTGGTAAAGAAGTTGATTAGTCTTAGGATTTTTATCTGTCCATCATAAGCAGTGACAAATGATCAAAACTAGACCAACAATCTAAAATGCATTTCCAAAGCTATGAGGAAGGGATAAAGGGATGAAATTTTTAGGATCCAGAATCTAAAAATGTGATAACTAGCTAAGGTGTGGTGCCTAAAGCCATGTACATTATAGGGTAAAATTGCATAGGATGATTTGTGAGAGAAGAATCCAAAGTGCAGAGTTTGATGGACTACTACACTGCTTACAAAAGCTCTACATATAGGATATTCCTCAAGTAACGATGAGCAACAGACACCTCCAAATGCAGGTAATCATCTGCTGACTCTGAATTACACAGGATTGCTCCAAACGGGCCAAATGTACTATAAATTCTTCCACCACTACTATCCTCTACAAAGGAAAAATCATGATGGTATGATTTCCTTCGCCCCAGTGTCAATTAGTAGAATTCCTTATTTCTTTCTTAAAGTCACCACTAACTCTGAAAAAGGTTGAAGCTATGAGGGAATAGGTGGAGTCTGTTTCACTGAAACTCTCTACTTGAAGGAACAGCTGTACAAAAAGAAGGGATGAGCCTCAAAAAAGGAATGTCACAGACAAAAAGAAGATTAGTGGCCAAAGGATACTCGCACAAGGAGGAAATTACTATAATGAGGTTTTTCTCCAATTGTGAGGCTCAATCATATTATTACCAGCTCTAACAACTCCGTATGAGCTCGAGTTTGAGCAGTTAGTCCTTATATGTTCCTCTGTAGTGATTTGGAAGAGTTCGGCAGGTTAATGAAGCAACGATGGGGTTTCAATGAGCTTGGAAAGGAAGAGCATGAAACAAGCTTAGAAAATCTATGTATGGAATAAAGAAGTGCCCAGTGATGGATCAAAGGTCTGACTCTTACTTGATGTGCATTGGCTTCACTGAATGCGAGAATGATTGTCCAGTTCAATTAAAATCATTAGAAGAGGGCTCATATATTTGTTGGTTATTGTACATGGATGATATGTTGATTTATGCTAAGAATGAACCGAATGTAAACCACCTCAGGTCCTGCCAAAAGGATCCTTGGGATATAAATATACAGAAACAAAATTTGTAAAAACCTTTGTGTTGCTCAGAATATGGGCATTTCAGCCTGGATGGAGGCATACCAGTTGTCACCTTTTGCTAAATCATTTCAACCTGTCTAGAAAGCAATGTCCAGAGACAAAGGATGAGAGAGAGGAAATATCTAATGTTTTCCATATCGATGTTCTAGGATGTTTGATGTATGGAATTGTACACACCATGGAGGATCTAGCATGTTCACTTGGCATGGTTAACAATTTATTGGCTAACCTAAGGAATACTAGCAAGCAATCGAATGGGCTCTTTAGATAAGTGACCTGAGACATCTATCTAATGATGACATTGGATTTGGCACGAACATTGGGCAATTTCAATTACAGGATCTGTGGATATCACATGGGCGGATCTATAGTCTAGTGAAGGCATTCTTAATTGTTCACAAAATGTACAATCTAAAAAATAGGTTCGAAAATGTTTGCATATATATTACAGTTAGCACCTTTATTTTTATCTTAATTGCCAATTAATAAGACAATAAACATAAGTTGAGAAGTTTATCACATAGAAATTATAACCAATAACTTGATATGTGAAATCATAGAATTAATTTGTTTCAAAAATATCAAAAACTATAGTAAAATATTGTACATGATTAAGACTTCAAAGATGCATATGTAATAAAAGCCTTAATCCCAACAACTTAGTTAGAGTCAGATGTATAAAAATGCACAAATATAATATATAAACTATAACTTACATTACTCTTTCTTATTAGAATAATTAGAATAAAAAATACCATATTATTTATAATTTTGGTGTTATATAAACTAAGTGAGTAAGTGATGCAACATTTATACAACTGCTTAATCTCAAGTTACATAGTCATATTTTTAAATGGGATATCATGGTCATACACCACTTTCATTTTCACTAAGTACAAAACACATGTTTGCTCTTAAAAACAAAAACAAAAACAAAAACAAAAACAAAACAAAACAAAACAAAATAGAGAGAGAGTTATATTGATGTCTATAGATTTAATCTACAAATAAGTTTAATTTACAATTTATCCAAAACAAATCTTACAAAGAAATCTTAACTTAGGAGAATATTATAATTTTAGTTAATGTAATAAAATTGCAAATGATCATTGAGATCCAAGAACAAGAACTTTAAAAGTTGACTTTATCAAAATTAAATTAAAATTTTAGTGAGGGCAATTGTCCCCATTTGACCCACTGTAAACCCATCCATGGATACTGATTCCACAGCAAGTCTAACACATACTATGTCTTTGCATAAGCAAAGAACTACAAGTTGGAGATCTTCATTGCACACTATTATTGTACTTCCCTCCATTAAAGCAGAGTAGAGTACATGACAGAGGCCAAGGCTCTAGAAAGAAGCATAACGGCAAAAGGGATTAGCTTAAAAGATTAGATCTAATAACTAAGTTTTCAGCTATGCTGAGAAATACCATGCTAGCGCCAAAGAAAAAAATAAAAGGCTATTGGGTTTCACAAGGTTGATCACTTGAGGAACATGCACAAATATATCGACAAAGTCTCATTTCTTGGAGAAGTTCAAACATAGACTTACTTACTCCATGTTCTAGATATTGATTCAAAATTTCAGCGAGTTATAGTAAATGCATTAATGTGAGGTTGTTTATCCAAGGAGGTGAATATATGCCAATGTGGAAATTGCCGGTTTGTACTTGAAAGCTAATTAAGGGGGCCTCATGCACATTTGCACGCGCAGGTTATTTTTGGGTTTTCTTGTTCAGATTATCTGCAGGTAGAAAACCCTAAATCGCAACAAACTAGTGGGGCACAAATTCACGAATCAAAGGGGAAAATGCAGAGCAGTATGAAGGAAAAAGAATAGCAAGCAAATCATATTCAAGTTAATCATCAATGGCAAACACAAGCATAAAATTTCGGAGGAAAAAAAAAAAGAAAAGAAAAATGGGAAGACCTTTATCATCTCCTCGTGAATGCCGACGTGAGAATAGGATTGAAAATAGGCCATGTCGAAGTCTGTGCAAGGACGGGACTCGGGAGTTGAAACCCTAGCAGAAGAACTGGAGGGAGAAGCTCCATTGTTAGCCTCACGATGCCTTACTCTTCCCCTCTTCTGTCGATGCTGATACAGGTGACCGTTACTGTGCTCTGACGTCGGCAACATCGTAATATTTTGCTCTGTCCGTCGGAAACCTTCTTTCTCCGTTTTCTTTGACAGTAGTTCAGAAGAGAGCGCCGATTAGAAACGGCGTTTTAGCCTTGGAGTTTGCCAACGTCTGACCTTTCGTATTAAAATTATTACACGAAAGCGATTAAGTGTCAGTTCCCAAACTTTTCTGTTCTTTGCTTTACTTTTTCTTTTCCTTTTCTACTTGCTTTCCGCTTTTTCTAATTTGATTAAAATTATTAGTCTAAACCATAATTAAAGTTTGTGACATATTAATCTCCTTTTTTAGTGCCATTTATGGGCCAAAATAATTAATATTAGAGCTTCTAAACATAACTCATTTTTATTAAACATATATATATATAATTTTATTACAATAGGATAAATATAATATTAATTTTTTAAAATAACGATTAACATAAATGATATTTACATTTACGACATAAAGAATAATACAAATAACAAATAAGAAATAATATTAAAATTCCATAAATAGAGGAAATGAATATTTTGTCGACGATGTCCAAGGTACCTAATTGTAATTTCATGAATACATGATGCAAATAGTATTAATCGTTTAACCTAACGATCGATATAAATAATATATTTTTTATTATGTTCTGTATATGAAATAATAAATAAAAAATAATAATAAGATTCTATGAATAGAGGAAATGAAGATTTTCATTGGCTATACAAGGTAACCATCATTTCATTAATACGTGATGAATACTATTCTAATCTTTTAATTTAGCGATAAACATAAACAATGTGTGTTTCTATCATGCATGGAACATTCGGATAATAAATAAGAAACAATATCAAGATTCCATAAAGGAGAAGAAATGAAGGTTCCATCTATTTAGACATGCGCATGAGGCCAGATTGGCTCAAGCCGATGGTTATGGGCCAAAAGATAATGGTTTTGGTTTATTCTTTTGGGCTAGTTTTAGTTGCACCATCCAAGCGATTTTGCAAGACACCTTTATTTCCCTGCCTTTGTAATGCTTATTGATAGGCTCAACAAAAAGATTATAATATAAACCAAACATTTTCAAAGAGATTCAGAGTGAAATGAAAATGAAACTAGAGAATGATGGTATTTGATAATATTTTTTGTTATTTTTTTTAATATCCAAAAGACTATGTATTTATTTCTCAATGTGAAGATAAAGTTTAATTTAATTATTGAAATAGATAAATAATTTTACATATTTTTAATGCATATATAAGGTCAAATAGTTTGATGTGTGGGATTTATGTATATGATCTAGTTGACAATATATAGAGAATGCAAACATCATGAATATGTTGACAAATAAATAGTTCATAGCTGATCGATAAAGTTAAACACTTTATCATTTATGTATCATAGCTCACGAGTTTTATAATAGTCAGAAATGATTTACCTTAATCATCAAATAGAGTTCAGGTTTGGACGGAGTTTGAGTTCAATAGCAGATAGTGTAGGGGCTAGTACTTAAAAGAATCTATGAAGTAATTTTCTACAATATACTATGAATTAAAATTAGTATTCTATAACTGTATATAATTTATATATTCTTAATTTGAGTATATATGGATAAATTTATGAAATTAGGCCTATATATTTTGATATGTTATAAGTGAAATCTTTTATGAATAAAGAAATTCATACATTATATATATGATATTGGTTAGCTATAATAAGTATATACAATAGAGAATTTAAGCCACTATATAAAAAATCGTTTTTTTAAATCGTTATAATCGATTATCTAAAAACTAATTCAGTAATACGATTTTATATTGTGTCAGATATAGTTAAAATTTATCAAGTTTTATCAATGAATGTA
The DNA here is from genome assembly GCA_033439265.1 of Dillenia suffruticosa. Classification (NCBI taxonomy): domain Eukaryota; kingdom Viridiplantae; phylum Streptophyta; class Magnoliopsida; order Dilleniales; family Dilleniaceae; genus Dillenia; species Dillenia suffruticosa. Next base: position 19,666,470 of record JAVTVX010000024.1, on the reverse strand, counting down.
AGACAAATTATGTCACATCCCGACCCACAGATCAAGCATGCGACAACCACCAAGATATCTCGACATACAGGCATAACTTTTCCATATATCAGGACACCGCAAGGCTATCAAAATCAACCTGTAATTTAGTCCAAAATATATTCTCAATAATAAGTGTATGCATGGAGTGTCAAAGCATATTTCAAAACCAATATGATATCAAAACCAAGTATGTCATGTCCAGAAATCAAGTGATCACATATCACATATCGTAGTATCAAAGAATGCATCCATTTACAATTCCAAAATCATATAGAGTTTGCTAATAAAACATTCCCTGCAGTGGTCTACCTCAACCAATTTAAGGCGCATTGGGTTTTTTTTTCTATATACAAGTATATAAAATTTAGCTCTCTACCCCAACGTTGGCCACATGCCTCACCAAGTGCTAGACAATGACGTAACACATGTCCTCCCCACATTTGGTTCAACCGGCTAGCCCGTGTCTATATATATACCCAACAATGCGTGTATAGTATCTCACTCGGAATTAGACTATAGCGTAACACACGTCCTTCCCAATTTGGTTCATTCGAGCGCATTTATACATATGATGTTTGTGGATATCTCCTGCAGAAACGTATCCGGACAACATGGGGTGCCTCTACAAACACCCTTTGTAGCTACGGAATCCATCAAGAATATCATCACATCATCATATCCGTCAATTCCATGGACTCTCAATCCAAGTATCAAACCAATATCTATCAAATGTGCCAAAATGTATAGTCATATCAGAAATCATATTTCGAAATTTCAAAACACGGCACGATATCATTTTATCATAAATCACGGATGCATATCATTTGAATCAAATTATTGGAGACACTCTATTAATCACAAAAGCAACATTTACAAAATATAGTCAAAATCATATGTTTTCACACAAGTCAAGGAATATGTCACTTGAAAAACTGTAAAGTATGAGTTTTTGTTTAATTGAAAATATAGTATCAAAATCTCACTCACATATATGAAAGGGTATGGCACTCCCTGAAAATACCACGTGTCGAAAATGTGTTCCCCTCGAACGATTAACCAATGTATCACTACAATGGTAATACATATAACATATATAAGTATCATAGTATTGATAAATTCAATGTTACATTTTTTATTTTTAACTAATCCTTCATATAGGATCAAAGCCTAAAACATCATAACTAGGTTTCCAGATATGTTACATACACCGTTCCCTCTTTAATCATCGAAATGAGAACTTCAACCGATTTCAATTTCACCAAACACATACTTATACCTTAAAATTTACATAACCACTCATTTTCTAATCCCTTTAACATACCAACACAACACACCATACAATGATCCTACATGTACATATACATATTCTCCACACCTTTTTGCCTCAAATTCATATACACAAAATCAACAACTCATCATAAAATTCTACACACATTTAGCTCGTTTCTTCCTCACCATAACATATATACCTATAACTTATTACCCATAATTTTTTGTATATATGCACATTTGCAAAGTTTTTGAAAAATGGCAATAACTTCCACTACATATATCAGATTTAGTTGATTCTTACCTAAAATTAAAGATAAGACATAGATTTACATTTTTCATAGTAGAGCATAGCCTAATTTGGCCTCCAAAATAGCTCAAAACTACAGTAAATTCACGGACAGAAACATGACAAAATAGAGCATGATCCTGCAGCATTCCTCACTTTGAAAAATCATTAAAATTTTGATTCTCATCAGAATTCAGTGAACCATATGTCATTTTAAAGTTCTTGAAGTCTAGTTTCACCATAAATTTACTTAGTTCAATTTCCAATAGTGTAAATAAAGTTATGATTTAAATAATACAGTAAGGGTATATATCCAGAAATTCCAAATTTTCTGCACACCCATTTCTATGTTGTTTTGGACTTCACCTAGACCTTAAGCCATAAAACTATACTAAAACATCATGTTATAGCATTTTATAAAATCTGTAGGAATTTTTCAACAAGTGTAAAGTTCTTATTTACCTCAAATATGAATGTTTCAAGCCCACACAAGTCTTCTCCTCCAAAGAATCCTTCCTTCCTCCCTTACTTCTTTTTTTTTGGTTACCCTAAAGTTGTTGAAGAAAAATTGAAGGAACCGTAGATCTTTTCACTTGAATCTCATAGTTTCTACTCTTGAATCACCAAGCAACTCTTCTCCTTTATTTCTAGTTTTTAGATATGTTGTACTAGGGATGAAGAGTGTTCGATTTATGTAATAATATTGATAGGTTGTTTGTAGAAATCACAAGCTTCTTCAAGAATGAACTCACGGTTTTGGGAGAAGGTAAAAAGGCTTCTTTCTCTCTTTCCTTTGGGTTCCTCACAGCTCTTGGAAGAAATGAGAAGTGGCTAGGGTTTTCCAACTCATTTACTTAACTTACATTGGATCTTGGTACTCCATTGTTTAATGATTGATCCTAACCCTTGAAATTTATTTATTCTACTTTAAATAAACAAGTTTTACACTCTCTCACTTCCTCTCTCTCTCACACGTTTTCTGTCTCCACCATGCACTTCTTCACTCATTTATTACATTTTTTTTCTAATTTAATTATTAAATCTTAAGGTTAAAGAAGCCAATTTGGATTTTTCTTTTTTTCTTGACTATTGATTTATCCATCATCAAATTCTCACCCTTGAATCAATTTACTAATAAATTTCATTTTCTTTTTAGTTCTTAAATGAATTAAATATATTTTAATTACTACTGAAATTTATTTAACTTGACCATTTATTTTCCTTTCTCTTATTTTCCTAGAAATTTCAATTCCCTTGACTTATAAAATTCATTTTGATTCCGAAAATTCTCAAAATTTTACAGTAGACCCAAACTCTCGTATTAGGTTTAATTAAATTGACCCCATGTCAAAACGAGGGCGTTTAGCCTTACCGTACAGCTTTTGTCCCAAATTAGGATTTCCGAATAACTTCTACAGAAATTTTTGATTTGACTCTACGAGATATGATTTATCTATATTTGAAGTTCTCATGTACTTCTAAGATCATTCTGATTATTATTTGACCCTCAGTGGTCATTTTGAAAATTTTTAATCTATGGCGATTTTATCCGAAATTTTTTAAAATGATTTTATCGAAAAAATTTCTAAGTGGAATTTTTATATAGGAACTGAGGAATATTATATATTTTCATGAATAGGAGTACAACAGTATGGATACCATAGTATCGGTGTTATATTTTCTAACCCCCTAAAAAAGTTTCGTTCTTGAAACTAAAAGAAGATTACTCAGTGAAGAGCTGAGGGTACTATCTCCTCATGGCTTCCTCGGGCTCCCAAGTCTCCTTATCGACCTGGTCACTCTTCCATAAAACTTTGACTAGAGAAATTTTCTCGCTCCGCAGTTTCCTAGTCTACCGATCAAGGATAGCCATTGACTAAGCTGGTAGGCTCAAGTTCTTGTACAACTCAATTGGTGGAGGCTCTAGAATGTGTGAAGGATCAGGTAGGTACTTCCTTAGTACCGAGACATGGAAAATATCATGGATACATGAAAGCTCGTCTGGCAACTCTAACTTATACGCCACATTTCTGACCCTTTAAAGGATACGGAAAGACTCAATATACCTGGAGCTTAACTTTTTTCGCTGCCCGAATCGAATTACCCCTTTCAAGGGTGATATCCGAAGAAAGACCATGTCTCTCACCTCAAACTCAAGTAGTCTCCGTCTCCTATTAGCATAGACCTTTTGTAGGTCCTGGGCGGCTTTTATCCATTCACGGATGATCCTCATTTTCTCTTGTCTCCTTAACGATCTCAACACTGGTGAGTCACCTTTCTCCTACCTCATCCTAGCATAACGGAGTATGACACTTCCTCCCATACAATACCTCATATGGAGGCATCCCAATGCGGGTCTGATAGCTGTTATTATATGCAAACTCTACCAGTGGAAGATGCTGATCCCAACTATATCGAAATTTCATAACACATGCTCTCAGCATATCCTCTAGAGTTTGGATGGTCCTCTCTGACTGACCATTAGTCTGGGGTGATAGGTTGTGCTGAATCTCAGTCTAGTGCACAATATTTCCTGTAATCTGGGCCAAAATCTAGAAGTAAATCTATGGTCTCTATCAGACACTATCGACACAGATATCTTATGAAGTCTGACGATGGTGTCGATGTAGAGACATGTCAATACCTCTAAGGAAAAATCAGTACGAATCGAAATGAAGTGTGCGGATTTGGTGAGTTTATCAACGATCACCCTATAGTATTGTATCGTGTTGAAGTTCGAGATAATCCCATCATAAAGTCCATCGTGATGTGTTCCTACTTCTACTTAGGAATGGGAAAAGGCTGTAAAGTACCGGCAAGTCGCTGATCCTCAGCCTTCACCTGCTGACAAACCAAGCATCGAGCAACAAATTCCGTGATCTCTCTCTTCATACCGGGCCACCAATAACTACCCTGTATAGTCTGGTACATCTTCATACTGCCCGGATGCAAAGCATAAGCGGAGAAATGAGCTTCCTCAAGAATAACTCCACGAAGATCACTACGGCAGGAATACAAACCCACTCTCGATACACTACTAGTCTGTCATCATGGACTCGAAAGTCTCTGCCATCTTCTTTGTGGATCCTAACAAGAATACCCAAGAGTTTTTCATCTGATCCTTGGAGCTCCCTAATGCGGTCAAGCAAGGTCGGCCTTACCTCAAATCTGGCTAGAAGTGCTCCTCGATTATCACTAGTCAAACTGACTCCCAATGCATAGAGTCCCACCAAACAAGAGAGGTAAGTACTCTCTGTCACTTTCGAAGAAGATGATGATTTCCGGCTCAAGGCATCTGCCACAACATTCACCTTTCCCAAATGATAATCGATAATCAGATCATAATCTTTCAATAATTCCATCCATCTCCTCTGTCTCAGATTCAATTCCTACTGGGTGAACAAGTACTTCAGACTTTTGTGATCTGTGAATATCGTGCAGGTCGCCCTATATAAATAATGTCGTCATATTTTTAGAGCAAAGACTATGGCGGCTAACTCAAGATCATGCGTCGGGTAGTTCAACTTGTGCTTCTTCAGTAGTTGAGAAGCATATGCAATCACCCGACCATCCCGCATCAGTACACAACCCAATCCTTGTCGACTGGTATCACTGTATACTACATACTCCCGACTGCTAGTGGGAAGGATCAATATCAGTGTTGATATCAATCGTTGTTTGAACTCTTGAAAGCTTGCCTCACAACAATCATCCCAATAAAACTTGATGTCCTTCCGCGTCAATTTAAATAGTGGAGCAGTGATCCGAGAGAATCTTTTTACAAACCGCCGATAATAACCTGCAAGACCAAGGAAACTCCGAACCTCAGTCACAGTCTTCGACTGCTTCCATTTCAATATAGCCTCAACCTTCTGTAGATCAACGAAAATACCATCCGTAGAAACTATATACCCCAGAAAACCAATCTGCCACAACCAAAATTCACACTTGGTGAATTTGGCATATAACTGTCTCTCGCAAATAATTTGTAAAACAACCCAAAGGTGGTAAGCTTGCTCCTCATCACTCCGTGAGTTGACTAGAATGTCATCAATAAATACAATGACGAATCGATCTAGATAATCATGGAAGACCTGATTCATCAAGTCCATGAATGCGGCTGGTGCATTTGTCAACCCAAATGGCATGATTAGAAACTCAAAGTGTTCGTATCGGATTTGAAATGCGGTTTTGGGCACATCTTCAGCCCTAATCCGCAGCTGATGGTAACCTTATCGAAGATCTATTTTTGAGAAAACTCTGGCACCTTGAAGCTGATCAAAATAGATTATCAATGTGTGATAATGGATACTGGTTCTTAATAGTGACTTTGTTCAACTGCCGATAATCCACATAAAGTCTAAGCGTACCATCCTTCTTTTTCACAAATAACACCGGAACACCCTAATGTGAAGTGTTTGGATGGATAAATCCCTTGTCCAGCAATTCTTGCAGCTGAACTTTGAGCTCTTTCAGCTTGGCTGGTGCCATTCTATACAGTGAAATCGAAATAGGAGTAGTCCCCAGAGTCAGATCTATCTCAAAATCAAACTCCTGAATTGGTAGTAATCTGGATAGTTCATCGGGGAATATATCAGAAAACTCCTATACCACCGGCACCTCATCAAGCCTTGGATGCTCTATGGTGGTGTCTATTACGTGAGCCAGATATGCCGTGCATCCTCGGCATATCATCCGTCTGGCATCTATCACTAATACTACACAAAGGGGTAATACCCGTCTCTCACCCGCAAACATCAATAGTGACCCTTTGGATCTCCGGAACTCAACTTACTTGTTAAAACAATCCACGGAAGCCCTGTGAGTACTCAGCCAATCCATCCCTAGGATGTCATCAAAATCTGTCATGTCGAGTGGAATCAAGTCTGCTTTTAACATTGCCTCCCCAATCATGACATCACACCCTCTATATACAAAATCTCTGACCAACTGCTCACCAAGAGGAGTAATAACCAATAGTTCCTCATCTAGCGGTGATAATAATCTATCGACTGTTGAGTGAAAGAAGCTCCCACGTAAGAAGTAAGATTAATTTGATCCGGTGTCAATAAGAACATGGGCATCGACTACGTATATTTTCATAGTACCTAGATGCGAGAAATTGAAAAGAATCAATCAAAAGTATGCAAAGGATAGATATATATATATCAAAATAGTTAAGCCTCTAGGGTTTTAACTAGTCGTGATGAGATACACGATTTCAAAAAGAAGATCGAAAGAGTTAAGCTTTTAAAGCTTTAACTACTCATGGCGGTACATGATTTCAAAAGAAGGAAAGAGTACATAAAATTTCTAAACAGAAGGATTTACTGGAGGATTACCCATGATTACATCTAGATTCACCTGAGTGTCCTCCTGAGTCATCGCATACATACAGGTCTGTGCCCTCGACTGCTGTCGTGAAGAACCTAGTACTGTGTTGCTCTCGACTATAGTCTGTGGAGTAGTGTGACTCGAATACGCAGGTGCTCCCTGCTGTCCTACACGCTGAACACTTGGGTGACTCGAAGTCGGCTGATCTCTAAGTCTCAAATCAGGGCACGAACTCTTGATATGCCCTGACTTCCCATACTGGAAGCATCTGATGGGATCTCTGCAAGTTCCAAAATGACGTCGGCCACAGTTGCGACAGATAAGACGGTTCTGCGCTGTGGAATGACTAAAGTCACTAGGGGCCGGTGCTCTAAACCCCTAAGGACATGATCCCTGTCCAAACTATGCTGGTCTAAAGTGAGAGGGGCCTCCCCAAAAACCAGAATCCTGCCTCTCTTTGAACTCTGACTCGAATGGGTCCCAGCCCTCTTTTTCTTCTGCTCTCTACTCTCTTTTTGCCTACTCTCAGCACAACAATCTCCTCCATACGGTAAGCTAAATCAATAATCTCCGAGAGGGAGAAGCTAGGTCTCACAGTCATATATCTCTGGATGCTCAAGTCGAGGCCATCCTCAAACTTGAATCTCATCTGCTTAGGTATGGCTAGATCGGGGACAAAGGTAGCCATTCTCCTAAACTCTGCCTTATACTCAGCAACGGATCTAATCCCCTGTCTCAGATGCAATGCAGGAACTCTGTCCTCTTACGGTCCTACTGGAACTTTGTAAAGTATCTGCGGTCGAACTCCCTTAGGAAGTCTTCCAACCGCAGTGGCTCCATAGCCTCGTCACAAATAGCCTCCCATCAAGTAAGGGCATTACTGTCCAATAACCTCTATGCTACCCGTAATCTATACTCCTCGCTCAACCCCAAATCTGTCAAAATCCAGTGGGTCCTGTTGACCCAATGCTTAGCCATAGTGGCATTACCGAGTCCCGAAAAGTCCGTGCATCCCAATTGCCGAGTTTCTTTGACCAGTTGAGTCAGCTTGTGGATGCGTCTAAGTGTGAGGAAGTACTATCAATCGGACCAGAAACTGTAGAAGGAATGGCCACCGGTGAAGGATCCGATGCAGCATGAGTAGGTGCTATAGTAGGAATAGGCACTGCTGTAGGTGTCGGTGCTGCCATTGGTGATGGTGGGGGTGCATCTGAACTCCGTGTGCAGTGTACCACTCAAACACCTATTTAAAAGCCTTGAATGGTGGTGGTGGAACTGCGGTTGTAGTAGTCGGCTGAGGAATAGATTTGTAGGTGCATGTGATGAGGAAACATCCTCGGGTGCTCTAGGTGGCTCGGGGGATACAACCCTAGTACTCCGCCTAGTCATCATAATTCTGCAAGGAATAGATTTTATTAGTCATATTTCAAGGATTAGAGTTAGTTACAAAGTAACTAACCCCCTAAATTGAATGAAGTTATCGGTTTAAAAACCGAGAAAAGTGATATAGATATGCTAGGTTAGGTACAAACTGTATCTAACCCTCTAAAAATAAATGAACTCATATACCTAAAATCATGTACTGGGATTTCATGACTATAATGACACTCTCATATGCATTGAGAACTTGTTAAATATACTTGGGAATATTTTCAAAACTGTTTTCAAAAAACATAGCTCTCAACCTGACCCTGATACCAACCGAATTGTCACGCCCCGACCCACGGATCAAGCACGCGACAACCGCCGCTATATCTTGATATACGGGTAGAACCTTCCCATATATCGGGACACCGTAAGGCTATCAAAATCAACTTGCAATCTAGTCCAAAACCTGCTTTCCTCAAAATATGTTCCTAAGTAAAAGTAAACTTGAAACACAACACTTTGCCTCAATGTATGAACAAACAATGATTCGAGAGTTTCAATTACATTACATAATATAATTACAGTCATCCCAATATAATTATACAATGGTCATTCTGTAGACCTCAAAATATTCACATACAATATCCAATCATCAAATACAATTGTTGCAAAAGAATGGTCGATACCATACCCAAGTTCAAGGTCTCCAAAAACAAATCAATGTGTCAAACTCCCTCGACACATCTCCTTGCCAAGTCTACAACTAAAAATCAAGGAAAAGTAAGGGATGAGTATTATGAGGAAATACTTAGTGAATGAGGGGATCGACAATATGTTCTCAATCATAAGTGTGAGCATGGAGTGTCAAAATATATTTCAAACCAATATGATATCAAAACCAAGTATGTCATGTCCAGAAATCAAATGATCACATATCACATATCACATATCACATATCATAGTATCAAAGGATGCATCCATTTACAATTCCAAAATTATATAGAGCTTGCCAATAAAACATTCTCTACAATGGTCTACCTCGACCAATGAAAGGTGCATTGGGGGGTTTTTTTTTTTCATATGCAAGTATATAAAATTTAACTCTCTACCCCAACATTGGCCACATGCCTCACCAAGTGCTAGACAATGACGTAATACATGTCCTCCCCACATTTGGTTCAATTGGCTAGTCCGTGTCTATACGTATACCCAACAATTCGTATATAGTACCTCACTTGGAGCTAGATTGTGGCGTAACACATGTTCTCCCTAATTTGGTTCATCCGAGCGCATCTATACATATGACATTTGCGGATACCTCCTACAGAAACGTATCCGGACAACATAGGGTGCCTCTACAAACACCCTTCGTAGCTACGGAATCCATCAAGAACATCATCACATCATCATATCCGTCAATTCCATGGACTCTCAGTCCAAATATCAAACCAATATCCATCAAACGTGTTAAAATGCATAGTCATGTTAGAAATCATATTTCGAAATTTCAAAACATGGTACGATATCATTTCATCACAAATCATGGATGCATATTATTTGAATCAAATCATTGGAGACACTCCATTAATTACAAAAGCAACATTTACAAAATATAGTCAAAATCATATGTTTTCACACAAGTTAAGAAATGTCACTTGAAAAGCTGTAAAACATGAGTTTTTGTTCAATTAAAAACGTAGCATCAAAGTCCCACTCACATATATGGGAGGGTATGACACTCCCTAAAAATATCACAATGTGTCGAAAATGTGTTCCCTTCGAATGATCAACCAATGTATCACTACAATGGTAATACATATAACATATATAAGTGTCATAGTATTGACAAATTCATTATTACATTTTTTATTTTTAACTAATCCTTCATATAGGATCAAAGTCTAGAACATCATAATTAGGTTCCCAAATATGTTATATATACCGTCCCCTCTTTAATCACCGAACTAAGACTTCAGCTAATTTAAATTTCACCAAACACACACTTATACCTTAAAATTTACATAACTACTCATTTTCCAATCCCTTCAACACACCAACACAACACACCATACAATGATCCTACATGTACATACACATATTCTTGACACCTTTTGCCTCAAATTCACATACACAAAATCAACAACTCATCATAAAATTCTGCACACATTTAGCCCTTTTCTTTCTCACTTTAACATACATACCTATAACTCCTTACCCAGGATTTTCTGTACATATGCACATTTGTGCAGTCTTTGAAAAATGGTCATAACTTCCACTACATATATAAGATTTAGTTGATTCTTTTCTCAAATTAAACATAAAACATAGATCTACATTTTTCATATGTAGAGCTTAGCCTAATTTGGTCTCGAAGATAGCTCAAAACCACAGTAAATTCACGGACAGAAACAGGGCAAAACAAAGCATGATCCTGCAGCACTCTTCATTTTGAAAAATCATTAAAATTTTGATTCTCATCAAAATTCAGTGAGCTAAATGTCATTTTAAAGCTCTTGAAATCTAGTTGTACCAGAAATTTACTTAGTTCAATTTGCAGCAGTGTATATAAAGTTATAACTTAAATAGTGGAACAAGGGCATATGTCCAGAAATTCTTCTATGTTGTTTTGGACTTCACCTAGACCTTAAGCCATAAAACTATACTAAAATATCATGTTATAGCATTTTATAAAATCTGCAAGAATTTTTCAGCGAGTGTAAAGTTCTCATTTACCTCAAATATGGATGTTTCAAGCCCACACAAGTCTTCTCCTCCAAAGAATCCTTCCTTCCTCCCTTACTTCTTGTTTTTTTGGTTACCCTAAAGTTGTTGAAGAAAAATTGAAGGAACCATAGATCTTTTCACTTGAACCTCATAGTTTCCACCCTTGAATCACCAAGCAACTCTTCTCATTTATTTCTAGTTTTTAGAAATGTTGTACTAGGGATGAAGAGTGTTCGATTTATGTAATAATATTGGTAGGTTGTTTGTAGAAATCACAAGCTTTTTCAAGAATGAACTCATGGTTTTGGGAGGAGGTAAAAAGGCTTCTTTCTCTCTTTCCTTTGGGTTCCTCACAGCTCTTGGAAGAAATGAGAAGTGGTTTGGGTTTTCCAACTCATTTACTTAACTCACATTGGATCTTGGCCTTCCATTGTTTAATGATTGATCCTAGCCCTTGAAATTTATTTATTCTATTTAAATAAACAAGTTTTACACTCTCTCACTTCCTCTCTCTCTCTCACACGTTTTCCCTCTCCACCATGCACTTCTTCACTCCTTTATTATATTTTTTTTCTAATTTAATTATTAAATCTTAAGGTTAAAGAATCGAAATTGGATTTTTCTTCATTTCTTGACCATTGATTTATCTATCATCAAATCCTCACAATTGAATCAATTTACTAATAAATTTCATTTTCTTTTTAGTTCTTAAATGAATTAAATATATTTTAATTACTAGCCAAATTTATTTAACTTGACCATTTATTTTCCTTTCTCTTATTTTCCTAGAAATTTCAATTCTCTTGACTTATAAAATTCATTTTGATTCAGAAAATTCTCAAAATTTCACAATAGACTCAAACTCTTGTATTAGGCTAATTAAATTGACCCTATGTCAAAACGAGAGCGTTTAGCCTTGCCGTACAGCTTTTGTCCCAAATTAAGGTTTCTGGGTAACTTCTACAGAAATTCCTGATTTGGCTCTACGAGGTGTGATTTATCTATATTTGAAGTTCTCAAGTACTTTTAAGGCCATTCAGATTATTATTTGAAACTCAGTGGTCATTTTAGAAATTTTTAATTTCTGACGATTTTAACCAAAATTTTTTAAAACGATTTTATCGAAAAAATTTCTAAGTGGATTTTCTATATAGGAACTGAAGAATATTACATATTTTCATGAATAGGAGTACAACAGTATGGATACCATAGTATTGGTGTTACAAATTAAATATTATAAATATTTTCTATCTTAGATAGAGAGACCTAGATTATTAAATAATTGAGAATGTGATAGTATAGTTATTATATATTTTTTGTCTAGCCTTAATTATACTAATTATATGGAGAGATAGCATGCAAAAATATATATAGGTCAATAACAAAGTGATATATATTTATTTATTGACTTCTATAAATAATACATTGTTTGTTTTAAATTGCAACTGTAATTATTTAGTGAAGTTAATTAAAATAATTTTAATACTACTACTTGATTAAGGAATTGTGTTATAATTGTTTTGAAATCAAGAGAAATATGTTTTAAACCTTTTTCTTTATCCTAAAAATTCAATTGATATTTATTAATCATTCATATGGAATTATTTTTGTGTTAGGTTACTTAGAAGTGAATAATAATATAGAGAGAGAATAATAAGGGTTAGTGTGTAATTTCAGTGGAAAAATTATAATCAATTTAGAATTTTATAAAATATTTATCATAAATTTTAATTTTGAAATTATTTATCCAATTTTCTGAATGTGAAAATTATTTTCTCTTGTTTTATAATTTCAAGATTCTAGGTTGAAATTTTCAAACGTGTTTTACATATTTTGAAATTGCTAAGCTCTAAAAAACAAATTAACTATAGATGATTATCTAATTAGTTTTAATCTCTCTCTCCTTAGTTATTTAGTCTCTTTTGTTTTGTTTTGTTTTGTTCCTGTTTTTGTTTTTGTTTTTGTTTTTTTTTTTGTAGAAACAATAAGAGTGAGGGAGGCACCTCAAGCCCCAACCGAGACACAACTCTTCTATCTAACCCATTCTATGCCCTCTAAATCATTGATGATCATCTTAACCACATTGGGAGGAGGAGAGGTTAACTCATGAACTCCTGGATTCACTTCTTTCCTTGTGTTACCGAGCTTATCCACATATCAGTTAGCTTCTCAGTAAATGTGCCTAACAGAGATGACATTCACTTCGTCCATGCATTTACTATACTCTTGCACCAAGATCTCCGGGGGGTAGTTACTCAAAGCCTTAGCTAGGAATAATGAATCTATCTCTACCTCGATGTTTCTCAGGTTTTACTTCTTGGCTATGTTAAGCCCCTCTCTTAACCCCTACAGCTCTGTCGTCTCAATGCTTGCATTTCCTATGTTAATCGAAAAACGTTGTCTCTGAAGAGCCCTCCTGCATTGGTTTTGCCATTTCTAATGTTGATAGCTCAATCTATATTGAGCTTGATCACCCCTTCTTGCGGGCATGTCTAGCATTCTCTCTTTGTTCTCTTGTGCTACCTCTATTCTAGAGTTATCCCCAATCATTAGCCATGCTCAATGCTAAGTTGGCCAAGATATGAGTATGACTTTGCTCTCCTTAATGGACAATCCTACATCTTAACTTCCAAATAGTCCATATTGTAGTCATGAATACCAGGTTACCCTTCCTATTACTCATCTTATAACATTTTCCAGCCCCAATCTTGAGCCGAACCACCAAATCATCCCTCTAGAACTGTTGGTTCCTTTTAATTTCATTATCCACCAATAACCAGATGCTTCTTGCATGCTTGTAGTCTCTTAGAACATGCTCCATAGTCTTCTCATCCTCTTTGAATATTAAGCAGGACCCTTCTTCTGATAACCCTCTTCTCTTCTTCTCAGTATTCGTTATGATTTTGCCCAAAGTTGTCAACAAAAAGAATATCTTGACCCTTTTTGGCTATTTTACTTTCCAAATCTACACCGACTCAACTCTCCAGCTCTTTTTAGATTACTTTCTTTCCTTTACAACCAATAGGATAAGGTAACATAGAACTTTCCATATGAAGTCTCACTCTAATTGGTGGTGTCTAATCTTCTTTCACATCTAGGAATCATGGTGCCTCTGATCTCCTCTATGTTTTCCCTTGAAAGAACTTCAGTTAGCTTCATAATCTTCCACTTGCTCTCATCATCTATAAAATTCCCCACTTAATTGTCCTTGGCGCATAGGTTCTGCGAGATTAGAGCATGCTCTATAAGCTTATCATCTCCCACCCATCTGTCTTGCCAAAAGTTGATATCCATACCATCCCTAATCCTTTATTTTGATCCCCTCTATTGGTACTCTCTACTGTTTAGGATTCCTCTCCATACTGATTAGCAACCACCTTTCTTTTGGTACTGCAACAGACCCTTCCTTTTCAGAGACTTGTTCTGTAGAATCTCACACTTGAGTGCCTTTTTGGCCCTTTCTAACCTCCATTTATCTTTGTGAGTAAGGCTATATTACATTCTCTAATCTTTCTTTACCTCAAGCCTCTATCTTTTTTGGGGGGTACAAACCTTATCCCAGTTGACTAAATATACTTTCTTGCTCTCCTTAGAGCTGTTCCATAGGAATTCTCTATTCATATTATCCAACTTCTTATATAATTCACTAGAGACCCAAGAAAATTACATGGTGAATAAAGGAATTACAAATGTGATAGATTAAATTAAAGTTCTCCTACCCATAGTGCTTAACATCTTGAACTTCCAACTGTTTAGCTTGCTTTGGACTTTTTCCACCACTTGCAAATGGTAGTTCTTCCCTACCCTACCATGGATAACTATAACTCTTAAATACTTCCCCAAATCATTTGTGAAGGAAAACTTTTTGCAAGCCACCAAGGAATTTTTAATAGACATAAGCACCTTAAGAGAAATCTATAACATAGATTTAGAAGGATTAATACTCAAACCACCTTCTTCTAAAAATTCCTTCAAATAGCTAAGCATATTTCTAAGATTTAAATGCTCTACCTCTACAAACAAGAGCAAATCATCTGTAAATAATAAGTAAGAAATGTTGAGTTTTGTTGTAACTTTTATAGCCTTCCAAAGATTATATAAGCAGGTCTTTCCATGACCAATATAACTAGATAATGGAAGAGAGGATCCCCTTATCTCAAACCTTGGCTGATTTTTATCGAAGACAGGGTTTCACCATTATGTATAATGGATGTCTCTCCATTTGTTACTGCAAACATAATCAATTTGACCATCTGAATAGGGGAGTTTATATCTACCAAGATCTTTGCCAAGTAATCTCAGCTTACATTGTCGTAAGCTTTCTAGAGATAGGATCATGCTTGGTCTCTTACTTTTTGCAACAGAGGTCTTAGCCTCAGGATAATAAGCTTATTGAGGATTTTGTATGAAGTGTTCAAGAGACACATTGGCTTGAAGTATGCTATGTCTTTGGTCAGTTTGTTTTTGAAATCAAGATCATATGAGCCTTGGCAAGCTCCGAACAAAAATAGCCATCCCTAAACACATTGTTAACAAAACAACACCGCTTGCATTTGACTATTTCCTAGAATTTCTGAAAGAAAATTGGCTGCACTCTATCAGCCCTAAAACTTTCATCCCTTTCGTAGAAAAACTGCTCTTTTAACCTTATCCTCCTTTGTAGGCTTGACTTGTTCTACATGATCCTCCATCTTGACTTTTTGAATCCATCTTCTGGACCAACAACTGGGAACTTCCACATCCTTCCCCACAAAAAGGTTAGCAAAGTACTTGATAACATGATCCATGAGCTTTTCCTCCTCTGTATGCCACTCACCCTCAATCCTTAGAGTTACAATTCTATTCGAGTTCCTTCTCAGCTTGGTTATGGTAGGGAAGAATCATGTGTTTCTGTCTCCCTCCACAAACCACTTGATTGTAGACTTTTGGTACCAAAAAATTTCTTCTTGCTTTAAGACTTAGAGATACTCCTCTAGCATGTATTGTTCTAAATTCTGCTGGAAAGTTGAATGCACATACCTTTGAGAATTTTTAATACCTCTCAATCTTGCCTCCAAAGCCTTCTTGCGATGGAAAATATTACTAAACACTATTTTGTTCCATGTTTTCATTTCCTCAGTTGTTGTTTGAATCACCTGAGGTAGGGCTCCTTGTACAAATGTTCATACTTTCTCAAACACTCCCTTGAAAATTAAATGAGTTAACCTGATTGCTTCATATCTAAAAGGCCATTTTTTTCTAGGGGTATTGATGGTTTGGTATTTAGCAACACTAGGAAATGATCCCCATCTCAAATTAAGGACCTCAGCTTGGAAAAGGACATATTGCTCTATGTTCCCTAAGACTTTATCTAATTTTTGTTACAGAATCACTCTGCCTTGACATTCCCGATGCCTCTATAGCCAAAAAATTATATTTTCTCTACCAACCCTTGAATCTCTTGCTTATTTTCCAAACTAGAGCCTTAGTGCTACTCGTCTCTTCCACCCCTGCTATGTCATTGAAGTCTCTTATTACAAACGATGGGTCCAACATGCTATTTGCAATTTCAATCAGCCTTTTCTAGCAGTCATCCTTGGCTTCCATGCACAGTTGAACATACATACATATTACAATGTAGCTGACCACCCTATGATTTACCTTGCTTGAGTTCCATATAAGCTATACATCTCATCTGAAACCTTCTAAAGACCCCACAAACTCTTCATCTAGGTCACACTTCTTCATAAACCTCGAAAACTAGATTTACTTGCCTTTTTTTAGGAGATATACAATTTCTAGATCCTATTTCTTCACTATCTCTCTACATGCTCTCTTCAACTTACTATTCCCTAATCCTTTGCAGTTCCAAGCACTACAAAAAAAATAGCCTTTTAGCAACAAATTTAGCGACGAAAATTTTTAAAAAAATTCGTTGCTAAAAACATTAGCGACGGATTTAACGACGAAAAATTTTTAGTTGCTAATAACTCGTCGCAAAAATTTAGCGACGAAAATTAGAAATTCGTCGCTAAATTTAGCGACGAAAATCTGAAATCCATCGCTAAATTTAGCGACAAATAATTTTTCATCACTAAAATTCGTCACAAAATTTAGCGAGGAAAAATTATTCGTCACTAAATTAGCGACATAAAAAAATTAGTTGCTAAATTTAGCGACGAAAATTTAAAATTCGTCGCTAAATTTAGCGACAGATAATTTTTGTCACTAAAATCTATCGCTAATTTAGAAAAAAAAATCTGTCGAAAAATTATCCGTCCCTAATTTAGCGACGAATAAAAAAATTCGTCGCTGATTCCAAATTCATCAAATACCCGGGGAGCGCATGTGCTTGGACGGGCCCTTGCCCACACGAGCCAGCACGTGCCTGGATGGCCCTGCCCACGAGCCAGCACTAGCCTAGAAGCCACGTGCCTGGACGGCCCCACCCACCCCCACCCACCCGAGCCAGCACCAACCTGCAAGCTGCCCGCCCGTTTGAGCCAGCACCCCTGCTCCAGCCACTCTCCTCACTTAATTGCTGGAAAATACCGCTTTGCCTCCTGCCTCCATCGTGGTTCGAACTCCTGCACATCTACTGCTTTATTTTATTTTTTTACTCCATAATTTAAAAATAGATTACGACATCTCAATAATATAAAATTATAATTATCAATAAATTATAATATATTAATAATTTAAAAAATCTATATATTTAATCATAAAATATTTTTATTCGTTTGAATATATAAGAAATTTCAATATAATTATTATATATAAAAAATTTCAATAATGAGAATAGAAAGAAAAAAAAACCAAAAATAGTGATGAGAGTAAGAGTAAGGAAAAAAAAAAGTGAGAATAGAAAACAAATAAGGAGGAAGAAAGCAAAAAAAAAATATTATTACATAACACTAAGTGGTGGTATAGTGGTGACATGTCTTTCGTTCAAATGCGAGATCCAATGTTCAAATTCCTTCAATAGCATTTAGCATTTTTTTTAGCATTAAAACAATGAAAGGCGGGCGCCCAGGCACGCGGGCGAGCGCAGGGCGCGGGCGCCCGAGTGGCCATGCGTGAGCGCCCAGGTAGGCACGCGCCCCGGTAGGCACGTGCCCCTGCCTGCGTGGGAGCCCAGGCATGCGCGCGCCTGCCTGCGTGTAACGAACCCTCAAAAGGCCATGAGCAGCACCCGAGCAGATAGCATGAAGGTTCGCATGGAAGGTCCCAACCAAAGGGTGCGAATGAAAGGCCACGACCAAGAGGCACGAGCCAAAGGACACGAGCAAGTAAAAGGTCTCAAGCAACAAGCCACAAGCAGCGTGCTATAAGCAAAGGGCCGCGAGCCAATGGCCGCGAGCAATAAGCAACAAGACCATGAGCCAAAGGCCATGACCAATGAGCAGCAAGCAAAAGGATATGAGCATAAGGCAATGAGCAATGAGCAACATGCAGCAGGCAGCAAGCAAGGCATTAGGACAAATGCGATGGAGGTTGGCATGGACACAAGTTTCTCACCAAAGACCACGATCGAGCAGTCACCACCAAGCCACGGTTCTGCTCTAAGGACCAGAAGACACCAGAAGAGGCCATGAAGAAGCACAAAGAAGGAGCAATGCCCAAAAGAATGCAAGTGCCAGCACCAAGCAATGCAGCCCCAGCACCAAGTGAAAAGGCACCAGCACCAGCATGTGTTAAGGCACCAATTCACGAGCGACCAGCAAGCAATCGAGGAGCCCAAGTCAAGATAACTTCTAAAGGTGTTCCCAAGGCAGTAGGCAACGAAATGGTGCAAGAAGAAGAGCAGGTGCATGCAAACAGCCAATAGACATAAGTATCATACAAGTAACAACTCACATTCTACCCCATTCTGGACAGATTACTTATATTATTAGTATTTCAATATTTATGCCCTTTTATTTAGTATTTTAAGTATCAAGACTCATGTTTGAAGTGTTGTAATAAGTGGGATATCATTATATAGGGCGAAGAGACTCTTTTTAGGCAGTTATAGGTAGTTATAGACCAAAGGAACTCATGTTTCAGCCAAGAGTGTGTATTTGGCCGAAATGTTCCCATTGCTACCCTTTCTTTTCCCCCTTCCCTTGCCTATAAATACCCATGTACTCCCCCTCATTTTTATATATCAAAAATACAGTTAAAACTTGAGAATTTCGTCCCTTTCTATTTCTCATTAATGAGAGACTTGAGTGTAGGATATTAGACATTCCATAGTTCAGTTTTTGGACAGCACTTGCTTTGTCTAATATTCTTTGTCTTGTGAGAGATCCCTGCGGTGCAACAAGGCCAAGCCTACGTCTTTTGAAGGAGAGCAATTGCTTGAGAGATCCCTGCGGTGCAAAGCCTTTGCTTAACTCCAAAATCGTAAGTCATATCCCTTTCTTTTCTTTACCGATTTTACATAGTTTTTCTTAGTCTTTCTTCCTTTTTTCCT
This sequence comes from Dillenia suffruticosa, assembly GCA_033439265.1. Classification (NCBI taxonomy): domain Eukaryota; kingdom Viridiplantae; phylum Streptophyta; class Magnoliopsida; order Dilleniales; family Dilleniaceae; genus Dillenia; species Dillenia suffruticosa. The sequence goes on along the minus strand of JAVTVX010000024.1, from coordinate 19,647,031 downwards.
TTCTTTTTTTTCTTTCCCCCTTCTTTTATTCCTGAGCCACCCTTGTGCATACACCCTCATTGTCATACAGCAAGGTGTACCCCACCCTTTTTACAAGCCTCTCCTTTCTTTCAACCAAAAACAGGCCGTGATCCTCTTCTAGGATACGGGTTCGCCGCACTGCGCCTGCGCCTGGCGCCCGTGCCTGCGCTTGGCGCCCGTGTGTGCATGCGCGGGAGCCCGCGCATGCGCGCGCCCCTGCATGCGCCTGCGCCCGCTCCAGCGCCCGCTCCCACGCCCGCGCCCGTGCCCACGCCCGCGCCCGCGCGCCCAGCATGTCCGGATTAATATTTATTTAAAAAATTTATATTATTGAATAAAATAATATAAATAAAATAAAAGTTATCAATACAGTAATAAAAAATATTAAATCAAACAAAAAAAGAAAAAAATAATAAATTAATTAAAATATATATAATTTAAATAAAATAAAATATATGGTTTTTTAAGAATTAAATAATATTATTATTTTAAAAAAATGAAATATAATATAATAAAATAAAATGTAAATTAAAATATTATAACATAATAATATGATTTGTTAATATAAATTAATAAAATAAAAATAAAATAAAATAAAATTCTAATTAAAAAAGATTAAATTTAACGATGGATTTGGAATCCGTCACTGAAACAGCGACGAATTTTAACCGTTGCTAAATTACCACCGGATAAATTTCGTCGTTACTAAATTAATTTTTTAATTTAAATATTATATTAATATTATATTTTATTTAATTATATATAAAAAAATTAGCAATGGATTGGGATTTTTGTCGCTAAATTTAGTGACGGAAAACAAATCCGTCGCTAAATTAATTTTTAACTTAAATATAACATATTAATAAAATAAAAAGAAAAATAGAAAAAATAAAATTCAATTTAAAAAAGATTAAATTTTGCGATGGATTTTAAATTCGTGGCAAAATTTAGCCATGAAATATTATTTGTCGCTAATTAGCGACGAAATTGACAACGAAAAATTTTTTATCGCCAAATTTAGTCACGAAAATTTTTTCGTCACTAATTAGCAACGAATTTAGCTACGGATGATGTGTCCATCGCTAATTTAACCACGACTTTATTTTCGTCGTAAATTTTATGGCAAATTAGCAATGAAAAAGTTTTTGTCACTAAATTCGTTGCAAAATGGCGATAAATTTTTTCCGTTACGAAAATCCGTGACTAAAACCATATTTTTTTATAGTGAAGTGATATTCTTTTTGTTCACTTTAATAACTAGATTAAAATGAATTGTGAGCCTAAAGTCCCTGATCTCCTATAGGTCCATGTCCATACCTTTTCTGCTACTTTTCTCTTTAGCCGGTGTTTCTCTACAATCTCCATTATACTCCATCCCTCCTTTTCCCATCCAAAATTTGAAAACAATCCTCCTTCATCTTCTACTACCATTAAATTTAAATATCTCAGACCCCTACTAAACTCTTTTGCATCATAGGGCCTTTCCACCCAAATTTCTCAGGTCCTTTTTGATCCCTTTTAAATTTGTTATAATAGGTCTTCTCCCATGTTGGACAGCTCTTTTACTTCACTAATAGGCTTAGCTATGCTGAGAACCCCCCATTAACACTAACTGGGCTTGTTCCCTCACAAACCATTCTTATTTCCACAGCCTACATACTTGAATTCATGAATTTCCTAAAACTTCTTCCTTTGTGTTTCTCTTTTCCTAGACTCCTTTCCGCGTGCTTCTCTCTATCCCTATTTTCTCTCTCAGTGATAGCTTGTGCTCCTTCTTAATGTTCTCCTTTCTTGAAAACATCCCTATATTTTTCCTCTTAGTTTTTCAGTCTCGACCCTTTATTCAGACTCTACCTTGCCCTGTTCATCTATTTTTATGCCCGATATGTCGTTGACCTTGCCTAAACTGGCAAAGAGGTTAAACTGCAACCCACTTTCTTCTCCTTTTCTTTTGTACTACTAATTTTGTGAAGTTTTTGTCTTTTGGTGACGATCATCCATGGCCCCATCCCTTCGTCATGTTCTATCAGCCCTACAGCCTTGTTTGAGTTACTACTCTATTAAAAAGCGGAGGTCGACATCTCTTGCACACTCTTAATCCTTGAAACCATTCCCTTGCCCAATTCAATCTCCACACAAGTTCTCTCATATTTGCCCCTCAGAGCATTTGTTGTGTTTGCATCAATTTTTATAGGTTTTCCTATTTTTTTTCCCAATTTCAAGAAGTTTTTTTTTTTTCATTGAAAAAATTAATCAATAGTTGGGGAAGTCTTACCCATATAGCAGTCGACTTGATCTTTTTTATTTTGGGGGAGAGAGCCAAGGTTTCCACTTCCTTACAGTGAGGTAATGGTCGTATATAAGTTATGGCCCTTCAATCAAGGTATGATAGTAATCCTGCTTGTTTGAGAATTTTGTCAAAAAATAACATTCCTCTGGATCGAGTAATTCCAAACTATCTTGTAACCTCCACAAGAATGAACTTTGTAAGTATTAACTGATACCTAATATCCTGCTCCAGTAGTTTAATAATCAAAGACTATCTCTAAGATTTCCATAGATTCCTTAGTTCCTCGTTGGACACCGTCACCACAGGTATTTTTCCCACATGCATTTCCATTTCTTTGTTTTTCCTCCTCCATTAGATCTCCCTCCTGTTTAGACTCATCCTCGTACATTTTCTCTATCCTATTATCATTGCTTCTTCTCCCCCACCAACATGTCCTTAAAGGATACCTTTTTCTGATTCCCACCACTGTTGTTGCTCCTCTGTAGATGATCTTCCTCCTCCAATCTGATCCCTCCCTTATCTTTGCTATGTGTTGAAGTCCATTGTGAAGACATGATTTTGCATGTAATTGAGGCCATGTATATTACTATCTATTTCAAATTTGAATAATCAAGTTGATTAAAGGGATAAAGAATTTTAAAAACAATTGGTTTCTATTTTTTTATTAGGATATGTACACGCAAAGGATAAATACGTAAAATATACGTATAATATATGAAAAATTTTCTAAATGTTATTTTCTATGCACAAAAAAAACTACAAGGGAAAAAGAAAACTTAAAAAATGATATTGATATTTCATATTCCTATCTTTTTTTTCTTTGTAAAAAGATATTACATAAAATGAAATTTGGGTTTAATGGACTAATTTTTGTAATATGTTGCATGTGCTATCATAGTTTTATTTACTTCACTTAAAAAAATAAGTTATTTTATTTTAGATAAAAAAAATTAGAGATTTTAATATTAAGTAACAAATACTATTCTATTTTAGTTTTGACATTCTGGAATTTATTTTATTGATACTCTTATTATAACTTACTGACATATTTTATTTATTTTATAGCATTTTTTATTTAACAAAAAGTAAAAACTTAAAATAATAAAAGTATTATAAATTCTATGGAATTTGGAAGGATGTTCATATTCATCGTGAATAAGAATGACCATTTAAATTATGATCATACTCAAGAATGACCGTTAGCTTTTGTGTAATTATTTAATGTCAGGATGACTTTTGGTCCTTGAGATCATGAGTTACTATTGATTTTTTGGTTGCCACATTAATGAAGATGTCTATTCATACTTTCTCCAAATGTCTATAAATAAACCCTCTTATAATCTCATTTGTACACAACACGAAGAGAAATAAAATTTAATTCTCTGTTGTCCCTTTCTCTCTCTCTCTATATATATACATATTTATAGAAAATAAAAAAATATCAAAACTTGTTGTTTTTGGTCCCACAGTCAAAACACCATAAGGTATTAGAATGATAGATTATAAGTGGGTATTTGTATGAAAAAGAAATGAGAAAAATAAGATTATATAATACAAGGCACGACTTGTAACACAAGATTTTTCACAAAGATTTGGTATATACTATGAAGAGATATATTCTCCTAAGATGGATAGAATCACTTTTTGCTATCTTATTGGATTGGTAGCAGATGCAAAATTCCATATACAATTAATGGATATTGTTACTATATATTTATATGGTGTACTAGATAGTGATATATACATGAAAGCCTTAGAAGGACCAAAACTGCCTGAAACATGTAATTCTCAAGAATCATTTTTCATTATATTACAAAAATCTTTATGTAGTTTAAAACAATTCAGGTGTATGTGGTATAATTGTTTCACTGAGTATTTGTTGAAAGAGGATTATATAAGGAATCATATATGTCCATATATTTTTATAAAAAAATATGAATATGGATTTGTAATAATCACTATATATATTGATGATTTAAATATTATTGGAAATTTTGAAAAGATTTCAAATACTATAAACTATTTAAAAAAAGAATTAGAAATGAAGAATCTTGTGAAAACAAAATTCTGTCTTGACTTATAGTTCGAGTATTTAAAAAACAAAATTATTATTTATCAATCAACTAACACTAAGAAAGTGTTTGGAATGATTTAATATGGATAAATCATATCCATTAACTAATCCAATGGTAGTTCATTCACACGATGTGAAAAAAGATCCTTTTTGACCTCGGGAGGATAGCGAAGAAATTCTTGGTCATGAAGTATCATATCTAAATGCAATTAGTATATGATGTATCTTACCAATAATATTCAACCTGATATAGTTTTTACTGTAAATTTATTAACAAAATATAGTTCCGTTCCAATCAAAAGATATTAGAATAGAGTTAAACATATCATACGATATCTCCAAAGTATAATTAAAATGGGGTTTATTTTATCCAAGTGGGTCAAATGTACAATTAATTGGATATGTAGATCTGTATATTTGTTTGATCCACATAACACTCGTTCTCAAACCTGTTATGTATTTATATATAATGACACTGCCATATCTTGAAGATCTATGAAGTAAACAATGATTACTATATCATCGAATCATGCTGAGATATTAGTGATTTATGAAACAAGTCGTTAATGTATGTGAATCAAATCAATGATTAATCACATTAAAATATCATGTAGTTTAACTAGTATTGACAAAACTCCTAAAATATTATATGAGAACAATGCTACATACATATCCTAATTAAATGGTGGATACATTAAGAGTGTCAGAATAAAACATATATCACCTAAATGATTTTTCACACATGACTTAATACAAAATGAAGATATTGACATTTAAAAAATTCAGTCAAGTCAAAATCCTGCAAATTTATTTACAGAAGTATAAATACCTCAATATTCAAGAAAATGATTCATAAAATTGGTATAAGGTATCGTAAATACATTATGTTATATTTTGATCAGGCAGAGTATAATATGAAGAGTTTTATATATAAGGAAGATATACTCTTTTTCCTTTACTAGAGTTTTTATCCCACTAAGTTTTTCCCTAATAAACTTATAACGAATTATATCCTTATACATTGGACATCCAAGGGGGAGTGTTACATATTTCTATCGAATTTGGATAAATATATGCATTCATCATGGATAAGAATAACCATTCGAGTGGATGACCACTATTGGCTTTTGAGTAATTCTTTAATATTAAGATGATTTTTGGCCTTTATAATTATGAGTGACTATTGATTTTTGAGTTGCTACATTAATGAAGGTGTCTAGTCATATTTTCTTCAAATGTCTATAAATAAGCCCCTTATAACTTCATTTGTACACAACTAGAAGAAAAATAAAATTTTATTATCTTTAATCTCTTTATCTCTCTCTATATATATATATATACACATTGTGCTTAATTTTTCTTTTGAGTTAGATTTCTGTTTTTGTGCTATTTTGATTTCTATTTTGAACACATCAAATTTTGATTTTCAAAACGAAAGTTCTATAATAGAAAGGTATTTTTTTTAAAATTCATATATTTTCAAATGATAAAAAGGTATTTCTAAAAAATTTTAAATATTTTAATTCTAAATATATTCACTACAATACAAACCACTTATAGGGGGAGCCAAAGTCGCTACTATGTGTTGATGGCCGCCACTAAAATCCTACAGTGGCGGCCATGTGGTTATCAACGACCGTCACTAAAAATTCCGCCGCTAAAAATATTAGTGACGGTCAACAAAATGGTCGTCATTAAATAAAACTTTTACTGGTGGCTACTCTCTTGTTACTAAAAAAACGCTATAGTGGTGGTCACAATTAGTGGGGGCTATAGTGGCTGTCACTAAACGTGTTGCCATTTATTGGGAGCTAAAATGGCAGCCACTATATGTGTTAACATTTAATGATAGAAAATACAGCTCCCATTAAATTGACATTTAGTGACAACAAAGATAACCCTCCACTAAATTGATATTTTGTGATGACAAAGTGAACCTCTAGTAAAAGGTTTATAGTGACAACTATTTGACCACCCTTAAAGGCAAAGTAATTATAAAAAAAGATTATACATTTTCCTAGCCAATCTTAACCAAACACTCTCAACTCAGAACAGATATAAAACTATAATTTATTTTAGAAAGATAATTAATAATATTAAAAAATAAGAATATAGTTTGATTAATATAATATAAAAATATAAGAAGTTGATCCGGTATAACTTGAATGTCTAGGATTTATATGAACTATAAAAAGAGAAAATAATTATTTCAAAAATCAGTCTACAAAGTGGAAAAATTTATTATGCGTTGCATCAGCCAAGTGAGTAGCAAAGGTCTCTAGTGGTCTGATTCCTAGGTAAGTCAATTGTTTAACCACGAATTCCATGAAAGCTAGCAGTAAGTATCTAGAGCAAATTTTGAATGAAATTTATGAAAAAAAAAAGAGTTATACATGAAAAAAAGAAACAAAAATAATAGAGCTTCAAACATAGATTTTTGAAGTTCAGTCCTCCTGTATAAGCTTATAAGGTGACAAGTTTGGGAAGTAAGACAAAATATACAGCTTGAGATCTAAATATTGGATTTAGGTTAAAGTGTATACACGTAAGGGAATTAATACATTCAAAACTTCTGCTATTAATTTTTTGATACTTTATTTCCATATTCTTTCAAAAGCAACTCATTGAAACTATCAATGACCATTCATATTTCTTATTATGCCAATTTTGATACTAGTACAACTCTACTGAAGCCAGCCTTGTGTCGTAAAAGTTTGCTTGATGAATCCATTTACTTCTCTCCGTTTTGATTTAGACCCTTTTCTATGAAATGATAAGAATCACCCTGACCTTGACATTATAACTTGATTAATACTCATCTTTATCTTCAACTATGAGCCAAATGTATAAACTAGTTCCATCCTAAGTCCCTAGTGTCTTGGCCAATTTGGGCCTTGCCGCCTTGAAATCCATCTCATACTTGACCAAAGACTCACTTTGCTCCACATTTTCCATCTTCAATATTCAATTTACTGCTAATTGTTTAAAACTATGGTTCGTGATTTACTCTCGAAACCAAAAGTTAGTCCTAAAATAGCAGTTTACTTCAAAGTTCAAACCACAACACAATTACCCAAACACATCAAAATCCCAAAAGAAAAAAATTCGGGACTTGACTTTCCAAACACATCAATTGTATACATAATTGAGAAAACAGCAGCAATGAAAATATATTAAAGGCCCAAGAAAACTAAAATCAAGCCACCGAGAAAATACAACCAATAAAACTTGGAGGTATGAATGAAGAAATTGTAACACTGGTGAATGAAGAAGGCCACAATTGCAATAGTGGTGAATGAAGAAATGAGGTTGCAAACACAACACCAATCAAGATTTTAACCCTACAAAGTCCTAGTTGTCTTAGTTTTAACCCTGAGAACGGAATGAAGATAAAAGATTTTAACCCTAAAAATACACAACACCATTCAAGATCAAGACAGAACCCTAAAAAAGTAGAACCTTAGAAATTGATGGAAGATTTGAAGAGAGTTTACTGGTACCGATTGAAGAGAGGTTTTGGTTGAGACGGCGAATCACGACAACAAGAGCGAGGCGAGGGCGAGAGCGAGAACGAGTAACCGAGAGAGAGAAAGAAAAAGAGAGAGAGAGATTTTCAATATTAAAAAAAAAAAAAAACTTCCACAACAAAATACCCAAAGAAATTGACGCATTGCCCACCTAGTTGCAGGACAAGGGAGAGTCATCTCTATTCCAATTTTATGAGATGGACTCAGAGGGTCTTCTCTGTGACTATGCTTTATGCCCCTGTTTTCCTTTCTTTCAAAGTATCTTTTGTTCTTTACCAAACTCAAAATTAACCCCACAATTGTAAGTCACCCACCCTAAAACAAAGGTCCTAAACTTCTCTAGATGATCATTTTGGTTACCTTATTTGTAACTCAATTGTAAAGTTCATTTGTAAATAAGTTCATATACTTAGAACCAAAAATAAAATATGAAATTCAATTGAATTACTTTACTTGAAAATATAACTCAACTCGAACTGAATTTAATCGAATGTAACGTAATTATCGGATACCGATAGTTTATAATAAAAAAATAAAATGTCAAATTTATAACAAGGAGAGATTTGTGAACCCTAATTACCTTTTCGCGGTGCCTAGAAATTATTACAAAGATTTTTGAGATTATTTTTTTTTTTTGATTTTGAATTCATCACTAAAATTTTTATTTTATTTTAAGTAATACTAATTTTTTAAGTTAAAAATGGTGTTTATTCATCATTAACACCGACGGCTTATTTAAGAATATTATTTTCACAATCATTTTAAGATATAACTTATCCATTACTTTTATTTTCATTATTTTTTATTTACATAATTGCATAATGATTTGATGGCCCCCACAATTACTATGCACAATTGTTTTATTTTTATTATTTTTTATTCATTCTCACTTTGATAAAAAATTATAGTTTTTTATTAAAAGTTCTGGTTTTGTCTAACTTCGAGCATTTAATTTTTAAATTTTTAAAGAATTATTTAATATTTTTAAATTTTAAAAAAAATCATAATAAAGTGAGATACAATTATTTTTTTAAATTGAGGTTTTCATTAAAAAAAGAAAAGAATATAATAAGAAAATTCTAAAAAGTAATTATGAATTTTATTGACAAGTCAATTTTTGTTAATTATCAAACAATTTTTACAAAATAACAATTATTATTTTGAAATATTTATTTAACAATTTAAAATAATTAAAAAAAGTTAAATAATTTTTAACTTAAAAATTAATAGATCTCAGTCATTAAAGAGTTCGGTTGTTAGAGTCGGGAAGAGATTTAATAACGGCCGGTAGAGACCATCACTAAAAAATACATATTTAGTGGTGGTCAAAATTTCAATTTATCACTAAAAATAGTTTTAGTGGTCATCACATGTGTTCGTCACTAAAAATTTATTATTTAGAAGCGGCTATCATTTTTGTATTTAATTTAGTGGGGGTCAAGATTTTTTATTGTCAATAAAAAACTATTCTTGTGATGGGGAATTTTGGCTGCCGCAATAGATCAACTTTTCAATAGTGACCTAAGTGATCCCTACTAAATAGCATATATAGTGACCATTTTTTGTGACCCCACTAATATTTGTCACTAAAAACCATCTGTATTGTAGTGATTGTAAGAACAATTTCCAACGAAAAGGTAAAGGGTAGAAACAAAACGTTGTAGTTGCCATAGCGCAAAAAAGAAACAGGAAGGGGAGGAGGGAGGGAGGGAGGGAGGGAGAGAGGGAGAAAGATGAGTAGGTGGGGATTTTTGCTATTTTGATTGAGAAAAGATTTTACTGATCCCAAAAGTTATATTTAGTTGAAAATGATTTGCATTATGGCATACAATCAACAAAATATTAGAGCACGAATTACTTATGAGATTATTTATTGTCAATATTTTGCATTTCAAAGCACAAAACATTTTTCTGAGAACAATCACAACCTTTTCAGAGGAAGGATATTAATTGGACAGAAAGAAAAAATAGATTAAGAAGAGGAGAGAGAGAAGATATAGGGAGTAGTTAGAATAAAATAGAGAAAGAGAGATCCAATCGAGAAACAAGATAGAAAAGAGAGAGTGTTAAGGAACACGAAGGTCATTTGACTGTGGTGAAACAACGGTTTTGAAAATTTTACTAAACCATTAAAAGGTTTAGAGGTTATTTCCCTTAATATTAGATTTAGATTCAAAATGATATCAATATCGTTATTTTAGATTGAGTTACATAAATGTTGAAGCCAATTAGTCAAAAACTGAATTCAACTTCCTTAAGACGAATATAAAAAAAAAAAAAAAAAAAACCTCTCGAAGGCAATGCAAAGATGATCTCCCCTGATGATTCCTGCTGAAGATTGTTGCTAAAGCTTAATAGTGATGAGTTCAGCTCCATTTTAGACATTGACGAGAGCATTAGGTAATTTTTTTCTTATTCTGTTGAAAGATTTTTTATTTTTTTTTTAATTTGATTTGATTATTCTATGCATGTTGACAAATTTAAGGTAGTTGTTGGTGAGGCTCTATGAATTTTTGTTTTTATTTTTGTTTTTGTTGTGATCATATAAAAAACAAATATGGATGACAACCGGATTAAATTGTTGCTTCATTAATGCGGCAAGGCAAGATTATAATAGAGTCAAATGGATTTAAGTACGATATAACCCTAAAAGAGGACATTGTGGTTAATAGTAAAATTTGATAACATTAGTTAATGTAAATTCTGCATCAAAAAACTAGAATTGATTGTAGGCAATTTGAGTTAAAAGTTACATGTAGATACTCTTATAGGGAACATATGTAATCATTTAGTTATATCTTTGTACCAATTGATGATGATGACTTCTTGTGTGGGATGTTATCAATCCCAAAATATTTTCCACGAAGGCCGTTGACCTGTTTTTAGAGTAGGAGTCCATTCTAAATGCACCTGGAGGGCCACCTCATGTGGATTACTGAAGTGGGGGCAAGAGAGAATCTATTATTCATCCCAAATATCTCATTTAGGACACAAAGTCTTTTGCTCCGAAGACCAAGTTGTGGTAGTGAGACTAATGTTGGGATATACATACAATTTATGAATAGGGGCGATCAGAAGTAGGGGATATTAGGATATACATAGTTTATGAATGAGGTAATTAGAAGGGGGTTATTGCAGATGCTGGACCCAATATAGGACATTTCTATCAGGTGATACTATATTATCTCTTCCCAACTATAGTGATATGCCCCGATATATAACGATGTTGGGCAACCTAGTAACAACAGACACAACATTGATCCTTTGGAGGCATTCATTGATGCCAAAAATGCAGATTTAAAGGGTGACGGTAATAATATAGGTGAAGGAGACTGTATGATTGAAAGGGATGACAAGGGGGCTAAAATTCCACTCTCATCTAATATAGATAAAGGCAATTGTATGGTTGATAACTTCAATGACTCCGACCAACCAATGCGGGAAAATGATCACACATTGGCTCTAGAGTTTGGCACGGTGTTTAAAACAAAGGAGAGGGTTTAACTCGCTATCAAATGCTAGACGATATGAGAACATAGATTTTACAAAGTGCACGTGAGTATGCCACCTTTCTTTTATGTGCAATGTTCCTTTTATATCAAACAAAACTATTTATGACATATGTAGGCACAGCTAAAAAAGTCATGGTTTCTTTGAGATCACGAAAATGTATTTCAAACACACTTGCTTCCCTAAACAATGTGCAGTGAATCAATCAAATCTTGACTCTTACATAATTGGTCGATTGATCATGAACCATGTCAAAGAGAATGTGTTTTACAAAGTGTGTGATATCATCAAGAAAGTGAGAGCTTATGGTGTAAATTTGCCCTATAAAAAGGTCTAGATGGGATGACAGAAAGCAATTGAGATGATATATAAGAATTGGAAAACTTCGTACACACTATTGCCCTAATTCATAGATGTTTTGTAAGCAACTAATTTTGGAACTATTATCGATTAGAGGTATTCTCAGTCATAGAGCATTCCACTTAGTGTTCTCTATATTCAAACTATATATTGACGGTTTCAATTATTGTAAATCCGTAATTAGTAATGAAAAAACCTTTCAATATAATAGGTATAGAGAGGAATTTTATTATAATGGGGTCCGATGCAAAAAATCACATACTTCCACTAGCTTTTATGTTGTAGATGAGGAGAATTTTGTGAATTGGTCTTGGTTTTTGGATAATTTGAGAGTGCATGTTATTGGTGAGCACCTTGAGATTTGTATCATATCTAATAGGGCACCCGAAATACTGTGATCCATAATGAAGAATCCCAATTTCCTATCACTACTAATTTACCATAGAATTTGTTTACAACATCTGAAAACAAATTTCAACCAGCAACTCAAAAATATGTCATGGAGCTAATGCATAAGGTTATCGTAGCATACAAAGTTAGAAAATTTGACACGGTAATGAGCAAAATTAAATAATTGAGTGAGTCTATACAGATAATTGATTGAAATTGTAACACCAAGTTTTAAAAAAAAAAAAAAAAAAAAAAAAAAAAAAAAAAAAAACACGATATTTGGAGACGCAGCGTTTTGGGACAAAACGCTGCGTCCCCAATTGGGGATTAGGGTTAACCCTAACCCCCTTTCTCTCTCTCTCTCTCTCTCTCTCTCTTTCTCTCTCCCCGACGTTCCCTCTCCTGCGGCCGTTCGTCTTCTCCCGCGGCCGTTCGGCTTCCTCCGCCACAGCCACCACCGCCGCCGCCGGCAGCTTCTTCTTCTTCTTCTTCTTCTTCTTCTTCTTCTTCTTCTTCTCCTCCTTCTTCCCTCTCGGTTTCTCTCTCTCCCTTCGCGATCCCTCTCGCGAATGCTCTCTATTCGTTGTTCTCTACCCTCCTCCGCGCGCCACCGCGCGACCCGCTTCCCTGCACAATCGCACCACCCGCGACCTTCCGCAGGCACCACCACCACAACAACAGTGATTCCCTCCCTCGTGCGAGCGCGCGATCACCCGAGCACGCCGTAGCGCGAGCGCGACTGCTCGCGAGCGCGCGACCCTTCTTGCGCGAGCGCGAGCCCAGGCCGCGAGCGAGAGCCCAGGCCGCGAGCGCGCGGCCCAGCGCACGAGTGTGCACGGGCGCACGGCCCAGCGCACGAGCGCGAGCAGAGAGAGCAGGGGCGCGCAGCAGCACGCGAGCGCGCACGAGCCAGCGCAGCACACGGGTGAGCACCAACCCGCGAGCCACTGTCAGCCCGCAGGCCCATCAGCCACCGGCCCATCGGCCCGCCAGCCGCCAGCCCGCAGACCAGCGAGCCCGCTAGCTGTAGCCCACGAGCCCAATCCGGCCCGTGGCCCACGAGCCCGCGACGGCCCGTGACGGCCCACGAGCCCGTGACAGCCCACGAATCTTCACGCAGGTAAATGACTTAGGGTTTTGTTTCGGATCTATGTGTTTAGATCTAACAAATGAACCTTGTTTTGATAGGAAACCCTACAGACTTTGGAGTGACCGAAGCGACTTTCGGACGAGACTCGGCGCTTCGAGAAAACCCTAGGTGAGGAGATTTCGACTTTAATTGATAAATTGGATGAATCTATGATTGAATCTAAGATGAAAGATGTTGTATATGTTTAGAGTGTAAGTGGAATGCGAATAGAATACAATTTATGAAATGATTATATATGAATTTAAGGTTAAGTATAGAATGTTACAGAAATTTGATGATCTGATTTAGGTTGATCTTTTGGAGACTCGAGCGGTCAGATCCGATTTGGCTTGTCAGTAGGGAGTGACTTCCCTCCCGTAGAACAGTGAGTGGGACTTTGACATTCACTATTGATTGAAAACCATGTTTCAAAAATATTTTTAAATGATATATTTCTGCAAATGTCTGATTGGTAGAATTTTCGAATATTTGATGAATGTTTTGTGACCTTTGGAGTGTCTTAACTGTTGACTTTATTGATATGCATCCATGAGTTTTGATAAACGTATATTGTGCCACATTTTCGACATATTGATATGTTTTAAATACTTCCACCGCATTGGCACATGGTTTTAAATGGATTTATTTACACATTTGGGCTGTATGCCCGGCCGACTTTATGATATTATGTTTTGGGCTGTATGCCCGGCTGACTTTATGATATTATGCATTGGGCTGTATGCCCGGCTGACGTTATGATATTATGCATGGGGCTATATGCCCGGCTGATCTGGTGATGGGATGCATGGGGCTACGTGCCCGGCTGATATGATATTGTGATCCGTAGCTACGAAGGACATATGGTAGAGGCACCCCTTGTGTCCGGATACGCTTCGGCCGGAGGTATCCGCCAGATTGTCGTGTGTATGGGTGTCCCAGGTTGACCCTCATCGGAGAGGACGTTGAGTACGGCTCCGTCTAGCACCAGGCGGGGGCACCATACACGGCTGACTAGTTATATGTACATTATTATTATTTACAGGCTAGTTGGGGTAGTCTGTGGCCAACATTGGGGCAGAGAGCCATTCTTTAATACTTGCATTTGGAAAAACCCCCAATGCGCCGTCCTTGGTCGATGTAGACCATTGCCGGGAATATTTCATTGGCCGGCTCTTCATGACATTGATGTAAAATTTTGGGATGCATATCTTGCTTTTTGATGTGTGCGTGTGATATATGATTTTGGAAATAACATGATCAGTTTGCACACTGTGGATATTTTCTTATCTTATACTTTGACACTCCAAATTCACCTCGATATTGATAGTATGATGTCAATCCTCTCACTTACTGAGTATCCTCCCATAGATACTTATCCCTCACTTTCTTTCCCACAGGATTAGTGTTGGATCGAGGAGATACCACTGGACTTGGGTATGGATATTTTCCATCTCTTCCGCTACGATGATTGGTGATATTATTATATATTGGAGATTTTAGATTGACCAATGTATTTATATAAATTTTCTGGGATGACTGTATAATTGATTGATATTTATTTTTGAAACTTTCGTGTTGATTATTTCATTGCATTGAGACATTTGTAAATATTTAAAAATAACTTGGGAATTTATTTTATATATGCGTAGAATTTAAGTCCGCTCGGTGTGGCGGCTGCTCATGCTCTAGTTGGGCATGACAGTAGAGGTCTGTTGCTAGGACTGTTAGAAACTTTATAGCCTTGCGTTGTTCTGGATGTTGGCTGTGGATATTGTTGATTTTGGAGAGGCCGGGATGGCCAATTGTTTATTTGTACTGGATGAATGTCATATACAGGTGAAATTGTACATGGGAAACCTCCGATTTATGGGGAGGTTCTGCCCGATTTTCTGTAAAAAAATCCAGCCGGCATCCAGGGACAACGGGCGGCTGTTCACGATCCCGGTTCGGGGCGTGACAGAAATTTTGCTTGAAAAGTGGACTTTGTGTTACGATAGTCGGCGGCGATGAGATAATATAATTATAAACAGGTCGGAGTCATTTGATGAGCTTCTTAAAGGGGCTAGAAAGCTGCCAATAACTATGTGTGTTTGGGCAATCTTGTACCGTATGGTGGCTTATTTTAATAAATTTTAAAACGAACATATAGGACGACAATACATGGCCAACAGTCATGATGGATAAATTGTTAAGAAATGAATACAAGTCCAAATACCATCATGTCACTCCTTTCAATAGGGCTGTAAACAAGAATGAGGTTACCACTAGAGTTCATGGGAGCAAAGGAAGGCATGAGCACAAAGTCCTTACAAATGAATGCTCCATGTAAATGTGGTAAGTATGTAATATTTGAACTCCCATGCTCCCATATGTGGAAGGTTGGCGAGAATATGAGATGAGATTTTGTTAAATTTGTGGACAAATTTCACACTTCACAATTCATGGTGCTTACTTATACCAGTCAATTTCATCTTTTGGGATACAAGGACTATTGACCTCCATGTCCATTTCACCTAATGGTAAATGTTTCACAGCTCAACCGTAAGCCTTGGAGACCACCAAGCACTAGATTAGAAATGAGATGGGTAGGTGAAGAACACAATGTTGCAAGGCCTACAATGAATATAGACATAACTATAATAATTGCTCAAATATGGAGCAATTGAGAGAGACGACCCATTTAAACCAATAAATTGTTATGTACCTTTTTTACGTAAATTGTGAAACACATAAGGATTGTAATTCTAGAACTTCAGATTCTTAAGATTGTTATGATTGTTATGTAACGTCATTTTTGTTAGACTTGTTGTGATTGTTATGATTTACTTAAGTTGTGCAACACAAAAACACTTGTTTGTTTCGTCTATCAACTTATTTAATATGTACACGATTCTTATTTGCATTCGAGATTGGCATATGAAACTGCATATAACAAGATAATGTATTGATGATGAACAGTCACGATTATCAACATAGGGATAACCCCATGCTAGAGTTACATTTAGTTCCAGTGACCCTAGCATATTGCACATGTAAGCTACACATCAATCAAAGACTGACTCGAAGAGTCGAATCGATACTCCACTGGATGTTTGATAATTAGATCATGGATTTTGGTCTACATGGCTGCTCGACATTCGAGTGTATTATGTTTTGCTATGACTCAATTTTTATGACGTATATAGGTGTGGTCATATTTAGCTCCTTCATTCATTTATTACAATATTGGTAGAGAGATGAAGACAAGAGATATACACTTTCCATCCACCGGTAGGCGAGGTCATGGTTATGTTATAGGATGTTGAGGTCCTATGGGGATTACTTGTTGATAGAGAGTCAGTGACCAAGTGGACCCCCGTAACATGTGGCCTGTGTTGGAACCTAGCCAGCAAAGGGCAATGGCTCGGTAGAGCCAAAGGGGTGCACCAGACTAAGAGATATTTGGACCAAGCAACAATTGGGGAAATGTTACAAGGGTTTGGAGGAACTCTTATAAGGTCGAACCAGGCATGGTTGGAAGAAATCAAGGCCTAAGGACAAACTGAGCATGTGATGGCTCAGGAGGACCAAGAGGGTGCACGTGGCACGATGCATAGGCCATGGTGGCTATGTAGGAACCAAGGAAGGTATTGGCTCGAGCAAAGCGATTCATTTTCACTCAAGCAAAGCGATTTGTCTTTGCTTAAGGTTCAAGATGTTGAGGTTTTAAGATATAAATGAAGTGATGTCTCAAACTAATTAGCCAGCAAAGCAAAGCCACCGCAGAGGATCCCATGATAAGGCATGGTGACATGGCGGCTGAGTTGTCCAAGTAGAGAACTAGGATTTGTGGGGACAAGAGGGGAATGTGAAGGCTCCACTAGCGACACTCACTCTAAAATGGTTTAAAGACGTACATACTTGTGTTTTACTGTGATTCCTAGTAGTTAGAGTTATTAGTTGCACAATGACTCCATAAATTAAGAGTTATAACAAAGTAATCAATTAAAGTAATCAATTTGGATTTATATCAGGAAAATCTACTACGGAAGCAATTCACTTATTAAAACATTTGATGGAGACATATAAAATACAGAAAAAAGACCTACATATGGTATTTATTGACCTAAAAAAGTATATGATAGGGTTCCTAGAGACGTATTGTGGTGGGCGCTGATAAACAAAGGGATATCTTTGAAAAATATTAATCTCATTAGAGATATGTATGAATGAACAGTAATCAACGTAAGAACTTATGGATATTTGAGTGATATTTTTCCTATTAATATTGGACTCCATCGAGATTCAACATTAAGTCTCATCCTCTTTACAATAGTAATAGACGAAATCACAAAAAATATCCAAAATGAATACTATGGTGAATATTTTTCACAAATGATATCGTTCTAGTTGATAAAATTAGGGAGAGTGTTTGTATTAAACTAAAATTATGAAAATTCACACTAGAATCTAGAGGGTTTATATTGAATAGATCGAAAAACTGAATATATGAGATATATGTTTAGCAATAGTTATACAAATGATGAAAAAATGATTAGTTTAGATGAACAAGACGCACAAAAAAATAAATGATTTACATATTTAGATTCCATCATTCAAAATGATGGCAATATAGATGAAGATGTGAACCATAGGATTCAAGCAGGTTGGATGAAATGGAGAAACGCATTCGGAGTTCTTTGCGATCGCATGATACCATTGCATTTGAAGGGAAAATTCTATAAAACCACAGTGAGACTTGTATGGTACTAAATGTTGAGTTATTAAATAACGACAAAAACTAAAGATGACTGTAACAGAAATGAGAATATTTAGGTGAATGTATAGAAAAACTAGAAAATATAGAGTTATAAATGAAGAGATTCATAATAAGTTGGAATTTAGTTCAATTGTGGATAAAATATGAAAGTGTCGTCTGAACTGTTCGGGCATGTGTAAAGAAGACCCAAAGATATACTAATTAAGAGAACCGAGAACCTAAATATAGAATATATAGTAAAACGTAGAAGTAGACCACTGAAAATTTGGATACAAATCATCCGTAAAGATATAGAAGTTAAAGTTTTAGAAAAGGAAATGGATTTGGATAAGACTGAATGGCGTAGAAAAATTCGCACAAATTAAATTAATATATTTTATATATTTACCTAGTGATTTTTTATTTATTTTCTTTTTTGTTTTCTTTTTGTTTTATTTTTATTTTTATATATTTCTTTATTTCATTTTTTTCTTCTTTCTTTACTTTTTTCAAATTTATCTTTCAAATAGCCGACGTCAAATATTGGGATTAAGACATAATTTGTTATTGTTAAATGTGAGAGCACAAACTATAAGTAATCTATCAGCCACGAGCAGAACCTAGGGTTAGGGTTTTAAACTTAGAGGAGTTTAGTAATATGCTAGTACACTCCTAGCAGTTAGGGTTGTTAATTGCATTATGGCAATTGGCTTAGGGAAGGCATTGGCTTGAACAAACTGATTCATCTTCGCTCAAGGTTCAAGGCGCTGAAGTTTTAAGATATAAAAGAAGAGATATCTGAAGTTAATTAGCCAACAGAGCAAAGCTAGCACAGAGGACCCCGTGACATGGCATGGTGGCATGGCAGCTAAGCTATCTAAGTGGAGAATTAGAGTTTGTGGGGACAAATGGAGAATGTGAAGGCTCCACTAGCACCATTCACTCTGAAATGGTCAAAAGACATGCATACTAGTGCTTTAATGTGATTCCTAGCAATCAGAGTTATTAACTGCATAATAACTCTATAAATTAAGAGCTAGGGCAAAGTAATCAATCAAAGGGGACAAAGGGGAGAGAACAGACTATAAGCAATCTGTGAGCAACGAGCAGAACCTAGGGTTAGGGTTTCAAGCTTGGGGGAGTTTTGTAATATGCTAATACACTCCTAACAGTTAGGGTTGTTAATTTTATTATGGCTCTAGAATTAAGAGCCAACATTCGAGCAAGCTATGAGCAATCAAATGCAAAGAGAGCTTTGAGTAAGAGCTTTGAGTGTGAGCAATCTATGAGCCATAAGCCAGAACCTAGGGTTAGGAATTCAAACTTAGGGGGTTTGTATTTTACTCATCCATTTGTCCTTGTTTATGTGAAAAGCAATAAAATGAGATTGGGAAAGGGTTTTCGTAAAGCTGTGAGCATTGTTCTTCATTAGCTTTGTCGGTTTAGAGAGAGAGAGAGTAGAGTGAGCAGATAGAAAGACTACAATTGCTGAGGCTGGTGTATGGCACTAGTTTGCATCACTTGGGGCAAAAAATTTTGTGAGTAGAAGTTGCATCACTAGTTTAGCATTTCATAGCGAAGTAGTAGGATATATGTCTCAGCGTTATCGGTTTCATTTCAAGACCAGAGGACTTTGATGACGACCGATTGAAAACAAGGGCTATTATAACTGGTTTAGATTTGCAGCCTCTAAGCCCTGAGTTTGATGTGGCAGCAATCTTATTCCATGCATGAGGATATATTATGCAATTGTTGGGAAACATTATTGGTGATAAGTTCAGGTCGAAGGTGAAGATGAAGTATTTAGAGCTCTTGTAAGACATATGCAGTCAGTCGACTTAGTTGGGGCAATGCTATTTTGGTATAGTGTTTTATGTCGAGTTTATTTTGATAGAGTGAAATAGATTATTGACTATTGACTAGTTTTACTTCTACAAGTATTGTAATTTATTTGAATGCTACATTTTCTTATACATACAATTCATCTATATCCCCCGACTTCATTTTATTTCCGTTGGTGACCAACTTTGGGCATGAGAGATGTTGCCCATGTTTATTCTAGCGAGATGCCATGTGGTTGATCCATGCCGATTAGACCAAATTTGCTGATCAGGTCTAGAAGATCACTATAAGTTATATTGACATATAACGATGCATAGTTTTTATTATCAATTATGTATCATTGCGCATGTACTTGACAATATTTGGAAATAGATGGGATATTCAGGTAATTTTGCTATTGTCAGACAATATGTTCTCTAGAGTTACCGTGATCAACTGGACCATATTCAAGATGATGTGATAAGTTACCTTACTATGTGTATTTAATTGATCAAGTCCAGTTAGAAATTGTACATTTAGGAAACACATGCATGACTATCATACTGTAATTCATTGTCCTATTGAGTTCATTATTATGTGTCAAACTAAATTTTCATTATCTCATTTTTAGTTCGTTTTAATGCCTTACTCGGAGTGGGAGATAGATGCATTGTCGGCTTACTGTCTACAGGGCCGAGATATTTGATCTGTCCCACTGATTTACTTTGAGCTTATCCAAATACCATTTCCTAGTAAGGGTTTTTAGGAGAATGGTAGAATGTCACGCATACAGCCTACATATGCTAGCGGGAAGATTTTTGAGACTATATTGTTGATAGAGTCCAGTTCTGTGGTCGGGTGATGATAACTCCTGACTACATATCATGGTATCGACGTATTGCTTGTACATATGTTGGCCATTGGGTATATCATCATCTAACCGGTTTTTAGCCGATGGCATCGAAGTTAGATGTTCTTATTAGTCTAAATCACTCCTAGTGATTACCTATTGAACATTATATTCATTGCAGGGTCAATCACTTGAACACATTTACCACATTCTTGGTGATTTGCTTGCCTTCGATGTATCCGATTTTAGTGCTATCTAGCTTAGATTTATCATCTCATATACTTGGAGTATTTAGTAAGGATAGGATTGCGACCTCTGGATAGGTGAACCATGTTGGTTATCCATCCACATTTGGACAGAAAACTGTAGATAATGCGACAGAGATACCCATCGACTCTTCATATCCGAAATGTACTCTATATACACCTCTCATCGACCATGATACTAATGACACTTCACTCACCGTGCCTCCACGTATGGCTGTGCACCAACGACACCATAGTAAATTATCTCAAGATGTATAGTCGGACATAGTCATACTCCTAACTTTCATGAGAATGCACAATCGTCTTACAGGAAAGTCCTCGGCCCATCGAATGTTAACCCCATAGAAATACTAGTGTTTCTCCTTGTGGGATTTAGGTTAGTGTAGTATAGGGTGTTTATGGATGTATACTAGTATATAAGTCTTTATAAAGTTCAACTATATATATATATATATATTTTGTGTATACCAAGTTTGTCAAGTCCATTTTAGTTGATTCGGTCTGTTTTCTCTCTCACTAAAGTATTGTATAATTAGTGTATTGGGTATTTAGTTTGGTCAAAAATTTATAAAATGATATAATCTAAGTAAGCTGAGGTCGATTTCTTAAAAAATCGAAATTGATTTCTTGAAAATTAACTTGAGAATATTTTGTCATTTTTTTTTAAATTTGAGAAATATCATTTTAAAGTTGATTTTTAAAAAAGTGACTTCAAATTTTCTATGACTCAAATGAAAATAACAATATTAATATCATTTTAAATGATATATGTTGGAGGTGGATTTGGCTCCACATATAACAGTTCTGCTGACTCGAACGGGTTGTTTGTTGATCTCAATCAATAAGACCTACAAAACACCATCAGAGGGTGTTCTTCCGTCAGGGGAGACTCCGATACTTAAGTCAGAGAATGGTTTTCGAAAGAGAAACAGATTGAAAGAGAGAGTTCTATTATGGTTTGTGTGCTATGTGTAAATTCTGAGATCATGAAGACTTAGCTGACCGATTGAATTAAAGATATATATATATAGTTTTCGGGTGTGAGTTCCATACGCATTCGAAGTGTTAAAACTCTAATTTTCTTATAAAAATATCTCGAGATTATGAGAATCATAATGAAAATTTTCCAATGATTTGAAATATTATTTCTCAAGCAATTCAAATCACCAAAGATTCTTTTACTTATTAGTAATAGTTAAAGATTTTCTTTTCGATTACGGGAGATTGTCCCTGTATTTTAAAAGGAGCTGTATATTGCCTTTAGCTAAATAGGGGCATTGAGTATCGAGCAAATCTTAGAGGCAGTCAGACAGTTATCGAAGGGAGTTTGGTCGGTATGTACCGAGAGGGTGGATCGTGTCTACCCGTTAGAAGATAAATCTCATATTGATGACACGCTTCTAGTACGTTGTGTCAAATGGATTATAGATTTGAAAGGTTTCAGGTCTTGTGATATCGGGCCTTGGGATCATGTTCCATCACTACACTAAACAGGTTTTGGTGCCACTACACATGGACATTGTAACGTTATTATTCGTGGTTGTTTTATGAATCAGGTGGAGTGGAGTATGTGCATCATAGAGGAATCATATATTTATTCAGAGTTGTTTCCATCTACCAATTACTTGCACTTTTTTTTTTTGGAGGAAATCATATTGCTTTCTTTTTTTTTTCATTCACCTTTTTATTACTTGATATCTATCGGTTACTCTTTTTGCTAGTCATCCCCATAGCACCTCTTTGATATTTGAGGTAGCACTCTTTTTGTACAAATGCTGTTCGGATTGAAAAGGAATTGCATTAGCAGGCGATTCCCTTCTTTTTCTTCTCTCCCCTCTCTTCTTTCCTCTCTCTCCCCTCTCTGACACTTTCTTTCTACTCTCCCCTCTTCGGCGATCTATAGATTAGGCCAAAGAAGAAGAGAGACAAGAGAGCGGTGAGCAGAGAGCGGAGAGCGGAGAGAGGAGAGAGGAGAGAGATGAGAAAAAGAGAGTTGCTAGAGAGAGGAGAGAGAAAGAAGTAAGAGTACTAATAGTTAGTTGGTCTAGTAGAATGTAATATTAAATCTTTTAACCAAGATTCTGAATTTGATTTGCAATTTGGGTATAAAGCATATTACATTGGGAGGATAACCCTCTAAATAAGCCATTACAGGTTCTAGACCGGATTAGTTGGAATGTAGATTTGGATGTTGATTGGTATAGTATCAAAAAAAAAAGAAATAAGAGTTGTGGGAGAGTAGAGAGAGGAGAGAGGAGAGAGGAGAGAGAGAGAGAGAGTACATGGAGAGGAGAGAAGAGAGATTATGAGAGAGAGAGAGAGACTAAAATCCCATGGGTATAGTAGCAGAGCGTTGTAATTTCTTAACCATAGATTTTATGTTCGACTCATGAAAATGAAAAAAAAAAGATTTAAGAGAGACAACTCCTTAATGGGTTCTGAGTGTTCGGATTAGATTAGTTGAGTAAAATGATATCAATCGATGAAAACCAAGACAAAGAGCAGAGAGAGAGAGAGAGAGAGAGAGAGAGAGAGAGAGAGAGAGGATTAAACAACCGCCCGCACATGGGTGATTCCACTCTTTTCTACTTGACCAAAAAAAAGAAAGATTTTCGTTAAGACCTAGGATTTCTTTAGGGGCCGCTTTCTCAAAACATACAAGGGCCCCTTATTTCGCCCCTTTCAAATTTGGCCCGATATTAATCAGCGAGGTCCTCATTAATTTTGTGGGGCCAAGTTGTGCACAGTCCAAGAATGATGCATGCTATTGAGACCTTGTCAAAATATCCTTTGGTTAAGTCAATTAATGCAACCGAAACCGAACTGAGCTAGCACAGGTTTGTATTAGCAGACAAATAACCGGAAGAAATCTAGTGATGTAAACATCTCACAATTAAAAATATTTCTGATTGGATTGGAACTTGTTCATAAGCACTTATTTGCTGTGTTATATGGCAGATGATTTTTGATCCAGTTTTAACATGCCCAGTGTCATCTTTCTTCGTAGGATCAAATGGTCCTTTGTTAAGACATTAGTCCGATATGCTTCTGAGCTAAATGGCATACTCATATCTTCAATGAAGTTGTCAATTTGGATGAAACTCTGGCGTCCTAGTCCATCACATTCAGAATATGGAGCTATGGATCAGCAAGAAACAAGTGCAGAGTAGGATCTCTTTTATATTGCATTGTGGATATAGGGTTACTGCCTCCTGTACCAGCTATGCACCAATTGAAGGGTCCAACCTGATAAGAAAATTTATCAAGGCGGAGCCCAAGTAGTGAAGTTGGGGTGCCGGGACCCCGATAAAGACAATAACCTGATTGCTTCAGAATATATGATTAGCACATAAAAAAAAGGATTTCTCCTATAGCTAAAACAATGAAGGGCCTCCGGTATTTTTATTGATAAGCTATATCGTATAGAGATACTAGACCTTCTATAGTACACATCTATAGTCTATTTGAATGAATGATACCAATACCTATCTTGGGGAACAAACTGGAAAAGCCTTGCAAGGAAAATATAAAGCATGTCAGAAATGTTTGCCCTCAAGAAGTCCAACGACCAGCAGCTGTGTATCAATCTTCCAAACATATCAGAATTTATCATCTGTGACAGAAGAACTAGGTCATCAGCAGCATGAATGATGGACATTATCACTAGGGGACAGCTGGAAATAGAGCATCTTTAGTATGCTTAAACAGGAACTCGCCAGCAATGGCATCATTTACCTTTGTAACTGTGAAACCCTCAATCACGTATCGGATGCAATCATGATACCTCGTAAAAAGCCTTTTGACTTCTAAACATACTCCTACAGCATCTGTATTCGTGTATCATCATTATCAATAACATAGAGGTTGTTAAGATAAACAAATGAGTTTGTGATGATAGATTAAATTCATCAGGGGAAAAAGAAAAGACTCCTCACCTAGGGCAAAGCTAGCGAAATTCATCATGGTAATCAAATTCGTCTTCTTCATCATTGAAAATGGCATTATAAAAAGCATATGGACTCTCAATCATCTCAGTCAAATTTATACGCCCATCTTTATCTGTGTCTGCCTGCACAATTATAATTTCAATGTTCAAAATACAGCTTTTCTGCTACCTATGGAAAGGCAAATTTGCATGAATGAAAGGACTTCACTGAAGCAAGACTCCAAAAAGGACAGCAAATTCTGCTACATAAATTTCATTTGTGTATATGTTGCAGGGACAGAACAGAAGAAGGAAAAAAAAAAAAAAAAAGTCTACATCCTAATTTTTCAAACAAAGATATCTAGATACATTGGATAAAATGGAGTTTATCTTTCCTAACATGAACATTAAACTGTAATCAAGAGGAGAGATTCTCATATGCAGGAATCATCCAAAGAAGTTCCTAGGAAAGAAAAGGCATCAGTCTAACACAAGTCAACAATCACCATCATATCAAACATAACAAGTTGCCTAATAATTTCTCAGAAGACATGAAAGTGAACAAGATGGATAAGATAATTAAACTGAAACTGAAATTTTCAATTAGCCACCAACAACTCAAAAGCGGGTGAGTGACTGGTAATTGTGATCTTCTGCAACAGTGCAGTACAACATCATTAATACAGAATGGAGCTACAATTATGTAAAGAGTAGCCCATAGAAGAGTTGGCCAACAGAAGACCGCCTGCTCTTCTTTGGAATCTGTCCCCAAGTCAAAAACCACGTAGAATTTGAGTGCATGCTTGACAATAATGGAACAAAATTGTTAAGCAAGATAAAGACCACATCAAATGTTTGCTTAGTGGAGAAACAACTTATTTGTAGTACTTAAAAAGTCTAGAAGAGTAATGAACCAAATACATGAAATAAGTGCAGCAAGTTGCCACTTCCAACTTACATTACCTTATAGACATCGACATGGAATACAACAGACCTTTTCTAAGGCACAACACAACCAAGACATTGCAATAAAACTATAAAATCCTGTTCCTAAAGTACGAGGCCTGGAAAGTGTTCCAAAAGTGTCTAGCAAGTATGCGGTGCTGAAAAGAACAAAAATTTAGACATGCCAAGCTGTACATCCAACAACAGGTAAGATGTTGGACAAGTGTTGTATCCAATGAGATGTTGACTACTTGTACATTACTTTTTAACTTCTCATGCTTTCATACTGTAACACAAAATTGCAGAAGGGAACTATTTAACTAATCAAACATCAAATGAAAAGGTTTGGAAAAAGGGAAGGGTAAAGAAACGATAATTAGAAACATCTTTTATTAGAAACATCTTTTATTTTTCAATTGGAAAGGCATATGTGCTATTTGGATTACTCAGATGTGGGCGGGAAGGGAAAGCAATCAGTATCAGCAAAAAATGCATTGTTGCTCTTGCTTCCCCCCCCCAAAAAAATAATAATAACAAAAGAAAACCAAAATAAAGACAAATTTTCAAGAAGTTTGGCTTATTCTTGGTTTAAGGACAGGAAAGCAAAACAAGCATATGCATTATCCACCCAGCTCTTCGTAGATTTTTATTAAAATCCCTATCCATCCCACAGTTAGCCATTATAATCAAAAGGTATTTTCCATCAACAATTTAGCTTTTGCACGTACTTTCCACCTATGAGATTAGTTGTTTTTCAATGGTTATTACTTTACATAGCACCAGAGGCTGCATACCACAGCTGCAATAAATCGATGAAATTGACAGTCTCTACATGAAAACACCACGAGCACGATCTCTACGAAAAACACCATGAAGAAAATTATTGTTTTACGAGCAGGGCAACAGCAACAAAGCCTCTCAGTGTCCTCAAACACTGACAATCCTTCTTTTCACTTAATGGTACAAAACACTTACCAACACAGCTGACTATGTTTCGGACCCCATCCAAGCGATATGAACTAGAAAACAAAAGTAGTAATAATATAAAATCCCCCAAACATACAAGTCTAGGAGCAGCAAACAGGAAGCAAATGATCCACAGTTACAAAGTCACTTTTTAGCGTAGCATATTGATTAGAGACAATTACATAGTAACAACATAAAATTTAGCCCAGATTTGAAAGTAAGGACACCAACTTTCAGTTGTTCATTGAAGGATATTAACTTCACTAATTAGTTCAATTTAGGCCATGTAATGTTTTTAATGTAAAGGGCCATGTCGTGTCCACATAGTGCTGTGGAGTTTAACCTCAACCTAAGACAGAGTTGGCAAAAGGACTTATTAAACCAAAAATAAGATGATAAAAAGTAAATCATTAAAGCTAACTTTACTTAAACAACCAAAAATGCCTAATAAGAGCAATTACACTCAATCCAAGCGAGATCCATGAGCCATGACAGACTCACCAGTGAGGATGGTGAAGCTCCTGCTCTGATTAATCCTCAACATAGCCAATAATAAAAATGTAGAGTAGAAGCTCTCCAACTTCCAGACACTTGCAAGGTAGTGAAGATCACATTCATTTGTCTTGTTCCTCCTTTACTGGTCAAAAGACCGAATCCTCCTTTTCTCTTACAATTGCTAGGCGATCAGATTGGACAAGATTAGACAATCTTCCTATTCCTTATAAGCTAAAACCCTGAGATATACCTACTTAATCCTCTTTGGTTTCTTCACAAGCCACGGCTGTAGAGACCACCCACCACATTTGTCATTCACCTCTTACTCCCAATATATGTTGTTTTCTATTCCAAAAGGCATTAGGAAAATCAGAACAGATTTCTTTTTCAATTGTTTTTTGAAAATCAGAAATTTTTTGTTTTATGGATTTGGTTTACAATTGTTGTTCAATCCTTTGGAGATCAATGTTCTGTTTTATATGTAATATGTCGAATTGTTTTTTCTATATTAAAAGATTTATTGAGTTCTCATGGATAGAAACGGCTTTTATTAGATTTAAGTTTATAGTTTTAGGAGGTTTTAGAAACGGAAAGAAAAGTTTTTCTTTGTTGGTTTTAGATTTAATTTCATTATATTCAACCTTATAATGGGTAATAAAATTGATAAATGGAGTTCCTAGTATCACTGTTTGTCGGATATCAGTAACTAGGACGAAAGTTGCCTGCATCCATTTTGGCAATTATGTTCATTTTGGAACTATTTATTGCGAATAGTTTTTCACTAGTTTTTTCATTAAATCTTTTTGGAATGAGATCTGCTTTTATGCAATTTAAGTCGGCTCCGGTATCGAATAGTGCAACCGTATCAATTTTAAAACTTTCAGATAATACTAGGGTGATTTTTATAAGATATTTTCTGGAAGTGATTTCCTTTAGAGCAAATAAGATTTCTTCAGGAAGGGTTTTATTAGATTTTTCGAGATTTGGATGGTCTGAGAATCAAACAGAAGAACAAAACCAAATTGATTCATAACAAACCTCTCCAACACCTTTAGCTATAACAGAAAATATTAGTAGAGAAAACGAATTAAACGTTTTAGAAAAGGAAAATGGTTTTGATAAAATATATGATGAGAATAAAATTTTGACAAAACTCAATATTTTCATCAACAATGATATTTCTAAAATCCAAGATAATTTTCAAAATGATTTTAAAATAAACAAAGATTATTTGGAAAAGAAATTTTTCTCTGATAAAAACAGAGAAAAAAGAAATTTGTATTTTAAAACTTTTGGAGAAAATATCTTTAAAATTCAAGAAAAACATTTTAAGTTTTATAGAAAAAATAAAATAAATATTTTATTTTTCACATGGCTTGAAACATATATTAAAAAACATAAAATTAAATATCCATTTAAAACAGTAAACCCTATCACAAAAAGAAATAAAAAACCTTTATGGAAAACCAAAGATGGTGAAAACATCGAGTCTGATCATCCACCTCTTCGGACGATCAAAATTCTTGTTGATACAGAAAACGTTGATGCTAGTCCTTATAAAAAACCCCAAGAAAATGACTTTGTAAACTTAAAAACCATCATCATTCAAAATAATTATACAAATGCACATTTACATACAATTGGAAAACAACTTTCCAAAATCAAAAAATCTCAGAAAACTCAAGGACCAACTGAGTCTAATAAAATAGAAAAGATTAAAAATTCCAAAAACCTTATTTTCAAACCCTATCAAATTTCAAACCAAGCAAACCAAGAAATCAAAACCAATAAATAAGAATTCTTGGAAGCTATAAAACTCCAACTTAGTAAAATCGAGTCATCTTCAGAACAATTCAATCCGATTGTCCCTGACACTCCTCAATCAGTGAATTAGGATATTATAGTCCTGAATAAAACTATTTCATCCGAGTTAGATGGGGATGAAGAAGAAGCTTTTCAGGAACAGAATCGTGAAATAAACAAATTTCTTTGGAAAACTCTCAAATCCGAATATATTAAAACTAGATTATTTGAATTGGAAATCGGTAATCAACCTGAAATATTGGTCTAACTAAAATACAATGCTAATTCTATTTATATATGGAATATAGATGGAATGAGTGAATATCAAATCTTGAAAATATTACAACAAATGACTATGATATCCAATGCCTATAAAACCCAATAAGGAACAACTGATAAAACAATCGCAGAACACCTTATCGCAAGATTTTCTGGTCAATTAAAAGGATGGTGGGATTTTCATCTCACTAAAAAATAACAATTAGGAATTCTAAATGCAATTCAAATTGGTGAAGAAGTTGAACCAATTTTAAATCATTTAGGTGAACCAATTCAAAATGCTGTCGCAACCCTCATATTTACCATATCACTTCATTTCATCGGCGACTCATCCCATCTAAAAGATAAAAATACCGATTTATTATCAAACTTCAGATGTAAAAAACTCAGTGACTTCCAATGGTATAAAACAACCTTTCTCTCCAGGATAATGCTTCGAGAAGACTCTAACCAACCCTTCTGGAAAGAAAAATTCCTTACCGGATTTCCAGCTCTGTTGGGAAAAAAGTAAGGAATACCATTCATGACATTTTTGGCAATCATATTATTCCATATGATAGCTCACTTATGGTGAATTGGTCAGTTTCACGTAAAAGGAAGGTTTTAAAATCTGTCAAGACTTAAAACTTCAAAAACATTTAAAATGGGAAATGAAGAAAACAAAAAAGGAATTATGATCATTTTGTGATCAATTTGATCTTAATAAACATAAAGCTTGCAATGGAGAATGCAGTAAGAAACAATCCAAAAAATATTCTAAAAAAGAATATTCCAAGAAATTTAAACCCTATAAAAAACATAAAGATGATTATTATAAGAAATTTTATAAGAAATCCCATAAAACAAAGCAATATAAAAAGAAAGAAAAACCTTCAACCTCAAAATCATTAAAAGATATAACATGTTTCAAAAGTGGAAGAAAAAAAACACACATCCAAATATTGCAGAATATCCAAATTGATGAATTCATAACCAGTTCCAATAAAACAGAATCCGATTCCAACTCTTCAGATTCAAATCATATAAACATGATAACCAAAAAACAAAACTTAATTATAGAAGGCGTTCAACATATAAACAATCCGAAAATCTAAAAAAAATGCCTAGATCAACTAAAATAATCTCTAGAAGGAAGTTTTGAGCATTCTTCTAGTACTCCTTATGCTAATACTAGAATGTATAATCTTACTTCCATACTAAATAAAAGGAAATTCAATAAAAAATCTTCTGCAACCATCCCAGAGTTGCAAGAAGAAATAAAAACAATCAAAAAAGAATTAAAAGACTTAAAACAAAAACAAGTGAAAGATTCTAAAACCATTTCAATCTTATTATCTCAAATAAAAGCAAAAAATGTAGTTACTAATTCCAGCAGTGACGAAGATAATTCGAGTGAGGATCCTTTAGATTCTCAGACCATCCAACATCTCGAAAAAGAAATCTGTTCTGATATTCCTAATGCCTTTTGGAATAGAAAACAACATATGGTCGACCTACCATATAAAAAAGGATTTGATGAACGTAATATTTATACTAAAGCCAGACCAATTCAAATGAATGCTGAACTAAAACAATATTGTAAAAAAGAAATTCAAGACCTTAAATCCAAAGGATTAATTTCAAAATCTAGATCTCCATGAAGTTGTGCAACTTTCTATGTAAACAAGGCCTCAAAAATAGAAAGAGGAACTCCAAGGTTGGTCATAAACTATAAACCTCTAAATGATGCTCTAAAATGGATCAGATATCAAATCCCTAATAAAATAGATTTGTTGCAAAAATTAAACTCTGACAACATATTCTCTAAATTCGATATGAAATCAGGATTTTGGCAGATCCAAATTCATACCAAAGACAGATATAAAACGGCGTTCACCATTCCATTTGGTCAATACGAATGCAATGTCATGCCATTTGGTTTAAAGAATGCACCTTCAGAATTTCAAAAAATTATGAATGATATATTTAATCCATATTCAGAATTTTGTATTGTGTACATTGATGATGTGCTAGTATTCTCATCATCAATAGAGCAACACTTCAAAAATCTCAAAACATACTTCTATGTCTGTAAAAAGAATGACCTGGTCATATTGGTTAAAAAGATATCTTTGTTCCAAACAAAGATAAGATTTTTAGATTACCACATAACCTTTGGAACCATAAAACCAATTGAAAGATCTCTGAAATTTGCAAACAAATTTCTAAATAAAATTCTTGATAAAACTCAACTTCAGAGACTTCTAGAAAGTTTAAACTATATCCTAGACTTTTTCCCGAACATCAATAAAATCGCACAACCTCTTCATAATAAATTGAAGCAAATTCCTAAATCTTGGACAGACGAACATACTAAAACTGTCCGACTCATTAAAAAACAAATATTGAAAATTCCATGTCTTCATATTGTCAATTCTAGCCTTCCTAAAATTGTTCAAACTGATACTAGTGATCTAGGATACGAAGGAATCTTAAAACAAATTCAGGATAACAAAGAAGTCGTAATCTAATACACTTCTGGTCACTGAATCAAATCCAGAAAAACTATTCTACCATAAAAAGAAAATTTTGTCAATTATTTTATGCATTACAAAATTTCAATGTGATTTATTAAATAAAAAATTTTTATTACGCATTGATTGTAAATCTACAAAAGAAATTTTGTAAAAGAATGTCCAAAATATTGTTTCTAAACAAATTTTTGCACGATGACAAGTCTATTATCTATATTTGATTTTGATATTGAATACATTAAAGGTGATAACAATTCCCTACCTGATTTCTAACCAGAGAATTTCTGCAGGATAAATAAAACTGCTATAACCTCTTTTGTAGATGGCTTATTGGTACACATTGACAAGAATGAGGAATAAAATCCACCGACTAAAAGTTGAAATCAAGTTCTTAAACAAACAGCTAAAACATGAAAGGCGATGGTCGCATCATAACATTCTCTATGCAGAAATTGAAAACAATAACACCAAGATCTGGCTTATAGAGCTTAGAATGAAAGATTACGCCTTTTAAATACCTAATCTTGTTCTATTTTGTGCAAGTAAAATGCCTCGCAAAATATCAGGGAAAGGCAAAGCCAAAGCCAAAGAGGAGGAATCCTCAGTAAAATCTCTCTTTTGCAAAACCCATAAAATCTTGGTATGAAATTGTTATGAACGAAAAAGAGGCAGAAAAGAGGGCCCAAGACCAAAACATAACCCCATTTAAAGCGAAAACCCAATCAAACGACACATTTTCTCTAATCCAAAAATGGGTCGAGTCTGTTCTAGAAAAACAAAATCTCTAGAGTCCATAGCTATTCAAAACTTTAAAAAATATTCTGAACCTAATTTCGACCCATGAATCAGGTAAAATTTCTAAACTAGTTTCTAAAATCGAGAAAGGAGAAAATTCATCTTCTACTCAAAATAATTCTTTGACTATCACCGGTAATAAAAACCTTGCTTTAGCAAATTCAAAATCTTTAAAATCAAGCTTTTTGGAAAAATCATTTATACAAAATATTTTGACAATTTTTGACGGATTTTTTCATAAAAATCCTTTCCAGACAATGGAAGGATATTTTTTAAAAGATTGGTTTTATCAACCGATGAATTTATCCAAAACCATTGATTAATCCAAAACCATTGATTATTATCAAACAATTCTGGAATTGACGGGGAGTGCTGAATTTAAACACTTCAAGTTTTTCAACAAACAACATCCCTCTTATTCCACATGTAAAATCCTGAAAATCCTTTATCCTTCTGAGTGAGGACAACAGCTTTCAAAACCCAAAACCTTCCCAGCAAATCTCCAAACCAAAATTTAATTTTGTCCTATTTATTCTTATTGGGACTATATTCAAGCTCGGTATAATACATTTCTCATTCAAAATCATAAATGAAACCACACACGGTTATTCTATTTCCAGGAAAAAAAACCACATAAATAAATATGCAGTTTGGTTTCCACACTGGTGGAGATTTTTTGGTTCTTTACCTGATATTCTTATTTCAAAGATAAAAGAATCACTTAATCTCTTTAAAACCCTTTATAAACTCTCAGAGATTGAAAAGAAATTCTCAACTCTATTTATTTTGTGCAAAATTTTTTGAACCTTGGGTTAGTCAATGGTACTTGGATTAAACCAAAGATTCCAATAGAACCACCATTCTTATTAGAAAATTTAAAGTTAAATGATGGAATTTCTTCAGTATCCCTGATAAAATCCTAAAACCAGCCGTCTCCGATTGACTCTAAAATGGATCAGATATCCAATCCCCAATAAAAAAGATTTATTGCAAAAACTAAACTCCACCAACATGTTTTCTAAATTCGATTGAAATCAGGATTTTGGCATATCAAAATTCATCCCAAAGACAGATATAAAATGACATTCACCATTCCATTTGGGCAATATGAATGGAATGTTATGCCATTTGGTTTAAAAAATGCACCTTCAGAATTTTAGAGAATTATGAATGATATATTTAATCCATATTCAGAATTCTATATTGTGTACATTAATGATGTGCTAGTATTCTCATCATCAATAGAACAACATTTTAAAAATCTCAAAACATTCTGTGTCTGTAAAAAGAATGGTCTGATCATATCGGCTAAAAAGATATCTTTGTTCCAAACAAAGATAAGATTTTTAGGTCACCACATAACCTGTGGAACCATAAAACCAATTGAAAGATCTCTGGAATTTGCAAACAAATTTCCAGATAAAATTCTTGATAAAACTCAACTTCAGAGACTTCTAGAAAGTTTAAACTATATCCTAGACTTTTTCCCGAACATCAATAAAATCGCACAATCTTTTAAGCAAATTCCTAAACCTTAGACAGACGAACATACTAAAATTGTCCGACTCATTAAAAAACAAATATTGAAAATTCCATGTCTTCATATTGTCAATTCTAATCTTCCTAAAATTGTTCAAACTGATGCTAGTGACCTAGGATACGAAGGAATCTTAAAACAAATTCAGGATAACAAAGAAGTCGTAATCTAATACACTTCTGGTCACTAGAATCAAATCCAGAAAAACTATTCTACCATAAAAAAGAAATTTTGTCAATTGTTTTATGCATTACAAAATTTCAATATAATTTATTAAATCAAAAATTTTTATTACGTATTGATTGTAAATTTACAAAAGAAATTTTACAAAAAGATGTCCAAAATATTGTTTCTAAATAATTTTTTGTATGATGGTAAACCATATTATCTATATTTGATTTTGATATTGAATACATTAAAGGTGATAATAATTCTCTACCTGATTTAACCAGAGAATTTCTACAGGATAAATAATACTACTATAATCTCTTTTTTTACAGATGGCTTATTGGTACATATTGACAAGAATGAGGAATAAAATCCACCAACTAAAAACTGAAATCAAGGTCTTAAACGAACAGCTAAAACATGAAAGGCGATGGGTGTATCATAACATTCTCTATGCAGAAATTAAAAATAATAACACCAGAATCTGGTTTATAGAGCTTAGAATAAAAGATTACGCCTTTTAAACACCTAATCTTGTTCTATTTTGTGCAGGTAAAATGCCCCGCAAAATATCATGGAAAGGCAAAGCCAAAACCAAAGAGGAGGAATTCTCAGTAAAATCTCTCTTCTGCAAAACCCGTAAAATCTTTGTATGAAATTGTTATGGACGAAGAAGAGGCAGAAAAGAGGGCCCAAGCCCAAAACATAACCCCATTTAAAGCGGAAGCCCAATCAAACGATACGCTTTCTCTAATCCAAAAATGGGTCGAGTCTGTTCTAGAAAAACTGGATCTCTGGGGCCCAGAGAAAGGAGAAAACCCTTGTTTTAGCAGATTCAAAATCTTTAAAATCATCAAACTTTCTGGAAAAACCATTTATACAAAATATTTTGACAATTGATGACGGATTTTTCCATAAAGATCCTTTTCAGACAATGGAAGGATATTTTTTGAAAGATTGGTTTTACCAACCGACGGATTTATCCAAAATCATTGATTATTATCAAACAATTCTGGAATTGACACGAAGTGCTAAATTTAAACACTTGAAGTTCTCCAATGAACAAATCCCTCTTATTCCACATGTAAAATCCTGAAAATCCTTCATCCTTCTGAGTGGGAACAGTAGCTTTCAAAACCCAAAACCTTCCTAACAAATCTCCAAACCAAAATTAAATTTTGTCCTATTTATTCTTATTGGGACTATATTCAAACTTGGTATAATATATTTTTCATTCAAAATCATAAACGAAATCATACATGGTTATTCTATTTTCATGAAAAAAACCCACATAAATAAATATCCAGCTTGATTTCCACACTGGTGGAGATTTTTTGGTTCTTTACCTGATATCCTTATTCTAGAAGTAAAAGAATCATTTGATCTCTTTAAAACTCTTTATAATCCCTTAGAGGTTGAAAAGAAATTCTCACTTCTATGTTTATTTTGTGTAAAATTTTTTTTATGTTGGGTTAGCCAATAGTACTTGGATTATGTCAAACATTGCAATGGAACCACCATTTTTATTAGAAAATTTAAAGTTAAATGGTGAAATTCCTTCAATGTCCCTCATAAAATCCTAAAACTAGCCATCTCCAATCGGCTAAAAACCAAAGGATTCATAAATCTTAGTTCTTTCGATTCAAACTTTTTAGCACAAAAATCTCATACTCAAGCCCTTCTGGTTGCAGTAAAAACCAAGAAAGAATATCTCCGATCATGGAACAGCTACTCCACAGTGAACACGGATCATCTTCCAAAACTAACATCTCAGATTTAGAGTTCGAACATACAGTTATCCTCGACAGAGACGAGATCAACTTTGATATTTTAAAACATTTACAAAAAAAAATAATTTTAAAAATAGCTAGATAGGTTATCTTTACTCATACAAAATTGGTTATCAGCTCGATAAGTTAAAAACTCGAAAAGACAACCTATACAAAAATTAAAGCATAAGCATGGGATGAAAACCCGAAAGGGCATCTCCAACAACATTGATAAAATTGTGACCAATCAGTTGTCATAAAACTGATAAAACATTATTAAAGGCAATCGGTTGCCTCAAAACTGATAAATGTGTTTAGTAAAACCATCTTGAAAATTAATTAGTATAATTCACTGTATTTGGTCCAATCTCTGTTTGTAAAAATACTATTCATACGATACTATTTGACATTATTCATGTATACGGTACTATCCATACTATACTATTTGGCACTATTCATGTATACGGAAACTGTTCACCCGTGATATAACATAAAAAGCACTGTTCATCCATGTAGTAACAGGAACTCTCAAAAATTCTATAAAAGGAAACTCTTAGCTTAGGCAAAACTATCTTTTCTTGGACTAAAGGGAGAGCATCCTAAAGGGTCTCTAGAGAAGGATAGGAGAGAGTAACCTTTGAGAGTTCCCTCACTTTTGTAAACCCCTCTTAGTTCTTCAAGATCAAGGACTTTTATTGTGTAAGTCCTTTTATGCATGTAATCTTTTCTTTATTCAATAAAATTTCCCCTTTCTCTATTTATCTTTGTATTTCTCTCTGTTTGGCCGGTTAAGCCGCCTCACTAACCCTTTATCTTATTTATTTGCTTAAAGTGGTGATTAGCGGTCGACTCTGCCGCTCAAGAATCCCATATTTTATATTTTTTGTATTTCCAGAGTGTGGGGATTAGCAGACGACTCTGCCACCCAAGGATCCCATTGCCTCTGGTCCTTATTTATTTCTCTGATATTACCTTTATTTATTGGTCATTATTATTATTATTATTATCTATCAATTATTATTATTTGTTTATCATTTATTTTAATTCATTTATCTATTTATCTATTACTCTTCATAATTATTTTTTTTGTTATCATATAACTGTTTATTTATATTCCTAATTTCCTGAGACTTCTTGGTATTAGAGTCACGAGGGATAGTATTATATAGAGTATAGATTAAATTGTTTGAAATTCTAAATTTCAA
Organism: Dillenia suffruticosa; assembly: GCA_033439265.1. Lineage (NCBI taxonomy): Eukaryota > Viridiplantae > Streptophyta > Magnoliopsida > Dilleniales > Dilleniaceae > Dillenia > Dillenia suffruticosa. Next base: position 19,609,655 of record JAVTVX010000024.1, on the reverse strand, counting down.
ATCTGATTATATATCGAGTCCTTTGAACTAATCCGATATGAACATATTTAAATCCTTTGGACATATATTTTTCTAAAAATTTTTTGAAAAATAGCTGTATAGTTTCAAAAGATTTTAAAAGTTGAATATCTCTTTTTTCGGTTTTAATGGAGTAATTTGTTTTAAAAAATTTTATTTTGGGTATTTTGTATATTTAGTCTATACTTATTTTGGGTATCTCCCATTCAACTATTCCTTTTTTCAAATTCTTCAATTGTTATTTTTTCACTATTTATTATATTTTTAGTTCTCGAAAAATTTGACATAGAACTTGAATCATTAATAGTTCTACAGAATATAGGGTTCATCGTTTTGATTCTGCACTACAAATCCAAATATATACCTACGGAACACTGGGATGTCCAACGGCCTTACTGCCCCTCCTGGTTCTTATTTCGCTTGGACCACCGGTGTCTAAAGGACTCAGAATATAATCGGATATGAAGTTTAGAATTTTAAACAATTTAATCTATACTCTGTATTATATTATCCCCCATGGCTCTGATACCAAGAAGTCCTAAGAACTTAGGGATATAATTAAATAGTTAAATGATAACAAAAGAATAATTATAAAGAGCAATAGATAAATAATTAAATGAACCAAAATAAATGATAGACAAATAATAATAATTGACAGATAATAATAATAATGATCAATAAATAAAGGTAATATAAGATAAATAAATAAGGACCAGAGGCAATGGGATCCTTGGATGGTAGAACCGACCGCTAATCGCCACATTCTAGAAATACAGGAAAATATAAAATATGGGATCCTTGATCTTCAAGAACTAAGAGGGGTTTACAAAAGTGAGGGACTCTCAAAGGTCACTCTCTCCTTTCCTTCTCTAGAGGCCTTCTAGGATGTTCTCCCTTTAGTTCAAGAAAAGATGATTTTGCCTAAACTAGTGATCTCCTTTTATAAAATTTTTGGGAGTTCCTGTTACTACACGAATAAACAGTGCATTTTACTGTTATAACACGAGTGAACAGTTCCATATACAAGAATAGTGCCAAATAATACTGTATGAACAGTGTCAAATAGTACCATATGAACAGTATTTTTATAAACAGAGATTTAACCATATACAGTAAATGATACTAATTACTTTACAAAATGGTTTTACTAAACAGATTTATCAGTTTTGAGGTAACCGATTGACCTTTAACAATATTTTATCAGTTTTAGGATAACTGATTAGTCACAATTTTATTAATATTGTTGAAGATGCCCTTTCAGGTTTTCATCCCATGTTTATGTTCTAATTTTTGCATAAGTTGTCATTTCAAGTTTTCAACCTATCGAGCTGATAATCAATTTTATATGAATAAAGATAACCCATCTAACTATTTTTAAAATTATTATTATTATTATTATTTTTTATAAATGTTTTAAAATATCAAAGTCGTTCATGTCGTCCATGTTGTCCCTATCGATAATAACTGTTTGTTCAAACTCTGAATCTGAGGTGTTAGTTTTGGAAAATATCCATGTTCACTGTGGAGTAGCTGTTCCATGATCTCGAGATATTCTTCCTTGGTTTTTACTGCAGCCAGAAGGGTTTGAGCATGAAATTTTTGTGTTAAGAAGGTTGAATCGGAAGAACTAAGATTTATGAGTTCTTTGGTTTTTAGCTGATCGGAGACGATTGGTTCTAGGATTTTATCAAGAACATTGAAATTTTTGACATAATTCAAGTACCATTAGCTAACTCAAGGTACAACAATTTTGCACAAAATATAGATTAAATTGTTTGAAATTCTAAACTTTAGATCCGATTGTATATCGAGTCCTTTAAACACCGGTGGTCTAGGCGAAATAAAACCCAGGACGGGCAGTAAGATCGTTGGACATCCCAATGTTCCGTAGGTATATATTTGGATTTGTAGTGCATAATCAAAACGATGAACCTTATATTTTGTAGAGCCATGACAATAGCTTTCGGCTCAAAACATAAAATCCAACATGAAAAAGGAGAAATTCTTTTTCTCCAAACCGATATCACAAGATCCAATTTGGTCATTCCAAAGCCTATCAGATGGGAAGAAATAACCCTTCTAGAAAATTGGATGCCGGTAAGAGCAGTTCAACAAAAAATAAACAATAATATTCCAGAACTAAGTAACAGAATAAAACAAATAATACAATATACAGATAATAATGTAAAAATAAGTTTTGATAGACCATTTTATACTTCTAGATTTTCGGATATATCGATGACATCCTCCGAATATATAAATCTAGGAAGAATTTCAAAATTACTGTCCATCATAAATCTTCACGATAAAAGCCCAATAAAACCTCCAAGGTATTCAACCTCAGATATTCCAACAACCTCTCTTAAAAACATAGACTTGGGAAAAACAATCCCACAACCAGTCTATACACGTTCTCAAACAGAAAAACAAAACAAAATTGATTCAGAACCAACCTTTTCAACACCTTCAGCTATAATAAAAAATGTTGATAGAGAAAATGAATTAAACGTTTCAGAAAAAGAAAATGGTTTTGATAAAATATATGATGAGAATAAAATTTTGACAAAACTCAATATTTTCATCAACAATGATATTTCTAAAACCCAAGATAATTTTCAAAATGATTTTAAAATAAACAAAGATTATTTGGAAAAGGATTTTTTCTCTGATGAAAACAGAGAAAAAATAAATTTGTATTTTAAAACTTTTGGAGAAAATATCTTTAAAATTCAAGAAAAAGATTTTAAGTTTTGTAGAAAAAATAAAATAAATGTTTTATTTTTCACATGACTTGAAACGTATACTAAAAAACATAAAATCAAATATTCATTTAAAACAGCCAACCCTATCACAAAAAGAAATAAAAAACCTTCATGGGAAACCAAAGATGGTGAAAATATCGAATCTGATCATCCACCTCTTCGGACGATCAAATTTCCTGTTGATATAGAAAACGTTGAGGCTAGTCCTTATAAAAAATTCCAAGAAAATGACTATAAATTTAAAAAATATCATCAAACAAATAAATTATACAAATGTATATTTACATACAATTAAAAAACAACTTTCCAAAATCGAAATATCTTAGAAAACTCAAGGACCCACTGAGTCTAATAAAACAGAAAAGATTAAAAAATCCAAAAACCCTATTTTCAAACCCTATTAAATTTCGAACCAAGCAAACCAAAAAATCAAAACCAATAAACAAGAATTCTTGGAAGCTATAAAACTCCAACTCAGTAAAATCGAGTCATCTTCAGAACAATCCAATCTAGTTATCCCTGACACTCCTCAATCTGTGAATCAGGATATTACAGTCCTAAATAAAACTCTTTCATTCAAGTTAAATGAGGATAAAGAAGAAATTTTTCAGGAATAAAATTCTGAAATAAACAAACTTCTTTGAAAAACTCTAAAATCCAAATATTTTAAAACCAGATTACCTGAATTGGAAATCGGTAATCAACCTGAAATACTAGTCCAACCAAAATACAACACAAATTCTATTTATGTCTGGAATATAGATGGAATGAGTGAATATCAAATCTTGAATATATTACAACAAATGACTATGGCATCCAATGCCGATGAAACCTAACAAGGAACAACCGATAAAACAGTCATAGAACTCCTTATCGCAGGATTTTCTAGTCAATTAAAAGGATGGTGGGATTTTCTTCTCACTAAAGCACAACAATTGGGAATTCTAAATGCAATTCAAATTGGTGAAGATGAACCAATTCAAAATGCTGTCGCAACCCTCATATTTACCATATCATTTCATTTCATCGACGACTCATCCCATTTAAAAGATAAAAATACCGATTTATTATCAAATCTCAGCTTTAAAAAACTCAACGACTTCCAATGGTATAAAACAACCTTTCTCTCCAGGGTAATGTTTCGAAAAGACTCTAACCAACCCTTCTGAAAAGAAAAATTCCTTGTCAGACTTCCAACTCTGTTGGGGGAAAAAGTAAGGAATATCATGTGTAGAAATGAAGAAAACTGTCAAGACTTCCAACTCAGCTCAATTATGGTGAATTGATCAGTTTCACGCAAAAAGGTCTTAAAATCTGTCAAGATTTAAAATTTCAAAAACATTTAAAATAAGAAATGAAGAAAACCAAAAAAGAATTAAGATCATTTTGTGTTCAATTTGATCTTAATAAACATAAAACCTGCAATGGAGAATACAGTAAGAAACAATCGAAAAAATATTCTACAACAACAAACCGAGCCTTATTCCCAAGATTTGGGGCATTCTCTTAATTTGCCAAATTTTATTAAAAATATCCGTTAACACTTTTACACCAAATTCTCCCAAACATTTCCATACTTCTATAGGAATGTCATATGGTCTTACGGCTTTATGAATTTTCATCCTCTTTAGAGCCTCTTTCACTTTATGAGGGTGAATTTTACGTTTAAAATCTTTATTAATTTCGTTTACAGGTATCTCGATATTTTTTATATCTGTTGAACTCTTAACATTAAAAAGAGTATCAAAATAATCACACCAGCATCTCCTTATATCCTCATCCTTTACAAATATACTATTAGTTTCACTCTTAATATATCTAACACCATTTAGATCTGTACCCTTTCTTTCCCTTAGCAATTCTGTAGATCTCTCTCTCTCCTTTAGTCTCCAATCTCTTGTATAATTCATTATACACCTTGCTCTTTGACTCATGGATAATCTTTTTCACATATTTTTTTGCATTTTTGTATTTGTCATTTGTATCGTTACTACTATTGCCTTTAAGATGCCTATAACACTCGTTTTGTACGGATAGCCGTTTGAATTTCTTCGTTCCACCACCATGATTCTTTGCTTATTGGGGCCTGACCCTTAGATACACCAAGAACCTGCTTACCAACACTCATAATGTTAGTCGATATCTCTTTCCACAGTGTCCGAATCATTATTAGTAGACCAATTTGCCATTTGAAGTAATTTATCTCTAAAAGCCGTTATCTTTTCTCCCTTCAAATTCCACCACTTAATTCTTGGCTCTACAAATGGGCGGTACTTCTTTCTCCTTTTAGACACGCGCATATCTAAAATTAGAAGTCTATGTTAAGTTGTCACACTCTCCCCCGGGATAACCTTACAATCTTTACAAGTCATTCTATCACCTCTTCTAGTCAGAAAAAAATCTATTTGGCTAACATTAGATCCACTTTTATATGTAACTAAGTGTGCTTCTCTTTTCTTAAAAGTAGTGTTTACAACTATTAGATCAAATGCTGTAGCAAATTATAAAATGGTATCCCCTGCCTCATTCCTAATATCGAATCCAAAGTTGCCATGGACGGTTTCAAATCCTTCGTTCCTTGCTCCTACATATCTATTTAAGTCTCCTCCAATAAATAGTTTTTCACTACTAGGTATGATTTGTATAAATACATCTAAATCCTCCCAAAATTGTTTTTTACTAATTGCATCTACACCTATTTGGGGCTCATATACACTGACTATATTAACTATATTTTCCCCGACAAGTATAATTCTATCTCCTTTCCTTTTTATCTCTATCACATCCTCTAATAGAGTTGTATGTACAAATATTCCTACCCCATTCTTACTCCCATCTCTTCCTATGTACCAAAGTTTATGACCATACGGCTCTACTACTCTAGCTTTCTCCCCGGCCTACTTAGTTTCTTGAAGACATGATGTGAATTTTTCGTCTATCCATTGTTTCTCCAATCTCTCTTAACTTACCAGTCAAAGATTCTATATTCCAAATGGCTAAACGAATCCTATTTTCGTGAACTAACTTATTTACCCGCACCCTAGTATCCCTTGTTAATTTGTCGTTACATTCAGGATTTGATGTAGCGCATCGCTGAGGAGGAAACGTCCCAAAAATATTTATATCTCTGTCTCTCATCTTTCATTTGACAAAAAATTTTACGCTGGCTGTCGACCTACCGCAACCCTACTCCTTTACCCGGGCTTGGGACCGGCCGTGGAGAAGTTCTTAAAATAAATATATATGTTATATTAATAATACTAGTATATCACTAGTATTAATAATACTAATAAAAACAATAATAATACAAATAGTAAAAAGAATAATAGTAATAAATAATATCGGTAATAGTGATAATAGTAGGATTAATAGCAATAATGTTACTATGTTAATGTAGATAGTAAGGTAACAGAAATAATAACAATAATAATAATAATAATAATATCTCCCTGAGATGAGGGACGTGGTCGGCACAGAGAAGACAGGCCGGCGGAGAGAGAGAAAGAGAGAGAGAGGAGCACAGATGTGGAAGGAGCGGATCCGCAAGGAGAGAGATAGAAGAGAGATAGAAGAGAGATAAAGGAGAGTAGCAAGGCAATGGACGAAGGGAGATAAAGAGAGAGGGGAGGAGAGATAGAGAGAGAGAAGCTACTTAATCTGGTAGGCAAGAGACAGATCCGACGGGGTTGGAGCTTGCGGAGGACGGATTTGAACCGGGGAGGAACAGATCTAGGGTTTCTGAGGTATGGATCTAGGATCTAAAGCGAAAGAGAGAAAGATCTGCCCCTGTAAATGGTCAGATCCGAAACGAAGGGAGAAGAGAGATCTGAAGCGAAGGGAGAGATCTAGATCTGGGTCGACAAATGTTCAGAGTCAGGCGGAAACAACAAAGCAAGGTCAGAAGCTAAGGTAGAGATAGAAGCGAAAGGAGGAAGAGAGAGAGAGAGAGAAGGGGGAGAGACTACTTACCTGGTCGAGCAGCGTAAGAGAGCTGCTTGAACAATCTGGCCAGAGGTTTGGGTGGGATGAGCACTCAGAGGGCGTTCGCGATAGAGAGAGTAATCAAAGTCAATAAGGAAAAGCTTCAAAAATCCAAAAAATATTCTAACAAAGAATATTCCAAGAGATTTAAATCCTATAAAAAACATAAAGAGGATTATCAAATCTATCTATGTATGGAATATAGATTGAATGAGTGAATATCAAATCTTGAATATATTACAATAAATGACTATGACATCCAATGCCTATAAAACCCAACAAGGAACAACCGATAAAACAATCGCAGAACTCCTTATCGCAGGATTTTCTGGTCAATTAAAAGGATGATGAGATTTTCATCTCACTAAAGAGCAACAATTTGGAATTCTAAATGAAATTCAAATTGCAAAAACTAAACTCTGCCAACATATTCTCTAAATTCGATATGAAATCATGATTTTGGCAAATTCAAATTCATCCCAAAGACAGATATAAAACGACGTTCACCGTTCCATTTGGGCAATACGAATGAAATGTCATGCCATTTAGTTTAAAGAATGCACATTCAGAATTTCAGAGAATTATGAATGATATATTCAATCCATATTCAGAATTCTATATTGTATACATTGATGATGTGCTAGTATTCTCATCATCAATAGAATAACACTTCAAAAATCTCAAAACATGTTTATATGTCTGTAAAAAGAATGGTCTGATCATATCGGCTAAAAAGATATCTTTGTTCTAAACAAAGATAAGATTTTTAGGTTACCACATAACCTGTGGAACCATAAAACCAATTGAGAAATTTCTGGAATTTGCAAACAAATTTCCAAATAAAATTCTTGATAAAACTCAAATTCAGAGATTTCTAGAAAGTTTAAATTATATCCTAGACTTTTTCCCAAACATCAATAAAATCGCACAATATAAGGGAATGAAAGATTACGCCTTCTAAACACCTAATCTTGTTCTATTTTGTGCAGGTAAAATACCCCACAAAATATCAAGGAATGGCAAAGCCAACAAAACCAAATAGGAGGAATCCTCAGTAAAATCTCTCTTCTGCAAAATCCATAAAATCTTGGTATGAAATTATTATGGACGAAAAAGAGGCAGAAAAAAGGGCCCAAGCCCAAAACATAACCCCATTTAAAGCGGCTTATTCTTGGTTTAAGGACAGGAAAGCAAAACAAGCATATGCATTATCCACCCAGCTCTTTGTAGATTTTTATTAAAATCCCTATCCATTCCATAGTTAGCCATTATAATCAAAAGGTATTTTCCATCAACAATTTAGCTTTTGCACGTACTCTCCACCTATGAGATTAGTTGTTTTTCAATGGTTATTACTTTACATAGCACCAGAGGCTACATACTACAGCTGCAATAAATCAATGAAATTCACAGTCTCTACATGAAAACACCACGACCACGATCTCTACGAAAAACACCATGAAGAAAATTATTGTTTTACAAGCAGAGCAACAGCAACAAAGCCTCTCAGTGTCCTCAAACACTGACAATCCTTCTTTTCACTTAACAGTACAAAACACTTACCAACACAGCTGACTATGTTTCGGATCCCATCCAAGCGATATGAACTAGAAAACAAAAGTAGTAATAATATAAAATCCCCCAAACATACAAGTCTAGGAGCAGCAAACAGGAAGCAAATGATCCACAGTTACAAAGTCACTTTTTAGCGTAGCATATTGATTAGAGACAATTACATAGTAACAACATAAAATTTAGCCCTGATTTGAAAGTAAGGACACCAACTTTCAGTTGTTCATTTAAGGATATTAACTTCACTAATTAGTTCAATTTAGGCCATGTAATGTTTTTAATGTAAAGGGCCATGTTGTGTCCACATAGTGCTGTGGAGTTTAACCTCAACCTAAGACAGAGTTGGCAAAAGGACTTATTAAACCAAAAATAAGATGATAAAAAGTAAATCATTAAAGCTAAATTTACTTAAACAACCAAAAATGCCTAATAAGAGCAATTACACTCAATCCAAGTGAGACCCATGAGCCATGACAGACTCACCAGTGAGGATGGTGAAGCTCCTGCTCTGATTAATCCTCAACATAGCCAATAATAAAAATGTAGAGTAGAAGCTCTCCAACTTCCAGACACTTGCAAGGTAGTGAAGATCACATTCATTTGTCTTGTTCCTCCTACTGGTCAAAAGATCGAATCCTCCTTTTCTCTTACAATTGCTAGGAGATCAGATTGGACAAGATTAGACAATCTTCCTATTCCTTATAAGCTAAAACCCTGAGATATACCTACTTAATCCTCTTTGGTTTCTTCACAAGCCACGGCTGCAGAGACCACCCACCACATTTGTCATTCACCTCTTACTCCCAATAGTATATTTCACATGAACTACCAGCAGGAAGAAATGTCTTTCTGCCCCATGAAGTCAAGGTCCAAACAAAAATATATTAACCTCAATGCAAAATCCTAATAAAAGCATAAAATACACCAAGAGGTTCAAAACATTGCTTAAAATTAAAGTCCCCATGCTGACTATGATAAGCCCTTCTTCCGACCTTCCTATTCTCTCCACTCACTACACCATCCCTAATAGTTTCGTTTTGCTAAATCCCATAAGCATCCCCAAATAAATGAAAAGGTAAACCCCCAGACCTAAAACCAAAATGTTGGCTACCATTTCACCGGTATAGCCGGCACTAACCAAGATGAACTCATTCCCAGACATATCCACCTTCAAACCAAAATTTCACACAATGCACAGCAAGATATATTTGACACTACATCTACTTCCGTCAAAATTAATGGCATGATCTACGAAAATAAGTGGAAACCCAAACAACCACCTAGGTTTCACCTTCATCTGAACCCCCTTGTCCTTCCTGATGGTAACTTCTCCCCCCCCCCTTTAATAGCATTTTTTGTTTAAACTAATGTGGATTGTAAAGGGGACGGAGTTATCTGAGGCCATGAGAAGAGTGAAATTGACGACACATTTGCCAAGATAAAAAGGGAACAAGTGGAGATACAAACCTGAGCCAACTTCTTTATTTTCCCTTTAAACCATCCTCTCTGCTGCTTATAAAGATATCCAAACAAATGTGATTCTACATACCTTGAGTTAGAATTCACCATTAGCTATCAATCAACATTACACAACTAGGGCTTACTGCCCCTCCACATTGTCATGTTAAGCCCATCCAATCACCCTGCCAACCACTAGTTGCAAGCTTCTTGCTAGGACTTCAAGCTATTCCCCCCAGAGTTGTCATCATAAAACGTTCCATATTAATTTCCCCTTTTTGAATGAACAACCTCAACACTGTGCATTTATTTGACAAAAATTAAGGCTAAAATAGTAATTTGAAACATAAGTTTATATGGAGAGGTAGGGCCATGTACACGGGCAGGGGGACTAAAACAGAGCCCCCCAGCCCCCAACCCAAAAAAAACCCACATGCTGTCCCCAAAAAAGTGTGACCTGTTATTCCCTAAAATCGAATCCATAACCAGGTCAAAGTGTTGAATAACAGCCCCACTTAAGGCAGGACAATTAGGTTGCCCATTGTTATGGGCTGCTTTGCCATCCCTACAATTATGACCAGGAATAGTTTGTGCTTCTACCAAACTGAAAAGGATATGAAAATAGTCATTCTATCACTCTAATTAAAGCAAAACGGATCAACCAATCAAAGATTACACACCTCCATATTCTTTTAACATTGTAAGAACATGTTCATGCATGAATTAGAGCAATATAAAGTCAGCTTTTTGTGACTAATACCTGAGATATGATATAATCCGCCTGTTGTTTTGCATAGTAGTGCTCTGATGGATGAAGTTTCCCAATTACGGGAAGAAGTTCCCCATCTGTCAAGTATCTGTGAAGGAAAAAAAATAGAAATCAAATGATACATGAAAATATCAAATAGATCCAACAAATGATTGATAAGGATGTTTTAATTAGTACCTATCACCATCTTTGTCAAGATCAGCGAAAAGTTTCTTAGCTGGAGCCTCTGTTGGATTATCAGAGTGGTGTGAAGAATTATAACCCTCTTCGTCATTGGTTCTTACCAAGTCAAACAGCCCATGGAAGAACTCTTTGAAATTAAGCTTGCCATCTTTGTCCGTATCCCTTTCTCTACAAGAAGGGAAAAAAGGCAAAAAAAAAACAGGTATAGCTAAGAAAAAATAAGTTCTTATCATATGTAGGAATCTGAAGAATTAAAGAAATAATAGCGGATGCAGGCACACTTTTTATTAATAGGAAAGAAGAATTCATTGAAAAAAAAACTCCAATGAAGTGCAGAGAACACACTTAGTTGACTAAACTGCTGTAGTAGCAGCAATTTATGAATATGAAGATGATATGAATTGCAAACCCCCAAACCTAATTAATTTCCAAGCATGAGCAGAACTTTGAAGCAAGAAAACTTTGAACATATGACTTTGCCTTGAGTGGACATTCTGTTACAAGGAAGAAATTATTTATGCTCCAGCCGTCAACATTTTTTAAGAGCAGAAAAGCACAAAATACCACAAGTTGATGGAACCCTGGATACAAACAGTTCCGGGTACAAGAAATTCTACAAAATCTGTAACACCTGAACATTGAAAAATGGGGTCAAGCAAAATAAATTAGAAGCATAAGCCATCTATCTATCAAAAAGAAAAGGTTACTCTCCTCTGCGCTACATAGGAATTCCTTCTATTAGGTAAAGAAAGAGAAAAGGCCAATTGAAGAACAGTGAATCTCACAGATATCCCAGCAGTAATAGCAACAAAAAGCTATGAGAGAGCAATAGTGCAAAAAACTTTTCACCTTATTTCCTCCTGGCACAACCATCGGAGTAGCTTTGGATTTGTGCTGTCAGCTGGGTGCAAAAAACTAGAAAATCATGAAGAGTACAGATTAATTACATAATTAGCCCAAATTTAAGAGAAGCTACTACAGTGAAACACTTACTCATTGAACTCTGTTTTATTCAGTAGGCCATCTCCATCTGCATCAGATGCATTGAAATGCTCCTCTTTCAACCAACCCATGTCATACCCAAAAGAATGATTTTCTGCCGTGCGAAGTCAAATTATGAACATAAATACTTACTCCTTGTTAAAGCAATTAACTTGTATGATAACATAACCAAAACTTAGTAAAAACTAATATGTTAAAAAATTGCACAAATCATTGATCAGAATAAAAACTAATATGCTAAAAAATTGCTCAAATCAAGGTTCAGAATATATCCCCATCTTTTTGGATTTAATACGAAAATATAACTAATAGACTATATCTAACTTCCTCCATAATTTGGTGTCCATTTGTGCTGTCTGTTCAACAAGAGTGATCTCTATTTACTAACTCTCAACAGATACAAGTACTTTGAGTTCCATTGTGCAGCTCTCAAGGGGATTCTTCAAAAAAATGTGGATATATCTCTATGGCGTAAGTGTAAAAAAAAAAAAAAAAAAAAAAAAAAAAAAAAAAAGAAAAAGGGAAATGGCAATAAAAGAAGTTAAGTCTTCAAACTCAGAAAATGCCCACACCAGCTCTTTTCTTCAAATATTTTAAACTAAGAATCTGTCATATGATATTAAGAGCCACCACGACCTTGTTCCTTCCATCTTCCTCCTCAAAAACATTTCCAGAATCCCCTGTACAGAATTTAATGTGTATTCACGTCCTCTTTCTCAATCACTTTTCTTTTTTGACCACAAGATCTTTCTTCATTTAATAACTGGTCGAGGATATTGCTATCAAATGCTTCAAAGAACAAACTTGCTATCATTCTCATCTCCACAAGCCCCAAGAGAAATTTTTTCATTGCCTATAACAGTAAGATGGTCAGGGTCTGTTTTTAAAGGTGCCAAAGAGATGCACTCAAAGTTTTTGGCTAAAGGACAAGGCCCTAACATGTCTGCCTTCACAAATTATCAAGATTCGGATCCCAACCATTATTGAAACTGAATTTAGGTAATTTTATCTGTATAACAATTTCAGAATTAAGAAGGATCTGCAAAACTTACACCAAGTGAAGTCCACGGGACTTCTTTTAACTCAGACACCCTTTCTATATTCAAGTAATAATTTAAAGTGGTAAAGAGCCAAATTAACTTACAGACAAGCTTAGCTGCTCTAGGATTGAAGTTTTGTCTTACAGCCTTGTTATTTAGACCTTCATGCATCAATTAGTGGCAACACAGGTTCATGTCAACTTACCAGTGTCAGAGATCGCTGGTGGTAAAGAACCTTAAGGTGGTATTGAAAAAGTCCCAGGACAAAATCTCACTCATATGAGGATTAGGGGGGGGGGTTTATGGTTGGGCGGAGAGCAACCTTGATTGCTTGACTCCATCGCCATTGGAAAACTACCCCCCCAAAAAAAGGGCCTTCTCAACTTGCATGGAACTCTTGCTCATGACCTTTAGTTGACTGAGTGCTAGCATCACCAAGCAACTGTTCAAATCCTTTCTATCGGCCTAACCAGCATGTCCACTGTCTTCACTCACTAATAAGGACAACAAGGAAAAATAAGTGATGAGCCAAGACCCCTTTACAAGCCACAAAGAGGTATAGTTCACACATTTGCAAAAAACCTCTTAGCAAGAATAGTATTCCGCTTCTTTCATGTTTGCACAAAAATAAAAGATACTGCAAGGGTCATTTACCAAGGCCATCAACTCAGGTTCAAAACTGTCCACCAACTGTTCACAACTCATGCTGCAACCATGGAGGCATGATGTGCTTATTTCAGCCTCCTCTTACATCATGTCCAAATCAACTTCAAATGAAAAACTTTAAATAAAATCCTATTTCCCAGGAAAATCCCAAGCTGACTCTAAGTCACCTCCTTAGCAAGGTTTGGACTACAAAAAATACCATCCTAGGTGATCTTGCATCGCATCCAACATCTCCGGTAAGAACTTCAAGCTGCGACAGTATTTCTTAATGTGATTGCCAATGAACTCCTCAAACAAGTTTGACTTTCTCATGGGAATACCACTAAGCCCTCTAGCTCCCACCAGGCAAAGCCCGTTCAGAAGGATCAAAGACCAGATTATCAAAGGCTAATAATGACCACTAGGACCATATTACCTGGGTTACAAATAAACCTTAAAAAGAATGGAAGAGTTTTACCAACAAACTGAAGGGCATGATGGTGCTTCCACCTTTTATTGTCAATATACTAATATGGGTTAAGCACTCCAAGAGACCTCTTATCATAAAAATGGCTGCTTCCTAGTGGATGATTTCTACTAGTGAGTCTCACTACTCTCCTAAAAATAACTAGTATTGTGAGGGGTGCATTTTTGAAAGATCTTCAAAATTGAGAGAGGATTTGTTTCATAATTTCTGTAATTACCCATATAGGGGAAAGGTGTATGCTAATAACGAAGCTAGCTTGTTTTGGAAGTAAAGTCTCTTACATGTTACTGTTGGAAATGTAGAAAGTTAATAGAGTGTGTCAGAAATAAGATATAGTTAATAAAATTTTGGAACTTCTAGGGAATATGAGTAGTCATCATAGGAAATTTTTGTATTTTTAACCGTTGGGGTACTCGTTCTTATATAAATAGATGTACACTAAGTGCTAAGTGCTAAAGTAACCTTTCACCATGCAATCTCTCTCTCTCTCTCTAGCATTTGAGTCATAAAAAATTTAGTCTCCTTTCTGAATGGTTACTAAATGGAATACGAGGTGATGTTACATGGTCTGAGAGCTCATTAATGTGCAACATGGACCCAAAGCCCAACAAACAATGTTGTCGAAATGCATCATTTACTTTGGACGTGTTCCTTCTTCTAGGCACATAATGACCAAACCCTTCTCAAGAGTTATTTGGTCGGCTCCTGCACCTCCTTGGTATTCAACATCCGGTCAACATTGGAGCTATATTCACCTTTCCATAAAATGCAGGAATGATATCTTGTAATGAGAAAGGAAATCAATGAATCCTCATTGACGAGGAAAGGAATCCCTTCACGAACCAAAACTTTTCCCAATTGATAAGATTCCGGATTGCTTGGGATTTCGTTCAATGCCCATGAATCTTGGGACACCTCCATAAGAAAACTAGGGTTTTAATACCCCGAAAACGTATGAAACTCAGACAGGTAAACTATATATACATCATTAGCCCTGCCAACTAAGTGAGTCCTTTTTCTCTCTCTAAACTTACACATAGCATTGGGGGCATATAGAGTTCTCTTTCAATCTATCTCTCTTTTTGAAAACTGCTATCTGACTTGAGCGTTGGAATCTCTCCCATCGGAGCACCCTCTGACGGTCTTTTGTAAGTCCCATTGATCAAAATTGACAGATAATTAGTCAACCCGTTCGAGTCAACAGAGTTATTATTGGTGGAATCAAACCCACCTCCAACAGATTGGTGTCGTTCGTGGGAAACAGACTGATTTTTTGAGTTCTTTCCATCATTCTTTATTACCGCCATAGCATTAATCAAGAGAAAAAGGTCAGTCATTGGTTTCGACGATGACGATCTAATAGGAGTCGACACAGACCAAAGTGATCCGCTAATCATCACTGCAGGAATAGGGTCATATCTCGTTAAAAGGACCTTCATCGATCAAGGAGCAAAACAGAGTCTCATCTTTTGGGATACTTTCCGGCGGATGGCTTCAGCCATCTCCATTCAACCCTCCGACGAACCTTTTTACTAACGAACATATATATCCCAAAGATACCATCTCATTCGTCATAACCCTAGTAACGCCTCTTCACCATACTGTCACCAGAACCACTTTTCATGTGATAAAACTCTCGTTCCCCCATAAGGCAATTATAGTTCGTCCTAGTCTGGACGGTCTCAAAGCGATACCGAGTACAAAATACATGAAGATCAACAGAACACCCCTAGGAATTACAACACTCCATAACGATAGCAACTCACCGATTACTTCCACCATTGGGAGAGACGAAGAAGTCTTCTCAATAGATAAGCTAGAGCTTAGAGACACCACTCAGCATCAGTCCAAACCCCAATCGGGGGAGGAAGTACTCGAAATTTCTATTACAAGTACACTAAGCCAGACGGTTCAAGTCAACACCCACCTACCGATAACTCTTTGAAATGCAATTGTGGACCATCTCCAATGACACTCTAAAACTTTTGTATGGTCCCCAAAAGGCATGACCGATATTCACCCGTCGGTCATAGTTCACAGATTAACTGTAGACTCTAGCTGTAAATTTGTTAAGCAAAAGAAAAGGATATTCACACTAAAACAGCACGCAACACAAGAGGAAGTCCAGAAACTCCTAACAGCAAGATTCATTCGTGAGGTGGACTATTCGGAATGGTTGGCCAATGTGGTCATGGTGAAAAAGATCAACTGAAAATGGAGGATGTGTGTAGATGTCACCGATCTCAACAAAGCATGTCCCAAAGATAACTATCCACTCTCCAACATCGACAAGTTGGTAGACAATTTATCAGGTCATCATCTCTTAAATTTCATGAATGCATACTCCAATTACAACCAAATACGCATAACCCCTGAAAATTAGGAAAAGACCTAGTTTGATCACAGATTTCAGCACTTACTGTTACAAAATGATGTCATTCGGCCTAAAAAACGCCGGTGCAACCTTTCAATATTTGATCAACAAAGTTTTTAACAAGCAGCTTGGTAGAAATATGGAGGGTTACGCCAATGACATGCTAGTCAAAGGTACTAAGGCCAAAAATTATGTTGTAGAATTAGAGGAGATGCTCTAGACATTAGAACGTTATAACATGAGACTAAACCCAACAAAATATACCTTCAGAATTACTTTTGGAAAATTTTTAGGTTTCTTAATTACCAACCAGAGAATCGAAGCGAATCCAGAGAAAATACAATCCATACTGGATATGGCACCACTGAGAATAGTGAAAGAAATTCAATGCCTCATCGGGAGGAATACAACTCTAAATCAGTTTATATCAAAAGTAGGAGAGAGGTATAAGCCCTTATACGATACTCTGAAGAAGTCCCAGAAGTTTGAGTGGACACCAGAATGTTGGCCAGCATTCGAATGTCTCAAAGAATATCTCATTATGCCTCCACTCCTCTCTCGACATGTCCCCGGTGAGAGGCTCTATCTTTACCTCTCTATATCTAACCGAGCACTCTGCTCTGTTCTTGTAAGGTAGGAATTTACCACACAGAAGCCCGTGTATTACATTAGTCGCATACTTCAAGAAGCAGAGGTCAATTATCGACCTGTTGAGAAGACGGCTTCCACCCTTTTCACAACCGCCTGACGTCTCCGGCCTTATTTTTCAAGCTTATACCAATGTGGTATTGACCAACCAACCTTTGAAGTGGATCCTACAAAAGAAAAATATCTTAGGCCAACCCGTAATATGGAGCATCGAGTTAAGTGAATTCGACATCAAGTACCAACTGGGACAGCAATTAAAGGCCAAACCCTCGCTAACTTTATCCTCAAATACACACTCTTACTGCTCATCGAGATGACTCTAACCAATGACCGGGAGGAATCCTCATTACCCGATGGACCCTTCATGTAGATGAATCATTGAACTCCTCAGGAAGTAGGGTTGGACTCATCCTTGTAGGACTAGATAATTTTAAAACCGAATACGCCCACCATTTCGATTTCCAAGCAACGAACAATCAGGCCAAGTATGAAACCCTTCTAACTGAATTGCGAATAGTAGCATCATTGGGAGTCCAAAACGTGCAAGTCTTCACCGACAGTCAGTTGATCGTCAAACAGATTATAGAGATCTACGAGAGTAAGGATTCAACAATGACAAAGAATTTAACCAAACTATGTGAAGCAATAAGCAAGCTTGACAAAGTGGACATATGGCAAATTTCTCGATTAGAAAATGCACGATCTGATACCCTCACAAAATTGGTTAGCTCTGATTTGGTAGTAACCAATCGAACGGTCTATATAAAGAGCCTACCGTACCCAAACATCGACAAGCCCAGACAAATCCTATCAGCGGACAATTCGCCGAGTTGGAAAGAGCTCATAGAGGTCAACTTGAAGCACGGACGATTGCCAAGCTCACCCATTGAAGTCATCAAACTAAAGCGCAAGACTACCTACCATGTCATTATCAATGGGGTCTCTACAATAAGTCCTTCACTCACTGTATATGAAATGTTTGACACCCAAAGAAGGGAATTATGTGCTCAGAGAAATCCATGAAGGGATCTGTGGCAACCACCTTGGTGCTCAGAACCTAGCGAATAAATCTCTTCGATAAGTATATTATTGGCCTACCATGAAAACCAACGCAGATACCTCATCGATACCTCACTACCCTTTATCGAGCTCGATCTGATAGTGAGTTCATGGCCGTTCGCCCAATGGGGGATGAACATCCTTGGGTCATTCCTAGTGGCCACCGAGCAACGGAAGTTCCTGGTCATTGCCATCGATTACTTTACAAAATGGATAGAAACCAAACCGTTAGCCCAGATTACCACCAGCAAGATGCAAAATTTCGTGTGAACGTTGATTATCACCAGGTTTTATATGCCCCATGTCCTCATCATCAATAACAATAAACAATTTAACAACAAGAGCTTTCAAGACTTTTGCAGTAGGTTGAAAATTCAACACCGCTTCACCTCCGTCGCACGCCTTCAAACTAATGGCCTCGCCGTAATAACGAACTAGATAATCCTGCAAGGGCTAAAAGCTGCACTTGATGAAGTCAAAAACCGCTGGGTAAAGAAGCTCTACAATATCCTTTGGGCCTATAGGACAACATCCCAAAAAGCAACACGAGAGACACCATTCAGTCTAACTTCCGACTACAAATTAGTAATACCGGTGGAAATCGGTATCCACTCGCTCCGGGTAGATCAATACGAGCCTGAGCAAAATGAGTCAGCACTGCGTGAACGATTAGACTTGCTCACTGAGTTGCGATAAATCGCATCAATTCGAATGGCAGTTTATCAATAGCAAATGACGTGATATTACAATAGACGGGTTAGGGTTAGAACGTTTAAGCCTAGATATCTAGTGTTAAGAAAAGTAGAGGCCATAAGACAACCTCAACGGGTGGAAAGTTAGCACCCAATTGGGAGGGGTCTTATCAGGTATGCTCAGAAGTTCAACCAGGAACATAACGTCTCAATCGCCTAAGCGGCTCAATCATTCCTAGAACTTGGAATTTCGAGAACTTACGCATCTAGTATCAAGGACAACCACCACTTTCTCATGGAAAATCACTCAATTCCTGCTGAATAGTTAGGTAAAACCACTACAGCCCTTTTAGTTTATCTATCGACTAATCTACTATTATATATGTACCGAGCGTAACGTGTCGTCAATAAGAAATGTATCTCTCAAATGGATATTGAATCCCTCTCTCGATACCCTACCAAGCGTTGTGTGTTATTAATAAGAGATGTATCTTCCAGACAGGTAGACATGATCCTTCCTCACGTTGGATACCTCTCTCAAATATCCTACCAAGTGTAGCCTATCATCAATAAGGGATGTATCTCCCAAACCGGTAGACATGACTCATCCTCTCATTGGATCCCTCTCTCGAACATCCTACCAAGCATAGCGTGTCATCAATAAGGGATATATCTCCCAAATGGGTAGACACAGCCTATCCTTTCGTTGGATCCCTCTCTCAAATGTCCTATTGAGTGTAGCGTGTCATCAATCATCAATAAGGGATATATCTCCGAGACGGGTAGACATAACCCATCCTTTCGTTGGATCCCTCTCTCAAATCTCCTACTGAGTGTAATGTGCCATCAATAAGGGATGTATCTCCTAGTCAAATAAGGGATGTAGCTTCCCGAAAGGCAAACACTGTCCAAGCTTTCGATTGAAACTTTGTAATAAACTAATTAACGATAGATACAAGAGTGAAAAGGTTAGTTGAATGACTCAAATATATAGAGAAATATTATTATACTTCATATCCCAAGTACAAGGGGCAAATGCACAAAACAATTTTTGAGAACGAAGAAAATTCATTCGTTGGTGTTTTCACAAGACAGAACAAATACAAACGAAACGAGAAGTACAAGACCCCATGCAGTGCAAAAAAGATATCATACATTGGGAAGAAAAATTATAAAAGTTTTATAAAAAAGCCGAGAAGAATACTACAAAAGGTAGGAAATGGCCAAAAATAGATAGAAAAGATGTATCAAGTGTAACACCTTTTTCATAGACCGATCTCCTCTGGTTCCCCAACTCCTCTTATCGCCCAACCCAAAGAAGGTTGAAAAAAAATCTCAACCACTTGTTACACCAAGAGACCAGACGATAATTCTGATCTCGATGATTTTGACCTTAAGAAGAGAGCTTCCAATACGAACAAAAATCTCTCATCTCCAAACTAAAATCTTTCCGTACCCAAAATCAACATCCTTAAGGAACCCGACAGATTCCACCACGTCGGAACCCCAAACGTTAAGATGGCACCTTCTATCGACAGTCCCATTCTTAATGGCACCTTATATCAATAGAAACCTCCTAACACAGAATTTTGGGGTTTAAAACTATGCTTAGAGTATCTCTAAGGTACATACACTCTCAACAACAAAATGTCAAGAAACCAATCCCAAATCTCTCTAGGTCAATTCATGGTGACAGTGAAGCCTCCTCTATTTATAACCGCAAAGACATGACCTTTACAACTGCTAGTAATTGAAACGCTCCAATGGAAGACGTGCGTAATGAATGAAAAATTCAATCTTTCCAACTTCCTACGAAATGTTTATTCCGGGATCATTTATTTAGTAATCTCCATTAACACCTTCGCGGCCTTTTAGATAACAACTCTTAAGCTTACTCCTCATGCCATTTATGGGGGCAATTGATGTTACATGGTCTGAGAGCCCACTAACGTAAAACATGGGTCCAAAGACCAACAAACAAAGTATGCTGAAAATCTGCTGAAATGCATCATTTACACCGGATGTGTTCCTTCTTCTCGACGCATAACGACCAGACCCTTCTCGCAAGTTATTTGGTCGGCTCCTACACCTCGGTATTCAACATCCGATCAACATTGGAGCAATATTCACATTTTCATAAAACGCGGGAATGATATCTCATAATAAGAAAGAAAATCTATGAATTCTCATCGATAAGGAAAGTAATCCCTTCATGAGCTGAAACTTTCCCCAAGTGATAAGACTTCAGATTTCTTGGGATTTCATTTGATGCCGATGAATCTTGGGTCACTTCTATAAAGAAACTAGGGTTTTAACACCCCAAAAGCATGTGAAACTTAGACAGGTAAACTATGTATACATAATTAACCCTGTCAGCCAGGTGAGTCCTGTTTCTCTCTTTGAATTTACACATAGCACAAGAGGCATACAAAACTCTCTTTGTCTGTTATTCTCTTTTCAAAAATTGTTCTCTGATTTGAGCGTTGAAGTCTCTCTTGCCGGAATATCCTCCTACAGTCTTTTACAGGTCTCATTGATCAAGTCAACGATGACTAGTCAACCCATTCGAGTCAGCAGAACTATCATCCGAGGAGCCAAACCCACCTCCAACATGAGGGTTTCCACCCCTTCTCCAAGTTGCCATATTCCATGTGAAACTCTCCGTGACGGGAGATCTTGGACTAGGATATAATTCACAAACCAAAACCATCTCCCCTCTCTTTCCCTATGACCCCATTACTTCCAACTTTAGCACACTCCAACTCACAATGCTTATATCTAGCTTCATTTGGAGCAACATTAACATTAAAAAAAAAAAAAACACTAATTTTTATGCAACTGAAAGGGGATTCACAAAGAGAGAAGTTGTAAATAGAAATCATTAGAGTCACAACAATATTAAACCCGATCCTTAGAGGGAGGGAGAGAGAGAGACCTGCAGTACGAACCCAGTCAGGAGGCTCATACTCTGAGAAGGAAACGAAGCCATCGCGATTCTTATCATAGAGCCCCATCTCGCGCTCAGTTCTGTGCATGACCTCTATTTGTGCCTGCTGCAAATTCCACTCCGTCAACTCCTTCTCCGTCACGAATCCATCAGAAGGATCCACATCGATCTTCGGGAACAACAAAAGCAACCGATACGTCACATTGAATCTTTCCTCATTATTCAAATAATCCTCAGCGTCCATGAAATCTTTCCACTCGGGCTGCGCTTCCTCTCCCGGAGCCGCCGTTTGATTGTCGAAGAACATCTGCCTCTCCCATTCCTTTTCTTCTCTCCGTCTCTCGATCTCGGCGACAAGAGGATCGAATGCGACAGGTTGGTGGTGGGTGTGGGCGTGCCGAGAACCGGGGGGACGAGAGAAGGTGAAGTTGGAGCGAATCTTGAGATGGCGATGACGGCGGTCGGAGGAATGCTTTGGAGAGCGAGAGACGATAAAGAGAAGGAGAAGAGCTACTATTATGTATATTATCACTGATACTTTCCCCATTATCCCTTTCTCTCTCTCTCGACTTTTGGTTCAGTCAGGTTAGAGTGAGAGAGAGGAGATCAATTCTATATAGGGAGAGAGAAAATACAAAGAGAGTTGACGAGATTTGGACCGCCAGTGACGCTGCGAAAGATGTTGAGAGTGAAAAGGAAAGTTGGGAGTGGACATTTTTGTACCAGTGACGTGGCGGATTTTTATTGGTAGAGTGGCATGGCGCTATTTGATTCGGCCGGTAATTAAAAATGGTTGGGTTGAATTCAAGTAGAAGACGGCGCGACGATACGGATAGAGAGGATGGTGGGGGTGGGAATAAGACGCCTCCTTCCTTCCGAAACGACAATGCATTTAACATCTCATTGCAAGTGAAGGCAAGGGTCTTCATACACATATCAATTTTTTGTAGGATGAGATATGCTCTAGTATGTGTTGTCTCTACGTGGCTCTCTTATTTGATTTAATTTTCAAATTCAAGTGGGCCTCTGGCATCTGTGTCGCGTACTTAAATTTGAGGGATGTTAATGTGATTATAGTAACACAAAATACACACAATATTTTTTTTCGATATTCACTATGTTGTTAACATAATATTTATTATATATTAAGAAAATATTGAGAGTATATATTCATGGTATATTCCTATATCTATATATATATATACATACAAGGAGGAGACCACCGCGCATTGCACGATGTAGAGTTTTGATTTTGTCAGTAAAATGAAGACGGTTGCCCGGTGCATTTTAGTGAAATCCGTATTAGTTTTAGTTTTGAGAGAAGTATAATTTTTTTTATTATACCAATGAAACGAAACCCAAAAAAAAATATATGTTAATTTTTAAATATATGTTAACCGAGAAAAAGAGTGTAAAATAGAATCAAATATGTTTGTTCATTTTTTTCGATCTTTTATTTGTTTTGATTTTATAAAATAGTTATGTGTTGTGGAGGACGAGAACCAAAACTTATTATATGAACATGCGATTTAAAATTTTATAAGAATATATATATTTAAATATTTAATTTAAATATGTAGATATTTATTTAAAATTAAGTAAATTAGATATTAAAGAATTATATCTAGAAAAAAAAATATTTGTATAATGTTATACATAATGTTATGTTTAACGGACATAATTGTGTTTGAGATCATGTTTATATATTTTTTTTATTTTTTGGGCCATTTTTTCTATATAGAAAGAGGGGTGAGAAAATGTGGCTTGTATTGTGCGTAGGGGTGGGTGATATATATTTAAAATTATATATTTAATTTATTAATTTTTATTCTGATATAATTTTCAATGATAAAAAAGTTCAATAGTCAATTTAAATAAAAATATCCATAATGTTGTTTTAATTTATCATTTAATATTTTCAGATTTTATATCAGAAATTTGATATTTTGTTTAAATAAATACGAAATACCCAAATAAATAAATTTTAATATTAAAAAAATTGAATATTCAAATAATAAAGTGATACGGAGAACATCATGGTTCTGCTGTATATAGATTGTTCTGCTATGTGGATTGTTATATATATTCAAATAGTTGAGTAGTTACAAAACTATTATTTGTATTATAAAAAAATTTATGATTAATATATTTATAGTTATTATTTTGAAGTTGAATTTGTATTTGTACATAATAATGTGTTTTTAGTTTTAAAAAAAAAATCTATTTTTTACTTCTGCTGTAAAGTACATAACAGAAATATGTTGTTGCGCTATGTAGTATTGCAGGCCTTGGTTGACGAAAGCCATATAATTTAGGAAGATAACGAATTTGCCTTAAAACCAATAAAGTTACCGGTCTCAATAATTTTTAAAATTGTAATATTTTAATTTGAATAGGAAATTAAAGTTATATAATTTTTGCTTTTTTATAATAATTTTTCAAATTTGGTTTTTTTATAACCTTTTTTATATTTTTGTTTAGTTTATTTTTTGATTTTTTGCTAATTGTAAAACTTTTTAATATATAAATTTTAGCATTTACATTTTAATATATTAAATATTAATATTTTAGGTTTTAGAAGAAAACACAAGATATTTTAAATATTTAATTATTATAATATTAATATTTTTTTAGTTTTAACAGTAATTTGTAATATTAAATTGTAATTATAATATTAAACTAAAATTTAAAAATTGTTAAAATAAAAAAATGAATCTTAAATTATCTTGATAGTTTTGTGGTTTGTATGCAGAACCATCGTGTTTCTGTGATTGGTGGAGTTGTCGTGGTTCTACAGTTGGCAGAACTTTCACGTGGTTCTGCAGTTGGTAGAACGGGCACATAGTTTGCAGAACGGGCATGTGGTTTTGCGGTTGGCAGAATTAGTAAGTTATTCAGTTGTTGGTAGAGCCATGACGCACTGCTGCGGAGGGAAGCACAAGGGGTTTGCGTAATAAGTTGTAGTATTTTTCAAGTCATAGTTTTTATTCTTATTTTTTTATTATACATATTATTTAAATATTGACATAATCATTTAACATTAACTATCCAAATAAAGATGACAAAAAATTAGATAATATTAATGTTTCTGTAAAAATTGAATTATAGAAATATTAACAATTTTAAATTGTAATATTTAATAATTAAAAAATAAAAAACAGAGAAAATCCATAAATTAAATATGACATGTAAATTTTAAAACTTAAAGAAATTGAAAGAAGTGTTGCAAGTAAGATGGAATGGATGTGAATTTAATAATGAGAACTTAGGACAATGAAGTAGGTTAGTCGTAATAAATGCGGGCAATAAATGGTAGGAAAGAGACTTATATAAAAGAAATGAGTTTTTTGAACTTTATTGATATCTTCCACGATACACCTTTTGGTTTGTTTGGCCTGTTGTGTTTTCTTTTTCTTTGTTTCATTTTTGCTACATCAAATCTTTCTAGTTTTGTTACCATATTTTCACTTGTTGGATGCCCTACCCTAGGCTTTCTTTATCATATTAGATTTTCTGTTTTTTTTAGACATTTAATGGACCTTTTTCATCCATTTTATTTTTCATTAATGGTCCGGTCCCTAGCTCTTCCATTAGTTTCTTCGACACCTAACGCATTCCTTAGTTCTACTACAACAGATTCATTTACAAGTTTGTGCTGATTCATGTTCCATAGAATTCATGACGCATATATGATTTTTATTAGTTATAAAATAAGCATGATAAATTCAGGGTTGTAGATGCTATAACCTATATTGTTATTGAAGTTGGTGATCATGGATTTTTTACTGAGCTGCCCAAGTTGGCATGAATAAGTTTCATGTAGGTGTGACTTCACATAATTGAATGACTCATGATGCATTTGAAAATCCATCAGCAATGGTTTGCATTATGGCTGCTATCTTAAAAAAAATCAAACAATAACTGTGACTTAAATAAAAAAAAAACAAATAGAACACAACCGAAAAATATATCTACAGATTCATATTGGAAATTTTGTGGTGGAAAACTATTGGTGCTACAGATCTTAAAACTCTCATTTATCTATATATGTCTATAAATACTTTTAGGATGCATCAAAGTGAAGTCCTCTGATATGAATTTGGTGCTATTGGTATGAATGAGAGGTTTACTATCATCTGGATAGAAAACACCATCATCTTTGTGCAGAAGGACGCCGTTCAGCATAACAGAACGATATGGTTCTACTATGTGTAGAACTCGTCATTTTGTATAGCAGTATCATGTAGTTTTGCATTTTATAGTGATGTTATGTGCAGAATTGGTGGAAAATTGTGTAATTTTAATCTTTATACAATTTAAAATAATAAAAATATCTATAAGTTTATTGAAATAAAAATATTAATAATATTTTCTTGATTTATTATTTAATATTTTCATATTTTATGTCTATGTTCTGCTATGTGTGGAATCATGTTGGCCTGCTATGTGGAGCTATATGGTTTTGTTAGGTAGTTTTGGACTGGAATGCTGCTTTACAAAGCTTTGCAAAGGTATTGAAAAAGAATAATTAAAAAATAGTTTTGATTTATCATTTAACATTTTTAGATTGTATGTTACAATTTCATATTTTATTTAAATAAATATCAAAATAATTTATTTTTAATATTGTAAAAAATTGGATATTCAAATAATAAGGTGATACGCATATTTTATTTAATATGTTACACGGTTGGGCACACTGTGGAGTTATACGATTTATATAATCATTTAATAATATGTATTCTAGATTTCAATAGTAACGATAATATTTTTTTTAAAAATTAAATTTTATTAGAGTAAAAATAGTTAAATATTTAACGAGTGGTCCTGCTAGGCAGCAAAACCAAGTGGTCTTGTTATGTAGCAAAACCACGTGGCAAAATATGCGGTTTTACTACGTTGTAGAATGACGTGGTTGTGTGTTCTGCCAAGGTGCCGAACAATGTGGTTCTGCTACGTAGCAGAACGATACGATTTTGTTTATTTTGTAAAAAAAAATTATAAGAGTAAAAATAATTAAAATTTTAATGTAAATACACACATATTTATTTAACAGCGTGTAAATTATATATGAAATTAAATATATGCGGGAAAAATGTATTTATCGAATGTTATATTCAGAGGATATAATTGTTTTTGGCCAGCTGTGTTTTAATGTATTTTTGTTATAGATTGTGATTCTATGATTGGTAGAATCGGGACGTGGACAGCTGTATATAGAACCATTGTATCTCTGTAATTGGCAGAACTGTCATGGTTCTGCGGTTGGTTGAACCTCCATGTGGTTTTGTGGTTTGTAGAATCGTGGTATAATTCAGCAATTGGGAGAAGCAGCAGTGGGTTCTGTGAAGGGAAGCACCAGATGTTTGTGGAATGAGTTGTCATATTTTTCAAATCATAGTTTTTTTTTGTTATATTTTGCAGGTTATGTTTTATTTAAATTTTAAATAATTATCTAACTTCAAGTATTTTAAATGTAGTTGAAAAAATAATTAGATAATATTAATGTTTGTGTAAAAATTGAATTATATAAATCTGAATAATTTGCAAGGGAAATATTTGATAGTGTTAATTTTAGAAGATATAAAATCTAAAAGCTGAAGATTGTATTTAGAATTAAAAATTTCAAAAAATTGAAAGAAGTTTTCCTGATAGGATGGTATGGATGTAAATCCAATAATGAGGGCTTAAGAGAATATAGTAGGTCGGCTGTAATAAATGCTTGCAATAAATAGTAAGAAAGAGAGTCATGCAAATGGAGTGAATTTTTTGAAGTTTTTGATATCTCTTGGGATACGCCTTTTTGTTTTCTTCGGTTTGTTGTTTTTTCTTCTTCATTGCTTTATTTTACTTGTATCCTTTTGGTATTCCTTTATTGTATTCCTTTCAGAGCGTATTCCTTTATTTGTTGGATTGGTTTTTTTGTTCACAAGGTATCTCTTGTTTTGCTGATTTCCTTTGTCCTTATTTGTGCAGAGCAGAGTATAGTACAGAGAAACAATATTTTTAAGAGAACGGTTGTGAAAACAAGTACCAAGTAAGTATCATTAGGTTAATGCGGTATATGGAGCGTTATTGTTTCGGTATCTTCTTTACAGAATTAAACATTTGGGAAAAATAATCAGGGAGGAAAAAAACGGATAAATGGATGCCGAAATTTACTAAATTTGTTGAGTTAATGTATTGGTATCTGTTTTGTTGCTTTGTTCTGTTTGTTGTATACAGTGATTGTTTTTTCTCCTAGAAAGTATATCGGAAGGAAACAGGATCAATGCAAAAACTATGTAACGGGGACCATGTTGAGTTCATTGAGTTTCATTGATTGTTTTTTTGTTTTGTTTTTCTTTGGTTTTTTTCACTATAGAGTAAAAAATTTTTATTAAGGAGGAAGACAGTAGGGTCTGAGGCAAGTACGGTTATTCGAGTTGTTTTTTATAAAATTAATGTATTACAATTTTTATAATACGCGTTGGTATTTTTGATCATGTGGTTTGTTTTGCTGTTAGAAATTTTATAGAAAAGTTAAAAAGTTTATGTTTAGTTTCAGGAATAGTGCAGACTAATTGCTGTAGCATAATGGAAAAAGTAGCAAGCATTAGTGAGATTAAGAGCATAATAACGCGGAAAGAATTGGAAATCATAGTGAAAGAAATGGGTTCAGGGGTTGATTTTCGTTTAAGGTTACCTAGAGGGGATGAAAGAGCGAATCAAGCGGGAGAGAGATCTGTCCCCATGTATAAGGAATATGTAAGATATGGTGTATGGGTACCGTATTTAGGTTCTTTGTCGATTGTCCTGAAAGGTTGGAATATATTTCCAACTTTGTTTATCCCTAGTGCATGGAGGCTGATAGTAGCTATTGTTAGTTTAGTAAGCTTTTGTCGGCTGAGATTTGATTTTGAAATTATGTTGTCTATTTTTTGTCTAAGAAAGTATGCAACAGGAGGTGCGAACAAGAATTGGTATTGTGTTCAACCGCGTAAAGAGTCTAATTGGAAGTTCTATTATAGGGAGACTCTTGATAGGTAGTGGAAGAGAAAGTTTTTCTTTGTGGTGTTTCTAAAGGAAAGTTTGATCCCCTTTATATCGGTAGATGGTGAATCTCTCATATCGGCCTCCAACCTATTGACTCCTCATTCCGTGCACGTTGATTTTGTGCAAGCGGTTGGTAAATACTGTGTTGGAAGGGGCACTTGTATTTGGGTGGACACACTCATCCAGGATGAGATGTTAATGCTTGCTGGTCTTTTGTTAAATGAGAATGTATAGATCGAAAGGTCAATTTTGGTATAGAAAAAAGCGATGGAAGTTGTAGACTCTTTAAGGTTTGCAGAAGTTGATGACCTGCAGAGAGTTACGACGATAAAAGAAATAAGAAATGTAATACAAAAAAGGCCAGAGGAGGAAGAAAGTCGGCTTGAGGAGCATACATTGCAAGAGACTTATTCTAGAAAGAAAAGAAAGCTTGTTTGGACATTTGAGAGTGAGGAAGGGGATGAGAGTGAGGAGGCGAGAAAAGAAAGGGAACAGAGTGGTATAGTTGGAATCGCTGGCGAAAACCTGAAGGATTTTATCGTTGTTAGTGATGAAGGAAATGATGGCCAGAACAATGCAGATCTGGGAAAAGAATTGGATGCAAGGACCATAGAATTGTTGGGAGAAAAAGAAGCGCGGTTAGCAACCGAAATGTTAATCGTTCAAAGTGGCTCCAATAGTGCTGTTACGCCAATTGATGGGTCCAGAGATGTGAAACAGAAGGGAGTTGTTGCAAGCTATGATCATCCAAAGTCTTGCCATTTCGATTTGGAAGAGGTTAGAAAGTTCGCGAATGGAATCACTTTTACTCATTAGGAAAGTCTATTGAACCGGTTATCTTTGGAAGAAGGAGACAATGCGAATGAGTTCTTTGCTTCTGGTAGTTTTTTCATAGATGCTAATATTTTGTTGAAATACAATATATGATATATTTGATATAAGAATATAGTATGTGTGAATTAAGAATTTTTTGATCTGTGTTTTTTTTTAAAAAAAAAAAATTAGGTTGCCACTTTTGTTAAATTTCAAAGACTGCGAAAGACCAAAATAATAAATGAGATACACGGGAAGTTGGAGGAGCTGTCTAGCTTGAATGCTGCAGATGGTGAAAGGATTGAAGAATTGATCACAATGATAAAAAAGAAGGAATGTTAGAAACAATGAAGGTGGATCTTCAATCATCGTATCAAATCAGTGGTGTAGTCATATCAGAATGCGAGAAGTTGAATGTTGTACTGAGAAAGACCGAAGTGGAACAACGGGCTGCTATAAAATTAGCAGAGGAGAGAGCAGAGGCTCTGAAATTTTTAGAGAAAAGGATCAAAGAATATGAAAGCAGGAATCAAGAAGTTGTGGACAAACTGTCAAAGACACAAGATTTTATTTGTAGAGCTGGATTGGAGAAATCCTTTTTGGGTGGTAAGGATAATGACAATTCATTTGGATTGCAGCTAGAAGGTTTTGCTGGCTTTCTGAGTGAAGAAATAAATGATATGGGCTCTCATGTTGCTTCTCTTCGAGAGGATTTGATTCGCTCGCAGCAAAAAGGTGCTAGATCTCCTTCTGGACAAATGTCGTGAAGATTGTTCAGATTGTCTATAAATTTGGCTCGAATTCGTTTGTATTTCTTGAGGAGAAGTAAACTTTTAGCAAACTATTTTGAGCTTTCCCCATTTTTTTTCCCTTCCCTTTATGAGTTTTTTTTCCCTTTTTTTTTTGCTTTGTGGTATAAAGTGATTGCACGATTAGATAAGTGGATGTTAGGTTGTCTTGTATGCTGAACATACGAAAACAACAGGAGAAAGCTATTTTTGGTTCTTTCTTTCTTTTATTTTTGTATGTTGGTTGTCGCTAGTTGTGGTTGATAGTCGAAATAGATGAATATTGGAAGAGAGAAACAAAGAGTTTTTCATTTTTGGTTATCGCCCATTTATTTATCGTTTTGGTGTTCGTGCAAGGTAGTCCTGTGTCAGTTATACATTTCTTTGATTTTGTTTTGTGGTGTTGTTTTATTTGTGTGATCGTGGTTGCCCTTTCTTATGGTTGAGTTTTTGTAATTTTGGTTTGCTAAGGGTTCTCTAGATTTGTGTTTGGAAAGTAGTTTAGTGTGTGCTAGTTCCTCCTCCTATTAAATATTTAATAGAATGGATTAAGTAGTTTATTGGATGGTATTCAATAAGAGAAATTTTAAATCAAAGTGTTAGAAAATGTAGGCTGTGCTCCAAAGGCCAAAAAGTAGTCAAATAAAGTAATTGCTAGAATTTTTTTTTCTAAATTATTTTTTTGTCGTTGCACGCTCAGAATCACGTAGTTTTGCAACGAGCAGAACAATATCATGGTTCTGCAGGTCGTAGAATCACAGGGTGGTTCTGTGTCTAGCAGGATGGCAACGTGGCTCTGTTATAGTAAACCGAACCGAGCACTGTGCTCTGGTTGATGAGTCATGATGTGTGTATATATATATATATATATATATATATATATATATATATATATTATTGTTTTTGTCTGTATAAAATAATCTTGAAAGCTTCATTTTTTCCTTCCCTGAGTTGTTTTGAGGTAAATGATTCTTGAAATCTTATATTTGACTTGGTTGTGTAAAGTAAACACAATATTCTCTTTTCAATTTTTTTTTATAGTTGTGAGCGAGGGTTAGGATTTATTAAAAAATATAATTCGTTAAACAATTCAGCTGTTGAAATAATATAATAATATTGAAAATAAATTGAACTGTGGTATATTTGAAATGCATTCAATATTCTATTGGATGGTTTTTAATGAGAAAGTTTTTAAATCACAGTATTAGAAAATCTAGCTTATGTGCGAAAGTTTAAAATATACTTGAATAATGTTATTCTTAAGTATGTTATTTTATTTTTGTAAATATTTTTTTGTTACTATGCGCGGAGAACGACGTGGTTTTGCGGGTCAGAGATCAATAAAGTGGTTCTGCATTTTGTAGGGTCGAACATGGTCCTTACATCAGCAGGACCACAACATGGTTCTACGAGTTGGAGAATCATAGTGCGGTTCTATGCCTAACCCAACAACAATGTGCCTTTGTTCTAATAAATCGGACGGAGCAATGCTCCCTGGCTGACGAGCGGTGATTTTTTTTTTGTTTTCGTTTTTTGTTTAGGATTGTCATGGAAAATATATTTAAATGAACAAAAAAAATCTCATATTGTATTTGTTTGTATAAAATAAATTAACCTTTTGTTTCAAATTTTTTTAGAGTTCTGAAAAAGATTTTCTTGTGTAAAATAAATACGATAATATTTTTAATTTTTTGTAGAGTTGTGAGATATTGTTAGGTATTATCTAAAATAGTAAAGTGATACATAATATAACTATTAAAATATTTTGATAACATTTTGAAAATTGAAAAGAACGTATATTATACTTAAATATATTTAGATCTAAACTGTTTAATTAAATGCCTTTAGATTTAAATTTAAGTTGTTTTCGTTAGCTTTTATAAAATAAATCTATTTTTTTAAAACGGAATCTTGACATTCGTATTTAACATGAAACATATAAAGTTTACAGGATAAAAAAAAAAGCATAATGTTATACCTATATATATCTGATTTTTTAAAATTTTTTTAACAATTGTGAGGGCAGAACTATGTGGTTCTGCGGGTGGTAGAACCACGAGGTGGTCCTGCATTTTGTTGAATGAGTTTATGGTGGAGAACCACTAAATAATTTAATAATTTTTTAACCAAAGCCTAGGAATATGGAATTGATGAGATATAATAAATGTGAACAATAAATGGTGGGAGAGAGAGTGAGAGAAAGCAAATTAATTTATTTAGTTTTTTTAAAATATTTCATGATACGCGTTTTTTCTTTTCTTTACCTGTTTTATATTAAGTATCCTAAATAATAATTTTTTTTTGCGTTGTTTTGATGTAAATGATTTGAAAATTTTTATATTGGATCTGTTTGCGTTAAAAAAATATGATAATATTTTTTCATTTTTTCTGAGTTGTAACAGCGGGTTAGGTTTCATAAAAAAAATATAATGTGGTATTTTTAATTGTAGGAAAATCATAATCGTTTCATTATTATAACATCATAGTAAAGTTATCATACATCATTTATTTCAAATTTTTTTGATATTTATAAGTGTAATCATCCATCTTTAACTTTTATTATTTTTAATAAAAGTATGAGTGGATCTTCTCTATACAGAACAACAAAATAGTTCTGCATTTTGCGGAGGCATGGGAATTGGAATAAATATTCGTGTCTCATGAAAAAGAAAAATAAATGAATGGTATGGAATGTAAAATCTGTTATTAGCCTAAACCCGTGAATACACAAAGTATGTATGATACCAAGGGAAAATTTTCTCTACTCCGTAGGAATCGAAAACGATAACACAAAATATTATTTCTGATTCTGGAATGAAAACAAGTATATCATTATGATGTAGATTATGTTTCAGAACAAAAGTGTTCAAATTCTTCCTAATATGTCTTCCTTGGATTCCAACTTGAAGAGATTGTGTCCCAGTCTTTAAAATCACGATGTAAGTTTTTTCAGTATTAACAAAATAGTTGACGAACCGAGGTTTTTCCTAATCATTCAATAGGAAAAGAAAGAAAATGTCAATATGAAGAAAGGTAGGTGCTGAATTATAAAAGGATATATGCATTTCTAATTTATATGGATCGGCCGCAGAAAATGCTTGATAAAAGCACATAGAATTGCAAACATCCTGAATACAATCAGCTTTCATTGATATACAAATGACTTCTTTCAATAGCGAACTATCTTTTTGTCCTGCATATCAATATTCAAGTAAACTATAAATATGGTTATATATATATATATATATATATATATATATAATTACGTATATATATAGCATGATGATTTATAAAGGAAAATTTTAAATATCTCAAACCTTGCTGTTGCAGAATATTGGGTGATGAAGTTGTCCAGCTTAGGTAAACTTGTTTTTGGAATTCACAGAAATGAATGACATCAAAGACAAGATCTCCAACGTGTCTAACAAGTAAGGTGTGGTGTTCTTTAATAAGATTACTATCAAGATATTCCACTGGGGCATCTTCATAGAGGTTGTTTGTAATAAGAAAGGTCCAATTATGCATTCCATGTCTAAATGTAATTGTATTTTGACCGTGCTGTTCTAGTAGCATCCGAAATTGTCCAGGCAAAAGCTATATTTTTTAGGTAAAGAGAATTAACAAATGTTTTCTTCTGGTTCGTATGAGATGATAAAAGCTATATGAATCATACAAAACATATACACAAGAAGCAAATACCTGGTCTTTCCTGCAACATAGGAAAAAGCAGCACGATCATAAATTAGCATTTTGAGGATTTGAAAGCATAACTATTGTTTTTTTTTTCACTTTACGAGTTACAACACACCCTTAGTTGTTTGAGTGGCCAGAATTTTTTTTTCATGCTTGAAGAAGAAATGTTGTGATAAATTATCAAGGGTAGCCGGAAAAAAGGATGAGGACGAATAACAAGCAGCTGTAAAGGGCACAATACATTTTGTTTTGTAGTAACCCATGACCTTTCTACCTTTTTTTTTTGTTTTGTAGTAACCCGTGAACACTTTTTTCCCATTTTTTTTGGCTTGATTTGATTTGTCTTCAAAAAAGTTTTATTTGCCTGTATTAGAACATTTGTTTTATGTTAGCTAGACGGCAAAAGTGACCCTTGTCACATTAATAATTTTGACGAAACATGTTTATATAAATAATAATAAATAGGAAGTAATTAGTGATTATAGAGTAATAGTTTTGCAGATTGAATTTTCAGTAGAAAGTCAAAAAGGATTGATTTGATGGAATACATAATGAGCGGCATAGTTTCATGGAGGAAAAAAAGATATAAGTTAGCTTTGTGATTATGCAGGCGTCAGGTGAACCAAAGCATTTTGTGATGCCTCCTCCTGCCCCCTTAAAGAGGAGCAGTTGAGTTCAGTTTTTGTTTTCTGGGAACATTGAGTTGTGTGGGTTTGGAAGGTTCTCCGCTCTTTAGGCCATCCTCCTGTGTCATCAAACCTACGAAGCGACTAAGTTTTGGGCGTGGATGAGGAAAGCGTTGTTTCTGAAACCAGCAAGGTAGAATGATGAAGTTATCATATTATAGAAAGAAAAAGGAAGGTTTGGTTTGCTGGGAAAAAACAGAGGTTCCACCCGGTTGTCTTTACCCAAAGTAATGGAAGATGAAGAAGATGGGTGTTATATTCAGATGGATCATAATAATATATAACAGTGAATCGTTGTTTTAGTTGTATCATTTTGGATCGAATAGTTTTGATGTGTGATGTGAACAATTTTTCTTTTAAGTCCTTGTCAACAGCATCAAGGGGGAGTTTAATGTTCATTAAAAAAGCATGATAAAAAATTATTTTAGTAAACCGGAAATAAAATTTGTACAACATAGATCTTTTGTTTGGATGATTAATGAATAATCAAAGTATAGTTAGTCTTTTAATTTTTATAAATGATGTATGAAGTACATAAATAAAACCTGGTCAAAATGTTCCAAATGTCAGTAATTTCTCAGCTAACTCTCCAAAGATAGAGGCAGTTAATTTGCCATTATCATCTTGCAAATGAACATTAAAATGACATCTCTGTGAACAAGAAAATATATACATACATAAGAAGGAGATTAGAAATTGAGGTACAATGGTTACAAGATCATTGCAATGCTTCAACAGCAAAGCATGAACATCATGAAGCAGAAGCCAAATTTGATAAAGCGGCATAGAAATGTACCTTCGTCTGGCGGTCCCTTTTTCTGTATACAAATTATACAGGAAGTCTACTTCAAAGGAAGCTGCTGTGAAGTGAAAGCAATCACTACAACCCATGTACCAATATTTGTGAAATATATGTTCAAAGGAGAGTTACACTTTTACTCATGCTGTGTGAAATTAGATCATAGAAAACACAAGTTTAATATAATGATTAGGAATAACTATCTATATTTGAATATTCTTTTTTTTCTCCTAACAAAATACTTTACCTTTTGTGTTGCCATTGGATTACATATTTTAATTATTTTTTCATTTGGTCTAAAAGAGAAATCAGGATTGTAGCAATCATATCTTTTATGGGCAACATATATTCAAACAATTTATTGTTTCTGAGTGCTCTACAAAAGAAAAAATTAGAGAATCTATAATGATATATACAATAAATTATGTTAAACTAGATCACTCCTAAACAAATTCACAGTCGTTATATATTTATTATTATTATTATATATTTATAAGTACCAATTCTTTAGTTGACGTGGTTGTTGTAATGGTGGATGAAGAAGAATAGCCGGATGAAACCAAGTAGAGAGGATGACACCTTATAAGAAGAAATCATATAGATAAGATAAAACGGTATTAAGAAATAAAAAAAAAAAGAGGAAGGACAGTTTTGTTTCTAATACCATTGTAAGAATTCATTTTCACTTTTTTACGAACAACAACAGGATATGGACGTATATTTGTTAACTTTTGCTGTCCTTCATTGTGAACGAAATGATTCCATAGAGATAATTTAAGCGTCTGAAAACTGCTCTATTGAAAGGAGATATTAGATACAAATCAATTATTGTTTTGTTACAGATGGCAACAGTTAAGGGTTTTACCTTTCATCGAGAATCATGATTTTTTGAACAACAAAATTCTTCTCTTGTCTAACAACACTTGTTGCTTGCAATGCGTAAATGACAACGCTGAAAGTATTTGTATCAAAAACAATCTTATAAGAGAATCCAAAATGAATATTCATAGTAAATAAAGAAAACACAACATACTTTTTTAACAGGAGAAAAAAAAACTAAAAGGGAAAAATGTAAGTCCTTCAAAAACAAAACACACCCAGAGATTTGTCCCTGTGATTGATGTACTGGACGAAATCTGTAAGTTTTGTATAGTGAAAGCTCACTAGTATCACATCATCCTCGTTTTTTAATTCCTATATAAGAATTCTTATGTATATCACCCATTGAGTTTTTACACCTACGGTCTGAAATTTTGTGGGAATTGTTCTTACAGTGGCATTTTTTTTAAATAAGTTTTGTATACTTGTAAGAATGGGCTCATTGCATAGATGTCTGTGTTAAACATCATTCGTTCCACTTGAGTTCCCTAAGTCAAAAGGAAAAAAAAATCTAAGGTAATATATCATGATATTTTTTCCAAGTAAATATTTTCTTATAACAATAAAACCGTAAACATTGCACAGGAAAAATTATAACTTGTAAAAATACATAATAGGCTATTGATCACAAAAATATCATATGAGAAAAATCCGTCCCTATGAAACTAATAAGTTAGGAACACATACAATCACCTCTTGTTTGCAAATACCCTAAAATAAAGATCCATATCTTTGAATCCACGAAGATGTATCTTTGCTTATCCATCAGGGTGTTGATTGATGTTGTTATATGTTGCTTTTCCTGGACTATTATTTTGTAAGTCCAGGTTTATGTATAAGGAGTGATATCTTTTACGAGAGAATAACTGTTCATCTTGAAAAAAATGGAGGAACAACAACAAAAAATGTTAGAATATAATATTCAGGAAAAACTACCAAATAAGAGCAAATTAAAAATTTATATATACCTGAATAGTCAAATCTATAATTTAGCAAGAGCAAACACTTTAGTAAAGCTAACATTTCTTGTTTTACCGTCGAATTTGATATCAGCAAATGTTCCAGGAACTATCAGTACCTTAATCGCATCAACTGATCTAGCTCTAGACAATGCAACATTGACTTGGCCATGAGACAAAACAGGTTCTCGTATATAAATTCCAACATAATCCAATGTTTGTCTTTGAGATTTGTTGATTGTCATAGTAAAGCATAACTGAACAGGGAATTGTGTTCTTACGAAAAGAATTCCATTTCTTTCATTGTCAGAGGTCTGCAATGGGATTCTAGGGATAAAAACTATTTTTCCTGTGTACTGGCCACAAGCAATCTCAGCACAAATAGAATACTGTCCTAATTCCTTGCATATCAGTCTGGTTCCATTACACAGGCTCTCTGTTGGATTCAAATTTCTAAGCAGCATAATAAGACAATTCTTTTTAAGTAATAATCTATAGGGCAGGAGACCTCTTGGATTTTGGCTACTTAAAAAGTCTCATAATCTCCTTGATGACGTTCGTCAACAGTCCTATCTGATGCTATGTAAGTGTGCAGATCTCTAGAAAATATTTCAATTATAAGTTCATTAAGTTCATGAACAGAGGTATTCTTGGGACCAAGAATGTATCTATTTATCATCTGATAAGGATCATCTGAATAGAGTGTTACGTCATGAAAAACAGACTGAATCAATCTGTCATAAATGAAAGTAGACAGGTTAAAAATACAATACATCATTAATATAATATGTTATTATTGGACGTTAGCATAGATGACAACAAGTTACCTGTCCAAAAACTCATTTCTATCAGTATATGGTATTACAATATTAGGAGGAAGTGTGACCTCTCCATTATGTCAACTGGTTCTTTCCCTTCACCAATTCTCAATAAGAAATCACATAATTGTGGATCTGAAAAAGCCCTCATATTGTGCTTCAACGGTAATTTATACATATCTTTCCATAAAGGTGATTTTAAAAGGCTCGAGTCAATTAGAACTTGTCTAGAAGCTTGTTCTATGACTGGAAATATTTGCCTAAAATCTCCACAAAAAACAACAATTTTTCCTCCAGAAGGGAGTTCGCAATCCATTAGATCTCTAAGCAAATCATTAAATGCTTCAATGGATTGTCTTTTTGCCATTGATGCTTCGTCCCACAAGATTAGTTTTGATTCGACAATTAGTCTAGCAACGCTACTCTGTTTACTTAACTATAGGTTTTAACTTTTGAGAAATTAAGGGTATCTTGAATCGAGAGTGTGTAGTTCGACCTCCCGAAAGAATAGATACTGCAACACCTGATGTTGTAGCATCAATAGCGATATAACTTTTAGATCTCAAGGTAGCAAGCAGTGACCAATAGAGACAAGTTTTTCCAGTTCCACCAGGACCATCAATAAAAAAAAGATTGACTTTTGTTACCAAAAACAGAATCTAGAATGGTATCGAATGAATACTTTTGGTCAGAATTCAGCTTTGAAGGAAGAAGCAAATCCTCTGGATCAATCTAGATGCTTGCCTTACTTTCAGCTTCTTTTGTTAGCTGCTATTGATAGTGAAACCCACAAGGATCGCCTTGTATTTGATAATCAGCTAAACTTTTTCCCATTGAATTGAGTAGTCTATTTAAGTCGTATAGGACCTTCTCATTTACTTCGTAAGAATTAAGTTGTCCCATCTTCACAGCATGGTTATAATCAGCAGAAAGATCACTCTTGAATTTCTCCCATAGAGCCGGTGGGTCTGCAAGAGAACAATAACACAAAATAGTAGCAAATACAACCTAAAAGATGATGGCATCTGAAAGACGACAGTCTCAGAAAGAGTTTCTTCAATATATTGATCACATCTCAACAGACCTAGCCTTAGCACTGCCTCTCTATAAGAATGAGTTTTTTCTCCTTCAATAGTCAATAGATCATCAAAACATGTAGGTGCACGATTATGAGTAAGTAAAAATCTTTGATAATATCGTTTACCTTCCTTCAGACTTACAGTAACTAATTTTCCTATGACCATCAGTTGTTTTCTTTCTGACCATGCTTTTATCCTAGCATTCCAAAC
This sequence comes from Dillenia suffruticosa, assembly GCA_033439265.1. Classification (NCBI taxonomy): domain Eukaryota; kingdom Viridiplantae; phylum Streptophyta; class Magnoliopsida; order Dilleniales; family Dilleniaceae; genus Dillenia; species Dillenia suffruticosa. Next base: position 19,570,259 of record JAVTVX010000024.1, on the reverse strand, counting down.
AAAATGTTTAGGGAATTCTTTATATAGGCATTTAAGTTGTTGTGCTCTTTCATTGTCTCTATTCATCTTGAAAAACTCAGTCAACATGGTTGTGTAGAAATCGACATTTCTTAGTAGATAGGTCAAATCAGACCCATTGCCAAACGAGACAAGTTGGTGATCCGGGAGATGAACCTGAAGAGTATAAATTGTTGGGGTTATTTCATTCAGTCGAAATTCATAAATTTGCCATAAAGCCTTAGTAGGAGAAATCCACCTTGCCTACTGAAATTCTTTTATCTCATCAATTTCATTAAGAGATTCTTTATTAACAATTTGAAAACTGATGAGGTCATGGCCTTTAAAAACATATTTGTAGAGATACTTTATAAGTTTCACAGTAGAACATATTTCTACATTTATGTGACAATTGAGTAAGGCAAGAAGATATGGATTATAAGGCATGATCTATCGATTGTTTAAATCATAACCCCGTACTTTAATCATTTTCCCGTTATCCCTCCTCCTGTAATATGGATATGTATCTTCTCCATGAACTGTGTAATCAAAAAAATTTTTGGGATAATGATTCTTGCATATACCATTTTTCATATAAAGACAATTCTTATCCATATTACCACAAGGACCATGAATCATGTGCTTAACAACAAGGGAATACAAGTAACCATTTTCCTGAGGTATTTCAGCACACACAATTTGATCATATAATTCTGGATTAAGTAACTTAAATTGTGGCTTCAATATCAACAACAAGTGAGCATGAGGAAATCCACGCTTTTGAAACTCAATAACATAAATACATGCCACAACTTCTCCAAATATTTGTTTTTTTAGAAGTTGAGATTTCAATATCTCAAATTTGGCTCTAAAAATACGAACCAACAGATCTGGCCTATCTTGCGGCTTTTCTTGATATTCCAAATTATCTTGAATTTCCTTCCACATAGGATAACATGTCATTGTCAAGAAAATGTCAGGTTTTCCATACTTTTGAACCAAAGCCATAGCATCTAAATATTTTCGTCTCATATCTCGTGGTCCACCAATAAAAGAAGCAGGTAATATTATCCTGCGACCAACCTGACAACCCTGTGTCTGACCAATCGATATACTGTCCAAGACTCCCTGTAGAATCTCTATTATGATTTCTTTTTGTTTCTTTTTGTGAAATTCAAGTCTGGATATTTCTATTTTAATATAAGTACCCACTACAAACTGTTGCAATAGTCTAAGACTATGTAATAACATAGAGTGGTCATTATTTCTTATTTGGAGTCTATAGTAGTAGTATTCTCTTGTTGAAACAGATGCTCTCCATATTTATTTTCCTGAGCAACTAAAAAAAAATAAGGGAAAAATGTCCCTACTAGAAGCATGGGAATAGTAAGACAAAGATCAAAACACTTGCCTGTTTCTTCCAAGTTTATTAAATATGTTGGACATTCAATTGAAAAAGGATCAATGTTACAATCAGGGAGATCTCTACATCTTCTTTTTTTATATAGCCTCTTAATTCCATGATGCCATCCAGATTCACCTCTAAGAAATAAAAGAGGATACTGTAAAGGATCATAACATGCATAATATAGTTGGACTCTATAGCTTGAGTTGGAATGACTATAAACCTGGATGTGAGGGAGTAAATTAAGAGGTTCTTCTGTTTCGGTCCAAATGGCAGCAACCTGTGAAGCACTGGGAAGATTGTACATTCGTTGATCCATTGTTGGATAGCAGTTTAGAATAATTTTATAATCGTGCAGATCGTGAAGATTCCTAAGTCCCTAAAAAACCTTGCATAGGGATTATCGGAAAGGATGTTGAGAAGAAATTCCAAAATGTTTTTTCTCAATTTGTTAGAGTTTTTAGTACTCCTCTTGACAGCCTCACCCGTATTATAAAAATAGAGCTGAATTCCACATGCTTTGTCACCCGATGGTACCAAACTGTCAAGGAGATGATTAACTTGTCCCTGTACACGGAAAGTATAAACTCCATGTTTGTTCTTTGTAAGCTCCTTATCATATTTTGTCGCATACGATGTAAAGGCCAGATTATTATTGTACGTGTGGATATTATTACGAAAGTGTTCACATTGCTCATCACGCCCAATAAGCAGGTGCTTAAGAGAATAAGGCATTGTTGGGGTCACTATAGATATTTCTCCTGTATGACAGCAAAATGAAGGGGGTTCCAAATGAAATCGTTAGCCACACAAAACTCACACTCTAGAGCATCAGGAAGTATAAAGGTTTGCTGCGAAATATTGTCCAATAGAGAGTTGTTTCTCTTCCTCAGAAGACAAGCTGTAATTTGTTTTAAATGCAAAAACGGTTTTAGGCTTAAATCGAAAACTGAGTAAATTTAGGAGGAAAACTAAGTGCACCAACAGCGACGGAGGTAGTTTATATAGGATTCAAACCGTATACGCAGTAATGTGACATAGCATAAGTTTGATATCAATAACTATTAGAAGGCATGAAAATCTTTATGGGAAACCAAAAAAATCAGGGAGGATGAAATTAGTCAGATTCGTAAACATGTGTCTTTTCTATTTCCAAAAGGAACCAGCACAATTCTATAAGTACAATCACAATTCTATGAGTACTAAGTATAAAAAAGAAAAGCAAATGTAAGTTCGAATAAAAGGATTAAATTTGTCCAAGAGTATTTCATAGGTTTAGGATTAAGAGGACAAGTTACAAAATAGAAAGCTGAAGATATTTCAAAGACTTACTCATAGTGGTTGGATCCAAGTGAGGTTCTGGAGCAAAAGAAGATCGGTGATTTTGATTAATGCAGGTGCCATGATTATCTGGCTCAACAGAGTTGTCATTGTTTGTACTATCAACAGTGTAAATTGCATCCTCAATATTAATAAGTGTTTGTATTTCTCTGGACATTAGTTTCATTATTTGCATTTCTTCTTGAAGCATAGGCTTCTCGACGATGACGCAAAAGTTTGTCTTTTTTATGTTGCGCCATCTGTGCATATCGCTTATGTCGTTCCGCATTTTTATTAATTGTATCCATGTTTCTATCGGATAAGGAAAACATAAAAGTATTAAAATAAAAAAGGAAAATAACAAAATGCAGACTTAAAGTCACAAGAGCCGTAAAGAATAAAATAAAGAACATAATTAGCAAATAGGAAAAAGGAAAAGTGGCAAAGACAAATGTTAGACAACATATGATGTTTGTAGATGTGTATATGCCGATTGATATTTTGAGCACAAAAATTTGAAACTATGAAATCGTCTTGTAAAATGTGCAGGAGACAAGTTATCGGATCCCAAAAACAAGTACAACAACAAGTATCTGGATGGTGGATATTGAACTGTATAGAAGAAAAAAAGAGAATAGGAAAGAGAGAGCATAGATACTACAAAACACATAAAGAGAAGAAAAGAAGATCAAAGGAGAAAAAATCGGAGAAAACAAATTAATTAGTTATCATCAGATAAATTATCATAGATATTTTAAATGAAACAGGGAAAAATAAACAAAGGTGATACCAAGGGTTGGAAGGAAGGAAAAAACACCTGCTAACAAAAGAAGAGAAGAAGAAAAAATGAGCTTACAAACATTAATAAAAAAAAACTGAATCTACGTAAATAAATAGCAGTCAGACTAAATTTTGAGGAAAGTGTGTTCTTTTTTTTTTTGGATACATTAACATCATGAGAATTCGACAAATCTTATATCACTTCAAGTTGCGTAAAAAAAGACGTTTATTTCCAGGAGAAAAATATTTTTTAAAAAATAATGGTTATTGCAATTTTGAATTCATTTTTTTATTTATTTTTATCAGTTATTAGCATAGAAAGGACATTTGTGTCTCTAATGCATGGTCTTGATTACGTGTTCAGCATAGAAATGACAACAGATACGTGTTTATGACTACATGTTAGAACATAGACACCATTTATCTATTTTTATATCTTACATGATTGATTTATTTGTTTATTTATTTATTATTAAGTAATATAAGAAGAAACACTGCAATACATGTACCATACACCTATAATTGTTAGTTACATCTACATCAATCCTCTGAAACAACAAGACAGCATAACACTGTGCGTTGCTGATAACACGTAAGAACATACAGTTCTGTCGATTTTGGTGTGTATGTGCTTTTTTTATTTTAATTGAAAAATATCCATAAAATAATTTTCACCTGTTGTACTAAGCAAAACCACATAGTCCTGCAACCCAACAAAAGCGTACTGTCTTGCTGCTGAGGTTCCACTATATAGCAGAACATATAATTATGCTACACAGCAGAACATATAGCTTCGCTACATAGCAGAACCATAGAGTTCTACTACATTGGAGAACCATGTAGTTCTGTCATAGGGTAGAACTTCACAGTTCTACTATGTTGCACTTGCACGTCCTCATTGACAAGAGCTAAATACCTGAGGGAGATAATAAACCTGCATGAGAAGCAATGAATCAATTCATCGTAATAATCATTAAAACCATAATATTTTTATCTGGACACAAAATTAAAGTTCTATAATTTTCCTTTTGTTTTAATAAATCTTGTAATTAAAATCATAACCTTAAATCCAAATTTTAAAATCTAGAAAACAATAAACTAAATACGAAATTGCCAAGGCAGTTCTATACTTGGCAGGACCACATAGTTCTACTACCTAACAGAACCGTATTTCTCTACTAGTAAGGTTCTGCTACGTACTAAAACGACATTGGTCCGCTTCGTAGGTGGTGCTTAGTATAATCATGTAGCTCTAAAATGTAGCACAAGAATATATTTCTACGATGAAATAGAATTATGCAGTTCTGTCACATAGCAAAATCTCACATTTCTGCTATGCGTCACTTGCAAGGCTTGATTCACAAAGACTAAATACTCGAGCGAGACAGCAAAGATGCATTACAACCAATCAAGCAATCAATATTAATAATGCTAGAATTATATATATTTTTAATCTGAACACAATACCAAAGTTGTGATTTCTTTTGTTTTTTTTAATAAGTTTGCAAAAGTTCAATCAAAAGAGAACGAAATATTTAAACGAAAAAATGACAGCAGCAGGGCAGCAGCAGGGCAGAGTTCAACTTACACTGAGTTTTATGCCGGTCAACCATGATATTATAATGCAGAATAATTAAATTTAGAGGTGCAAAGCCAGTGGTGAAGATATCGAAGGGTAAACACCCGTTGAGAACTATTTCTTGATATAGAATCCTGCCATGTAAAATAGGCAACCAACCAACTTTTAGGTTATTTTTCTGCAAAATGTCCACAAGATATTTGTACCATAAATGCTTCAAATCGAAGCTCCACACACTTTCTTTGAAATATATAATCCTCCTAGGTATCCTTTTTCTTCATATTTTCCAATGACTTATGTTCTGTTTGTTTAAGTTCTAAACATTGAACAACATTATTCTTGCTAATTTGAATTCTAATACGTAATATCCTTGATCTTAAAACATTAGATTGTTCAACAACGAAGTTCAGGTAAAAATAAAAAATTACCTTCCTAATGCAGTTTTCGTTTATGTTACATAATCTGACACCTTTAATCCTTTCAAAGATAGTTCGTATGCGCAAATCCATTTGGTGAAAATAATTAAATTCAACGAACTTATAAGAACCAATTTTAGATAGAATCCGTTGTGAACCAGTATAGGGAGTTTGTATTCAAACGGATTCAAGCATCCGTTCTCCTCAGAAGTTTTGATGGGTTTCTTGATTCGATAAATAAGTTTGATTTTGAGTTGACTCAGAATCAGAATCATGAACAAACACCGAACTTGATCTTGAGTTGAAAGCATGTACATGATAACCCAAATGAAAACTCCAAGAGTCCAACTCCAAGATGTTAATATGACAAGAAGATGGATTCTTTGATGTTCTCTACATGATTCTTGAAGATCCGCGTGACGCCATGATCAATTTGAGTCTAGGGTTCTCTATTGGGGGTTTCGAAGAGAGAAATAGTTCAGATGTAAATCCTCTAGGTATTCTATTATCTTAATTTTTATATTGTGTTTTTTTTTAGATATAGCAAAACCCTGAAATAGGAAAGATACTCCTATTTGATTTCTAATATTTTCTAATCTTTTTTTAGCGAAAAGTTTTATAAAAATATCAACAAGTTAATTTTTTGTTATGATATATCCCAAAATCACATAACCACTTAAAGTATGATTTCTGATAAAATGATACCTGATGTCTAATTCTTTAAACATTAATATTTTTGTAGCATCATTAATACTAAATCTTTTTTATTTCTACCACAAAGCTGGACCACAGGTTCTGCTTCGAGGATCTGGCACCCAGTAGAACCATTGAGGTTCGCTACGTAGTAGATCAACATAGTTCTGCTCGGCATCTAATTCCACTACGTAGCATATCGATATGGTTCTGCTATGTAGGAAATAATTTTTGAAATTTACTTAATTTTTTTAATATGCTTACTCTCATTCTTTTACGATTTTTTTTGGGTCATTAAATATGCAATTCTTACAACGTCATTATTTCTACTATGAAGCAGGACTACAATGTTCTCCTTCGTAGTAGGACCATCTAGTTCTGTCATGCAGCAGAATCATTTAGTTCTGCAATGGGGCAGAACCATTTAGTTCTGCAATGGGGCAGAACCATGTAGTTCTGTTAGATAGCAGAGTCTCACATTTTCTGCTATGTTGCAGTTACATAACTTCATGGACAAAAGCTAAATAGTGGACCAAAATAGCGAACTTGCATTAGAAGCAACGAACCAATCAATATTAATAATGTAAAAATTATATCCTTGTTTAAAATCGGACCGAATACCAAGGTTGTATTTTTTCTATTTTTTTAATAAATTTCTGAATATTATTTTTGACAGTTTTAAATTCTTTCTTTTATGAATTTTCTTATTTATTAAATATCTTATCCTTTCGATATTAATATTCTTGTAGGAAATTCATTCACAATATTAAAGCTATAAGTTTTTTTTTTAACTAATTTTCCATTTTTTATATATCTTTAATTTTTTTCTTTTTTGAATTTTCTTGCTTATTAAATATCTAATTGTCTCAACATTAATATTCTCGTAGCGCGATTCAAACTAAATTTTTTTTACTCCTACTACAAAGTTCTCGTACGTACTAGAACCGTATTGTTCAGCTTCAGAAGATCTACTACCTAGGAGAGGTTTCTAGTTCTGCTATGTAACAGAAAGATCCGATTCTGCTACCATTCTGCTACGTAGCAGAACACATTGTTTTGCAACTTAGCACAACCATGTGGTTTTGTGACGTGGCAGAACCTCATGGTTCTGCCACGCAGTTCTGCTAAATAGCAGAACCACGCCGTTCTGCAACGTGGCAAAACCACGTGGTTCTACTTCGAAGGTTCTGCTACGTAGCAGAATTCTCTTGTTCTGTTATCCAGTAGAATGGTACGGTTTTGCTAGCCAGCAGAATCATGCAGTTCTCCTACATAGCACAACCATGCTGTCCTCTTAGACAACAGAAACTCACATTTCCACCACACGACACTAGCACGAATTTGCGGATGAACGCCGAATACCCAAGGGAGATAGTAAACTTGTATTAGAAGCAATCAACCAATCAATATTAATAATGATAAAATCGTATTCTCCATATCCGAACATAATAGTAAACTTGTATTTTTTGGTTGTTTTTTTAATAAATTTCAAAATATTTTTTTATATCTTTAATTTCTTTCTTTTATGATTTTTCTTACTTATTAAATATCTAATTCTCCCAATATCAATATTCCTGTGGCTTCATCAAAACTAAATATTATGTTTTGTGGTAACTGGTAAATGCAATGGTCGAGTTTTTTTTCGATTGAATTTATGTTGAAAAACTTTAATTTATTTATTTATCCCTGTAAAAGCATCTTATTTTTAGAAACGGACGATGAAATCCAGTGGCGTCACAATATTAATTATGACAAAACATATTTAAGTAAACAACAAACACAAGTATTCACCAATAAGTAAAACTTTTGCGGACACAACCTTGAGAAAGTAAAAAAGGATTGCTTTTAATAAGCACACGACGAGCGGTATGGTTCCATGGAGAAAACAAATAAAACATAACAAAGTTTGTCCGGTGGTTCTCTAGCCACCACAATAACAAAAGCATTTTATCATGCCGTTTTTTTTCTTGAAATAAGAGAGTAGTTTAGCTTAGTTTTTTTTTCTTAGGAAGATTTACATCCATGGGCTGGGGAAGTTCACCGGTCTCTAGGGTATTCTCTTCCACATCATCAAACTTACGAAGCAGTGAAGCCCTGGCTCTCGACGAAGACAGAACGGCAAAGTTATTGTATTGTAAAAATAAGAAGGAAGAATCACTATGCTGCAAAAAATACAGAGGGCGCACCTAGTTCACATCCACTTAAAGTAACCGAAGATGAAGAAGAAGGGTCAATGGTAGATTCTTGAGAAAGGAATGGATCATCATTGTTATATTCAGATGCATCACAGTAATATATGACCATGAACCGTTGTTCTACATCCATTGTTTCGGAGCGAATAGGTCTTATGTGCTCAACGAACATTTTTTCTTTCAGGGCTTCGTAGACATCATTGAGTGGGAGTTCAATGTTCTTGTAAAAACATGGGAAAAAAATTAGTATAGTAAATTGGAAATGGATCTCCTATGATATACATTTTGTGTTTAGGTAAGGAAGAAATAGTTTAAGTATACTAATATTTTAAACAAATTATTTGCGAACTACATAAATAAAACCTAATTAAAATGTTCCATTGCTTGAACAACTATGAAGCTTAGTAATCTCTTGGCTAACTCTCCAAATACAGAAGCAGTTATTTTGCCCATGTCATCTTGCAAATCAATATTAAAGCGATATCTATAAAGCACAAAGTATAAACATACAGAAAGAAGATCAGACAGAGAAGTAGAATCATCATAAAATGGCTGCAAAAGTCTAAACAAACAATTTGGCACAACAAAAACCATAACACAAATATGATTAAATGCTATAGAAGGTTACCTTGGTTTAGCCATTCCTCTTTGCTTGCATGAATTGCACAAGCAATCAACATCAAGTGAAGTTGAGGTGGAGCGGAAACAATTGCTACAGGCCATGTACCAATATTTTTGAAAAATATGTTCAAACAAGAGTTGCACCTTTACCCATACTGTCTGAAATTGCTTCATAGAAGACGTAAGTAAAACATGATAGTTACGAAGAAGTATTTATATTGAAGATCTTTTTTTTTTTTGGAGTAAATGACTTACTTTTTGTGCTGCTGTTAGATTATATATCCTGGTTATTTTCTCAGTTGCTGTGAAGGAGATATCAAGATTGTAGTAATCATACTTTTTATGGCAAATTATATCTTGAAGTAATTTGTCGTTTCTCAGAGCCCTATGAAAGAAATAATTGAATAATATATAATATATAACAGCTATATAGGTTAAAACCTAAATCAGTTTTTTTTTTTTTAAATTCATAATTATTATATAGTTTATATTTACAATTACCAGTTCTTCAGTTGTCGTGCTTCTTGGATTGGTGGATCAACGAGGATGACTGAGTCAACCAAGTTGGCAGTACGACATCTTGTAAAAAGAAATGAAATACATTAAATCCATACGCATAGAAAAAAATTAAAAAAAGTAAAGGAACGTTGGATTTCTTGTTAATACCGTTGTAAGAATTTACTTTAATTCTTATCCCAACAATAACAGGATACATACGGAGGTTTGCCAAGATTTGTTGTCCTTCATTGTGGATGAAGCCATCCCAAAAAGATAACTTAAGGCTCTGAAAATTGTTTTTTCGAAAAGAAATATTAGTTAGGAATGCATTATTATTTTGTTAGAGATGGGAAAGTCTAATGGCCCTTATTTTTCATTCACAATCACAAATTTTTGAATGACAAAATTGTTTTCTTGCCTAGCGATATTTGTTGGTTCCAATGCAGAAATGACAACGCCTAAAATATATGGATTAAAAATATCTCCATAAAAGAATCCCAAAATAAACATTCGAGTAAAAAACAAAATATATATAATCCAAAAAAAAATGGATAGGAAAAACGAAAGTCGATCCAAAAGGAAACATACCTATAGATTTGTCCATGTGATCCATATACTGCACCAAATCTGTAAATTTTGCATAATCAAACCTTACAGCCATCACATCATCTTCGTTCTTTAATTCCTCCACAAGTGTTCTCGTAGATATTACCCATTGAGTCTTTATATCCGTGGTCTGAAACTTTGGAGGAATTGGTCTTACGACGGCATTTAATATCAGATAAGTTTTGTAGATCTGCAACATGGGGCTCATTCTAGGAATGTCTGCATTAAATATTATTCCTTCTACTTGAGTTCCCTATGTAAAAAGAGAGATAAGCATGAGGTTAAATATCTTGATATTTTTTTCCAGCAAATATTATCTTATAATAATAATATTCTAAACGTTGCATGGTAAAAATTTAAAACTGTAAAAATACGTAATAAGCTCTTGGTTAGAAAAATATAATACGATGGAGATCTATAGTCGTGAAAGAAAAAGTTAGAAGCATGTATGATAAGCTTTTGATTCTAAATAGATTTTAAGATAAAAATCCATACTTCTGAATCCACGAAGATGTATTTCTGTTTCTTCATTGGGGTATTAATTGATATTGTAACATGTTGCTTTTCTTGGACCGTGATTTTACAGGTCCATTTTATGAGTATCAGGAGTGATATCTTTTATAAGAGAATAATTTTTCATTCTAAACAAAATGAAGGAATGGCAATAAAAAAAGTCAGAATAAAAGATTCTGGACAAAGTGCCAAACAAGATGGAAATCATGAATATATATAAACCTGAATGAAGAAAACCCTACAATTTAGGGAGACTAAATATTTCAATAAAAACAACATATCATGTTTTACCGTCCAATCTTACATCATCAAATGTTGCAGGAACCATTAACACCTTAATTGAATCGGTGGATCTAGCTCTAGACAATGCAACATAGAGTCGGCCATAAGAGAAAACAGGTCCATGCATATAAATTGCAATGTAATCCAATGTTTGTCCTTCAATAGAATAGTCTAATTGCTTGCATATCAGTCTTGTTCCATTACACAAAACCTCTGTTGGGTTCATATTCCCAAGCAACATAAGAGGACAATTCTCTTTATTAAGCGACAATCTATAAGGTTGTAGACCTGTTGGATTTTACTTGTCTAAAAAATCTTCGTAGTCTCCTTGATGGCGTTCGTTAATGGTCCTATTTGATGCTATGTAAGTATGCGCATTTGCAGAGAGATCTTCTTTCCTTTAACAATGAATCTGATGTCGCCTATTTACTAAAAATGTTGGCTCCTCCACAACCATGTGGACTGAGTTTTTAAAAATGAATAAGTTTAATAACAAAATGCCACAACAGTCAAGATGCCTGCATAAAGAACATTTTGTTTGGAGTCCTAGAATAATAGCATGGTCGGAAAGGAAACGTCAGACGGTCATAGGAAGATTAGTTACTGTAAGTCCCAAGCATACAAACATACAAGAATTGGGATTGCAGAGACACAACCACACAAGAGAAAAGAGAAAGGCTAGTAGAAAGCACACAGAGTATAAATGGATCAAGAAAAGAAAGGATTAAAGGGGAAAAAATTGGGCAAAGCAAATTAATTAGGCAAATCATTATAAACGTAATAATAATAAAAAAAACGTTACGGTAGAGATGAGCAAGAAAGAAAGAGAACCTGATTAAAACAGAAGAAGAAGTCCACAAACCCTCAAAACAACAATCCGATCTATGTAAATATATAGTAACTATATCAAGCTCTTAGGAAAGTGAAAGAGTGTACTTAATGTATCGCAATCATAACAACCAAACAACTTCTATCATCTCAATTTGCATATAAAATTAAATTTCTCTGAAAAAGAAATATAAAAATGAATACTTATTTCATTTTCTGATTTATTTATTTATCTAACAGAGAACAGTGATCCATGTGTCCAATGCTACATTTCGTGTTCAGGATAAAAGGTTACAACATATGCGTGTTCAGGACAAAAGACTACAACACAGATACCATCCACCTTGAACATCATTTATTTTTTATTTATTTATTTAACAGAGAAGATGGATCCGTGTCTCAAATACATGGTCTCCATTGCGTGTTCAGAACAAGAGAGGTTACAACACATTCGTGTTCAGGACAAGAGGCTACAACACAGATACCATATCATTGTTAGTAACATCCACATTACTCCTGTGAAAGAACAAGACACTAAATTATTGCGTGTTCAGGACGAGACGACAGAACACACACAAACAATACAGGAACATTTATATCACTCTTTACGTAGCAACAATCAATCATTTTAATGCATGCGAGACACACGACAACACAGCCACTCCTCGATAGTAACCACTCCCACATAATTAACTGTAAAGACTGGCACAGAGATGTTGAGTGTCGGAATACCATTCCTGAAACCACAAATCATTGAAAATGCGAGATATAGAAGCTATGTATCTAGTGATAGGTAGTTGTGGAAGTTCACTTATGCATCCCAGAACATTGTAGTTCTGTACTGTGCAGAACAACGTGGTTCTGCGTAGCAAACCATGTAGTTCTGCATTGTGCAGAACCACATCGTTCTGTGCAGTGCAAAACCACCTCCAGTCATGCAGAGCCACCCTTTTTTTCCGTATAATGGGATGTATAAGACTTTGACTCATGTAGAACCACGTAGAACCACCCTTTTTTTTAATGGCATGCATGCAGAAACACGTTTTCTCTTTTTTTTTTTTTTAGAATGACATATAGCATCACCACTAATTAGATGGACTAATTAGCAAATGCAGAATGACCAATTAGATGCTATATAGCAGAACCACAGATACTGCATCGAAGGCTTTGCCACATAGTAGAACCCTCTCGTTTTGCTATCCAGCAGAACGATACGATTCTCCCAGGTCTGATAAAATGCCATCCAATGTCTAATTCTTTGAACATTAATATTTTTGTAACATCATTAATACTAAGTCGCTGAACATTAATATTCTAGTAACATCATCTAGTTTCGGCACGTAGGAAATAAATATGGTCTAGTTGCGTAGGAAATAACTTTTAAATAGTTCTGCGCTGTGTAGAACCACAATGCGGTTCGGCATGGTTCTATGCTTCACAAAACCACGTTGTGGTTCTGCGCTTGGTAGAACAACTTCTTCCTTTCGGAACATTCAACATCCACAAAGGTGGATCTCAAAGGCTCTTCATGGGTTCTTTTTGGAAAAGGACATTCCATTCCACGTGTTAGAACTATGAGAAAGTTGCAAAGGTTGTGACTGCAAAATCAGCCTCAGCCTGAGCATGCAGCACTTGCAAACCCATCATTTAAAAAAATAAACAAATAATATCACATTCAAATTAATCCAACTACTTAACAGCAGCAAATATTAGCTGCAAAGTAAACAACCAACACGAACTTATGCAGCTCTAAACCCAACGCTCCAAATATACAAACAAACCAATACAAAACAAATAGATTAGATGAAGAAATGCCTAGGAAGAAGGAAAACCCGGTATATAATATACAACTACGATTGGCCTTTTATAATTTTGTACTTTTTTGGAGGGGAGAGGACTTTCTCACTACCAACGGAAGATTTTTATAGGAATGGGCCCATATTAAGAAAAAAATCGATTTTTATCCTAAAAGTTAACTGTTAAGGCAAAGAATTCCAATGTTTATATACCATGTCCAGAAGACAACGTTTGTCTATATGGAAGTTTAATAGGGTTGATGACAAACAAGGTACAATCAGCAGATAACATCCATAATTACAAAATCAGATGTCAAATAATCGATGCTTTATTGCAACTATCCCAAATGAATTGAATGTCTTAACATTTGAAAGCCTTGGATCTGCATCAACCAATAAAGTTCTATGCCAATTCTGAATTATGATATTCCAACTGCCTAAACTTTGGTAATTTCTCCACAAGTTCAAAACAACCCACACAGATGGAGATAAAACGACAGGGAAAATATTTTTGAGATGAGGTTTTCCATCATCTTTGTAGACAATACCATTATATTCGTGCTACAATTATTAAAAAAAAATACATATATGAGAAAAAAATTTGCAGATAAGTTCTTAAATTGACAAAGCTAATCAAAAAAGAAGTGGTGGACAGATTTATATCCATTAGAAAACCAACCATGCAAGGCTGATCATTAATTGTTTCAATCTTCACGGCGTCAAAATCAACCTCAAGCATGATAGTTTTAGATAGAACGAGAGAGAAGCTAAATTTTGAGAAAATTTGCCAAGCTTTACCAGGAAAGCAAAATATTTACGTGTCTTTGAAACATAAAAGCAATCAATACTAATCTGGCCATGTGTTTTTCCACACTGGAGACTGTATGAGCATGCATAAACATGTACCTCGCCGCAAAAATCAATTTACCAAATAAAATTATGGCTCTCTCTCTTGACAAGGGGCATGACACTCTGTGCGCAAAAAGAAGCATTTCATAAGAGAAGATGCAAAAGTCGCTGGAAAACACTTCTTGCCATAATGTTGTCTTGATTTATCATTTAATATTTCACATTGTATGTTACAATTTCATATATTATTTAAATAAATATCAAAATAAATTGATTTTAATATTTTAAAATATTGGATATTGGAATAATAAGGTGGTATGCATAACTATGAAGCTCTGATATGCGTAGAACCACGTTGACAGAACCACGTCATTTTGTAATGTGCAGAACAAGGTTGTTTTGTATAGCAGAATCATGTAGTCCTAGACTATGTAATCTTGCTATGCAGAACCATGTAGCTCTGCCATGTGTAGAACAATATCGTTTCGTAGAGCAGAACCATATAATTCTATTATGTACAGAACCACACGTTCATTACAATGAAAAATTCCCCTTTTTTTTCCAATCAAGCCTTTGTCAGTGAAGGCCAGTCCTTTGTCGATGAAAGCTGGCTCGTTTGTAGATCAAGATGCCACGTTCGTTGACTAACCAAGGATCAAGACGAGCAAAAATGTTAACTGAAATGATTAAAAACTAAAAATCAGCTTATCAGAAAAAATAGAATATCATTGAAAAAAGATCTTTATTCTGATTTATAAGACTGATTCGTTAATTTTAATTCTTATACTATTTTAAATAAAAAAAATAAAACAAAAATATTAATAATGTTGTTCAACATTAATACTCCTGCAGCGTCATTAAAACTATATTTTTTTTTCTCCTACCACAGAGTTTTGCCATGGACAAGAACCACATGGTTCTGCTTCGGAGTGTTTGCCACCTAGCAGAACCTTCTAGTTCTGCTACCTAACAGAACCACATAGTTCTACAACATAGCAAAATCTCATGATCCCGCCACATGGTTATACTAGGTAGCAGAACCACGTTGTTCTCCTCTGAGTTCTACTATACAGCAGAACCACATTGTTCTCCTTCGGAAGGTTAGCTCTGCTATATCGCAGAACCACGTATTCTGTGGCCTAACACAACCACCTTGTTCTGCCACGCAGCAGAACTACAAGGTACTGCTTCGGAGGTTTTGCTACATAACAGAACCCTCTCGTCGTACTATCCAGCAGAACGATACGTTTCTACTATCCAGCAAAACCACGTAGTTCTACATAGCAGAACCATGCAGTCCTCTTATACAGCAGAAACTCACATTTCTGCTACATGGCATTTCTACTACACAGCAAAAATACGTCAAGATCTGTGTTTGGGAAATTGTTGTGCTCAAGATTTGTGGTCAAAACATTGTCTATTCGGAAAATTATTAAAAGATGTGATTTCAGCGTTGTTACTATTCGGGAAATCGTTGTGCTGAAGATTTGTGGTCAAAATTTCCTTTTTTTTTTTCCAATCTAGCCTTTGTCAGCGAAGGTCAGTCCTTTGTCGATGAAAGCTAGTTCGTTTGTAGATCAAGATGCCACGTTCGTTGACTAACCAAGTATCAAGACGAGCAAAAATATTAACCGGAATGATTAAAAACTAAAAATCAGTTTATCAGGAAAAAAAACATGATATTATTGAAAAAATATCTTTATTCTGATTTATAAGGCTGATTCGTTAATTTTAATTCTTATACAATCCTAAATAAAAAAATAAAACAAAAATATTAATAATGTTGTTCAACATTAATACTCCTGCAGCGTCATTAAAACTATATATTTTTTTCTCCTACCATAGAGTTCTGCCAAGAACAAGAACCACAGGTTCTGCTTCGAAGTGTCTGCCACCTAGCAGAACCTTCAAGTTTTGCTACCTAGCAAAACCACGTAGTTCTACTACGTAGCAGAATCTCATGATCCCGCCACATGGTTCTGCTAGGTCGCAGAACCACATCGTTCTCCTTCAGAGTTCTGCTATACAGCAGAACCACATTGTTCTTCTTTAGAAGGTTAGCTCTGCTACGTCGCAGAACCACGTTATTCTAAGGCATAACACAACCACCTCGTTCTGCCATGCAGCAGAACCACATAGTTCTGCTTCGGAGGTTTTGCTGCATAACAGAACCCTCTCGTCGTACTATCCAACAGAACGATATGGTTTTGTTATCCAGTAGAACCACGTAGTTCTACATAGTAGAACCATGCCATCCTCTTACACAGCAGAAACTCACATTTCTGCTACATGGACTTGCACGACTTCCTCAACGAATGCCAAATAGCGAAGTGAGATAGTAAACTTGTATCAGAAGCAATCAACGAATCAAAACTAACAACGCCAATTTTTTTCCTTTTTTTAATATTTTTTGAACGGACAATATTTTTTAAATCTAACCCATAGTTTTTAAATTGTTGTTTCGGCCACAAAATTTCAGAAAAATGATTTTCCCAACACTAATAATACCAAAATCACATTCTTTAAATTGGAATACAATATGGAAGTTGTAAGTTTCTTGCTCTTTTTAAATAATTTTCAAATTCACTTAATTCTTTTTATATCTTTACTTTGATTCCTTTATGAACTCTTTTGTTCATTAAATATCTAATTCTTACAAGATTATTATTCTTGAAGCATTTTTAATACTATCATACATAGTAGAACCACACCATTTGCTTCGGAGGTTTTGCTACATAGCAGAACCATTTAGTTCTGCCATGCAGCAGAACTGTAACAGCAAATAAAAATAATAATAAAAAAAAACAGGATTAGAGACGCAGCGTTTTGAGGCAAAACTCTGCGTCCCCAATTTGGGGATTAGGGTTAAAACCCTAACCCCCCTTCTCTCTCTCTCTCTCCCGACCTTTGATCTTCCCGCGGCGCCGCGACTCTCTTCCTTCCGCCGCTGCTCCGCGCCTTCCTCCGCCACCGCTACCGCCATCGCCACCTTCTTTTTCTTCTTCTTCTTCTTCTTCTTCTTCTTTTTCCCACTCGGTTTCTCTCTCTATCTCACTGTTTCTTTCTCTCACGATCTCCCACGATCGCCCTCTCTCCGCCTCGCCGCACACAACCGCGAGCCACGATCGAGCACCGCCTTCCGCCATAGCGCGCAACTGCAGCGCCTTCTGCAGCGCGATCCCCCAGCCCGTAGTGCGAACCAGGCCGCGAGCAGGATCCAGCCCGCAGCGCGAGCCAGGCCGCGAGTAGGACCCAACCCGCAGCGCGAGCCCGCCCGCAGGGCGAGCCAGCCCTCAAGCAGGACCTAGCCCGCGAGCGCGAGCCAGGCCGCGAGTGCGAACCAGGCCACGAGCACGCGCGAGCACACGAGAGCCAGGGCAGCGCATGGGCGCGCCCCAGCGCAACGCACGGGCATGCCCCAGCGCAGCGCACGGGCGTGCACCAGCGCAGCGCACGGGCGTGCACCAGCGCAGCGCACGGGCGAGCACCAGCCCGCAGGCCCATCAGCCGTAGGCCCATCACCCACAGGCCCGCCAGCCCGCAGGCCCATCAGCCAGAGGCCCGCCAGCCCGCAGGCCCGCCAGCCTGCAGGCCCACCAGCCGCAGGCCCATCAGCCGCAGGCCCGCCAACCCGCAGGCCCGCTAGCCCACTGGCCCGCAGACCAGCGAGCCCGCTAGCCGAAGCCCACTGGCCTGCTGACCTGCGAACCCACGAGCCCGCTAGCCGAAGCCCACTGGCCTGCTGACCTGCGAACCTACGAGCCGACTGTAGCCCATAATCCCGCGACGGCCCGTGAGCCCGTGACAGCCCACGAACCTCCACGCAGGTAAATGACTTAGGGTTTTGCTTCTGATCTAAGTGTTTAGATCTAACAAATAAATCTTGTTTTGATAGGAAACACTACAGACCTTGGAATGACTGAATCAACCTTCGGACGAGACACTGCGCTTTGAGAAAACCCTAGGTGAGGAGATTTCGGCTCTAACTGATACATTGAATGAATCTAGGATTGAAACTAAGATAAAAAGTTCTGTATATGTTTAGAGTGTAAATAGAATGCGAATATAATTAAGTATAGAATGTTATAGAAACTAGATGGTCTGATATGAAAGAAGCATGTTATAGAATCACAAAATCATGTCGAGTTAATGTGAATAGTTTCTCTTAAAGTTAAACTTTGAAATATGTATGAAAGTATCTGGGTTGTAGGGTTGAAATGAAATGAGCCGTAAAGTGGAGGATATTGTACATTTCATGTTTTTCGGATAAACCCTAAAGATGCTTGAGAAATTGATATTCAATTTTGATGATCTGATTAGGTTGATCTTTTTTTTGGAGACTCGAGGAATCAGATTTGATTGGTTTTGAAAATAGGGAGTGACCACCCTCCCTAGAACTGTGAGTGGGACTTTGACATTCGCTATTGATTGAAAATCATGTTTCAAAAATACTTTTTAAATGACATGTTCCTACAAAATGTATGATTGTTGGAATTTTCGAATATTTTATGAAATATTTTGTGACCTTTGGATTGTCTTAATTTCTGACTTTATTGATATCCATCCATGAGTTTTGATAACTGTATATTGTGCCATATTTTCGATATATTGACATGTTTTTAATACTTCTACTGCATTGGTACATGGTTTTAAATGGATTTACTTATATATTTGAGTTGTATGCCCGGCCGACGTTATGATATGATGTATGGGGCTATATGCCCGGCCGACATGGTGATGGGATGCATGGGGCTACGTGCCCGGCCGATATGATATTATGATCCGTAGCTACAAATGACATCTGGTAGAGGCACCCCTTGTGTCCGAATACGTTTCGGCCGGAGGTATCTGCCAGATCGTCATGTGTATGGGTGTCTCAGGTTGACCCTCATCGGAGAGGACGTTGAGTACGGCTCCGTCTAGCACCAGGCGGGGGTACCATATACGGCCGACTAGTTATATGTACATTATTATTATTTACAGGCTAGTTGGAGTAGTTTGTGGCCAACATTGGGGTAGAGAGCCATTATTTAATACTTGTATTTGGAAAACCCCCCAATGCGTCGTCTTTGGTCGAGGTAGACTATTGCCAGGAATATTTCATTGGCTGACTCTTCATGACATTGATGTAAATATTGGATGCATATCTTGCTTTCTGATGTGTGCGTATGATATATGGTTTTGAAATAACATGATCGGTTTGTACACTGTGGATATTTTTTTTTATCTTATGCTTTGACACTCCAAGTTCACCCTCGATATTGATAGTATGATGTCAATCCCCTCACTTACTGAGTATCCTTCCATAGATACGCACCCCTCGCTTTCTTTCCCACAGGATTAGTGTTGGACCGAGGAGATATTGTTGGGTTTGTATAATTGTGACGCGAACGTGATATCACTGGGCTTGGATATGGATATTTTCATCTCTTCCGCTACAATGATTGATGATATCGTTATGTATTGGAGATTTTAGTTTGACCAATACATTTATATAATTTGATGACTGTATAAATTATGGATATTTGTTCGTGAAACCCTCGTATTGATTTATTTAATTGCATTGAGGCATTTGTGAATTTTTAAAAATAACTTGGGAATTTATTTTATATATGCATAGAATTTAGGTCCGCTCGGTGTGGCGGCTGCTCATGTTCTAGTTGGGCATGACATTAGAGGTCTGTTGCTAGGGCTGTTAGAAATTTTATAGCCTTGTGTTGTTCTGGATGTTGGCTGTGATATTTGTTGATTTTGGAGAGAGACTAGGATGACCATTTGTTTATTTACAGGATGAATATGATATACAGGTGAAATTGTACATGGGAAACCTTCGATTTATGGGGAGATTCTGCCCGATTTTCTGTAAAAATACAGTCGGCATCCAGGGACAACGGGCAGCTGTTCACGATTCCGGTTCGGGGCGTGACAGTTCGGTTGGTATCAGAGCTCTTGGTTTAGAGTTATGTTTTATAAAATGATTTGAAAACATTCCCAAATAACTTGGTTTTAAAAGTCCACAATACATTTGAGAGTTTCACACAGTCATTTAAAATCCCATACATGGTCTTCAGCATATGAGTTATTCATTTAGGGGGTTAGATACGATTCGTATCTAACCTAGTATGTCATTTTTTATTTAATTTTTAGACCCAAGACTTCATTCATTTTAGGAGGTTAGTTGCTATGTAACTAACCCTGATTCTTAAATCTCGACAAGCTATAATATTATATCTAATGATAATTTTCCTTTACAGAGTTATGCCGCCTAGACGTGGTAGACGAGCAGGACGTGGAGCTAGACCCGTGCTACCCATAACCCCTCACGTGCCTGACCCTCCGAGGAAGCCTGAGACCCTTGGAGTACCTGGGGCTGCTTTCTCTACACGGGCACCCCCTGCAGCACCTACTCAGCCGGCTGCTCCTGCCGAGGTTCCACCACCGTCCCTTGAGGCGTTTAGGCAGGTGTACGAGTGGTACACCTCCCATGGGATTCAGATGCCACCCCCACCACCACCACCGACGGCCGCGCCGACTTCTACGGCCGTACCACCTTCTGTTGTACCAGATCAGCCACCAGTTGCTGGTCCTTCGGGACCTAGCGATACTACCTCCTCCACCTTGAGGCGTATTCACGAGCTCACCCAGCTGGTGAAGGAGGCGAGGCAGTTAGGCTACACAGAGTTCATAGGGACGGGTGATCCACAGTAGCGAAGCACTGGATCAACCGTACCGCAGAATTTTGACTGATTTGGGGTTGAGCGAGGACTACCGGCTTCGGATAGCAAGGAGACTTTTATATGGTGACGCCCTCACTTGGTGGGAGGCGATTTGTGACGATGCTACCGAGCCGTTACGATGGGAGGACTTCCTACGGGAGTTCGATCGTAGGTACTTCTCTGAGTTCTAGCAGGACCGCAAGAGGGCAGAGTTTCTGTACTTGTGGCAGGGAGCCAGGACAGTGACAGAGTATGAGATGGAGTTGAGGCGACTAGCTGCTTTTGTTCCAGACTTAGCGATGCCAACGCAGCTACGGTTCAAGTTTGAGGACGGCCTCAACTTAAACGTCAGGAGGTACATGACAGTGACCCCTAGTTTCTCTTTGCGGAGATTGTGGAGTTAGCACTTAAGGCGGAGGAGATCGTCCGTGCTGAAGGCAGACAGTGGGAGAACAGGGAGCAAAAGAAGAGATCAGGGGCTTCTTCGAGTCAGGGATCGAAGAAGGGTAGGACTTCAGGGTACCAGGGAGGCTCCTCTCAGTCGAGACAGGTACTTACTGGGCAGGAATCAGAATCCTAGGAGTATAGGGCACCGGCCTCTAGTGCCACTACTCAGACTTCAGATCAATGGCACCCCTTTTGTCACCGATATGGTAGACACTACCCTTTTGGAGAGTGTAGGATGCCCATTACATGCTTCCGGTATGGGAAGCAAGGGCACATCAGGAGTGCCTGCTCTGAGTTGGGATTTGGAGGTCACATAGCTACTGGACACTCGAGTGTTCCCCGGAGAGGACAGCAGGGAGCGCCTGCGCACTCGAGTCACATCGCTCCTCAGACGGTAGCCGGGAGCAACACGGTGCCAGGTCCATCACGACAGCAGCAGAGGACACTGGCCCGTGTATATGCGATGACGCAGGAGGATGCTGAAGCAAGTCCTGACGAGATTTTTGGTGTTCCTCCCACTGATCCCCATGTTTAGAGGTGTCCATGTACTTTCTTTTGAGAACCATCACTAGTTAAAGCCGTAAACGCTTAGCTATATTGGTTTGTACATACATTTTGGTGTATATATATATATATATATCTATGTGAGCATATATTTTCCTCCATATTTATCAACTAATCTTTTATTTCCTCACATTGGAGTTATGAAAATATGGAAAGTTGACGCTCGTGTCCTTATTGATACCGGGTCAAACCATTCGTATGTGAGAGTGTCTTTTGCCCACAGATTGGGTAAGCCTCTGTTGCCACTTAATGAGGAGACAATACCCCCACTTGTGTACTGGATAGTTTTCTTTTAATTTCGAGAACGAAACTTGTTTTTAGGGTATTAGAAAATGTAACACAAAAAAACAATAAAAAAATAAAAAAAAAACAGGATTGGAGACGCAACGTTTTGGGGCAAAACGCTGCGTCCCCAATTTGGGGATTAGGGTTAAAACCCTAACCCCCCTTCTCTCTCTCTCTCTCTCTCTCTCCCGACCTTTCATCTTCCCGCGGCGCCGCGCCTCTCTTCCTTCCACCGCTGCTCAGCGCCTTCCTCCGCCACCGCTCTGCGCCTTCCTCCGCCACCACCACCGCCATCGCCACCTTCTTCTTCTTCTTCTTTTTCTCTCTCGGTTTCTCTCTCTATCTCATTGTTTCTTTCTCTCGCGATCTCCCACAATCGCCCTCTCTTCGCCTCGCCGCACACCGCTGCGAGCCACGATCGAGCACCACCTTCCGCCATAGCGCACGACTGCAGCGCCTTCTGCAGCGTGATCCCCCAGCCCGCAACACGAGCCAGGCCGCGAGTAGGACCCAGCCCGCAGCGCAAGCCAGCCCACAAGCAGGACCTAGCCCGCGAGCGTGAGCCAGGCCACGAGTGCGAACCAGGCCACGAGCGCGTGCAAGCGCACGCAAGCCAGCGCAGCGCACGGGCGCGCACTAGCGCAGCGCAAGGGCGCGTACTAGCGCGCACCAGCGCAGGGCGAGCACCAGCCCACAGGCCCATCAGCCGCAAGCCCATCACCCGCAGGCCCGCCAGCCAGAGGCCCGCCAGCCCACAGGCCCATCAGCCCGAGGCCCGCCAGCCCGCAGGCCCGCCAGCCTACAGGCCCACCAGCCGCAGGCCCATAAGCCACAGGCCCGCCAACCCGCAGGCCTGCTGGCCCGCTAACCCACTAGCCCGCAGACCAGCGAGCCCGCTAGCCGAAGCCCACTGGCCCGCTGACCCGCGAACCCACGAGCCCGCTGTAGCCCACGAGCCCGCGACGGCCCGTGAGCCCGTGACAGCCCACGAACCTTCACGTAGGTAAATGACTTAGGGTTTTGCTTCTGATCTAAGTGTTTAGATTTAACAAATAAATCTTGTTTTGATAGGAAACATTATAGACCTTGGAGTGACCGAAACGACATTCGGACGAAACTCTTCGCTTTGAGAAAACCCTAGGTAAGGAGATTTCGGCTCTAACTGATACATTGAATGAATCTAGGATTGAATCTAAGATGAAAGGTTTTGTATATGTTTAGAGTGTAAGTAGAATGCGAATAGAATTAAGTATAGAATGTTACAGAAACTAGATGGTCTGATACGAAAGAAACATGTTATAGAATCATAAAAGCATGTTATACGAAAGGGTCCGCCACATAGCAAAACCTTTTAGTTCTGTTACGCAGCAGAATGATATAGTTCCATGACGCAGCAGAACCACGTGGCCAGCAGAACCACGAGGTTCTGCTTCGAAAGTTCAGCTATGAAGCAGAACCCTCCGGTTCTACTTTTGGGCAGAACGTACGGTTTTGCTATGTGGCAGAATATACGATTTTGCTATGCAGCAGAACCACATAGCTCTCCTACATAGCACAACCATACAGTCCTCTTACACGGTAGAAACTCACATTTCTACTATGTGACACATGCATGACTTCGTCGACAAACGCCAAATACCCGAGGCAGATAGTACACTTGTGTTGGAAGCAATGAACCAATCAATACTGACAATACATAAATTCTATTTTTTCATTTCTTGCTTTCTTTTAATAATTTTCCTAAAAGACAATGTTTTGACCATAAATCTTGAGCATAACAATTTCCCAAACACTAACAACGTCAAAACCACATCTTTTAAATCCGAACACAATCAGCAATGACAGGAGCAGCGATACTATAAAATTCCCGATAAGATAACGCTCTGGAGAACCACCTATGGAGCCGATGAAGTAAAGAGGTACAAACCTGTAGATTCTATGAGGATTGCTTCTAATAGTTGGTTAACCTACATTGATTGAGTTTTGATGTTGCTTACTGCATGCGATGAAGAAAAGCATACCTCGCTGCAATGTTGTGTCTTTTTCTTTCTCCTGTTCCTCATCACATGCAACAACCAACATCGATACCCAATCAATGAAAGTTAACTAGCTATCAGAACCAATCCTCATAGAATCAACATGTCTACACCTCTCCACTCCGCCGGCTCAATGCAGTTCTCCATCGATAGCCCTCCATCAACATCCGCACAATTGGTCCAGAAACAGCCCTGCACTTTGGCAGTCCTGCGCCAAATCCACAAGCAGTTCCTTATTCCGGTCGTTCAGCATTAGACCCATACGTATTCCCTTGCTTTCTCAGTTATGCATTCCGATAGTTCTCCAAACACCCCATCAGCTCAGCTCATTTGCTTATAGGGCTATAAGTAGTTATGTACATTGATTTCTATGCACCCACTAAGAGACCTACTCCATAACACCAAACAATAGATATAAAAAGTAGTCAAACAAAGCTCAATCAAAAT
This sequence comes from Dillenia suffruticosa, assembly GCA_033439265.1. NCBI lineage: Eukaryota > Viridiplantae > Streptophyta > Magnoliopsida > Dilleniales > Dilleniaceae > Dillenia > Dillenia suffruticosa. The sequence goes on along the minus strand of JAVTVX010000024.1, from coordinate 19,545,389 downwards.
AAATCAAACATCCCAAAACAGGGAAAAAAAAACAAATCTTGAAAACAGAGGGGAAATATATTCGGCATACTCAGAAACACAGTAAGAGAGAACTCCAATGGCCATCATCATCAACACCAAAAAGCTGATATCAAAAAGAAGCCGTAAAAGCCCTAAGCTGAACGTCTCCATTCCCCCCACCCAGAGAGACAAACCTTCAAAAGGAAAGACAAAGACAAACCATCACAATAGAGAAGAGAAGAATAACTTCCATAACGTATCTTAAAACAGGGAAAATAAATACAAACGTTGAAAACAAAGAGGAAATATATTCGACACACTCAGAAACACAGCAAGAGAAAACCGCAGTGCCATCGTCATCAAAACCAAAAAGCGGATATCAAAAAGAAGCAGAAAAAGGCCCAAACTGAACGCCTCTATTCGCCCCACCCAGAGAGACAAACCTTTAAAAGGAAAAACAAAGACAAACCATCACAACAGAGAAGAGAAGAATAACTTCCATAACGCATCCCAAAACAGCGAAAATAAACACAAACCTTGAACACAGAGTGTAAATATATTCGGTACAGTTGGAAACATAGCAAGAGAAAACCTTAGCGACCATCTTCATCAACACCAAACAGCGGATATCAAAAAGAAGCCGAACCTGAAACCGAACATCTCCATCCGCCCCACTCAGACAGCAAGATGAGAAACAGACAAGGAGAGCACCTGTCCTGCTTTTATGTAGAGAAGAGAAGAGAAGAGAAGAGAAAACAAGAAAGACACAAAAAGCACAGAGGGATGGCCTCATACACTTTTTTTTTCTCTCAAAAGCACAAAAGTCTAATCGCAATGAGTACTAAAAGAATGACCTCACATACTTTTTTTCCCCAACCACTCCAGGCACGTCTTCCGTGAAATGAAATGAAATCAATAACAAAATCTAGCTCATTAATGTGTCTGACAACAGAGAAAGAAAAAGAAAGAAAGAGAAAGAGATAAAGAGAAAGAAAAAAACACATTAATAACTCTGAAATAAATGAAAGAAACGACGAAAAAAAAAGAAAGGAAAAAAAAAGAAAAAAGAAAAACGGCCACATCAGCTCTACCTCACCAACGATCAATCACCCTGCACCAATTGGAGGACGACGAAATTCAGGTGACAAGGGGTCTTTCACGCATATATATATATGGTTAATAATAAAACCCCTGTCGTGTCCAAATATATCCTAAATTACACAATATTTTTTAATTCACTTTATTTTCTATATTTCTTAATTCCCTCTTTTCTTAAAAATTTTCAAAAATAGATATTAATATTTATGACATTATAAAAAAAAATCTTATGACAGCAAATGAATCAAAATTAGGTGCGAGTATGGTAGGATTAACCATTCCAAACACCTATTTGCACTACTGATAAAAAAAATAGTGATTGATTTTTCTATTATTATTACAAAAAATTTTTATTTACTGCGAACATATCATACAGAAAAAGTGTTATGCTAGCATTCGGTAACGATAATTTATTGCAATTAACAAAAGAAACATAGAAAAAAAACCAAATGCATTAGATGGTGACAATTAAATAGTTAAATATAAAACAATTCAAATATGAGTATTTATCGGATTTAAAACAAACCAACAAACTTATTTTTCTTATGCATAGAAAATTTTAGGATCTTAAATAGTTTAGAATCACTTATCTCTTCCGATTATTGGATATTTTAAATTTAAAAGATGTCACAAAATCGGAACATTTTTTTCCACATCCAAATGCTTTCGGTGGAAAATAATCAACTCTTCTTCATTCCCTCTCTCTATTCCTTCTAACATGAGAAGATGCTCTCTCATTTTCTTTTCTTTTTTTTTTCACGAAACTGTAAATTTCTTATTCACGTCACTCATTCCACATTTTTCCCAAAAAATAGGAAGTTAACCAAATCCAAAAACAAGGAGAAAGAGTTGAGGGGGAGAGGGAATTGAGGGAGGTTTCCAAGAAACCACTCCCTTTCTCTCCCTTTCAAAAATAAATAAGATGTGTTTGGGTTTTGAGTCTACACATATAGGTGGATCCGCACCCATTTTCAATATCTTCTACTTGTACATGAAGGTTACACTCGCACATAGTGTAATCATTATAATCAAATATCAATTTCATATTACGAAATGAATTATATGACTTGTGAGAATATTAAGAGATTTAGAGCTACACATCTATTAAGAATATAATAGTTCACTCTCAATGTAATGATGAGAACGTCATATCTCGTCATACCCCAAACTTCTATTACTAGACACAGTTAATGTATTTCTTATCCTTAAAAAATAATGTAAGACTCAAATCCATTCATGTATTCACAATTATATCTCTAAACACTAAATTACAGACATAATTGATCGACCTATGAATGTAGAATAATGTGTCGTTCAAAATAGTTTTTTTTTTATATTACTAAGTTTCAACTTTATTTTAACTATTTTTTTAGACATACACCGCCAAAATCATTCATGATTTCTTAGTGGCATGCTAATATAATAACATTAAAATAAAATCTCAAAATATAGTCAAAAGTTCTAAGGGTATAAATTAAAATTGAATATGAATCTCTGGGTCTCATACAACAAGGTGAAGAAGCACGCACAATCTCATTATCCATATAATCACATAAGCACACGTGGTATGAAATACGTGCTATATTACTCTTTCTTCCAATTTGAAAGCGTATGTCTTTTTTTCTAAAAGATAATACATTGTACATATTTTAGTCCAAATATACTCAACACTTGATCTGCATTTTTTTCATATAAATTCTCAAAATCTCACAACATTAAAAAAAAAAAGAGTTATCATTTTCTAATGTATCACAGACCAAATCAATTCCCAAGTTATCACAATGTCTTTCAATGCATCAATATATCAAATCAAATAAAAGTTATCATTTTCACAAATCAACATAAATATAATACAGTCATCCCAGATATATAAATATAATGGTCAACTAAATACTCCAAATATAACAATAATCTCAAATGAATGTCGCGGAAGAGTGGGTAACCGTACCCAAGTCCAATGTCTCCGAAATACCCAATGAAATCAAAGCTCTACTAACTCTCGGTTCAAAACTAAACCAATTAGATGGGAATGTGAGGGGTGAGTACCTAAAGGGGGATGGTACTCAACAACTGAGAGGATTGATATCGTACTATTAATATCGGTATGAATTTGAAGTGTCAAAATATAAGATAATAATATCTACAGAGTGTAAACCGATCATATCATTTCAAAACCATATATCATACGCACACTTTGTCAACAATGAAACCAAGATCGGAAAGATTCAAGAAAAATGAAACCACGATTCACGAATTGGACGACAAAGAGTTACCATCGTCATCATTGGAAAGATTGTAATGTGAGAAAACCCACACTTTGTCAACAATTGAAACAAGAGAGAGACGGAGAGATAGAGTACTTCTAATAATAGCCAACAAAACTTAGATTTTCGTCGATTGATGCAACGGTTGAAGGTCAAAGGCTTGCAAGGCGATTGATGCAACGGTCAGCGGAGGAGAAGAGGAAAGGAGTCGAGAAGAGAGAGATAAGAGATTAAAGTTAGGGATTCTGATCTAAAAGGAGTTAGCGACTCACTAAGTTATCAACGGATATAAAATCCATCGCTAAATTTTAACAATAGATTCTAATATCCGTCGTCAAGTTAGCGACAAATACTTTAGCGAAGGATCAGATAATACATTGCAAAGTTAGCAACAGATCGCATAATCCGTCACTAAATCTTTTTTTTTTTGAAATTAACATTTTATTTTTTATTTTATTATTTTTTCTTTTCTTTTATTATTGTATTATTCTTTTCTTTTCTTTTATTATTTTATTATTCTTTTTTTATTATTTTATTTTTTTCAAAATCCTAGAAGAGTTTATAAATGGACGGTAGCCTCTCCGTAACCATCTGTCTCATTGTCGCAGTCCCTCGAAAACTACTGCTTGATTTACTTGCCAAACAAGATGGATCATTGGATGTGGATGTCTAATCTACTGTTTGACTTGAAATGGATGCAAAAAGTTATAGCTTATTTTCCATGACTGTGCAGGTTTGAAAATCTGTGGACTGATTTTCTTCATAAGAGTTATTTGATTTGAACGAATGGAGCACTTGATTTACGTTTCGTGGTAACATTGGGGAGTGCATTACCCTCCCCCAAACTGTGAGTGGGATTTTGACGTTTGCTACTGATTGGAAAATCCTGTTTTAAATATTTTTTATAACACGATTTCAAATGTGTGATAAACTGAGTTTTCGGATTTTCATATATGCTTTACACATATTTTTGTGACCATTGGAATGTACCAATTACTTGACTTGTTTGATATGCATCCATGTGCTTTCACAAATGATATTGTGCCATTTTTTCATAACATGTGATATTTATATGATTTTCATATCCATTGGCATACGGTTTCATATAACCTGCATTTGAACATATGATTGGGTTGGATGCCTTGTTATGGCTCCACGCTTTGGGCTTGGTGGCCCCCATTTCTCTGCTGTATAGCAATGTTCCGTAACTACGAATGACATTTGACAAAGGCACTCATTGTGTCTGGATACGCTTTGGCCAGAGTTACCCCCCAAATGTCGGATCTATGTTGATAATTGTACTTGTGATATTTGCGAGCTTGTTGGATTAGCTTGCGGCCATCATTGGGGTAGAGAGCTATTGTTTTTATATACATGCATTATGAAAACCCCCAATGCGCCCGTCACTGGTCGAGATAGACTCTTGTCGGGAATATTTCATTGGCTGGCTCTTCATGACATTGATATAAATATTGGATGCATATTTTGATTTCTGATGTGTGCGTATGATATATGGTTTTGAAATGATATGATCGGTTTACACACTGTAGATATTATTATCTTATATTTTGACACTCCAAATTCATACAGATATTAATAGTACGATATCAATCCTCTCAGTTGTTGAGTACCATCCCCCTTTAGGTACTCACCCCTCACATTCCCATCTAACTGGTTTAGTTTTGAACCGAGAGCTAGTAAAGCTTTGATTTCGTTGAGCATTTCGGAGACATTGGACTTGGGTACGGTTACCCACTCTTCCGCGACAATCATTTGAGATTATTGTTATATTTAGAGTATTTAGTTGACCATTGTATTTATATATCTGGGATGACTGTATTATATTTATGTTGACTTGTGAAAATGATAACTTTTATTTGATTTGATATATTGATGCATTGAAACACATTGTGATGACTTGAGAATTGATTTGGTCTGTGATACATTAGATTGGAATTGATTTACTCAATTTACATATTTTGTCTTCTTGATTTTTATTACAAAATCTTTTGGTTGTCATATAAACTTTTTTCTCAAGTTCTCCATTGATAAAGACAGTTATCACATCCATCTGATATAATTATAAATTTAAATTGGCCACTATTGCCAACAATAGACGAATTGAGGTAAAACTTACTATCTGAAAAAGGCTTCCCTATTGTTGAGTATAACCTTTTGCCACCGATCAAGCCTTATACCTCTCAGTAGTTCCATCTACCCTACGATTCATTTTCAGAATCTATTTGTTCCCAATAATCTTATATCCTAGTGAAAGTTTAACCAATTCCCAAACATGGTTGAATTTCATTGACTTCAATTATTCTTTCATCTATCCTTTTCCATTCATTTTTTGCTAAACCAGATAGAGTCTCATTTTTGTTCTTAGACTCTTCTTCATCTTATGGAGAAACAATGAATTTGTACCCTTTAATCTTAAAATGACGTTTGGATATAAATTTCCTAATACTTTTATGAATTGGTAACTCGATTGGATCGTTAGAATTTAAATCGCTTTCACTGGAATCAATATCTAACTCATTTTCTCGTGATTCCAATGATCCACTATGGATAAAGTCATCCTCTAAATTAACTAGTTCAAATAAAAGTTCTATATTCTTCACATCATTTCTGATAGAAAATTCATTCTTTAAAAATATAACATTTCATAATTCAATTTCTATTACAGTATCATTTTTTCGTTCACTAATGAATATAAGTTTTTGACTGATTAGAGTATTTTGTAAAGCTAAATTTTCTGTAACACTGATACTGCGGTGTCCATACTATTGTACTCCTGTTCATGAATTAAATAAAATATTTCTCAGTTATATATATAGAGAAATTTTTATTTATATTGATTTTTGATTTTGGGGTTAAATTTAATTTTTGGTATAATTTAAGTTGCCATGTCTATAAATTGTAACGAACCTCATTTTTATGAAATTCGCAAGTTAGCAAACCTTACCCTCTCTCTATCTCTCGCGATCTCCCTCCCTTTTGATCGCACTCCGCAGCGAGCTTCCACGCACACCACCACCACGAGTACACCACAGCCGCTGCAACTCCTCCCTCCTGCGAGCGCGCCGCAGCGCGATCCTCCCTGCACCAGCGCGAGAGCGCCACAGCGCAAGTGCTAGCGGGCGACCGCGCGAGCGTACCACAGCGTGAGTACACCAAGCACGCCTGCTCGCGAGTGGGCCTGTGCATGAGCGCGCATAGCCCACTAGCCTGCTAACCCGCGAAACCCACTACAGCCCGCAAGCCTGCAAGCCAGCTGACCCGCGAGCCCCATGCGGCCCGCGAAGCCCACTGAGGCCCGCAGCCTGCTATAGCCCGTGATAACCTGAAGTCTCTGCATAGATAACTGACTCAGGGTTTTGATTTTGTTCTAAGTGTTTAGACCTAACTAATAAATTTTATCTTGATAGGGAGTATTGCAGATTTTGGAGAGATTGAGGAGGCATTCGAATGAAAGTTAGGTCTGCAATCCGAGAAAACTCTAGGTGAGAGAAAAGCGATCTCTTCAACATTTGAAATAAATTTTATCAAATTTAGGTTTTAATACCTTTAAGGTGACATTGGTGTATATTTATATATTGAGGAATTAAGATTTATACAAATTTAGGGAAGATGATAAACCCTAAAAATAATTAGAAATTTGATGACAATTGTGATAATCTGATTAGGTTGACTTTTTGGAGATTTGAGAAGTCGATTTGGCTTGATTTTGGAAAATAGGGAGTGACTACCCTCCCTAAAAAGTTGAGTAGGATCCTAATCTCTTGAATGAAATAGTAAAACCTGATTTTTATCGTGTTTTTAATAAAACATGCTTTTGATATGCAATGTCTCGACGTATGGAATTGAAATTCAAATCTATTTTGTGATTATTGGAGTGTCGTACTTATATTTTCTATGATTATGCATCCATGTTTGAAATGAAATGAAATTGTGTCATAATTTGAGAAATGGAATGTTTTCTATTCTATCATTGCATTGGTTTGTTGAATTTAAATAATTTCGATGAAATATATTGGCATACGAATTTGAATTGTTTTGAGGATATGATGAGATGATATGGATATGTGGGATGGATACCTACTAGCTTGAGATGATATGATGATATGACATTATTTGATTGATTCCGTAGTTACGAAGGGCGTTTGTAGAGACACCGGCTTGCCCGGATACGCTTCTGTAGGAGGTATTCGCAAACGTCATATGTCTAATGGCTATAGGCGTGGTCGGTTGAACCCACGTAAGGGGGAGGACGTGTGTGACGCTACCGTCTAGTACCGGGTGGGGTCGTATACACGATGATGAGCTAGTCCCAACGAACTCATGGCCAACGTCGAGGTAGAGAGCCACTTTTGAAAACTCTTTGCATAATAAAACCCCCGATGCGCCTGTTCTCGGTCATGGTTGACCTTTGCCAGGATCCTTTTGGCTTGCTTTATGATCCACTTGATTTTAAATGGATGCATATATGTATATTTTCGTGTGAATGACTAAATGAGTTCATTTTAGCGAATATATCATGATTTACTATAAAATTTGAATTATCGGTTATAAATGATATTATTTGACACTCCAATATTCACCTACACTATTAATACTTGAGATTAATCCCCTCACTTACTGGGTATCTTCCTTAATACTCACCCATCTTCTTTCCCTCCTCAGACAGGATTATTGTGTTAGAGTGACGCTTCGGCTCTTGAGGAATTGGTAGCTCGTTGATGGATTTGAGTGTTTTTCGACGGTGAGATTTAAATTAAGTTGAGATATGAGCTCCGTACTTTATTTTCGACCCTATGAGGTCTTGACCTTGAAATCCGTAGTTGACCGTGTATTTATTTGGGATTGACTGTATGATTTATGTACATTAAATTGCGAAACTCTCATATTTCATTTGCATTAAGGCAAAATATAGTATTTGAATGTTAACTTGGGAAAATTGGTTGTAAATTGTATAAAACTTAGATCCACTTAGTGTGGCGGCTGCTCATACTCCAGTTGTGCATGATAATAGAGGTTTGTGGCTAGGATTATTGGTAATTTATATAGTCTAGCGTTGTTCTGAATGTCTGCTGTGGTTGGTGGATTGTTGTGAGGTTGGGATAATTATTTTATTTTATTTACAGGATGATTTAAATTATACAAGTTTAAACAAGTTTATTTGTATATGGGAGACCTCTGATTTAATGGGAAATTCTGCCTAATTTTTTGTAAAAATACAGCCGGCATTCAGGACAACGGGCGGCTGCTCATGACCCCGGTTCGGGGCATGACATAATAATAGCTATCAGGCCAGTATAGGGATGCCCCCGTTGAAGCACTGTATGGCAGGAAGTGCCGTACTCCGCTATGCTGGGATGAGGTCAGAGAGCAACGTCTTAGCAGTGTTGAGCTGATTGAGGAAACGAATGATAAAGTAAATGTCATCCATGAGCGGATGAAAGCCGTCTAGGACAAACAGAAGGCATATGCCGATCGTAGGCGGCAACCTCTTGAGTTTGCCACTGGAGATATGGTTTTCTTGACAATATCTGCTTGGAAGTGAGTTATATGGTTCAAGCAGCGGAACAAGTTAAGCCTCAGATATATTGGGCCCTTTCGTATCCTTGAGAGGGTCGGAAGTGTGGCATACAGATTAGAGCTACCAGATGAACTGTCCCTTATTCACGATGTCTTCCATGTCTCAATACTCATGAAGTACTTGGCTGATCCTTCTCATATACTTGAGCCTCCACCTGTTGAGTTACGAAAGGACTTTAGTCTTCCAGTTCAGCCCGTGGCTATTCTAGATCGGCAAGTCAGGAAGTTACGGAGCAAGGAAGTCTCGTTGGTCAGAGTCTTGTGCAGGAGTAACCAGCTCGAGGAAGAGACCTGGGAGTCCGAGGAGACTATGAGGAGATAGTACCCCAATTTATTTGCTATTTAGTTCTCTTTTAGTTTCGAAAACGAAACTTGATTTTAGGGGGTTAAACAATGTAACACCGACATTGCGATGTTCGTACTATTGTACTCCTGTTCAGAAATTAAATAAAATATTTCTCAGTTATATATATAGAGAAATTTTTATTTATATTGATTTTTTATTTTAGGGTCTTTAAATTTAATTTTTTGTATAATTTAAGTTGTGTCCGTAAATCGTAGCGAACCCCATTTTTATGAAATTCACAAGCTAACGAAATGTGGGTGTAAAAAATAAGTATGCATGTATGTGTATATATATATAATATATATATATATATATATATGTATGTATATATATACAAACTTAAAAAAAAAATAATCCAGCGGAGTGCTGCATTTTGAGGCAAAACGTAGCACCCCCAAAATTGGATTAGAGCTTTTAACCCTAATCTCTTTCTCTTTTCCCTCTCTCTCTCTCTCTCTCTCTCTCTCTCTTCCTCTCTCTCTCTCTCTCCTTGACTCTTAACCTTCCCGCGGCTACCTTCTTCCTCCGCCGCGATCGGTCGCTCGCCCCGCCACCTCTCTCCGTCGCGAGCAACCGCACCTAACCAACATCGCCGCGCCACTCTCCCTCTGTCTTCTCTCTCTACCTCACTCACGGTCTCTCTCTCACTGTCGCTCACCCTCTCTCTATCTCTCGCTATCTCCCTCCCTCTTGATTGCACTCTATAAAGAGCTTCCACGCATGCTACCACCACGAGCGCACCACAGCCACTACAGCTCCTCCCTCCCGCAAGCGCGCCGCAGCACGATCCTCTCTGCACTAGCGTGAGCGCGCGACCACGCGAGCGTACCATAGCGTGAGCGCACCACAGCGCACCTGCGCGCGAGTGCGCACGCAACCCGCTAGCCTGCTGACCCGCGAAGCCCACTGTAACCCCTAACGCGCGTAGCTACCGTTAGCCTGATGACCCGCGAAGCCCACTGCAACCCCCTAGCGCGCGTAGCCCGCTAGCCTACTGACCCACGAAGCCCACTGCAACTCGCAAGCCTACTAACCCACGAGCCCCCTATGGCCTACGAAGCCCACTGTGGCCCGCAGCCCGCAATAGCCCGTGATAGTCCGCGAGTCTCTGCGTAGGTAACTGATTCAAGGTTTTGATTTTGTTCTAAGTGCTTAGACCTAACTAATAGATTTTGTCTTGATAGGGAGCATTGCAGATTTTGGAGCGATTGAGGAGACATTCGAACGAAAGTTAGGTCTACAATCCGAGAAAACCCTAGATGACAGAAATACGATCTCTTCGATATTTGAAATAAATTTTATCAAATTTAGGTTTCAATACCTTTAAGATAACATTGGTGTATATTTATATTTGAGAAATTAAGATTTATACAACTTAGGGAAGATGATAAATCCTAAGAATAATTAGAAATTTGATGACAATTGTGATAATCTGATTAGGTTGACTTTCTTGGAGATTCGAGAAATCGATTTGGTTTGATTTTGAAAAATAAGGAGTGATCACCCTCCCTAGGAATGTGAGTGGAACCCTAATCTCATGTATGAAATAGTGAAACCTGATTTTTATCGTATTTTTAATAAAATATACTTTTGATATGCATTGTCTCGACGTATGGAATTGAAATTCAAATCTGTTTTGTAATTATTGAAGTGTCGTATTTATATTTTCTACGATTATGCATCCATGTTTGAAATGAAATGAAATTGTGTCATGATTTGAGAAATGGAATACTTTCTATTCTACCATTGCATTGGTTTGTTGAATTTAAATGATTTCGATAAAATATATTAACACACGGATTTGAATTGTTTTGAGGATATGATGAGATGATTTGGCTATGTGGGTTGGATGCCTACTAGTTTGAGATGATATGATGATATGACATTATTTGATTGATTCCGTAGCTACGAACGACATTTGTAGAGGTACCGAGTTGCCCAGATACACTTCTGCAGGAGGTATCCGCAAACGTCATATGTCTAATGGCTATAGGCGTGACCGGTTGAACCCACGTAAGGGGGAAGACTTGTGTGACGCCACCATCTAGCACCGGTGAGATCCTATACACGATGATGAGCTAGCCCTAGCGAACTCATGGCCAGCATCGGGGTAGAGAGCCACTTTTGAAAACTCTTTATATAATAAAACCACTGATGCGCCTGTTCTCGATCATGGTTGACCTTTGTCAGCATTCTTTTGGCTTGCTCTATGATCTACTTGATTTTAAATGGATGCATATATGTATATTATCGTGTGAATGATTAAATGAGTTCATTTTAGCGAACATATCATGATTTACTGTAAAATTTGAATTATCGGTTATGAATGATATTATTTGACACTCCAATGTTCACCTACACTATTAGTACTTGAGATTAATCCCCTCACTCACTGGGTATCTTCCTTGATACTGACCCCTCTTCTTTCCCTCCTTAGACAGGATTATTGTGTTAGAGTGACGCTTTGGCTCTTGAGGAATTGGTAGCTCGTTGGCCGATTTGAGTGTTTTTCGATTGTGAGATTTAAATTAAATTGAGATATGAGCTCCGCACTTTATTTTTGACCCTGTGAGGTCTTGACCTTGAGATCCGTAGTTGACCGTGTATTTATTTGGGATTGACTATATGATTTATGTACATTAAATTGCGAAACTCTCATATTTCATTTGTATTGAGGCAAATTGTAATGTTTGAATATTAATTTGGGAAAATTGATTGTAAATTTTATAAAACTTAGGTCCGCTCAGTGTGGTAGCTGCTCATGCTCCAGTTGGGTATAATAGTAGAGGTTTGTGATTAGAATTGTTGGTAATTTATATAGCATAGCGTTGTTCTGGATATCTGCTATGGTTGGTGGGTTGTTGTGAGGGCGGGATGATCATTTTATTTTATTTACAGAATGATTTAAATTATACAGATTTAAACAGGTTTTTTTGTATATGGGAGACCTCCGATTTATGGGAAGATTCTGCTTGATTTTCTGTAAAAATACAGCCGGCATTCAGGGCAACGGACGGCTGCTCACGACCCCGGTTCGGGGCGTAACATTTTCTCCCATGAGGACACAATTTTCCAAATTTATTGAAAATATCTAGAATATTTATAGCCGATCTCTAAAATTTGAGATCACTCAGATATGGTTTTCTACTAGTACAAAGGTCATATGGTCTCATTGGTACTAATTTCAAAGGCACCCTTTTCAACATATGGGCTGCAGTCAACAAAGTATCTCTCAAAAAAAAAAAAAAATCGACAAATTAGTCAGTAACATCTTGGATCTTATTATATATAACAATATCCTATTTTTTCTCCCTATAACACCATTCTACTAAGGTGAATAAAGAATGATCAATTGTCTGATTATGCCTCTTTCAATATAGAGATCCTTAAATTTGAACTGATAGATAGTCACACATTTTATCCATTTTTAAGGTATTTATTGTTTTATCCATTTGATTCTCAATTTCGTTTATATAACATTTAAAACATTCAAGTGCTTCATATTTATGAGAAATCTAATTGATTTGACCAGATCGCATAAAATGATCTATAAACGTAATGAAATATAAAACTCTATATATCAAACATTCATATTTATTGGACTACAAATATCTAAATGGACTAACTACAATAAAAATTCAGCACATATGGCCTATTCAAATGTTTTTCTCGTCATTTTGCCAGCAAGATGTTCACATATCAACAAATTAACTTTTGTGAAAGAATCCAATAGTCCTACCTTCACTGATCGATTCATCTTATCTTACCTTATGTGACCAAATCTAATATGTTATGTCACATGATCAACATTTTCATTATTAGAGAAATAAATATTTAACAAAAGATTATGGTTAATATAATAGTTAAAAATTTGTTTGTCACATAAAAAAATCATAAAATCATTTACAAACTATTCAGAACCAAAATACATGTCATTTAAATACAAATCAACTCTGTTTCTTTAAAAGTTCATAACATAGCCAAGTTTCAAAAGAATAATAATGGATATTAGGTTTTATCGGATTTATGATATATAGAAAATATCATGTAGAATAAAAGTTTGTCCACTTTGCAACTCCAGTTTATAAGTGTCAACTCATCTAACTTCCACTCTTGTATTGTTCCCTATATAAATCCACCTCGTATCAGAATGCACTCGATGAAAATCAACAAATTTCTCACGATCTCTAGCACATGGTTTATTCTTTTGTAATTCATTTTCAGTTTTCTTTTCTTTTTTACTTTTATTCTGGTTCCTCTTACACTTAGAACCCAAGACTTTCTTGAAATTGGATTCTTCAACAAAAATATCAGTTGTGAATTTTGTAGTACCAAACTGTTCGTTCTCAAACTCAACGTGGTGAGCAATATTCTAAAAAGTTTTTATATTATCATCATCAATTAAATTGACTTTCAGGTTCTCCCACTTATTAGGAAGAGATGGATCAACACTTGAACTTACTATTCATTGAAGAGGACATGATCAGTTGACTTCAACTCTCTTATCATATTTAACTTGTCTCTGAAATGTTGTTTAATATACACCAAATGTAATGAGCAATCGAATATTTTTCACACTCAAAGATCATGTTATCAATCACAAAACTTACCAAGACAGCTCGAGTAGTGGAATCCCTCTTTTTTCATGTTCGGTAAGTATCTTGATCTCTCCTATGCTGAGTAGTATTGTCCACACCTGGATTTTGCATGACATGGTTGATACCATCCTAGAGATCTTATTCTTCCGGCATATTTCATATTTTGTGACATTATATCTCACAATTGTCGTCATTCAATTTGTCACCTCTATTCAAATTCACAATGATGGACTTCAATGCTATAGTTTGAGTTTTAAGAGAATGGACACAAGTACCAATACTCTTATCATACATACAAATTTGTATTTCAAAATTAATATATAAAACAGATTAATATTAGGTATAGAATCGAAAATTTATTAAATTCTCATTCATTATCTATGATTTTAATACATCATCATCATAAATTTAATTTAAAATTATAAAATTCAATAGTTTTTATGTGAAAATTAATCAAATTCTTCTAATTAAAAATTTCTCACTTAAATACACAAAATAGTTAAATAATATTACAATTTTGGATAAAAATCACTCAAATTCTACCAACCCAAAATTTTCATTTAAAAAACACACGTTCTCTTTTGCATACATAATCATTCATATCAACAAATATAGTCAACATATGTTTAATATAAACGTTACATTTAAAAATTTTTAAAATTTTTTTAGTACATGATTATAGTTCTAACAGACAATCACAACACTTAAATATATATAAATAAATACAATATCTCAATTCAAGACACAACCATTTGAGATACCATATTCATCATTCCCTTAGATAGTTTATTCTTAGGAGAAAATCTCATTATGGCACGTGAACTCGAGCTATTTATAGTTTGAGATAACATTTTTTTTATTTGAATTTTTATATTCTTAACTTTCTACATTTCTATTAATATTAGTCTCACATCGTCAAGAATCATGTGTCCGTTCTCGGTAATCAATTCATCAATCACGCTAGTCCAATATTGGGTTAGGGAATTTCTCAATATGTATACATCATCCCTTTAAAAACCATGGTTTAGATGAAAAAATTCCAAGTGTTTCTTTTCATTGATCACCAAGTGATCTGGTAAAGAATGAGAAGGATTCATTTTATAAGTCAACGTTTGACCCAATTATATAATTCGCTCTGAATTTCTCAAATCTCTAACTCTCCCTTAGAGGCCTAAAAAAGTGCATCTAATTATAACCATCTCAGTAGAAAATAGGAACATTATTAGGTCGGGCACACATCCAACCATAATATTATACATGAAATTTAGAAATACTAATTTCAAATAATTTGCTCAATTTTTAATTAATTTTATGTTGAAAAATAAATTTTTTAAACATAAAAATGAGCATAAAATAAAAAAAAAAGGTGTTATCAATTTTCACTTGAGTATCCAAACTTAAAGAAATAATTTTTTCAACACATACAAAAATTTTCAGAATTTTTCTGGTACAAAAAAAAAATTTCTATAATTTTAAATAATTTCTAAGTTTAGAAATAAATAAAAATTATTTTTCGACCCCAAAAAATTAATTAAAAATAAGAGAAAAATGTTGAGAGATTTAAGAATTATTTTTATAAAAATTTCAACGGGAATTACATGGCATGTGCCCCCCGCGTGCTACCGTAGATGGCTGTGCTAAAAAAATAAATAAAAAACCTGCTTATTCATGTGCCATGGTCGGCGCATGCGGCCCATGCGCTACCTTCCCTATGGCGGATGGCCACCAAATTTTGGTTATCTTCCATTTTTTATACTTCTGAATTCAATGGCAGTCTCGATTTTCTAATCAAACACCTCTGGGTTAGGTTTTTGGCTACACGCGTTATTGTTGAGAGCAGGAATGGTTCAAGGGCATTATTCATCATCTTCCCTAATTCTAGGATTTTCTATAATTCGACTCTAACTTTAAACGGTCATATTTTTCTCAAATGTTAACTATTTTTTGTATGTTTATATGATTGAAAAACATTTTTCAAGAGAATTCTAATCGTATAAAAATCGTATTATAAAACACAATATTTTAAAAGATACGAGCACATAAATTTTTAGTTAGAGTTTGTAAAATCTTATAATGTACTCTACGCATACATATCAAATTTTACAGATTTGATATTTATGAAATAAATATGTTATTATATAAAATTGAGAGCATTTTGTTAAGTATAATTCAGATTGCCATTAACAAAATATAGACAATATTCATGATATATTTTATGTTTTAAACACCCAAAAATAGGAAACGCCCATAGATGACTCTAATTCTAATGTCGGATTTAAAACAAACCAATAAGCTCATTTTTTACGCATAAAAAATTTCAAGATTTTAAATAAATTAGAATCATTTAACTCTTCTGACGATTGAGTATTTTAGATTTAAAACATATAACAAAATCAGATCATCTTCTTTGTTCCACAATCCAAATACCTTTCCGATAGATAATGATCAACCATTCTTCAATCCCTCTCTATTCCTTCTAACGTGAGAAGATGCACTCTCCTTTTTTCTTTCTTCACAAAACCACAAAAGTGGCTTTCTTCCCTTTTCTTGTTCATGTCTCTCATTCCACATTTTTTCAAAAAATGGGAAGTTAATCAAATTCAAAAATAGGAAGAGAGAGTTAGGGAGGTTTCCAAGAAACCATTCCCTTCTTTCTCTCCCTTTCAAAGATAAATAAGATGAGTTTGGATCTTGAGTCTACTTACATAGGCAGACCATACCCATTTCTAACTGTATCTAACTACGTAGGTAAATAAAAATAGAAATAATGTCCTGATAGAGCATTTCAAAAGAATGCATCTTTTTATTATTGGTCTTGGGAATTTAGTTATTTATTTATTTAATTTGTTTGTTAAATGTAGCGCAATGTAATGAAGTGAAAATTGGAACTTCCTTTCTGTGGTGCTAGTGCTACCATTTTCTTTTCAAGGGACGGGATTGGGTTTTTAAGTGGCATCTTTTGAATTACTTACTATTTGTAATTTTACAAATGTGTTATTGTTTTCTAATATCTGAACCAGTACTTGTACAGGAAGTGCTGAATAATGATTGTCGGTGTGTGCTCCTTGATAGGCCATTTTCATAAGGAAAAACAATTTAGATAATTCTAAAAATTATAGTTAGAGAGCAAATCATTTCACAACCCCCCCAAATTCATGAGGTGGGTTTTATATTTCAAATTTTGGGTTGATTAAATCAGTGTTTAATTTGAAACTTCAGTCATCAGCAGCTCAAATGCATCTTCATCTATCTAAATTTTGCATCTTTTTACTGCTTGGTTGATCAGTAGAGAAAATAGCAAAGTATAAGAATCCCCTACCATAGTTAAAAGTCCCTTTTGCGGTCCAATACTATTTTTATCCAATTAAGAGTAGATGACTTCAGATGAGAGTATCAACAGAAGCTATTCATGGAGTTGAGAGGAAGATAAGGCATTTGAGAATGCTCTTGCAGATGATTCCTCAGATCAATGGGAAAGAATTCTTGCCAATTTGCTTGCAAAATCTATGGAGGAAGTTAAACACCATTATGATGTCTTAGTTGACGACATCAATAAGATTGAGTTTGGGTGTGTTCAATTGCCTATCTACCATTTTCCTTCAGAGGTTCATTTGGTGATGGTCGTGTGGGTGGGAATAGAACTTTTAGAAAGGTTGGTGGTGAATCTGGTCATGGAGGCCAAGGTAAATCAAATCTCTGTGGGAAATATTTTGCATATTATAACTGTGTCTACGCCAAGATTTTTTTTTTTCTCTTGACATGAAAGGAGGTCAATTGTTACCTCTTCCAGGAATTGCCATGAGGATCTCCTCCTACGTTGAATACATATATCCTTTAAAACTTAACTAGTGAAGGTGTACTTTGTCAAAGCTCAATGCTTGACCAAAACTAAACAATACACAATCTCCAGAAATTGTGAAAAGAGGAGTATTTTTTAGTAGACTCAAACTAATATTGCTGGTTTGAATTGAAACAAGTTGTTTCTTCTTGGTTTGGACAAGTATGGAAAGGGAGATCGGTGGAGTATATCCCACAACTCAGTGGTGACATGAACGCTTACACAAGTGACCAGCATGCTCTGAAGTACTTCATTCGATTGAACTCTATGAGCAAGGAGGGAAGCCGGTCCAGCATCCACGATATTACCAACGTTAACAATGGAGACATTTCAATGCCCCAAATACCAATCACCTTAGAATCGGATTGAACAATAAGTGATTTTAAGTCCAAGTTATTGGCTAAGACTAAGCGTTCTCTCAATGATGGTAAATATGCCCATGAGGGGTAAAAAGTTGAATTTCAAATGGATAGTTAATCTATTATGAAATAACTTCCTCAAGTATCTTTCCATAATCCACTTCTTTTGGTGTGATTTATTCCTTATAAGTAGTGTATATGTATTGTGGGTGGCATTCTGTCTTGAGAGTACAATACCATGGACGAAGAGAGAGAACTCCCTAAGAACACACTTTTCTAGAGAGAAAAGATTGAGGGTTCGAGAAATTTTTGAGTAGAAAAATTTCTCCCGTCATTGGTTTGAGGTGTCGTGGCACTGCGATGGTAGTTCAATCTTGTGATCACCATTTTAACTAAACAATCTATATGAGAGAGTTTGCGACTCGGTTGATTTTTTGGAGAACTACACATTGAAACATTTACTCAAAAATTCCATCTAATTAATTTATGTGATTTTCCATGCTTCCCATTTGTTCCCGATACTCAGATCTATCGATTTGAATGATCAATTACAACTATTGTTGCCGAAAACTGGGATTTCCAAAATGGCTGCGAAGGGTCGTGACTAGGGTGGTTGAATCCATTATTTTTAGGGCTTAAATCCTCCTAAGATCGAGTCAAGGATGTTTGGAGGATACCCAATTATAATTTTCAGTCGATAATTACGAGAAAAACAGCCCATAAATGAGTTTTCTAGCAGTCGGGTTGCGAGGACCCGGTTATAAACCCATCAGGCGAAGAAGACCGACCCAAACCAGCAGGCCCGTGAAGTACATGCGCGATAAGACACGTCACGCATACAGGGCGAAGGCACATGCGGTTCACGTACGATGAGGCACGTGAACAGGGTCAGAAGGTTCGGTTAGCTTAGACATGGATCATGTCTGACCCACGTGCTGGTCTATGACTCGGGGGACGCAGGTTAAGTGCGTGAGTGCACGTGTGCCAGGCTGTTGCCGGTGCATGGAGGCATGTAGCAGCACGCCGCCGGCGCGTGGCGGTGCGTAGGATATCTAGTAGCACGTTAGGTTTTTTCAAATTAGATTTTTCCACTTTTCTAAGGGTCTCACATCCATATTTGTCACTTGTTATGGTTTTTTGTGTACCGAATCGAAATTCAGATGGTAAGATACGATTCCGAGTTGTGGTGTATGGTATCCATTGACTCATACGCTCGCTTTGGGATCTAAACTCGAATCATTTGGGATTTGTTGATTCGAAAAGTGAACAAAATATAAGAATAAGTATCAATAAGTCACTAAAGTCTTATTTGTTGCAATGAAAACTATCGTATCAAATCTTTGCATGGAGAACAAACTGAATGGTGATAACTGTGTAATGTTACACCTGAAGACTCAGTTTGTCCTTGAGGAGCAAAATCTGTATGAGATTTTGAGTTATAAGATTGTGGGTCCCAAGGAGGGTGCCACACTTTAGGCTAGACGGGATAATGAGGTTTATTATGTATGGAATAAAAGGGATAGTCAAGTTAGATCAATTCTTATCAGTAGTATGCACAATGATTTGATTCCGTTTTATAAGAAGTATTCTATGATTATATCAGTTTGACTCACCCTAAAAGAGTATTATATTGCTCTTTTCAACTCCTATGGTGAGAATGCTGAAGAAAATGACTAATCATACAATGATGCAACATTTGGTATAAATATCGAGTATAATCGCCGAGTTAAAGAAAACGGACGAGCCCATTTTGGATGAGATTTAGGTACTAGGCATGATCCATTTTTTACCTGATTCATAGGAGATTATGAAAGCCTATCTCACGTATAACGAGAGTATTCATACTTTTGCTAATGTGAGCAGATACAGTAAGCTCGAGGAGGAGCGTATAGAGGCGAGTAGGTTGTACTCAGATCATGCTTACGCAGTGAAGTCGAGTAAGGACTCTTGTAGCACCAAACGAATAGCATAAGCATGAGAAAAAGACTTAAGGTCCATTATCTGAGAAATTTGACAACAAAGTACAAAAGCGCAGAAAGAAAGAATTTGATAAAACCAATGCAAAGTGCTACGTCTAAGATAGATTTTAATCATTTTGCTCGTAAATGTGACGAGCGGAAAGAATGTCATTCTTCTTTAGGTGGTTTGAGTTTAGACTCATCTACTGTGTTGCTCACTGTTTTTCTCCTTTGTAAACTATAAATTCATGAGTCAACAATCACGTAACTTGAGATAAGAGAGCGTACGTTGATTTCCACCAAGTAAATCCTCAAGTTATGAGGATTCGCGTGAGAAACGAAGTATTTGTAGTCATCAGAGGAATTGGCACTTGCAAGTTTGAATTACAAAGTAGCAAGTCTCTATATTTATATGAGGTTCTTTATGATCCGAGAATTTGGTGAAACTTGATTTCAGTACTTTGTTTAAGATCATCTGGAATATGCTTTGTCAAAAAGAAAATAATCTGTTTTTATGAGATACGATAATTTTTGACCTGTTCTGATTTTATCCATTATGGATTGTATGTACTAGGTGCTGCTTTTTTTTAATGGTATTGTTGTTATTCTTCTATTACATTTACATCTAATTGTGTAGATGATGATATCAATCTATGGCATAGTAGATTTGGACACATGGGGCAAGAGATGATGAACCAATTAGCAGTGAATGGTTTGTTGGATCTACTAACCTAGTTTGAGTAGCTCGTATATGAGTTTTATTTAGCCGGCAAGCTACAAGAAAACCATTTGGTAACACAATGAAATCGGGATTCCATTACAGTTGCTCCACTCTGATATTTGTGGCCCTCTAAGCATGAAAGCCCGAAATGGAGCTGTGTACTTTATTATGTTCATAGACGATTACACGCGTTTTGGTTACATATATCCGATCTCATACAAGAATAAGGCATTAGAATATTTCAGAAGGTTTATTGGCGAAATTAAGAATCAGTTAAACTAGAAAGTGAAGACTCTTAGAACCAATTGGGAGCGCAACTATTTGTTAGAACTATTTAGAGAGCTATGTTTTGAGAAAAATATTACGAGATAACTGACTATTTCTACTACTTCTTAGTAGAATAGAATAGCCGAGAGGAGGAATGGATTTTGTTGGAGATAGTGAGATCTATGATGGTGCAGACCAATTTGTTCATCTTCCATTCGGGAGATATTTTATTGACTGTAGTCTACGTTCTCAACCGTGTCTCATCAAAGTCTGTAGTCAATACCCCATATGAGTTTTGGACAGAAAGGTAATCTGACCTTAGCTACTTGAGATCATGGGGTTGTGCCGTGTATGATCATGATTTTTAGTATCCACACGACAAGTTAGGCATGTGAGAAAAGAATGTATCTTTATAAGATACTGAGAACACTCCAGATGCTATGTATTCTTAGGTGAGTATATAGACGGTATTGTCATTGAAATTGAGTCTCGTAATACCATATTTCTTGAGAATGATTTCCTTAAAAGAAGTGAAATCGATTGAGATTTTACTGTTTATGAGATAGATGAGTCTAGTGGCTCAAATGAGCCCAACAGTGGGATACAAGAATCCATTACGGATTTTGGTCCTAGTGGAAGTAATCCATCTAGAGGTGAAGAGATTCTCTCTCCTTGTAAGAGTATCGAGAACGCATACTTAAACGTCGCTTCTTGATTGAGGGTGAGATCTCATGTGACTCTTGAGGATGATGAGAAACCTAAAAAGATCCAAGAGACTCAAGAATTCTACGAAAAGGTCATAGATGAAAATAAGGAGTTGATGAGAATCAATGGGGTCTGAAACCTAGTTGATTCATCTAAGGGCGGAAGGGCTATCAGGAACAAGTAGTTTTTCAAGGTCAAAAGAAAGATCGATGGATTGATGGAGAGATATGAGACCCGTCTTGTAGCCATGGTTACACTCAGACTAAAGGCGTGGATGACCGGGGAGTCGTAGTCCAATTTATCTCAATCTGTTTACTTTTAGCGATTGTCGTGAATATGGATTTGAAGTTACACCAGATAGACGTAAAGACCACTTTCAATAATAGAAGTTTGGTTGATGAGATCTATATGGAATTATCTTCTGGATTCATTCTAGTAAGTCAAGATGATAAGGTCTATCGACTTTGGTAGCCAACATATGATCTAAAACAGTCATCCATGCGGTAATATCTAAGATTTCATGAAAAAGTGATATCTTATAGTTTTACAATAATCGAGGAGGATCATTGAGTCTATTTGATATATTCTGTAACTCTTTTGTGATCATATTCTTATATATGAGTGACATTCTGTTGGTTGGAAATAACAGAAAGTATTTGATGACCATTGAAATACGGTTATTGTTGATTTTTGATTTAAAAGATATGGGTGAAACTTAATTCATTCTCGAAATTAGAATCCAAATGGATCACTCAAGAAAGATATCAACTCTTTAATAAGAGTCCTACATCAGAAAGATTTTTGAGCATTTCGAGATAAACGATTGTAACCCAATAGATATTTCTATCGCTAAAAGTAAAGACCTAAAACTTGACATATACTCTAAAATTTAGGAAGAAATAAGGAAGATAAGTAGAATCTCTTATACTAGTAGTGAATTACTAGAGAGTAGTGAAAAGGATTCTAAGACATTTTAAGGGAACTGTAGACCTTTCCTTGTATCACGAAAGATGTGATTTGCGTTTCATTGAGTATTGAAACGCCGACTGGGGGTGGCGATATGGATGTACGCAAATCGACACCATCAAGATTTGCTATCTTGCTTAATAATAATGTCATATCTTGAAAAAATAAGAAACAAATCTGTATATTTCTATTTACGATAGGGACTGAACTTGTGGTATATTCAGTGGCAATTCAGCAGAGTGTTTGATTTTAAAAATTTTTGGATGATTTAGGAGTTATGGCAGATAACGGGAGTCTAGTGATGATTTATTGTGATAATCAGGTCGTCAATGCCAACAACCAAGATCCTAAATATTATAGTAAAACCAAAAATATTGATACCAGATATCACTTTGTGAGAGATGTCATCTAAAAGGGTATAGTAATAATTAAGTACACTTTTATACACAACATAGTGACTGATTCCTTTGCCAAACCCATTTGTGCGAAATTTCTTTGTGAGATATGGAATCGTTGGATTTCGTGTATTTTAACATTTTTCATTGTATACTGATTTTGATATTTATTGATATATATGATATATGTGTATTATACAGTCACATATTTATTTCTTACACTTGTTTATTGTCATAAATCGACTCTCTCACATGAATAACCACCTCCATCTCTGAGTGAGCGGAGATGAGACGGTTTCTAGTCGTAAGAAATTTTAAGAGTGGCACTACTAGAACATAAGTTGTCTTGATATGTATTCAGGATGAGATCATATGCGATATGACTGATATGGATATACCCACATCCATGTTGTCTATGAATAGTCAGATTTGAAATCTCAGATATCACCTGTGTATAGTGATATTGTCTCTGAAATACTCTCTCTGAGATCTCTGGATAAAATTTTATCTGTAAACTGAGTTCCATATCTATACAATGTTAAAGAAATCTAACATATGTCATTTTGAGAGATGGAGAAATAATACTGTAGTACGTGTTTCATACCGCGTATGATAAGATAATTATGGAATAGTGAGAGCTATTATTTGAGATGATAGTGTGATCATTATCCACATTCTTAATGTGTGAGACCCGAGATCTATTAGGTGGAATCTCTTTTACTCTTATTACTTTCGGTTATTTCTAAAAGTTTTGGTTCAATATTTGCTATTTTAGTCTGTTTATCTATAGTTCGGAATATAAAGGGCAAGTCTAGTAAAACAGCAAATTTGAGATTTATGGATCCGACTTTGAAAAAAGGAAGACCAATCGAGATCAAATCATTGTATTTTATTCACAAGTCGACTTGTTATATTAATTCATATTGAAATTCAAATATAATAGTGAATACACACTCAAGCAAATGATTGGAGATCATTTTCGATAAAAAAAGTTACTCGATAGATATAATTGCATTGAGTTTTGGATACAACGAATTCTTTTTGGTTCTAACAGTGGTTTCTCGATCATCCTAATATGTGTATAGAGAAATTTTTACTTGCAAGTATACTCGTCGGTCATACGACACCCAATTCTGTATAAAAGTCCAATAGGATAATTTGATAGATCGCATGAGTTATGATCTTATAACGGACATAAAATATCTTCATGTGCAAATGAGAGATGATGGTAAATATGTCTATGAGGGACTTTTATCATAAGTAAAAAGTTGAATTTCAAATGGGTAGTTAATCCATTACAAAATAATTTCACCAGGTATCTCTGCATGATCCACTTCTTTTGGTGTGATTTATTCCTTCTAAGCAATGTATGTATTGTGGGATGGCATTCCATCTTGAGAGTACAATGCTCCCAAAGCACACACTTTACTAGAGAGAAAAGATTGAAAATTCGAGAAATTTTCGAATAGAAAAATTTCTCCCGTTATTGGGTTCAACGGACATTGGGTTGAGGTATCGTGGCACTGCGGTGGTGATTTGATCTCGTGATTACTATTCCGACCGAGCAATCCGTACGTGAGAGTTTGTGACTCGGTTGATTTTTTGAATATCTACGTATTAAAATATTTATCCAAAAATTCCGTTTAATTAATTTATGTGATTTTTTACGTTTCCACACTGCATGTGATACAATTAAATCTACGCTCAAGGGCCATATCATAGCTCAGGTGCTGAAACCACACCACATGATTGGTTTGTTTTGTTGATGAAACGAAAAAAAAAAAAAAAAAAAAAAAAAAAAAGACATTTTCACTTCCAAGCCCACTAGAAGCTCTCCCTGGAAAGCCCAGCTCTTCCAGCTGGTGTCCCTCTTAATTTCAATGAGCCCTGAACCCCTCAAGCTCCAATAACGTGAGCTTGAGTGATTGGGTTCGGAAGCTTTTCTTTAGCTGGTGGCACATAGGCTCAACTATGATGTGTTGAATGCTGATTGGTGTCGTGCATGAAATGGCAAATTATAATATGAAATATATGAAATATATCCAACCAAAAAAAAAATAATATGAAATATATATGTGTGCGCGTGTGTGTATATATATGTTTATAAAAATATATAGCAAAATTTCATGAAATTTCACAAAATTTCCAAAGATTGTTTTTGTAAAATTTCCTCAAAATTTGCAACAAAAAGACAACATGATAAAAATTCTGCAAATTCTTATAAAAATTTCATAAATCTCACATGAAATTGGATATTTTGTGAAGTACAAATTGCAATGTTTTAGAGAATAATTCTAAAAAAACTCTACTATATATTTTAAAACTATTCTAAAATAATCCCCCTTTTAGCTAAATTCTCCCTCTTATAGAGGGTATCATGACAAGCTCACCAAATAAGATTTCTAATTTCAGGGAGAATTTTTAACTTCCAAGGAGCCTCCACTCTCTTGTCTCTAATTTCAAGAAGCCAGAGGCTCCATGCTGCATATTTTCTATCTCCAAACAAAGGTGATATCCACTCCAGACGAAGTAGGAATCATCCTTTAAACAATACCAAATCAACCTATTCCAAGAGAACTACTTGTCTTTCCCTCTAAAATACTTGGCCAAGCCTTGGGTTTGAACCCAAAAGGTACCATTTGGCTAGGAGAGCTCTATCGAAACAAGCCAATTTTCTGAACCCCTAAAGCCAAAGCACCCATCAAGTTTATTCATACAAAGCTTCTCCTAAGCTGTTTGCACAACAATTTAACACAAAGCAATACTCCGAATTTTCTTTATTTTGAAATGCTATAGTCTATAGTGTAACAAAGGGTTCATCTCCAGCCATCCAATGCCACAAGACCTACTTACCATATTTGCCTCTCTTAGTTTTTTTAAACTTTGCCCTTGGTAGGGTGGACTGCTGGTGCTAGAGGGATCCTAGCAAATGATTTGAATCAACGTGGTTTTATCAAAACGCTGTTAAATATATCAATATACAATTGATTTAGTGAAATAAAATATTAAATCACTTAACAAAATTTTAAATTCAAAACTCGACAATGAAAAAAATTATATTAGGAAAACTACCCATAAATGGGGTCCGCATATATTCAAATCAAATTAATCGAAACATGATTCCAGATACTGACCGTAAAAACGAAAAAAAAAACACTATTAAATGTAGAAAAAATCTAATTTTCGATTTCTTTTTCTTGTTTATTTCGTGTCATTAACGTTTTGATTTGACTTCTTTTCCTTTTTAGTTTCATAAGAATCATATTTATAAATTTTGTTGTTGGAAAGTTTTTACTGAATAAAGTAAAAGCAATAGTTTAGAATTCATTTTGTTTCATTATGTTGAAGAAACATATGAAAAAGAAAAAAAGAACAACTGGGATTTTGTTTGATAATTTGATTGACTTCTCAACCAAAGATTGTAGTAATGCCATTTGATAAGCTATAGCTATAGATGCCCTGTCTCAAGAACACCCTTATATAGATATAGTCTGGTTTGCTGGAATTTAGTTTGTAACATGCAAACTGCCACCACACCTTTTTCTTTTGAGGATTGTATTTGCATATGAAATGAAACATGGGGTTGGCATCAGAAAGTTAAAATGCCAGCACCAAAAGCACCTTTTCCACATCCACTTTGTGTAAGATAACAAAAACTAAATATTATAAAATAAACCCCAACTACTTATTTTTATTTCTTTTGACCCAATCTTTACAAATATGACATAATATATTGATGAATGGTCAATGAAATTATTTTAGCTAATAGAAGAAAATGTAAATGCAAAAGGTTGAAAAATACTATTATGCACTTTTTTTTTTTTGTTTGTATGCTTTGTAAAATTTTATATTCGACAAGGGTCATGAAATTTTTACCTAAAAAAGAACAACATAGTTAATTAAGAAAATGAAGAGTACAGCTTCTCAAAAACAGCATGATGTTATGAATATCAACGAATAATTAAATTTAAATATTTGGTATAATTCCTAATATTTTGCTAACAAAGAAAAAGGAAAAACATTGGGATGACACTTTTTACTAATGAGAAGAAACGGCAAAGCTTAATGAGAAGGAGAAAGAAGAAAGGCATTTGGACCAACGGATCATGATCATGTAGTGACCTTTTTTTTTCCAAAAGCAACCAAAACACACCAGTTGGGGGTTCATGCCTTTAGCTTTTATGGCTTTATCCTCCTAATTGATGACTCACGAACCCAAAAACCTGACGTGTACACGCTTCACACACCACATGCCCGCTTTCCTATATATCACCCCCCAAACAAATTTTGTTCAAGGCATCCTAGTCTCTTACACACAAGCACAGCTCAGAGAGAGACAGAGAGAGATGAAGGACAACACCTTACAGCAAGTCATTGGGGTTCCTATCTACTCTGCAGCATATCTACTCCCTAGCAGGTCATGTGGCAAATATTTACCCCAATTTCCAGCCCAATACCAACTTGATTTCCCTTGTTCCAAACAAAGTAATTTTCCTCTCTCTCCCTCTCTCTAAACCCAGTGCTTTGCATATGTAATTAACACTAATGTCTTTTTTTTTTTTTCAAATATTAATCGCAGATAAATCAAATTCAGTGATCAATAGGGTGGGCAAGATTGGAAGAAAAGCAGACAAGTTTGTAAGAGAGCATGGTATGTGATTACAAAACAGAACCCTTTGTCTCTTTTGATCATATATAGTTTTTGTATTGCATTTTGAAAATGTTACTGGTGGGTGATGAAGCAGTGAGACTGGCACCCAAGATCTCAGAAACGGTAAAAGGAAAGCTGAGTTTGGGAGCAAAAATTCTGCAAAGAGGAGGTGTGGAAAAGGTATTCAAGGAGACATTCAGTGGAGGAGTACAAGGAGAGAGGCTGATGAAATCTTCTCAGTGCTGTTTATTCACCACAGCAGGTCCCATGGCTGGCCTCCTATTCATCTCCACTGACAGGGTTGCTTTTCGCAGTCACAAATCCATCAAAGTCACTTCCCCAGATGGAAAGCTTCTTCATAGATTCCATTACAAGGTGATGATCCCAATAAGAAAGATAAACAGAGCATACCAAAGTGCAAATGCCGCCAAGCCTTCACAGAAGTACATACAAGTAGATACTGTGGATGATTATGAATTTTGGTTTATGGGTTTTCTTAATTATCAAAAAACATTCAACTGTCTTCAAGAGGCAATCACTCGCTTCTCAACTTCACAAGAGTTATGACTCTCGTTTGCCCCCCTGTAATTATATCTACCAAAGCAATACAACATCCTGCTGTATCAAAGGTTTTTTACTAATGAAAGTACTCTTTTCTCTTAATATCTGCTTCATCCCTCTCACCTCTAGCTTCTTCCGTCCCAAGCAAATCCAGCAAAATAGAAGCGGGAGGGGGGGGGGGGGGAGAGAGAGAGAGAGAGAGAGAGCCATGTCACGATAACTGCAATTGTGATCCAAATATTTTGTTGCATTTATAGACTCCCATCTAAAGTCATCCTCACCTTCAAATTTGATGGATGCATTGCAGTGAAAATGAAATCATTTTATGAATAAGAAATCATTAGAAGATCATTTTATACCAACATAAAACACCCAATAGAATACAACAATAACAATCAAACCTTTATCTCAACCATGTATTTATCTCACTAAATGAATTTGATTATATGAATCTTTCTACATTATTGTACTCTGTCATATTGCATATTCACTTATATGATTGACACAATATTGTAAATGATTCATATATAAATTTTTATCTTAATTTTATACTATCCGACTACATAACGCAACCCTCCTTTATAGGACTTGAGACCGACCACAAACAGAGTACAGGTGAAATTTTTTTACATATGAATAGTTTGAGTGCGGATACAAAGGCAGGCCAAATAATTACTCACATGTGAAACCAACATAGCCATACAGAAACAAGGCGATCCTCCAAAAGCCCTCAACCATCTCTTGAGGCAAATTCATGATTTCAAAGTGTCTGAACCTCTTTAAATATCAATTTTAAGACAACAGATCAGGCTCGGATAAACTCCCCACAAAGTTCACTTTACAGCATCCAGGAAACTGCAACCCAGCCTCCTCACAGCTTACCTTTGTGACATGGGGGCATGACCTCACATCAAGGTACTCAATAGAGTTGCATGACTTCAATACCAGGCCAATTCCTGTCACCGTGATTCTTGGACAGTTGCTTACCTTCAAAAGCTTCAATTTTGGTTCAGGTCCTCCATCATCTAGTCCTCGAAAAGCATCATCAGTCACCTCCTCACAGCACCCAATATCCAAAGCCTCAAGATTTCTGCACTTGGAAAGAATGCAATTCAAAGAAGAGTCGGAAATATTTAAACACCAGTCCATCCGCAGATTCTTTAGGCTATGATTGCATCCAGCAGCCAATGACTTTATGGACTCATCAGAGATGCCCCTGCAGCCACCAATAATAAGAGTCTCTAGGTTTCTGCAGAACCTGGCTAAAGATAATACGGATTCATTCCCAACTTTGTAGCAATCCAACAACTTTAATGTCCTCAGTGTAGCAGCACAGGCCTGAGAAACAGTGGAGATACCACCATCCCCTATATTACTGCATTTGTTAATATCTAAATGTTTAATTAGCTGACACCCCCCAACAAGAACAGTAAGGCCCAAGTCTGTAATATTGGTGCATCCTTGCAGTCCCAGGTCTTCAAGATTGGGGCAATTTTCTGACAGTGCTTTTAGCAATCCATCCGTAATAAACCTACAACCAGCAACATACAGGCTTCTTAGATCATGGCAGCCCAAAGCAACCGCTGACAGTCCCTTGTCTGTCAACTTTCTGCAATAAGACACATCCAGTGACTGAAGCAAAGAAAGACCACATCCAATCTCAACCATTCCAGCATCAGTTACACCTGGAATATAAAGAACATTCTCAGAAAACAATTTTGAAAAGGTTTATATATATATATATATATATATAAACACAAACAAGATTAAGACAACTTCATCAAGCTTTGTATCGAAACCAACCTTTCAAGACCCTTCACACCTAAAATTATTAGCTCAAGCAGTTGGGAACTAAAGGATTTCTATTGCAACAGATTCAGAAAAGTTGTCAGAATCAGATCCCTTCTGAACAGATACCTAGCTGGTGCAGGATCATTCTAGAAGTTTTTTTTTTAGTAAATTTCTTAGGTTCTGTATCCATCACCATTAGTTATAATCCCATGTTGGAAACTTGTGTCTATCTAGTTTCCACTGAATCAAAATTAACACATATACAAGTTTCCTAGAAGTGAAACAAGAATTGAGATCAGATGAAGCGAAGCATGCGCAGGCTGGCCAAATTTGTGATGCACTCGATTTTCATGTAAACTCAATTCTTTAATTTCATCATCCATGTACTTACATTTGTCTTAGGTTCATTGCAAGGAATTGGTTTGACTAATAGAAATACTGTCTGACTAATTTACTTTCATCAAATCAAGTTGAGGATTGCCTCTTCCTAAAGTTCTCGCTTCCCTCTTCTCTCTGCAACTGTATATTGAGTTTTGAGGGAGTGCCCAGCCACCACACTTCCAGTGAAGTGGTCTTAAAGTAAGGTTCGAATAGAGATGGCATCAAAGGGAGTGTTTTCGAATCCACGTCATCCTAGCTAAAAAATGGCAATTGGGCAACAAGAATGAAAATCACCCTTGGTTCTCAAGTGTTGAAAGAGGCCTTGAAGTGACCCGAGATACTTTGACATAGCTCCATCGATAAGCTTTGGGGAAGAAAAGAAGGATCAATTACCCCTCACCATCATTGGATGAAAATATGTCAGAGTAGATTACAAACAAGACCACATCCAAGCAAGCATGAGATTCTCATTTAAGTACTCTCATGGGAGTTGATAAAAGCCAAAAACGTTTGCCTTTAAACTCTTAAGGATTGAGTTTGATGCATTCTCTACTAAAAAAAAAAAAAAAAAAAATTGTGAATGCTTTTTTTATTTTTTAGTGAAGATCTTGATAGTGGAAAATCAATGTGAAGACTCGAACCAAACATAAAGACATTCATATGGTGGAGAAGATTCTATTAATCTTGTTATAGTCCCGGGCTTAAGATCAAGTTATAGGGAAATTAACTTGGTAATCAAAATAGGGATTGATTGGTTTGCATTGATTTAGGGATTTTCGACAATGATGACCTATATTGATCAATATAATAAGGGCTAATGGATAGAACCCTACGATCTCCAAGACTCATCAGGGAGAACCTTACGATCTCTGAGTTTTTAAGGACTTAAACCTTGAGGGAATTTTCTGCTTGCCTTTTTAGACTGAACAATCTTCCTTTAACTACAAAAGGAGACATAATAATTACATTTGTTCTTGCTACAAATACAACATCAAATCCCAAAATTCTAGCTAGATAAAAGGAGAAACTAATCTAGTATAGTCACAACTGGCTAAATGTGAATTCTTGCAATCAATGCAATAATCTTTGAGATATCATACCATAATCTTCAAATATGTTGCGGTCCTTGACACTCCCATCATTCAAATTTCAATAACGTTGCAGCGGCTATCAAAGGAGTTAGATACATATTCAATGACCGGCTCAATGGATCACTATGTACATACAACGAGAACCAAAAATCTTATGGGCAGAAGTGGAATCTGAGAGACAAGGAAGAGGACAACCACAATATGGGGTTGTGGTTGTGAACAAGAACATGGTCAAGGAAGAGGAAGAGGTGAGCAAATTCTCCCAATGAAAATACCCAGTGGGAAAAAGTCAAAGATCATTTTAAGATATAATAAAACACAAATTGAATATTATTCTTGTAATAACTGTGGTCATCTTTCTTGGGAATACGAAAATAACAAGGAGTTCAAAAGCCAATTATTGCTGACCACAGACCATTTGAAGATCTAACCTTAATTTTCTCGGTTAGAGAACCTGAGACATGTATTGCTTGTATTATGGTGCAACTATCTACATTACAGGACATAAAAACAAATTTGTGGAACTAATACCAAAGTGACCGGAAATGTATGCTCCAGTAACAACATAAGGTGGAATCCATAGCCGGTTAATCTTACTCAAAATAAAAATAGTGGTCACAAAATTCTTTCTTCTGATTATTATATTACAGAAGTTGAAAGTAATATCCTTAGTTTGAGACATCTTCAGGAGCATGATTGTACAGTTTTTATGGAAGGTTGAACACTTTGGCTAATAGATTAGAATCCTAATTCCGTTACTACTGTATATACAATAAAAGACAAGTTGCTTTTACTGGATTTTGGACAATAGGATCTGTGTGCCTAAAGAAACCTGTCAAAGTTCTATCATGGAACATGAGAATCAACCACTTAAACTTAGGATATCTCAAAGCTTTGGGAGATAAAGACAATCGAAGTTGTTCCAATCATCAACCACCTCAATCACAAGTCAAGTATATTTACTTGGCAGGCATTTGGAGAAATGTTTCCTAAAGCAAGCCACTTCAAGACTCATAGGGTCACTCCTACTTACCTATGCCAATGTGTGTAGACCATCAAGCCTCAATACTTTGGTAAAGAGTTTTACTTTTCAATTTTCATCAATGATTATATTAAAAATACTTATGAAAATTTCTCAAACAATATAAAGTTCAAGGCTTGTACAGAGAGTTAGAAAAGCTATAGGAAAAGGACTGGTAGCAGGATAAATATACTTTTAATTAGTTCAAAATATTTCATGGGTTTCATTGAATTAAGCATCATATTACAATTCTAAGATTGCCCCAACAAAATAGAGTTGCTGAGAGAGAATTGGATGATCTCAAATACAAAAAGATCAATGCTGCAGAGCATGAACATGCCACAAGTTTTAGGTTAAAGCAGTAGCTAGTGTGGCTTACCTCTCCAACTACTGTCCAACCAGAAGCAAGAAAGACATGATACCCCTAGAAGCATAGCATGGACGAATGACAATCATAATCATGCCTATGGGTTTTTGGATCGACTACCATGCACAAGTTACAAAACAAGAGAAATTGAAGCTCAGTGATAGAAGTAAGATGCTCATCTTTGTTCTATAGAATAAGAATTCCAAAGGATGCAAAATGCTAGAGCTAAAGAACATCAAGATCCAGTGATCCACCCTTTGATAAAGAAAATCTAACTGTACAATCTTAAGTTGAACATCCACCAGCTTTTTTAACCTCATCCTCCTGCATCAACTTCACCCAAACACAGCTCAAGACTCTCAAATGAATTCAATTCAAGCATCTCACCTGGGCCCAACTTAACTGAAGGTATTGATGGATTCAAAACTCGTAATGATTTATACAATGCAACCAAAAGGTTCAAAAGATGCAAACTTATTCATTTTTTAAGAATTTTATATGTTGAAGTTGAACCTTTAAATCTGAAGAGGTTAGAAAGGAAAACTGAAGGATCTATTATATGCATGAGGAGATTTATGCCATTGAAAGGAATGCTAATTGGGATTCCAGAAGGCAGGCAATAGTCAAGTGAGTATTCACAGTTAAGAAGAAAGCCAAAGTCTAAAGAGACAAGGCAAGACTCTGTTGCCAAAGGTTACAAGCATAGGCTGGCATTGACCATGAAGAGTTGTTCCAAGCCATCCCTCCGGCCACCATGCTTCCAACAAGTAGTTTCAAACATAACAATGAATGAAGGTACATGGGTTGGATGTCACTTTTCATGAAT
Organism: Dillenia suffruticosa; assembly: GCA_033439265.1. Classification (NCBI taxonomy): domain Eukaryota; kingdom Viridiplantae; phylum Streptophyta; class Magnoliopsida; order Dilleniales; family Dilleniaceae; genus Dillenia; species Dillenia suffruticosa. Next base: position 19,511,587 of record JAVTVX010000024.1, on the reverse strand, counting down.
CTAAGAGAAAACAGAAGGCGGAAGAGATCTTCATATGCTAAAAGTGGCAAAAATTCAGGGCCTTCACTAGCAATTACTGGGAAGAGCTTTCTTTAGCAATAGATTCACAGGATTTTTCGACCAAATAAATGCTACTCTCTGCCTTGTTATTCACTAATCAAGCATTTGATCAAGTTTTCAGATTCCCATGCCCGATTCAATCAGATACCCAATCAACAAAAATTACCTAAAGCGAATCGGAGGGTGAATTGAAAACTACCTTTACAATTCTGGAGATTAAGAAGTCGCAAACAAGTGAAGCCATTGGCAATAACAGAGAGATCGGAATCGGTAACGCCGGGAAAGAAGGAACGAGAAGCAGACTGGGAGAGGTCCAATTGGAGAAGGCGAGTGAACCTGGCGGCCATCTTGCGGAGCAAGTGAGGTCCAGCACGAGCGCAGAGCTTCTTCCTCTCGCTGCTCTGCAGATTGAGCCATCTCTTGCACACCAATCCGAAGACTTCCTTGTCCTTGTCGGTCTCCAACTTTCCCAGTATTGCTCGCAGCTCGTCGTCCGTTAATGCATCGTTTATGCAAACTCCCATGTTGTTCTCTCCATCTCCCATTGGTATTGCCATCGCCATTGATGATGATGATGATGATGGAAAGAGAGAGAGAGCGAGAGAGAGAGAGAATGTAATTTAATTGAATCGGAAGAAAGACGAGAAATAAAAACCCTAAAATACCCTTGCTCTCCTGCCACTTATAATTGAAGGGCAGGGGCATTCGTAGAGAATAAATTTATATTTTGAATGAATGAGTATGTAGTGGATCATTACATATTACAACAAACTAATAAAAAGGTTATCCAATCGTATTTATAAATCAAATTTCTTATTTGTAATTGTCAAATTTGGGTGGAACCTCATTTTCATCGAATCCCACCTACCTACGTATAGGGTTCAAACTCCCGCTGTGGTCGCTCAGACCAGAGCATAATTTTTAAACAAAATCTAATTTTATTTATATTATTCCTTAGATAGATTAGCAAAATGATAGAAAGAGTAAGCGATTATTTTAAACATTAAGCAATCATTACTATTCAATTTTGTAAATATTTTATCAAAATAATATTATTTCAATAACAAATATCCTGTTTGAAGCACCACCACCGTAGACAACTAGTTTAGTTTATATAGTACCAGAAAATATAAATAATTCACTTAAAATTTCTTTTCCATCGGAGTTTGTTGTAATTATAAATAATAATTATTTTTTTTATCGTATAAAAATTTAAAACCGGTCACACCCTTTCCTCGTATAAATAATAATTATAATATTTCTATTTATGGTCGCACCCTTTTATTTGGGCAAAAACATCCTAAATTCACAATCTTATTTCTTTTTTTTTTTTTTTTATCATATTTCATCATCAGTACCCGGATTGCTGAATTAATTTAATTCGAGTATTATGAAATTTAATTTAAAAACAGATTTTTCAATACCTATTTTTTTATTGTCGAAACTCAAAATTAAGATATTGATTAAATAATTTTAGTGTTATATTATTAAACCCACAAAATATTGGTACTCACAATCTTATTTCATATATATTTATATATAAAATATTTTTAGTCAAAATAAATAATCTTTAAATATAGTTTCACTGTATAAAAGGGGTTTAAAACCCTTTTTCTATATTTGGTATGGAAGATATCAAGGAGGATCATAAATGCGTGACAAAGGGTGGTGGATTTAAGACCTGTCTCGACCCTTAATGATCTAAAATCTTTTGTCCATTGGTTGTTCAAGCAGGTGATTCAGTAGGATAGGAGCTGATCCTTCGTTGAATTTGAGACACGAACAATTCTAGATTGCTCGATGAATGGCGAGAATTTTCCAAAATGGCTCCAAATAAAACTGAAAGTTGTTTTGGTCTGCTCAAAAGAAGATGGGCAGGTCAAGTCCTTGCTTCCATGATCTTAATGCCTCCCTCACTGCAACTTGTCTTTATTCACAACTTGATTCCAAGGGAAATGGCAAACAATGTTGATGAGAATGATGAGGATGGGGACTGCATTGATGTTACTAGGGGAGACAATTTAACAAATGACATGTTTGAGACATGGACAGCGAGCAGTGGTCCTCATTAAAAGTTGTACTTGCTCAATATTAATAGAGAGAATTTTTTGATATTAGTATTGTATTCTGATCTCTAACCTTCCTTATGCAATGATAATGAATTGAAACATAAGATTGTACTCTCTTGGACCATCATTTGTTGAGGCATCACCATCCGGTACCCAAGTTAAGCCCCAACTGTATGTTGGTGATGTAATATATTGTATTTATATTTGCTTAAAATAGATCACTGTGTTGTTTCTTATTGCATACGGCCAACTGTGCCAATGAATTGAATTGAGGGTAGTATTGAAATATAAGTTACAGAGCAAGAACAAAAACCATGGGTCAGTAATACCAACTAAGATGACTGCTTGCAGCAAGTAAGCACACAGTCCTCCAGAAATCGGTTGAGTTGAGATGTATAAAGATTTGGGTTATTTCGGAAATGATCCACATGAGGTGTGTTCCTGAAGTTGCAAGCTCTGACTTCATGCCCAATCTTTCGCTGCTCCTCTATGAATGATTCTACATAATCTGCAGGTATCACTCTGTCTGCAGAGCTATAGATGTATAATTGTGGACAGCTAGGTTGCTCTAATGACAACAGCCCCAAAACATTGGACAGCCTCCTGTAGTTTCTCATAAAATTAAAGATATTATGTCAATTTTTTGTAAAATAAGTGAACATATTGAAAACAAATAATGAAAGAGAGAGGATTCCATATGTAATTCTTCCCTCCTTGGTCCACTAAAGTTAATTTCTCAACACTTGAAAAAATGTTATATACTTCAGGAAGAAGAATAAAAGAAGCAAGAAATGCCTTTGATTCATGGTTATAAAACCCGGACCTGAGATTGGGTCTACCCAAAAAACCCATAAACCAGTCCCTTAACCAGTCTTGAGTTACTTTAAAGACCAGAATTCCACTTGAACTGATGAAGCCCAGCGCTTCAAAAGCATACTAGACAAAAACCTGAACATATTCTAAAAATGGAAAATTATTCAGGAGAGATGCTACCATACTATATTGCACCGGACACTATCAAAAAATGACCGTGTCCGCCTGATGTGTGTCGTAGATGCTTGTTACACACGACCATCATATACACTAGTTACACATGACCAAACAACACATCGTAACATGTGAAACGTAAAATTTTGTTAATTTTGTTGTGTTACCACATCCTTGTCATGCCATATCCTGTGTCCGTATTCAACTTTTTTGATTGCCTCAGTTTTCACCGGAAAGAGAAAAAAGAAGAAAGGGAATCTTGTGCACAATTTAAGGGCAACATTTTGATCGGTCATGAAAAATCAAGAGGAAAAGGCAGATACAAAGTGTTAATGCAGTCCACTCATGGGGCACATTGAAACCTGTTTCAATATTTTCTGAGATAACTGACTACACAATTTAGGGGTTATTTGAAACAACAACAACTATATGAGTTTTAATCTCAATAATTTGAAATCGGTTATTTGAGAGACAAGATTAAGAATTAAAAAATAATAAAATAATAAAATAACAATAATAATAATAATAATAAAATGAATACATAAAAAATAAATAAATATGATAGTTTAATTTGTGCGGAGTCTTCTATGTTACTCATTCCTATCCAACGTTATCCTTTCGTCTAAACCCTTAATTATCATGTTTTTACGGATAATTTATATTCAAGTTTTCAACGGACTACCTCTACGTTTTACTGGATCTCCTATATTCAAGTTTTTTACTTTTCTAACGGGTGCATCTTCGGGTTTTCTTTACACATGCCCAAACCATCTTAGTCGACACTCTTGCATTTTATTTATAATTGAACTAATTCTTAATTTTTTATTAATCTCTTCATTTTTAATTCTATATTTTTTAGTTTTACCACACATTCAGTTAAATATTTTCATTTCTACTACTGCCATTTTTTGTTTTTGTTATTTTTTAATAGCCCAATACTTAATACCATATAATAGTGCAGATCTTATTGTGATTCTATAAAACTTACCCTTCAAATGTTGTGGTATCGTACGTTCACAAAAAATCCCAGATACCTTTCTCCATTTCATCCAATCCGATTGAATTCTATAATTCACATCTCTATCTATATTGCCATCATTTTGAATAATGGAACCAAAATATCTAAATCGATTTACTTTTTTGTATATTTTGTCCATCTAACATAATCATTTTTTATCGTTCTGATCATTGTTGCTAAATTTACATTTCATATATTCAGTTTTCGATCTACTCGATCTAAATCTTCTGCATTTTAATGTATCCCTCCATAACTCTAATTTAGTCTCAATACATTTTCTAATTTCATCAACCAACATTATATCATTTACAAAAAATATATACCATAGTATTTCATTTTGAATGTTTTTTGCGATATCATTTATCACTATTGCAAAAATGTTGAGACTTAATGCCGAACCTTGATGGAGCCCAATGTTAATGGGAAAATTATCGCTCATACCCCCGTAAATTCTTACATTGATTACAACTCTATTATACATATTTTTAATAAAATTAATATATCTCAAAAAGATCGTTTTCTTCATCAGCGCCAACCACAATATATCTCTAAGAACCCTATTATATATTTTTTCTAAATCGATGAATACTATATGTATGTCTCTCTTATGTGCTCTATATATCTCTATCAAATGTCTTAATAAGTGAATTGCCTCTGTAATGGATCTTTTCGGCATAAATCCAAATTGATTTGATATACATTTATTTCCAATCTCAATCTATATTCTATCATTCTCTCCCATAATTTTATTGTATGGCTCATAAGTTTAATTTCTCGATAGTTTGAGCAATCTTGTATATCTCATTTATTCTTATATAGTGATATAATTTTACTCTCTCTCTCCATATTTGGAGTATTCTCTTAATTTGCTAAATTTTGTTGAAAATATCCTTTAGCATTAATATATCAAATTCACCCAAACATTTCTATATTTCTATTGGGATACCATCTAATCCTATGGCTTTATTACTTTTCATTTTTTTAAAGCCTCCTTAATTTTATTGGAACGAATTTTACGTTTAAAGTCTCTATTAATATGTTCTACAGATATATCGATATTTTCTATATTTATTTTGTTTTTAACATTAAAGAGATGATCAAAATAATTTCTTTAATGCTTTCTTATGTTATCATTCTTTACAAGTATACTATTGGTTTCGCTCTTAATACATCTAACACCATTTAAATTTCTTCAATTTTTCTCCTTTAGTTAGACAATTCTGTAAATCTCTCTTTCTCCGTCTTTAGTCTCTAGTCTATTGTATATTTCATTATACACCTTACTCTTTATTTCTTGGATAATGTTTTTCATTTTTTTTTTGTACTTTTGTATTTTTCATATGCATCGCTATTACTATTACCTTTAAAGTTCATATAATACTCTCGTTTGGTTCGAATAGTAGTTTATATTTCTTCATTCCACTACCATGATTTCTTGCCTACGGGGGTTTGACTCTTAGATACCCTACCTATATTCTTAATATTAGTATATATCTCTTTCCATATTGTTTCTGAATCACCATTAGTGGACTAATTTGCTATTTGAATTAATTTATCTTTAAAGGTGTTTACCTTTTATCATTTTAAATTCCACTACCTAATCTTTACTCTACAAATGGACGATACTTTTTTTGCCTTTTAGACACACATATATCTAAGATCAGGAGTTTATGCTGAGTTATTACACTCTCCCCCGATATAATTTTACAATTCTTACAGGTCATTTTATCACATCTTCTAGTAAGAAAAAAATCTATTTGGCTAGCATTAGATTCAATTCTATATGTAACTAAGTGCGTTTCTCTTTTATTAAAGATAGTGTTTATAAGTGCAAGATCAAATGTTGTAGCAAACTCTAAAATGATGTCTTTCACCTCATTTCTACAACCAAATCTAAAGTTTCTATGTACAGTTTCGAATCCTTCATTCCTCTCTCCTACATGTCCATTTAAATATCCTCTAATAAATAATTTCTCTCTACTACGTATGTTTTGTATAAATTCATCTAAATTCTCTCAAAATTATTTTTTACTAATTGTATCCGTACCTATTTGGGATGTATATACACTGACTATATTAACTACGTTTTCTTTCTCTACTAATTTGACAAGTATAATTCTATTTTCATTTCTTCTTATTTCTATTACATCCTCTAATAGACCTTTATGTACAATTATCCCTACCCCATTATTAATTTTATCTCTCTCTATATATCAAAACTTATGACCATAAAATTTTACTACTTTATCCTTCTCCCCTCACCCACTTAGTTTCTTAAATACACATTATATGAATTTTTCGTCTATTCATAGTTTTTCTTATCCCTCCTACCTTGTTGATCAAAGATCTTTTTTGAAAGTACGTGCAAAATTAAGGGGTTATTTGTAGTTTTGATCAAAATATGTTCTCCAAAATAAATAAGACTCAGCTCAAAATAAAAATATTGGGCGGTTGTCGAGCAACATTAATTCAAATATAATTACAGTAAAAATCAATGCCAAATGGGAGTCATGAAAAGGGTTGCTATTTTAGCTGTCTTGGTGATACCATAACACCAGAAATTTTTTATTGATGGAAGAAGCATAAGTGAAGATGGGATATGAATAATGCAGAAGAAAAAATAAAGGCCCTTTTTAAAAGAAAATGATCGGAATAAATAGTCAGGCCAAACTTTATTTAACCAAGTTAGATTTGAAGTCACATCTTCTGTTGCAACAAAGTGCCATCAATTACCAGTTTAAAAGTTCAGCACAGTGAGACAATTTTATTATAAAAAGCAATGGTGATTATTTTGGATCTCACATTTTATGCCAATATTTTATTTTCCCTACTAAATTTACAATATTGCAGGAAAAGAAATGAACTAAACAGATGGTCAGGTAAAGTAAAGATGACCTCTGTAAAAACCAAAAGGTTAAGTGCATCTCAATAAACAAGTATATTGACATGTTCATAATACCTGTTCACAGTGGGAATCTTCAAGACCACTTTAAAAAACTTCTCCAGGATCACTAGCAATGCCGCTTCAGTTACTGCGGGTCTGGGCTCTGCAAGAGTTTTGGAGCCAACCGGTAATTCTGTATCTGATACACCGGGGCTTGGATTGCCTTTTGTTGCAACACTATGCTTTTTCAGAAAAGCAGCAGAGAACCCAGAAGCCCACACCTAGACAAAGGAATTGTAAATTACGTAAACTTTCAACATAAGAAAGATATACAGAAAGGGCCAAATGACGAATCGCCTCAAACAAAAACGGAACAAACTGAGGCATCCCACCTCTAAACTGACCACCCAGACACCGCACACTATCCCCCCCCCCCCCAAAAAAAAGCAGAAAGAGAAGAAAAGAATGCAAATAGGAAGTTTAAAACAATGACAAAAATGAAAAGGAGAGGATCAAATGACTAGAGGACATACATGTGAGTGAAGAGGGGGGAGGGGGCTCAAGTAAGCCTTAATCCCAACTTAGTAGGGATCAACTATATAAATCCATCTACTTCATTTGGGCCTATTGAGAGGGCTTGTGACTGGCTAACTTATAAATTTAGGAAAGAAAAAAGAAAAGGAGGTGGGTGGAGAACATGAAACCAATTACAGAGAGTTACGGATAGGAAACAATGATGAGAAACATACAAAATTAGCCTCACAGATGTCAGACTGAGAGGCCCACAGCCCACAGCCCACTCCCTAAACCACTGCAGTACAACATGAGTTCACATTCAAGCTCTTTTGTTTAACAACATTAAGAACGATTCGCGTGCTTCACTTAGGGAAAGAAATTTGAAAAAAAAAAATTCACAACGCATAAAGATGCAACAAGGATCACAACCAATTTCTACTTCAAGAACACTTTTATAAGAATATAAAAAATTAAAATATAAATAAATACATAAATATAAAAATATATGAAAATTTTTACATAAATATTAATTATTTTATAAAAATAATAGAATAACAATAATTTATAATAAAAATTTAAAATTATTAAATATATAATTATTATTCAAGAGATAAATAATATAAAAACAAAAATATAATTAAATAAATAATTCACTAAATGTGAAAAATATAAAAATTTGGTGTAGATATTAATTAATTTAGTGGGTTTAAATGTTTTTAAAATAAAAAATATTTTAAAAACGGAAAAATGTTAGTGTTATAAATTTTTGTGAAGTCGACCAGACTGATGGTGGCGACAGGAGCCAAGTCATTAAAAATTTTACACGACTGCATACCTGAGGATCAGGAGAAGCAGCAGGTGCAGAATCAACTATGCAACCCCTAATGTTGCTCATTAGCGTAGGATCCTGCTTCTGAAACTTCTCGAGAATGACCCCATATCTGTTACAAGAGAAATTCAACCAAACCAACAATTTATGCTTCTAGGCCAAGGACATACAAAGGTAAGGCAATTGAGTACAGAGATCACTCACGTAAGCCATCCGGTGTTGCTGAAAGTGTGAAACACCAGGTTTTTCCCATGCTCCTCTTCCAACCATTCAGCCAAATGGCTCACAAGCAAGTCTACATCCTGCTCAGCTTTGCCTCCAACCTGATAGCTGATAATCTCAGACATGGGAAACGTAAAGGTAATGGCATGAAAACCCCTCGAAGTATACCACTCAGCATATCTCTTCAAATGCTTCTGCTTGGCTCCCAACCATCCTAGCAAAACCACCACTGTCCTAGACTTTGCCGATGAACACTTGGAATTCCCCGAAACATCATTTACATTTGGCTCTGGTAAATGCCATTTGTACAAAACCTCAGGGACCGAGGTAGGCCCCGTATGCTCATATGCGAGTGGCTTGGCCAACTCTGCTGATCGAAACAAGTTGAGAAGAGACAAAGATGATACAAGAGAAGGAAAAAAGGTTGTACCGGGCGCAAAATTGGAGCTGGAATTTTGAACTGGGAAACTAATACCGGGTACAGGAACACCAATTCTGGTAACAAAGGACAAATCTGCTAACTTAGAAACAGAAATATGAGACACCCATGACCTGGATTCTCGTACTGAAGTAGTACAAGGTGAAGAACCAGATTCTTCTACAAGAGATAAAGATTCTAACGATGATTTGGGGGTTGAAAATTTAGTTGGGAGGTCAGAGGAAAAAGAGACTACGGCAACAGCAGTTGCAGCAACTAGAGGTCGTTGAAGGATTCCGGACAAGGAGCCCATGATTTAAAAATTTAGTTTTTTGTTAAAAGTTGTAAATGTTTCCTAAGAAAAACAAGTGATTCACATGAATATTCTAAATCAATATACAAAAAAGAATGAAAATAAAAAAGGAAGCGGTCCAACCTGCAAAATTTTATAAAATATTGATCAAACATTGATTGCATTAAAAGAAAGAAAAACGCGGGAAGGAATACTTGAAACGGAGAAAAGAACACGTTTTTGTTTTAGTTATTGGGTAGAAGAATGGAATGTACCTGGTGGCGTTGGGGTTGACTTTGAATTCAAGGAAATCAGGCTGTCAGTGAAAGTGACAGCCCCATCATCAATATTATTTATCGATGTTTCCGCCTCGTAGAATACCTCCCCCTGCAATTTCAATCAAATTTCATATTAACAATCTGAACAATATATTATTTTACAGAAAAAGTTAAGTGAGAGAGAGAGAGAACCTGTGTTTTGATATAAAAAATGAAAATCAAAGTCAAAGAAAAAGAAAAAGGCGATGGCTATGGTTCCAATAATCTAGGCAACGCGAGGGTAGTAAATTAGAAAGCGACTTTGACCCTCCCATCCCATCAATCTCTACCGAGGTTTTAAATCAAAAGAAGGGGTTTATAATGAAAATACGATTTTGGCCTCACCGGACGCATGGGGGAGAATCAAAGGGAGAGGTTTGGTTAGGAATTAGAAAATAGTTGGCTGAGCGAAACCAAACGTCAGGACGAATGAGAGGTTTTTGATGTGAAAATTAAGGATTGAATACGGGCTTATAATACCAAAATTGATGAATATTTTGCAGTCCAATCTCAAATTTTTCTGCATACATTTGAAGAAGAAGAAGAAGAAGAAGAAGAAGAAGAAGTACCTCAATAAAGAAAAATCGGGGGAGAGGAAGCTGGTGCTAACAAAGCCAACGCAGAGAGAGAAAACAAATGAGAAGGAGAAACCCAACTCTACCGCAGCACAGAGAGAGAGAGAGAGAGAGAGAGAGATTTAAGGCGGAATGGGCGCAGAGAGGTATGGGCGCAATGGGAAGTCTGCGTATAAATAAGGCTGCTTTGGAATCCCACTTTTAAAATGAATAAATAAATAAGCCTGGTTTTTTTTAGGATAATTATATAAGTTTCTAAATTTTACTCCAAAATCACGTATTGGTTTTTGAACTTAAAGAGAATCTAAATTTTAAAATACATAACTTGTTCTTTTGTTAATAACGGTATTTAACTGACTGTCATGTGTTAAACTGACTCAAAGTGATAGATTATATGGATATCGTGTGTCAAGAATTACTGACCTGTCACGTGACACGTCAAGAATTACTGACCTGTCACGACCATTACACATAATATTATCATATCAACACTAATATTGATGTGACAGTGTCACGTTATTATTTTAAATTAATAAAATTTAATTTTTTAAAATTAATAAAATTAATAAAAATTTATCTTCTTTCTCTCCTCCCATCCCCTTTCTCTCTCCCCTCTTATCGGAAAAAAAGAAAAAACACACTTTCTCTCTCCCCTCTCTCTCTCCTCCCCTTCCCCTCTCTCTCCTCTCCTCTCTCTCGTGGAAATGGTCCTTCCAACTTTGGTTCAGGCACCCCTGTTGGCAGAAGCCAGAGTTGCTTATCCGTCAAATATCTCTTGATTAGGCACAATTGGCTCATGCCAACATCTCTCTTACTGAAACTTCAATGTCAGCTTTTCTTAAAATGAATCCAATTAACTATGAGATATGCCAAAATGATGCCATAATCAAGTTCCTTTCACAAAATCCGAATAAAGGAACATTTGAAATATTTACATTGATAAGAGGAGTCAGGAATAAGGCATTTCAGACGGCGATCTTCATCATGAGGCTCCATTGGGTGTTCAAGTGGCCAGAATTCAAACTCTCCCTCCACCACCACCACTTGTTAGTTATTTCTATTATATCTACTCCCTCTTGCTTCTTCTACCAATGGGACTTGACATTCCTTTACATCCTAAAGAAACAACGAAAAAAGTAAGCATGGAAAACTTTGTGGTTACTAGTTAAATTGTAGAAAAGACAAAGAGGGAAGTTGGAGGAGAGACTAACAAAATCATCCCCTCACGAGAAACTCGCAAGACAGAGGTCCATAATTTGTTGTCCACAAATATTCCAAAACACATTTTAAGAACCCAAAAAGAAGAGAGAGAGAGAGAGAGAGCGCAAAGCTCTTCTTATTGGAAGCTACCCCTGGAGGTGGTCTGCTGGTGATAATTGTTCATGAAGCTCAAGATGTGGAGGAAAGCATCACACAACCAATGGATAGTTGGCCTAATAGAATATGACGCTAGATTTTTTTATCAAGTTTCAGAGTTTGACTCGCGATTTGGATATGAAAAAAATTACGTTGGGAGGGTAGCCCCCTTAATGAGCCACTGTAAATGTCGAATCAGATTAGCTAGAATATGATTCCGAATACCAATTAGTATAACACAAAAGAAAAAAGCATCACATAAATCCCCACGGAAGGCTGCTTTTCAGAGAAGAAAGGAGAAAAACTAAGGTATCATATATATTTTTAATGCCTTGGTAGCTGTTGGGATTATGTAGACACCATCATTCTATCCTGATGAAACTTCCACTTTGGTGGCTTTGTTGATACCGTGCATATTTTGATAAATGGCAATATAGTGTCCATGGTATCCATTTATCACCTTGTTGAATTTGCCTTGGAAAATATAGAAAATGATTATTACCTTGGTGCATCATTTTCACTAGGGATATTAGTTTGAAAGCTTTTATTTTTTCCACTGTAAACATGTTGGAAGATAGATTTACTTTGTTTACCAGAATTCATGCTAAATATATGTCAATCCCAAGTGATGAAACCCGTTTATCTGGTGCAGACTGTAAAGAAAACAGAATCTCCTATCCTACGGGTAATGTAAATTTACTTAAAACCATGCTGAAGCAAGATGCTTTTCATTTTTCTAGTAAGACAATACAAGAAAAAAAGGAAACATTAAGGAGGCTGGTGGGAAGCTAATCAAGAAAAGGCTAGAGAAAAGGACAGGGACCTCCAAACCAGATTGGGCATTCTATTGTGGCAATATCATGAGCTTTAGGGTCAATGCTTGATGTTTTTTGTGACATCAACAATCTTTCAAGGAATAGGAGCATCCCAATTAGAACAAGGAATGAAAATGTCTGGTACATCTCCCTCAAAAACAACTATAGAAATTCTTTGGTCCAAGGCAATTGCTTATATGTACGCAGCTCTGGCTTCTGCCAACAGGGGTGCCCGAACCAAAGTTGGAAGGACCATTTCTGCGAGAGAGAGCAGAGGAGAGAGAAGGGAAGGGGAGGAGAGAGAGAGAAGAATGTTACTTTTTTTTGCTGGTAAGAGATGTTAGATTAGTTTGTAATATGTTGTGGGCATTTGTCCCATATTGAAAAGGTAAAAAAAATTTAATAGGTTTATAACCCATTAAATTTAAAACCATTTAAATTTGGTTGAAATTGTGTGATTCGGTTATTTATTTTTATTTAAAAGACACAATTTTAGAAATTAAATAAATTGGTGTTTTTTTATTAAAATGTTATTTTCTAATATTTAAGTGATGCCTATCGAGTAAAAGTTGGTTTTAAATTAAAATGACATATTCATTATGCCCTTTAGATGGAAGGATTTTCATAATTGTAATTCTTTTATTTTTTATAAATACTCCTTCTCACCCTTGTGGAAAAAAACTTTTTTTCAGATTTTCTGTCATCGGCAAGAAAATAACCATTTCATTTTTTTTAAAAGAATCTCTATTTCGTTTTTGGGAGAAATTTGAGATTTTACTATCTCAAATTTCTATTTCGATTTGCATATCCTGAAGGAATTTGCAGTCAACCCAACCAACAACATAGTGGGGGCATAATTTCCTTAAGAACAGTGATCATTTCACATGCAAGTCCTTTCACATTTTGTATTTTTCGAAGTCCTTAAACTTTCCCAACAATCTTAAGGAAATTATTCTACAATGGAGGCCATTGGATCTGATTCTGTCTTCAACAAAATGATCAACCTGAATATGTTCAAACTTGATCGCTTTGATTGGACAAATTTCACTCGCTGGAAGGATAAACTACTCTTTCTTCTTACCGAGTTGAATGTTGTCTATCTACTGAGTTTGAACTTACCACCCATTCCAGAATTGAGTGAAAGTAATACTAATGAAATCAGAACCTTTCGCCAGAAACGTCAAGATGATGAAGTTCATTGTAGGAGATTTATTCTGAATTCTCTATCTGATCGACTATATGATTTGTTTCATCCACTCAAGATCCCACAAGAAATATAGAAAGTATTGAAGAACAAGTATACTTCTATAAAACAATATACTGACAGATTTATTAGTATGAAAGTTTTTGAGTTTCAAATAGTGGATAATAAATCTGTCATGGATCAAGTGGATGAGTTACTGGTCTTGGTGTCTAGACTCAATAATTTAAAAGTAGAAATATCTGAACAATTACAAGTAGCTGCAGTTATTTCAAAATTACCAATCACTTGGAATAATTATCGAAAGAAATTGTTGCACACTTCTGAAGATTTTACTATAGACAAACTCATAAAGCATATTCGAATTGAAGAGAAAACTCGAAATCGTGAAAATAAATATGTTTTGGAATCTGAAAATAAGATAAATCAAGTTGAGTCTAGCGTTAAGAATGGAGGAAAGAAAATAAAATATGACAACTTCTCTAAAAATGGACCTACCAATAGCAAGAACAACAACAAGAAAAACAAGTCGTGTTTTTTTTTTTTGTGGAAAAAAAGACCATGTTAAGAAAGAATGCAGATTCTACAAGAAACTAAAATTGGAGGACAACACTGGAAACAAGAAGACAAATGTGGTTGAATATCAATCCAGTACTGCAAAAATTATTGCCATGATTGGAGCACTTAATATCAACATGGTTATAGAATGTAATATGGCAGTAATAGAAAAGTTTTCTAATTGGTGGTATGATTTCGGTGCTACTGTGCATGTTTGCAACAATAAAGATCTTTTCAAAATTTATACAGTAACAACCAAGGATGAAAAGGTTCTTATGGGAAATCACGACACAGCCAAAATTATAGGAAAGGGAACCGTTGAATTGCTGTTTACTTCTGGAAAGAAGCTGATCCTAACAAATGTCTTTCATATTTCGAATGTGAAAAAGAATATGATTTCTAGAAGTGTACTTTGTAAGAAAGGCCTGAAAGTTGTCATAGAGACAGAAAAACTCATTATATTTAAAAATGGTATATTCATAGGACAAGGATATTCATGTGATGGCATATTCAAATTAAATATTAATAAAGTTGAAATTTCTACTTGTATTGTTGAGTCTTCTTTTAACTTATGGCATGCACGTTTATTCTATATTAATTTTAATTCAATTAAATTTATGTCAAAACATGGTTTTATTTCATGTGCCCACAAAGAATCAGGAAAATGTGAAAATGCATACAAGCCAGGATGATTAAGAAACAATTCCCAAAAAATGAAAGGATTTCAGAGTTACTTGAACTTGTGTATTATGATATATGTGAATTAAATGGTCATTTAATTAGAGGTGAAAATATATATTTTATAACTTTTATAGATAACTATTCTAAATTCACTCATATTTATTTGATGAAAATAAAAAATCAAGCATTTGATATGTTTAAACGTTATAAAGTTTTGATGGAAAATCAGTTGTAAAAGAAAATTAAAATACTACGAAATGATATGGTGGCGAATATTTTTCAACTGAATTTTCTAATTTTTGTGAAAAAAATAGTTTAATTCATCAAACAAATGTACCATATACCCCACAACAAAATGGTTTGGTAAAAAGAAAAATAGAATATTAGTTGATATGGTTAATTCCATATTAATGCATGTCAAATTGCCAACAAATTTATGGGGAGAAGATTTATTAACAACTTGTCACGTATACAACCGAATACCTTCAAAGAAAACGAAAAGTTCTCCATATGAGACTTTCAAAAGAAGAAAACCAAATTTGGGTTATTTGAGGATATGAGACTGCATTGCCTATTATAAAGTTCCGGATCCAAAAAGAACAAAATTGGGCTCTAGAGCTCTTAAAAGTGTCTTCGTGGGATATGCTGAAAATTCAAAAACATATAAATTGTTGGATTTAGACTCTAATGTAATTATAGAGTCAAGAGATGTTGGGTTTCTAGAAACATTTCTTGGTAATCGAACTATAAATCCACAATCAAATGAAAGAATCTCTTCTCCCACTTTGGCGCCGGATATTGCTGTACAACCTAATTCTTTCCATAAACGAAAGTCAATTGACTTGTCTACAGATCCTAGAAGAAGTACAAGGGTCCGTAAAGAAAAGAACTTTGGTTCTAACTTTATTTCTTCACAACCACTAACATTCTTGGTTGAAGGAAATAGAACTGAACTACTGAATAAAATATCCATCGTATTGTATTTGGAGAATAATCCCAAAACATATAATGAAGCATTAGCTTCAAGAATTTTGCTTTTTGGAAAACACCAATAAATAATGAAATAGATTCTCTTTTAGCAAATGGTACATGGGTATTTGTAGATTTACCTCCAAGATCAAAACCAATTGGATGTAAGTAGATATTTAAGAAAAAGTATAATACTGACAATACTATGGAAATCTTTAAAGTAAGACTAGTTGCTAAAGATTTCAAACAAAAGGAAAGAATAGATTATTTTAATACATATGCTCTTGTTGCTAGAATTACTTCTATAAAAATGTTGTTTGCTTTAGCATCAATCTATAATTTATATGTCTATCAAATGGATGTTAAAATAGCATTTTTAAATGTTGATCTTGATAAAGAGGTATGTATGGAGCAGTCAAAAGGATTTGTCTTTCCTAGTAATGAAAAGAAAGTTTGTAAAGTGGTAAAATCCTTGTATGATTTAAAGTAGGCTCCAAAACAATGACACGAAAAATTTGATAATGTGATATTATCAAATGGATTTAAATATAATGGAGTAGATAAGTGCATATATTTTAAATTCAATAAAGACTTAGGAGTGATCATATGTCTTTATGTGGATGACTTGCTAATCTTTGGAACTAATATGCAATATATAAATGATTCTAAATGGTATCTAACTCAACATTTCAAAATGAAAGATTTGGGAGAAATCAATACTATTTTAGAAATCAAAATTAGGAAAAATAGTGGGGGTTATGCTTTGTGTCAATCACATTATGTGAATAAAATACTTTCAAAATTTGACTACTTGGGAATTAGGAAAGTTAATACTCCATTTGATATTTCTAACAAACTGATGGAAAATTCAAGAAGGTCTGTAAGTCAACGTCTGGTTGGATATCTAAACTAGGTGAATGAGCAATTTTTTGGGCTTCCAAGAAACAGACATGTATTACTTATTTAATTATGGAATCAGAATTTGTTGTATTAGCAGCAGCGGGAACAGAGACAGAATGTGTAATACCTATTTAAAAAAAAAAAAAAAAAAAAAAACAGAGAGAGGCGGTTCTGCGTTTTGGCCAAAACGCAACACCTCCCTCTCCCCCAAATCAATTAGGGCAAAAAGCCCTAAGTCTCTTCGTCTCCCTCTCACCTCTCCCGATTCTCTCCCTCTCCTCCGCCACTCTCTTCCCCTCCCTTTCACTAGCAACCGCTGTCCACCACCGCACATGGCCACTGGCATAACCCCGTTTCTCTCTCTGCCTCTCGAACTCTCTCTCTCCTTCGTACACTTTCTCTCCCACAGCGCGAGGCAGTGTGCGAACCCAGCGCGAGCAGCGCGCGAACCCAGCGCGAGCAGCGCGGACCCCAGCACGTCGTGCGACCCCAGCACGAGCGCGAGCATGCTCCAGCGCGCGACCCACTACTGCCTGCGAAGCCCTCTGCGGCCAGCAAGCCGGGCTGTGAGCCCGCGAGCCACCAGCGGGCCAGCCCACCAGCCGCCGGCCCGCGAGCCCGCGACCGGCTTTCCCTTTCGAGAGCTCACCTGCATCTTCACTGCAGGAGATCGGATCGAGTTGTAGGCATACGGACGCTAGGGCTGCAACCTACGGAAACCATAGGTGAGGGAAATTTAAATCCTTTCGATAAATTGAGTGAATTTAGGGTAAGTGATCTTGTATATGTTTAGGATGTATATTATATTCGATCAAAATGTATTTTCTGACATTTTACATGTGATTATTAAGGTTAAGTATAGGATTTTATAGGAATTAGGCTGTTTGATACAAAAGAAATATGCTAAGGGATGATAGAATCCAGTTAAGTTGAATAGAATAGTTTTCTCAGAGTTTAATTTGAAATGTGTATGAAAAATATTATGGTTATGTAAAATTCAGAGGAAAATTGGGAAAATTGTTAGAAATTAGAGAAAATTTAGAAATATTGGGAATTTAAGATCATTAGTGATGCAAAGAATCTTGGTTCTTGAAATTAAAGAATTTGGTATGTGCTAAATATAGGAAAGTTCATAAAACCTAGAATTTGGGGTGAACTAACAATGAAATTGTGATTATTGGTATAGGATAACCTCTTCGAAAGTTGAGAAGGATTACATTGGATTAAATTTCGGAATTGGGAGTGGATACCCTCCCTAGAAGTGAGTGGATGGCTATACTTCATGTAAATGAATAAATTGTTTTAAAGCATGACTTGTAAATTGATTTTAAATTGAATTTGAAATGTTATTTGCAATGTTTTGTGAAATTGGTGTGCCCTGAAATTTGATTTGATAATTCCATGACTCGAATATGATCATTAAATCATTTACACTGTACCATGCTTGGATACCATGAAAAATTTGTAAGATGCTTGCTTCATCTTGAAATTTAAGCATGATCTGATTTATTAAATGGATATTTGATAACTAGGTGCTGAAAAATGACTATAGTCTAAGTCTTGCCACGGACCGGGCCATCGGGGCGGCGTGGCTAAGGCTGTTTAATTTAGTTTGGTGGTAGGTGAGTTGGAGAGCCTCCCCAGGCTGCCGTGATAACGTGGATGCACCCCACGGAGTTCCGGACCAACACCAAGGGATGAGATTTTGAGAAAACTGTGAAAAATCTCTTGGTGGAAATCTACCAACGGCCATTGGTAGAATAAAGTTTTCGGCATATCCCAAAATTTGTGAAAAAGGAATGCAAATTGTTTGAAATTACTTATACGAGCCATGGTTGTTTGGAAACGACATTGTTTCATGTAAATGTTCTCGGTTTCTACAAATATATTTAAATGTGATTGTTTGGCACATCCATTTGCACACCTCATTTATATGTTGCATGCCATTGCACTCCATTCACTGGGTATTTAAAATACTCACCCCCCTCTTAAATCCTTTTTCAGAGGACGCGTAGGGAGAAGACGTCCACTATTGCGGATTGGAGGCTTATTTTGTTGATTTTGGGTAGGAATGGATTATGTAAATCTTTTTGGGAAGTTGTAGATCGTTAGTCCATGGAAAGGAAGTTCTGTACATCTCATACCGTGTGGATTTTATTGATACTGGTTTGAGTTTCGGGCAAATATCGGTAAAATCTAACGGCTATGATTTGGGACTTCATTATTTTGTGTAAAATCATGTTTAAAAGATATTTGTTTTTAAAATGGGACATTTGGAATATTTATCTTGGATTTTTGTATTTATAGCTTATTTGGTAAACTCTATGAAATGTTTGAGAACTCTGGATTGGTTGGGATGGCCACACTGCATGTATGCATGTACAGGAACCCCTTTCCCGATTGTGTGCCGATGTATGCTCGTGTGTACAGGGATGGACCGGATGGGTCCTTTGCATGCAAGTTGTTATAAATTTTTCTATTTTGATGAACTTATTATTTTGGAAGATTTATGGAAAAAAAAAAACTGGAATGCCTTGCGCTATCCCGGTATATGGGGAGGTCATGCCCGTATGCCGAGATAATGCGGCGGTTGTTACGTGCTCGACAGGAGAGTCGGGGCGTGACAATTTTATTGGTATCAGAGCCAGGTTCACGATTTTAAAAGTTCGATGATTTTGAAACATTTTCAAATGTCTCCAAATGTCCCTGAAAGTTTTTCAAAGATTTTGAAAGGGTTTGTTTTAAAAAATTGTGACTTTTAAAGGTTTATTTGTCAAGTGATGTACAAGAATTTTCCATGGATTCTTAGGAAATTAGAAATATTCTTTTTAGGGGGTTAAGCACCTGGGTTAGTATCTATTTTAAATTGTTGAGCTTAGACCCTCTCTGTAGAGCTTTGCTCCCCATGCGAAGAGTAAGGAATCCGAATAGGATCTTTTCTATTCCACCTCCACAACCCGAATGATGTATCACTTTATAAATAGTTTCTTAATTGTGATTGAAGACCTACCATGACTTGTTTGGTCAAATGATGAGTACTCTTGTAGAAATTCCTTTGAATCAATATCTTAACAAAGGATTTTTGGATGTCACCCCATTGGAAGAATGTGAAAGTTAGGACGACTACTCCTATCGAGGATAATTTTTTTTTTTAGCAGGACCAAAAGAAGGTAGAAGTCTCAACTATTGATGGCAAATTAGGTGTCACTAGAATTTAAAATTTTCTCCATCTCTCTTACTCATTATGGTCATTGATCACAAGCCCTAATGATGACATTATCATAGAAATCATTGTATTTCTCTGGCCTTCATATTATCTGGCGAAGTCAGCTAATTTTGTGGTTCCAGACTGCAACTTGCTTAGAAAGAGTGTAAATTTAGTTGGAGGTAAAATTAGCAAAGGTACATGCAGTTGTATCATGTTACTTGTAGGTGCTCTTGTCCGTTTCAGGCTCTATTGAGCATTTTGTTAAGAGGATATGATATGGATAAGTTTGAATGGAGTTAGCCATTGGGACATCTGACTATACTAAATGGAAGTATGAAGAGGCATGATTTGGTTACTAACATGGCTAGCCCTACTTAATGATAGCAAGACCAAGGTAATGGTATAGTGATTGGTCAAACTATGATGACATATGGGTTAAAAGGATAGATATAAGCATGCCCAACAGTTCATAGTTAGAACTCTATTGCTGTCTAGTTTCACTTGACATTATTACTTCATGGTTGTAATTTGAAAAAGGGCAAAGCTTCCTAAATAAGTTTAAGCAGAGAAATGTATTTATCTTCTAGCTACATAGCTGCTTAGGGCCATTGTTACAGTGTTACCTACTCTATTAATCTGAACTCCAATGTGTTCTCACGCGGACATAGTAATGACGTTCTAAACTCTTGTTTCTTTCTGAGATGAATCTTAGCCTAATATTAAAAGATTGTTTGTATCCTTATTTGAGATCTAGAAACATCTTTTACCAAAAAAAAAAAAAAAAAAAAAAAGGGGTTTTGGGGTCGGAATGGTATGTGCTGTAAAATGAAGGGTACTGTGTATTTTTTTATTTGATGTCATCCTTGTCATGAATTACTGTGGTGAGTGAGACTCGAATCAAATAGTGGCTATGACAATGGCATTGGGAGTGATAAATGTTATGCTTAGCCTCTTTGCATGCTTAATTAGGTTGTAGAGTAAAAGTCATTTCGAGGGACAATGGTGTAGTTTAATATAATGGTTGTTATGCTAGAGTTTTATAATTCATCAACACAAGTATCATATGAGATTTTTATTTATAGAACCCATATTGGAATTTCGGACATGACTATACCTATATTGACTCATAATGTATGTCATGTTACTAGCAGACCAATGGAAAGATCCACCCACATGGACCGAAGTATTTACCCTCTAATATGAGTGCTTGACTTCTTTAGATCAGTATTCTAGTATAAGTTTCTTTATTCATCTCTTGGAAATGAAAATATATATATATATAGCATTGATGCCCGTGCATTTATCGACACGGAGTTTATGAGTTTGATAGGGACGTAGGTCAAAGGATTACTTGTGTTCTATCATTCTTCTGCCATTGGAAATGGAAAACCAAATATTTAGTTATTGGATTCTTCTGCTTTGAGATTAGTATTTTCGTTATTCATTTATGTTTAATTATTTTGTGGATCATTGAATAAGGTAATATAGAGTGGGTTTTGAGTCTATCTTTTTGGCCCTGGAGTGGGAAATAATGTCCCTTGTGACAATAGAGTTAGAAATAATGAAGCAGGCATTTCTTGTCTTTAAACTTTGATAATTTGGGGTTATAATGCAAACGCTAGGTGATATGTGGATAAATATGCTTGATTTGATTTAGATAGAATATCGATGATATTATATGATACTAAAGTTGATTGAGAATGATCGTGATAGAAGTATCTCGATTAAAAAGTTATTCAACTAAGGATTTGAGATTTAAAACTTAGAAGTATTCTAATATTGTCAATGGATTAAGTTTTATCACTTACTCGAGGCCATATTGAGGTGGATCTACACTTCATCGTATACAAATTTGATGATAGATGGGTTTGTATACCTTTTATACTAAGTCTTAAGATTATGTGATGGCCATATACACCATCTTGAAAGTTATTTGTCTCTAAGAATATATGTATTCTGGTTGCATCTATAGTTCATTTAATGAATCTTGAAAGTAGGGATAAATGTGATTATTGATATGAACATGGTAGGATAATGGCCATTCTTATTTAGGGTCCTTTTGGAGGATAATTTAAGAAATTTTCATAGGTTTGAAGTCTTGATAAGCATTGAGGATGGCAATTGCAGCGCGAATGAGGTCCACGTACTTCAATATTTTTCAATAAGAGGTTATCCGAGGTTGAAGAAAGGAGACTAAAGACATAGGTTGATTATTGTATGAGTGGAAATTTTAGTTGATAATAAAGTGTGATTGAAAGGAATGAAACTAAGGGATCCAATTGTATTTTGAAATTTCGGGGACGAAATTTATTTTTAGGGAGTTAATAATTGTAATACCTATTTAAAAAAAAAAAAAAAAACAGAGAGAGGCGGTTCTGCGTTTTGGCCAAAACGCAGCACCTCCCTCTCCCCCAAATCAATTAGGGCAAAAAGCCCTAAGTCTCTTCGTCTCCCTCTCACCTCTCCCGATTCTCTCCCTCTCCTCCGCCACTCTCTTCCCCTCCCTTTCACTGGCAACCGCTGTCCACCACCGCACATGGCCACTGGCATAACCCTGTTTCTCTCTCTGCCTCTCGAACTCTCTCTCTCCTTCGTACACTTTCTCTCCCACAGCGCGAGGCAGTGTGCGAACCAAACGCGAGCAGCGCGCGAACCCAGCGCGAGCAGCACGCGAACCCAGCGCGAGCAGCGCGCGACCCCAGCACGTCGTGCGACCCCAGCACGTCGTGCGACCCCAGCACGAGCGCGAGCATGCTCCAGCGCGCGACCCACTGCTGCCTGCGAAGCCCTCTGCGGCCAGCAAGCCGGGCTGTGAGCCTGCGAGCCACCAGCGGGCCAGCCCACCAGCCGCCGGCCCGCGAGCCCGCGACCGGCTTTCCCTTTCGAGAGCTCACCTGCATCTTCACTGCAGGAGCTCGGATCGAGTTGTAGGCGCACGGACGCTAGGGCTGCAACCTACGGAAACCATAGGTGAGGGAAATTTAAATCCTTTCGATAAATTGAGTGAATTTAGGGTAAGTGATCTTGTATATGTTTAGGATGTATATTATATTCGATCAAAATGTATTTTCTGACATTTTACATATGATTATTAAGGTTAAGTATAGGATTTTATAGGAATTAGGCTGTTTGATACAAAAGAAGTATGCTAAGGGATGATAGAATCCTGTTAAGTTGAATAGAATAGTTTTCTCAGAGTTTAATTTGAAATGTGTATGAAAAATATTATGGTTATGTAAAATTCAGAGGAAAATTGGGAAAATTGTTAGAAATTAGAGAAAATTTAGAAATATTGGGAATTTAAGATCATTAGTGATGCAAAGAATCTTGGTTCTTGAAATTAAAGAATTTGGTATGTGCTAAATATAGGAAAGTTCATAAAACCTAGAATTTGGGGTGAACTAACAATGAAATTGTGATTATTGGTATAGGATAACCTCTTCGAAAGTTGAGAAGGGTTACCTAGGATTAAATTTCGGAATTGGGAGTGGATACCCTCCCTAGAGGTGAGTGGATGGCTATATTTCATGTAAATGAATAAATTGTTTTAAAGCATGACTTGTAAATTGATTTTAAATTGAATTTGAAATGTTATTTGCAATGTTTTGTGAAATTGGTGTGCCCTGAAATTTGATTTGATAATTCCATGACTCGAATATGATCATTAAATCATTTACACTGTACCATACTTGGATACCATGAAAAATTTGTAAGATGCTTGCTTCATCTTGAAATTTAAGCATGATCTGATTTATTAAATGGATATTTGATAACTAGGTGCTGAAAAATGACTATAGTCTAAGTCTTGCCACGGACCGGGCCATCGGGGCGGCGTGGCTAAGGCTGTTTAATTTAGTTTGGTGGTAGGTGAGTTGGAGAGCCTCCCCAGGCTGCCGTGATAACGTGGATGCACCCCACGGAGTTCCGGACCAACACCAAGGGATGGGATTTTGAGAAAACTGTGAATAATCTCTTGGTGGAAATCTACCAACGGCCATTGGTAGAATAAAGTTTTCGGCATATCCCAAAATTTGTGAAAAAGGAATGCAAATTGTTTGAAATTACTTATACGAGCCATGATTGTTTGGAAACGACATTGTTTCATGTAAATGTTCTCGGTTTCTACAAATATATTTAAATGTGATTGTTTGGCACATCCATTTGCACACCTCATTTATATGTTGCATGCCATTGCACTCCATTCACTGGGTATTTAAAATACTCACCCCCCTCTTAAATCCTTTTTCAGAGGACGCGTAGGGAGATGACGTCCACTATTGCGGATTGGAGGCTTATTTTGTTGATTTTGGGTAGGAATGGATTATGTAAATCTTTTTGGGAAGTTGTAGATTGTAGTCCATGGAAAGGAAGTTCTGTACATCTCATACCGTGTGGATTTTATTAATACTGGTTTGAGTTTCGGGCAAATATCGGTAAAATCTAACGGCTATGATTTGGGATTTCATTATTTTGTGTAAAATCATGTTTAAAAGATATTTGTTTTTGAAATGGGACATTTGGAATATTTATCTTGAATTTCTATATTTATAGCTTATTTGGTAAACTCTATGAAATGTTTGAGAACTCTGGATTGGCTGGGATGGCCACACTGCATGTATGCATGTACAGGAACCTCTTTCCCGATTGTGTGCCGATGTATGCTCGTGTGTACAGGGATGGACCGGATGGGTCCTTTGCATGCAAGTTGTTATAAATTTTTCTATTTTGATGAACTTATTATTTTGGAAGATTTATGGAAAAAAAAAAAAACTGGAATGCCTTGCGCTATCCCGGTATATGGGGAGGTCATGCCCGTATGCCGAGATAACGCGGCGGTTGTTACGTGCTCGACAGGAGAGTCGGGGCGTGACAGAATGACTTAGAAACTTGTTGATAGAAATAGAGTTGTGGCCACAATCAATGCCAGCGGTCTCTTTACACTGTGACAGCGAAACAACTATGTCTAAAGCATTCAACAAAATTTACAATGGAAAATCTAGACATATTGTTTTAAAACATGAATATGTTAGACAATTGATTTCTGATTGTATAATCACAGTTGTCTATGTAAGATTTAGTAGTAATCTTGCTAACCCATTGACCCAAGGACTTTCGAGAGATAGAATCAAAATTACTAAAAATGAAATAGGTCTAAGGCAATTCTAAGTTATCACCGGTAATAGGAATCTTACATTTCTTATTGCTTAGCAATTCTAAAGGTTTAAAAGGTAGCAACAAGTTACTCTAATGATAGGTAGCAAGCATTGGAACATTAATGTTTAAGAAAATGAGGGTAAATAATAATTATTCTTAATGGAGTTCTGTTCGGTTCAAGAACAAGAAAAATCCAAATTTGAGATTTTCAAACATCACCTATATAAGCATGAGAAGTAGTGCCGCTTCTAATAAAGTTTAGAAATAAAACTTTATAATTGTTTATGAATTCAGGAGTTAGCACACGCCTATATTATGGTGCTAAAGTTCACGGTGAATGTATTAGAGATTTATAAATAATTATGAGTATTAAATTTTCCGTTCTTGTCATGAGAAATTGAGATTTAATAGTTATTTACCAAAATTTTGAAAAGATTTTGAATATATTAATACTATCTTTTAGGTTTAAGTAGAGATACCTATTGCGGAGATAATTTTAAAAGAAAATTGTATTACTAATGGCTAATACAAACTAAGTGGGGATTGTTAGATTAGTTTGTAATATATTGTGGACATTTGTCCCACATTGAAAAGGTAAAGAAAATTTGATGGATTTATAATCTATCAAATTTAAAACCATTTGAATTTGGTTGAAATGGTGTGTTGAAGGAAAAAATTTGATTTTCATAAAATGACCATTGGAAAATTAATAAATTAATTAAGGGTCAAAGATATGGCACTGGCATTAGAAAAAAATTTGGTTATTTATTTTTATTCAAAAGACATAATTTTGAAAATTAAATAAATTAGTGTCTTTTGATTAAAATGTCTTTTTCTAATATTCAAATGATTTCTATTGAATAAAAGTTGATTTTAAATCAAAATGACATATTCATTATATCCTTTGGATGGAAGGATTTTCATAATTGTAATCCTTCCATTTTTTATAAATAATCCTTCTTACCATTGTAGAAAAAGATTTTTTTTCAGAGTTTCTGTCAT
This sequence comes from Dillenia suffruticosa, assembly GCA_033439265.1. Classification (NCBI taxonomy): domain Eukaryota; kingdom Viridiplantae; phylum Streptophyta; class Magnoliopsida; order Dilleniales; family Dilleniaceae; genus Dillenia; species Dillenia suffruticosa. Next base: position 19,485,556 of record JAVTVX010000024.1, on the reverse strand, counting down.
TGGCAAAAAAACAACCGTTTCATTTTTTTTTAAAGAATCTCTATTTCATTTTTGGGAGATATTTGAGAGTTTACTGTCTCAAATTTCTATTTCGATTTGTATATCCTGAAAGAATTTGCCGTCAACTCAGCCAGCAATATAGTGGGAGCATAATTTTCTTAAAAACAGTGATCATTTCACGTGCAAGTCCTTTCACATTTTGCATTTTTTTAAATCCTTAAACTTTCCCAACAAGAGAGAGAGAGGGGAGAGAAAGGACAGAGAGAAAGGGGAAGGGATGAGAGAGAAAAGATAAATTTTTTATTAAATTTTATTAATTTAAAATTTTAAAATTTATTAATTTAAAAAAAATTAAATTTTATTAATATAAAATGATAACGTGGCACTGTCACATCAACATTAGTGCTGACGTGGCAATATTGTGTGTGATGGTGCTGACGTGTCACGTGAGACATCAGCAATTCCTGACACAGCGTCCACAGTCTGTCACCTTGAGTTAGTTCAGCACATAACGGTTAGTTAGGCGCCGTTACTAACAAGTTATGATTTTTAAAATTTAGATTCTCAACCATTACGTTTTGAAGTTTATGGACCAATTTGTGAATTTGGGGTAAAATTCAGGGATTTGATATATAATTATTTATTTTTTTCCTAACATTCCTAATATAATAATGGAAGAAAAGAGAGATTCAACCTACATCTCTCTTTCTTTCTCATTTTCTAAAAGATTGATGTTCTGTTTCTTCAAATATCAAACAGAATACTTTCAAAATTTTCTCTTTATAAAACCTAGTCTTGACATTTCCAATTTTTTTATTGCTTCTTGTCATAGAGTTCATAATAAATTTAATGTAGATTTTTTGTATTTCTTATTTTAATTCATTTATAACACTTTGTAAAATATCGATGATAATTAATTTACTATTTTCTTAACTGTTACTGATCTCTCAACTCACATGAGTACAATATTTGGTATGAGATCATCAATTTTAAATTGGATTGAGCAAGATTTAGAGGTGCAATTTTTATTGCTTTGTTTATGATTTGCAAATTATGGTGAGATATATTTATTTTATCTTTACCTTGTACGCTTTTGTAGAGTGAACGATGAATATATCTCAGAAGGAAGCCCGACTTGTAATTGCGTCGCCTCCTTGAAAATTGGAGTTGGGAGAAAAGGGCTATTCTTGGGTTGATGTTGGGTGGGACCCAGCAGTCCTACACTGACGCTAGTGAGAGAGAGAGAGAGAGGCATTTCCTTACTTTCGGCTTTCTATGCCTATCTTGGGCCTCGCGATGTGGCTTCCCTCTCTCTAGCCACCAATTCTTGAACTTTCTGCTGTTAAATTAGATGTTGGGAAGTGTTTCAAGGTTCTTCCCAACCTCCCAAGATTCAAGCCTCTACAGTCTCTAGAGTATCAAACTACACTAGTGTCGGGAGTCTCTTTAGGGACAGCTCGGGGAAGTGGGTGGCAGGGTTTGTCATCAACATAAGAAAGGCCCAGATTCTGGATGCCAACCTTTAGGGATTGAAGCTTCAATCAGTTGGAAGTAGAAATTGACTCTACCATCGTAACCAATCTGCTCAAGCAGCTTCCTAAGACCAATCATCCTTTGCACCCTATCCTTCTGGAGAGTTCCTCAAGTTTTGCTCTATTAACCATATCCTTGGAGAGGCCAAATGTTGTGCGGACTGAATGGCATTCTTAGGGCAGGCTAGGGGCAGGGATTCTCCTAGGAAGCTGTAGTGCTCTGTAATGCCCGCAACTACAGAATTAGTGCCAAGACTATGGAGCTGTTGCAATTAACATACTAAGGTACTGCGAAACTTGTGAAGTGATTATCATAAGGATGGGCTTCAGTTGAGAATGTATATAGAATGAATGCAGGGAGAAGGGCAAGCAATTAGATGGGAAGAGAATGAGAATTAGAAAGAGGAAAAGAGTCAGAAAAATATTAAGAGAGAGAGAAGGAAGGAAGAAACTGCATCAATTCATTCATGCTTCCACTGTAATTTTTTTTTTCCATCTTTTATACCTCATTTTCTCACTCTAATTGCCTAACAATTGTTAGTTAGTTGTTTGGATACTCCAACTAACACTTTAACAGCTTCAAGTCTTGCAGTACCTATTAATTCCCTCCATTTTTCAGTTAATAGTTGTTACAACATTCCTCCCCTTCAAACCATTCTTGTCTTCAAGAATTAAATATTGGAAATTGAGTACAAATGAAATCTAAATCTTCCCATGTAGCTTCCTCATAGCTAAGGTTTACCCATTTGATTAAAACATGTGTTATAACCGGTTATTTCTCCATATAACACATCTCTTAAGTACTGTTTCTGGATCCACAAGAGTTTGCTTATCTGTTCCAATTAATGGTAGTGTAGGCATGGAAGATTGATCAAAGCCTAGCTTCTTCTTTAACAGAGATACATGAAAGATTGGATGGATTCTTGAACTACAGTGTGTAAGCCATTTCACTAATTTTTGCTATAACACGAAATGATCCATAAAATTTAGAAGATAACTTGAGTTACCTCCTCAGCTCTATTGACTCCTGTTTATATGGATGCAGCTTCAGATAGACCATGTCTCAATTTGGAACTCACGCATTGTCCTCTTTTGATCAGTATACATTATCATTCTATTCTGAGTTCGATATAAGTGATCTCACAAGATTTGGATCCTATCCTATTTGCTCCTGATGAATTCTCCTACAGCTACGGTAACTATATCATAATTGGGTCTTATAGGATTGTATCTAGATTTATATCCATACAGGGCCTCGAATGGAGTCATTTGCATGCTGCTGTGATAGTTGGTGTTGTATCACTATTCTACTAAAATCAACCATTGTAACCAGTGTGCAAGCCTATTAGATGTTATACACTTTAGATAGTATTCCAAACACTGATTTACTCTCTCACTTTGCCTATCCATCTACAAATGATATGAACTGCTCATCTTCAACTAAGTCTCATGAGTCTGATTAACTCCTGCCATAAAAGACTAGTGAAAACGTTATCTCTGTCTGATATGATGGAGTTAGGAATGCCATGCAACTTAAAGAAAGTGTCTAAGAATAATTGAACCACTTTAGTAGAAAAAGGGTGTTGCAGTGCTACGAAATAGCCAAACTTAATGAATTGTCAACAAATACTAAGATAGTGTTATGGCCGTGAGAATTAGGCAAACCTTCAATAAAATCTAAACTTATTTGTGTCCAGACTTGAGTTGGAATGGGCAGTGGCTGCAGCAAACTTGGATAAGAAGTATTCTCATGCTTACTCCTTTGACAAATATCACATTCCTGCACCACTTTGTTAATAGTCTTCTTCATCAGGGGCCAATCAAAAACTGCTTTAACCCTCTGCAATGTTCCAAACTGTCCTAAGTGACAATCAATGGTAGAATTATGCACGTGTTTTACTATCTTTTCTCTAAACTAAGCTCCATTCCCAACATTATCTTCTTTTGTACTTCAGAATCCCTTCATGGCGCTGGAATTCAGATTTGCAGTTAGACTGAAGAGCTAACTATGCTATAAGGTTCTGACAATTTTCATCCTGCTCATAACTTTGAAGCACCTCATGTATCCGACTAGGTTGAATTGATGAGATAGCTAATAGAGTGTGATCTAAATGCTCTTCTTCCTGGCATTCCCAAAGAGTATCAGCAACCCTATTCTCGATCCCCTTTTTATATTGAATTTCGTAATCCAGTACAAGTAATTTTGTCATCCATTTGTATCACAGAGAAGTAGTAAGTTTCTACTCTAACAAATAATTAAAACTTTGATGATCAGTCTTAATAATGAAATGATATCCAAGTAGATAGTACCTCTACTTTGTGACTACCATCACAACTACAAGCAACTCCTTCTCATATATAGATATACCCTGCTTCTTGGCCCCAATGCCTTACTTAGATAGGTTATAGGTTGACCCTCCTGTATTAATACAGCTCTCAAACCATTAAAAGAAGCATTAGTCTGCACAATGAAAGGATTACTATAGTCTGATAATCTCATCACTTGGGCTACGCGAATTGCTAATTTGAGCTAATTGAAGGTTTTTTCAGCATTCTCATTCCTTCAAAATTGTCTTTCTTCAAAAGATCATTTAAGGGTCTTGTTATAATGCCATAATCATTTACAAATCTTCTATAATATCCAGCTAATCCTAGAAAACATCTCAGAGATTTGACAGAAGGTGGAGTTGGCCATGAGGATATGCATTTTACTTTCTATAGGTCCATTTTAACACCCTTTGTAGTAATTACATGTCCTAAGTACTCAACTTGGGTTTGAGCAAAGGTGCATTTAGAGAGTTTGGCAAAAGTTGGTGTTTCCTAAGTGTCGTTAGGATAGTTTTGAGATCTTGAACATGGTTATCTACATCTGAACTGTAAATGAGAATGTCATAAAATAACTAAAACAAACTTTCTCAAATAAAGTTGGAAGATATGATTCATCAAGGTTTGGAAGGTAGCATAGGCATTGGTGAGTTCAAATGGCATAACTAAAAACTTCAAATGATCATGATAAATTTGAAAGGCTATTTTCTCTGCATCAAAAGGTTTAACTATGAATTGGTGATAACCAGCCCTTAAATCTATTTTGAAAAATACTCTAGATCCATAGAGCTTATCTAATAGTTCATCAATGTTAGGTATAAGGTTCCTATCCTTAATGGTTAAATGATTTAGCCACCTATAGTCTACACAGAAACTCCAGGTATCATCTTTCTTTCTAACCAGTAGGATTGTAGAAGCAAATGGACTGGTGCTAGGTCTAACAATGCCTTTGGTGAGCATTTTCTATACTTGATTTTCAATTTCTGACTTCTGAGAATGTGGATATCTATAAAACTTTAGTTTGAAAGATTGAGAGTTGGATTTAAGAGAAATTAAATGATCATGTTACCTCTTGAATGGAAGAGTGGTAGGTGTTCCAAAAACTTCTTCAAACTTAGTTAATACTACGGATATGGCTTCTGGAATTTGACAACTTTGTTGCTCAATTTGAATGGTCAGGGTCATGCAACTTTGCAATTGTTGTTCTCTGAATATCATGGTATCTTTGCCTCTTATCAATTTAAGTCGAGGCTGGTCTACTCTTCCCTCTAGGACCACCTCATTTCTATCATTGAAAAACTTAACTTGTAATCATTTAAAATCAAATGTGATTGGATTGCAGTTATACATCCAATTCACACCAAGTATCATATCCCATCTACCTAGTGGAATGACTCTTAGATCAAATGTAAAAGTATATTTCTTAATAACCTATCTTATATTACTGACCTTAGTAGAGCTGGTGATCTAACTCCCATCTGTAATTTCAACCTATAGTGTATCAGTAGATTCAGTTTTCACCCTCAGTTGATCGGCTACTCTTCTATGTAGGAAGCTATTAAAACTACCGTATCCACCACTATGGTAATATTCATTCCACATAGGACTTCTTATAAAGCTATAGTTTGTCTGTAAATGGAATTGGACAATGTACATAAGAACACATGAACTCCTATTTCCATTTCATTTTGCAGCAGACTCTCTTCTTCCATTGCTTTGTCATTAGCTTCAACTTCCTCATTATCTTTTGCTATTAGGATAACATTTAGATACCTGAACTTGCATCTGTAACCCGGGATGAACTTCCCTCCACATTTAAAGCATAGGTTGCTTTGTCTCCTAAATTGTATTTCCTGTGGTGACAGTTTTAGCCGGTGATTTCCTTGGGTGAGTCCTTCTTGTACAGCTCTGTTGGAGTTAGTTTTCAGCAAGGATGAGGGATTTGATGTCCCCTGATTTTTGTTCCCAAGTTGAATTTCTCCTATAGTTCCTAATTTATATACTAATGTTCTGTTCTTTTTAGCTAACTCTGGTGATTGTTCTTGTAAATTAGCAATTTCGAAAGCTTGGAAAAGAGTATGAGGCTTCACGATCCTTAACATAGGCTTGATATCTACTCTTAATCCGTTAATAAAACTTGAAATGAAATAAGGTTTAGTCAACTTGGAATTTTTCTACAATATTATTGACCATAATTCCTCAAACCTTTCTTGGTATTCAAACAAAGATCCAAATTGTTGCGGTTTGTTAAATTCTTCAATTTCCTCTTGGCACCCTTTTGTTTCAAATTGTAAACAAAGTTGTGTTGAGAACTCTTCCCAACTAAGTTCTTATTTCACTAACTTGAGACCTTGAAACTAGACCTCAGCCTTTCCTTCAAGGTACATTTCAATGGTATCAATCCATGCATGGGCAGGGATTTGGTAGATGTTGAAAAACTTTTGACATTTTCTCAACTATACCCTAGGGTTCTCTTCTACAAATAATGGGAGTTCAATCTTTGAAGGATTAGGCATAAAACCATGGTTCGATGGGTCTTTCCTCATTGTATGAGATCCAAATTTCAGTCTTATTTTGCCTTCTATTGGGGTAAGCAGTATAGTGGGTCTTGGCATTTTGATCATCTTCTCGTTCTTCCCTTTTATCTTAGTTCTATCTTTTGTAGATTGAACAAAATCTAACATCTACACTAATCATAATAGCCTCCAATCTTTGATTTTGCTCATCTAGTTTTTGGTACATACCTTCTAACTTCTTTTCAATGCTGTCAAGCTTCTTCTCAGACTACAGTTTATGTTCTTGAAATTCATTCGTCAGTTCTTATGCTTTGTGTGTCTTGATTTCTGATTTGATCTTCCATAGTCTTGTGTCCAGTATTATCTGCCATTGGATCTTTGAAGGCCAAGGTACTATTGCTCTGATACCATTTGTAATGGTTGCAACTATAGAATTAGCGTCAAAACTATAGAGCCATTGCAATTAAAATACTGAGGTACTACGAAACTTGTGAAGTGTTTATGGTAAGGAAGGGCTTCAGTTGAGGATGTGTAAAGAATGAATGTGAGGATAAGGGCAAGCAATTAGATGGGAAGAGAAAAAGAATTAGAAAGAGGAAGAGAGTCAGAGAAAGACAGGGAGAGAGAGAGATACAGAGAGAAGGAAGAAACTGTATCAATTCATTCATACCTCCACTATATGTTTTTTTCATATTTTATAGCTCATTTCCTCACTCTAACTGCCTAACAATTGTTAGTTAGTTGTTTGGACACTCCAACTAACTCTTTAACAGATTCAAGTTTTGCAGTAGCCATTGGTTCCCTCTATTTTTCAGTTAATGGTTGTTACATGTTCCTTTTTTTGTGCTTGTTAGTCTTTTGTTTTTCTGCTATCTTTCTTCCTTGTGTTTCTACTGCTATCTACTTCCTTCCTTCGTGTTGTACCCCCGCAAAAAATAGAAATATTATTGAATAAATTTTTAATACAATTATAATTTTTTTATTTTTATTAAAAAATATTTTTGTTTATTAATTATTATAATTAAATGAATTACAATGTAAAATATAGATTTAGTCCTAATTTTATTCTAAAAATGTTAAAATAATTAATGAGTTGGAGGGTAATATAACTAACTCCGAAACCATAAAAATTTGTTTGAATTTTAAAATGATTTTGATATTTTATTAAAAGAAAATTTTATTTTTCTTTAAACAAACCGATAAAATATAAAAATTTTTATTTATATATTACCGTAAATTGAATTAGTTTTCATAGAACATAATAGGTGCAAATTTAAGTTTTTTGACTTACTATATTACCATATCTTTTCTTTTAGAATTTTTGAATTTTTTGAGTCAAAAATTATTTTAAAATAATTAATTTTCTTTGTTAGAGATTAAAAATTGAAGCCTAATGATATATTATTTTAATAAATTATTACAATAAATTAGATATATTATATATATTTTTAATAATTAATTTGGTTTTGATATATTATATATATTTTTAATATTTTTCTCAAATTTAAAATGATATAATAAAATCGAGGTAATACATGTATGTTAACATAGCTATAAGTGAATGGTGATGTAGTTAAAGATGTGGCGCTTGTTATAATACATGTGATGATAATTAGACTATTTGTGACCAAATAGAGAAGAACACACGGTAGAGATTGAGACAGAGTAGTGAAGAATCAAAATGACATCGTTTTGAGTCGTTTTCAACATTTGGACAACAAGATACACCAAGTTGGATTAGCAATTTTCATGTAGTGCATGAAAGAGTGTGTGAGATTTTTTCGCCTTTTGACACCATTTGCTCTGAACATGTTATCTTGATTTTGTTAGAAAATATTAAATAATATATAAATATAACTCTAATACCATATTAAAGATATAAAGTTAAACCCTAATATTTTAAAATATGACAAGTGGGGTTTATATAAAAAATTTATTATTACAAATATAGAAACAAAACGGTTATATATTTTCAAAATCAAACCAATTATTGATTTATTTTAAAATATAATATATTTTAATGATTGATTTGATTTTAATATATATTATATATTTTCTAATATTTTTAATATTGCTAAAATTTTATATTTGTTTTTCTTCCTCTCCCGATATGGATTAATTATGTGCTTGTATGTAATTAGTCACTAAAAAATTATATTAATCTACAACTACTACTCTTTGTTTGTATAATTATTTTAGTAGATATTATTATTTATCAATTATGCAAATTAATTATATCAGTATAATTTGCATTTTGGTCGACGAAGAAGAATGTTACTTAAAATGGCACAAAGTATATATTTTTCGATTTTATTTCCAATTTCATCTCAATTTAGTATAGATACAAAGATTTCCAAGTTTGAATTAAAACCAGAGTTCAAGAACTTATAAAAGAAAAACAAAATACAAAAATGTGTACCAATTTTTTATAATAAATTCTGTATAAATATTAATAAAATATAAACCATTATAAATAATCACCTCCGAATTATTTTTAAATATTTCTCTAAATTTTCGATATAAACTATTGGTATTTAGTAATTACGATAAATATAACTAAATTCAGTTTGAATTTAGTTAATTCTTAAAAACAAAACTCTCTCGGTATCTTTTCTTTTATACACAATACTCGAAATCGAGATTTTGTTCAAAAATTCTATATAGTAGACTTAACCTCAAGATGTTGTTCAACAAAAACTATTGTCCAATTACCGAATCAATTATATTTTTATAATATTTATCTTATTATCGTTCTTTTCTCTCCTTTGTTCAGATATATAAGGAAGATTAACATTCAAAACACAAACAAAAAATTAAATTTATAAATACACAAACGGGGGAAGTGAATATTTAATTCCAGGGATGCTTCAAAGTCTTCAAATGGGGAATGTTAAACTAGAACCACAACCACGAAATTTGAAAACTCCCTCCACGATCTGCTCTTGACTTCTGTTTGGAAAATTCTATCTTTCATAATATTATATGTCCAGTGATAAAAATATCAAAAAAATCAAAAATATAATATTTATATGATTCAACCGATATTCTAACATTCGGTTAAATCATAATCGAAATGATCGAAATTGATATAATCAATTTAATTTGATTATATAATTTTCATAATTATAATTTAACCGAACGGACTAAAAACTAACAATTTATTTGACCAAGACCACAAAATTTGAAAACTCTGTCATGATTTGCTTTGTATTTTTATATGGAAAATTATCTCTTGCATAAATATTATATACTTAGTAATAAAAATATCAAAAAAATAAAAAATATAATATTTATATAATTCAGACGATATCCCTCTGATTTGAAAGAACATACGGTTAAATCGTAATCGAAATGATTGAAATTGATATAACCGATTTAATTCGGTTATACAATTTTCATGATCATAATCCAATTGAATAAACTAAAAACTGATAATTCGTTTAATCGAAATGTACGATTGATTTGGTTTGGTTATCCAAATTAAAATCTCTTATTATAAAAATTTTTTAAATAAAACTAATTTTTATTCATCTCTATATAAATTCACACGTATCAATTTGTGACTATAATTCATAATTTTAAAATTCAAAATTTACTTATAAATTAAGTTAACCAAATATCATTTTAAAATTTAAAATTTTAAATAAACTAAATTTTGGAAGTGAAAAAGAAGTGAAATAGAAAAATAAGAGGGAAAGACGTGAGTAACAGTTAAGTTTGGAAGTGAATAGTCATAAAATAGATTAGATATTGAAAATTTGAAATTAGAAAGGTGAAAACTAAAAGTCTGAACTCTTCATTATATTAATTTTAATTTTTAAATTTTTTCTCTTTAAATTTTTAATTATAATATTATAATAATATTTATATGAATAAAAATATCTAAAAATATATTTATAATATTTTTAATTAATTCGGTTTGACTGAAATAAAAAATTATTAAAATCGATAATCGTCTAAATGTATCAAATTAAAATTTGATTTTATTCAAAACCAAACCAAATATTTAATAAACTAACCAAAATATAAATAAATAGTTCGATGAAAATAGTTTTTTCAGTTTTAATTGAACAGTGCTCACCTCTGCTTTAAATCATTACCATTCATTTATTTGTATTGGTTATTAACCATTACGAAAATAAATTCATTTATAATCATTTCCATAATCATACTTTTTTTTCCTAGTTATATCCTTACCCAAATATGTACCATTTCTTAGTAAACTCCAATAAGCCATATATTAGCCCTAACAATATCTTTAATATTTTTAGCAATAAATAACTTATTATATAAATAATTTTCCAAAATTCTTACACAAGAAATATAATATTTCTCCAATTGCTATTTTTTTTTTCATTTTTATAATTTTCTTTGTACGAGAAAATTACTTTCTTATATTTGGGTTTAAACCATACTTATCCATTTCCTTTTTCCTTCATTTGAGATAAAATAACTAGAATCCACTTCCATGTCCTTGATTACACAAAATGGGGCCTAAAATCTGATGCTAGAAACTATGTACATGTAGTCATTTGGCTGTTCACTGCTAAAATTAATGTAGTTGATAAAGAAGTCTCAAATTCACCACAGAATATCTGCTAGAGTAGAAAAATCAGAAAAACATGTTAATAAACAAAGATATACATATTTGATTTTCACTGGGCTCTGCAATTCTTCAATTTTTTTTTTGGGGGGCGCGGGGGTTACAAAATGAAACTCTTTGTCATGTAAATATAGGCCAAAGGTGTTTTGGCAAACAAACCGCGGAGCATTACTTCTTTAGCTATTGTATAAATATTAGGTCAAAAACAATCAATTGATCCTTGAACTGTTTCTTCTCCCCCACCATTTCTTCCTTGCTCTCTCAGCATTCCCTTCTTCATTTCCAATCTTGTGCAGAATCACCTTTGTCTCCCTAAGTCTTGCCCCATAATCCTTCTTCCAAGCTTCAAACATCTGTTTCAATCTTCTAAGTTCACGGTCTGGGTTCAGAGTCGCTTCCGTCTGACCAGACTTAACCTCAACCAAGAACTTGGCATCATCACCAAACACCTGGCTTCTTTGCTCAAACTCTGCAGCTAGCTGGCTTATGACACTCAAACCTGCACTCATCGGTCTCACACCATTACTTTCTTGGACCCTATAATGTTGACTTCCCGTTTCCCAGCTGTTGTCTCTGTCATCAGTCATGTTTACTGATGCATCAGAGTTTCTCCCCGAGTCATCAATAGCTAAGCTTTTCTTTGCAATGGAGAGGCTAGACTGTAGGGACCTCATTTGTTTTTGCCATACTTCTTCCATGGATTTCATTTTCAGCTCATATTCTGACCAGCGGCTTTCATATTGTTGGAGCCGTTGATGGAGGATGTCATTTTCCTCTTCTTTCTCTCTCAGAGCAGCCTCAGCTTTAAGAACCCGCCGCTGTAACTCAGCGAGGAATGATGACTTCACTAACACCTCATCTGACTCATTGCCCTGTTTGTTCAACAGTATTAAGTATCAAAATGCAATTCTTTTTTATTTTCACTTATGATTTTCCCATTGAATAGCACACAAATGGCCAATTATCGTATGTGCACAGTGGCAATAATGTGCATGGAGCTTCAGATCACAGGTTAACTATAATTTTTGTATGGTGGGGCGCAATCTTGCAACCAACTGAATGCGATAATCCTAAATTTCACCAGTAATTTCCAACTTTAGCCATCCTCTAACCCCCCCCCCCAAAAAAAAAGAAAGATATAAGCATAAGGAAGAAAGGAGGAAGTAAGAGGAAAAGATATAAGTGAAGACCCTGAAATAACTACCTGGATAATGATGGCAGGTTATTTCAACAAGAACCTAACCCTAAAAGCTAACTGAAGTGTAGGACGTAAAAATGTAAGTGTGGATAAGTAACACTATATTTCATAGAATAGTTCATGGATAAATGATGTTGCAGGTCATGGGTCTGCTAGGATTAGCAATAAATGAGTTTTAAAGATGCAGGGGCATAGTTCAGATAACACCAGTGCTCATGGTTTTGGATTCACATGGAAATGCTAAGCCTGCAAAGGGGGAAAAAAGTAGGCCCACCCAGAATTTGGTAACATATTACCCCCTTAAGAATCATTAACATCCTCTTTTGATGCAAATAATGAAGCACGTTAACATAAAATTTCTAAGCAATTGATATAATTTTCAAAATATGTCCCCCTATACTTTTCCCACATACCAAATGCTGCCGAAAGGACAGGCAATTATTTCACAGAAAGATAATTGAAATATCAATCCAACAAGAGTTGTGAACAACTGTCACAAAGGAAACACATTCTGATGTGAAACACTTTCTTACCTTTTTGCCTCCATAGTTGAGCAATCCTATATTCCCAGAGCATCTTCTCACTAACCACCCACGAATGACTGCAAAAGATAATACAACATATAGCAAAGATAATACAACATATAGCAGACTAAGCTTTCGAGACAATACAAAAGATGATCATGTGCATCCTGCTAGGTTAAATAGGTCTATTTGATTCTATAAGAAGAAACCACTCACATTCTTTTTAATTAAAATGCAATGATACTTTTGACCCCTATCTCTATGCAAGTTTATCAGGTATCCCAGTTCTTTACAGCTACAAAATTTCATGAATCATTATTTTTTTCTTACCAGACTGTATCACCACAGATGCATCTTGAACATCCATGAATCTTTTTCTGGTGATTCTGCCCTTCATCTTTTTCTGAATGATCACAGCAGCTCTATGCCTTTTTAGTAAATGTGCATACACCTTTCTGGTCTTTTCGGCCCGAATAACTGTAAGAATACACCATACAAGATCATTTCAAAGCGTTGTTTGAGGTAAGAGATGCATGCTAAAGATAGAATGCGAAATGTAATGATGAAAGCAACAGTACATGACTGAAGGGTAGCAATTCCTCTCTTAAGCTCTTTCAGGTGAAGTCGAGCTTGGTGACCTCTGAAGCAGCTTTGAACACGAAGAATGCCATGAAGAGTCCGGTTTCTTGTATCCTCAAGAACTCCAATCTGAAGGATTAATATTTTGATTTAGTGGAAGAAACAGGGAAGGTGAATATGAATCAACAAAATTGGAGGACTTTGCAGTAGCCAAATAATCAAACATAACAATTACGAGCTTTTCCAGCATTCATCCAAAAGATATCCAATAAAGTCAATAGATATTCACATTAAGCAATTTTCTTTCCTTTTATGGTGAGGAAAGGGAAGGGGAACAGAAATAGTCACATTAAGTTATTCATACATATTAGATATGCAAATTACTGCATTAAGTTTGTTCTCTTAAAAGCCAGAGTGAAGAGGTAAGTTTCTGCAGAATGATTACAAATATCAGCATAATATCTCTCATACTTAACCCTGAGACAAGTATGCTACAGGCACAACCTTACACCACGTTTTTAAACACAAAAAATGAAAAAGACACTCCAGATATTTAATGATCTTGAAAAGTTGGGGATATGAGACAGGCAAAACTTGAGCTTTGATTTAATTTTTCATCTAAAATATTGATATTTTATTCTTTGTTAGACCAGCCCACAGAGTTGTGTCCACATTGAGCGCCTTTTGGCAGCAACAAATTGTGCAGAGCCATGTCATCTCTGCTGTTTTCTCATTTTTCTTAAATTTTCTTTTCAATCACAGTTTCAGCTAATTGAACAAATAAATACTCTTAAGATGGCACTAAGAGTTCCTAGGATCAAATCTCACACATAAAGATTGGGGAGATCTATAGGTAGGGGAAAGGCCAAAGCACATTATGTGGCTTAATTACCCTTGGACCAAGAAGAAAGGTAAAAAAAAATCCAATCAAAATCATCTTCATCTTGTCAATCAAACACCTATCTAACACCTAAAGTGCCTATTGATCAGATTTCCATATATTTTGCAATGTTTCTTTTGGAATTCAAATTGACAAAGTAAAAACTTAACATACATCGGTGCAGAGAACTGTACAAAGGCATTAATACATGAAACGTGCCATAAAATTCCTAAAATAAGAAAACACTAAGTTGTCTTCACATATCAATTATTGTTTTACAGTTATATAATTAATTCTCCAGTTTTCATTCTTTTCCCCAGTCATTTGGCCTTTGGGTAATCAGTTTGATGTTGAAACAACCAACTTTGACACATATTCCACCCCAAAATTCATCAAAGGTCACATAGATGAAGGCAAGTTACAATCTGTTGGTTTCTACATGGGCAAGAAGGGAGGGTTATAGACTATTGACAAGCATTGCCTCTACACTTTAAATCTAGATGGCCAAACCACTTTTCTCCCCAACCCTTTCTCAGGAAAAACATAATGGAACTAAGAAATTAAAAAAAAAAAAAAAAAAAAGAATTGCAGAGTCAAACCAATCACAACACCTGTCCAGTGCGGAAAAACAATTTTGTATAGCCGACTTGGTACATCTCAGGCAGAATATCAAACTGATGAAGAATCGCAACTGAAACACTAAGTGGATCCTGGGAAGCAACATTGTCGAGTAGAAGAAAACCATATCTAATGAAATAGATGAAAAGACAGAACAATACGTCATAAAATTAATTTAAAACTTAAACTGTCATTCAAACAAACAAACAAACGAAGAAAATATTCTTTTTGATTACCTTCTAGCAAACTTTTGGTGAGACATCCTGGTAGGAAAGCCAGACCTTGATATTCGAACAACTTCAAGGACTCCACAACATCTTAGCTGCTGCAGTACCAATCCTTGCTCATATATGCCAGGAGATTGGAAACTGTTGGGCTTGATGCAACGTATGAAATGTGGTGTCGTATTCTCTAAACGTTGCATCAATTGGAAAAGTTGACTCTAAAGATAAGTGCAAAGCAAATCAATAAACAAGTGCAGCTTGATATTGTGCAGGAAAGAACAATGAGCTACTTTAAGCAAGCACATAATACAGGAGAGTAGAATTTCTATTATGAAGGGTTTGTAACATGATTCAGCAGCATTCAAAAAATTAGAAAGTAACTACTTTTTTGTTATTAGTTTCCCTATTTTTATTTGGGTCTGTGTAGGATTTATTTCATTCTATTTGATTAATCAGGAAAGTTCTAATTAATTAGAAAGTTTTAGTAGGGTTTGTCCCAACAAGTATAAATGCAACAAGTAGTCAAGTATAAATATATATATATATATATATATTTTTCATTTTCTTTTCTCTATCTTTTTCAAATTTATCTATCAAATGATCGACCCCAAATATTGGGATTAAGACTTAGTTTGTTGTTGTTGTTTTAGAACTAAATATATATTTTTGTTGCAACCACAGTGACCATATTCTAGCCCTAATTGTTGATATTCAATTGCCCGTGGCTAAGTTCTAAATTTTATAGAATAACAACAATTTCACCATGACTATAAGTCAAATTGGTTTAAAGTATAAGCCATCTTACATCCAGAGAGTCAGAGGTTCCACAGCATGATAGAGCACTCAAGAACTAAACTCACCACAATTTCCCAAGTTCAACCTTGAAGTATGACAACAATACAACCATATCCATGATCATTGTCAAGAAAAGAAAGACTTATAGGAACCAAAACAAAAAATAAGCATGAAAATTAATACAACATGGTGGTCCAAATCTAGATAGAGCTCGGACATGGTGGCACATGGCTAATCGAGTTTTCAGAATTTCTAAATAAAATAAATCAAAATTTTCAAATCTCAAAAATAAATAAACAATTTTTCAAATCATTTCCAACTCTATTATATGAAAATAATAATAGTTGTAAATATGAACATTCATTGTCCTTTTGCATACATGCTTATTAGCATTTAAATGCTTCTATATATCTATAATTCACCCATGCCATGTTGTAACATTCTAACAATGAAATCTACGTAGAAATATATTAGAACTTAAATCATTCTAAGAAATCCTTCCGATGTCCCTAGAATGAGGAGTGAGAGACAAAGAGAAAGAGTTTCAATACCACTGAATCAAATGTCAATCAAACTATGTGCTCCTCTATTTATCATTGAATTGTGTGATTGCATCAGGATGCATAAGAACACGACCTTATGGAATTCAATGTGAAAATTGTATAACTTCCTAGAACCTTTACCTTCTTGATATTCTAAAATCTTTAATTCCAACCTTATGGAAAGAGATAAGTTTCACAATGATTTCAAATGGCATTCCCCCATAATTTCTTTTATTAGCTAAAAGATTTCCATCAATATTTATTATTTTTTAATAGCAAATAAATATGATCATAATTGAATTTCTTTTTACCAATATCACTGAGTTGTTAGATGTGGGACACTAATATTTATTGAGGACATTCCATTTCCTTCTTTATCCTTATAAAAAATCATCCTAAATACGTTTCCAATTTGGCAACCCAGTAGTTTCACAGTTTGATCTCTAGAGATAGATTGTAACAAGTCATGATGGAAATGTTGAAAATCTTTAATCATTTTTCTTAGGTACAAGATTGCTACAAGATTTTGATCAAAATCATAATTGACTTGCATTTATTTGGCTTTATTAGAATTGGAAATTTTATTCACAATTGGAATTTGTTATTCAGATCATACTTCCATATATTGTAGTAGATACCAATATCTTTATGAAGTTTTCTACAATGACTAAACTATTAAGGGAGCTCCAATTTTATCGCATGTCCCCGAAGGGAGACAATTGAGGGAGCTGAGGAAAAAGTGGCAATGGACTTCTTGTTTCAAGGATTTGAATCGTAGAAATTAATTATTCAGGTGTATACAACAATTAAATTTCCCTTGCGGATAATGATTCCTCAAAACTTTGTTATTTTAAAAAATCACGTCAAAAAATAATAATAACAATAAAAAGGCTATTTTGCACAGAACAGCCTTTCAAATAGCAATAAAAACCAGCAGGCCCAAAACCAGTTGGTTTTCTGTCACCTGGCCGAACCGACCAGGCTATCAAACCAATGGTTACCAAACTGGACTAAACACCAGAAAACCAGATTTCAACTGGTGAAAACCGAAACTGTCCAAACATTTCCATTCCATTTCCCCAGAGATAGTAAAAGACAAAAAAGTTGAGTTGAGATGGCACTAGAGGGGCCCCCAAAAATAATCTTAACTTGGAGAGGGAGAGCTCTCTCTCTCTCTCTCCCTCCCTCTGGCCCATGTATATCTCTCTTTTCTCCCACTTTCATGTGATATCAATGTGGATTCTTTGTGGCATTAAACTCCACCCAAACCAAATCCCTCTTTCTTGTAACTCCCCATATATGTGGGATTATTTGGGCCAATTGACCACAATAAATGAATATTTTAAGGTGGGAATTGATGCAAGGACGCTAATCGCTCAGCACAGTACAAGTAGACATACTAATATGCTAAACCTTTTCTTTTGGAATTGTTAAATGAATATTTTAAAATCTTCTTTTTCTAAACTTTATGCAAGTAGACATACAAGGATGCAAGGACATTGACCACAATAAATGAATTTTTTAAAATCTTCCTTTTCTAAACTCGAATTTCAAATTTTGAACACAAACCAAGATTTTAAATCAACAACAACAACAATCTGAGTCTTAACCCAAAATTTGGGTTGGCTATTTGAGAGACAGATATCATGAAAAAAAAAAAAAAAATTGAGAGAGAGTACAAAAATATTGGTTTAATTTGTGTGAATTCTCCTACGCCACCCATTTGTATCCAAAATCATCTCATCAACTAGACTCTTAACTATCATATATTTTTGAATAACTTACATTCAAGTTTTTCAACGGTCTACCCCTACGTTTTACTAAATATTCTATATTTAAATTCTCGGTCCTTTTCACTGGTATGTTTTTGGGTTTTCGCTACATATGCCCAAACCATCTCATACGATACTCTCGCATCTTATCCACAATTGAATTAACTCTCAACTTATTACGTATTTTCTCGTTTTTGATTCTATCTTTTCTAATTTTGTCACATATTCATCTAAAGATTCACATTTCTGTTACAACCATTTTCTGTTCTTGTTTTTGCTCAATAACCCGACACTCAGTGCCATATAATAATACAGATCTTATTATGGTTATATAGAGCTTTCTCTTCAAATGCAACAGTATCGTGCGATCACAAAGCATTTTGGATACCTTTTTCCATTTCATCCAATCCAGTTGAATCACATGATTCATATCCCCATCTATATTGTCATCATTTTGAATGATAAAACCAACATATCTAAAATGTTCACTTTTTGACACATGTTTCCCTTTTAACATAATCATTTCTTCTTCACACTGATGATTGTGACCAAAACTATATCTCATATACTCAATTTTTGAGCGGCTCAATCTAAATTCTCTAGATTTCAGTATGACCCTTCGTAACTCTAATTTAATACTAATACTTTCTCTAGTTTCATCAACCAATACTATATCAAATACAAAAAGCATATACCATAGTATCTCATTTTACATATTTTTTGTGATTTTATCTATCATTATTGCAAAAAAGAAGGAACTTAATGCCAAGCATTGATGGAGCTCAATATTAATAAAGAAGCTATCACTTAAACACCCACAAGTTCTTACATTGGTTATAGATTTCTCATACATATCTCTAATAAGATTAATGAATTTCAATTTCTTTATCAGTGGTCACCACAATACATCTCTAGGGACCTTACAATATATTTTTTCTAAATCAATGAATATCATATGTAGATCTCTAGAGACCTTACAATATATTTTTTCTAGGTCAATGAATATCATATGTAGATCTCTCTTCTGTACTCTAAATGTCTCCGTCAAATATTTTAACAAGTGAATTACTTTAGTGGTCGATCTTTCTGACATAAATCCAAATTAATTCTGAAACACTTATCTCTAATCTCAATCTATGCTCTATCACTCTTTTCATAATTTTATGGTATGACTCATAAATTTAATACTTTTATAGTTGGAGTAATTTTGTATGTCTCATTTACTCTTATATAGTGGTACAAGTGTACTCTCCCTCCATACTTGGGGCATTTTCTTAGTTTGTCAAATTTTATTGAAAAGATCCGTCAACTTTATTATACAAAATTCACCAAAACATTTCTACACCTCAATGGAAATGCCATTGGGTCCTATGACTTTATTATTTTTCATTCTCTTTAAAACCTCATTTACTTCATAGGAATGAATCTTACATTTAAAATTTCTATTAACCTCTTCTACAAGTATCTCAATATTTTCTATGTCTATTATACTCTCAACAAGAGATTATCAAAATAATCCTTCCAACGCTTTTTTATGTTCTCATTCCTTACAAGTATACTATTGGTTTCACTCTTAATACACATAACCCAATTTTGATATTTTTCCTTTCTCTCCCTTAGTTTGACAATTCTATAGATCTCTCTCTCCATCTTTGGTCTCTAATCTCTTGTGTAATTCGTTATATATCTTACTCTTTGATTCGTAAATAATCTTTTTCACCTCTCTTTTTGTACTTTGGTATTTCTCATACGCATCGCTACTACTACTACTACTTTTAAATCACTCCGCCAAAATTAAAATGAAGTGACAAAGTCAAAAGTCTCTTTACAGAAGTTGATATTAATTAGAATTTTATCTAATATGTCCAATGCAATTGGGGTGGTCATTTTGTGGCTAGAAGTATAATGAGGAAGATCAAAGCCATTGAATTTATTAGTCGTTGAAAGTGGTTTTTTTTTTTGGGACATGTGCACCAACCAAAACCAAAGCCCAACAAGCCACTTTCTCTATAACCACACACACACACACATCAGATGGACACAAGCAACCAAAAAGAAAAAAAAAAGAAAAAAAAAGTCATATCCAAATGATCAGAATATGGTCAATCACCTTCAAAACTCAAAATTATGATAAACTTAACTAATACTTTTCTAAACTTTATATTCTATTATTATTACTTTCATATCTAAGATTATATTTGTCAAACATATAAATACGAAATTAAAATTTTGAAGAAAACAATGCCAAATTTTAAAATAAAAACAATTTCATTTAAAATATTAAGTTTTAATAATCAAATTTTAGTACTGAATTAGAGTTAATTAACTTATTTACAATGTTAGAAATTTTCTAAGTTGGTATTTCATAATATTCTAATACTCAAACATTTTGACTATGGTTCGACCGCGATCAAACCACTGAGCCATGAACAACAAGACCAGTTGAATGACCAGTCCGATTTTTCTAAACGTTGGTTTTGTGACATGGATGGTTAACATGACTCTAGTTAATGTAGAGCACAAAGTTCTTACACATTGTCCTATATTTCCTGGTCAAGAAAATAATTGCCAAGTACTTAGGACTAGTGTTTCTGGCCCAAAATAATTATTCTAGTAGATCTATGTCCAATAAATCAACAGGCATCCATTTAGTAAAGGAAAATGAGAGACTTAACTCAGATGTTTCCACAAAAAGGGGGACATTCGCAGTCCTTTCTCTACTTCTATCAAAGTTTTAACAATTCTACACCCAGTGCAGCAGTTATAAATAAGCATGGAAAATGATCCTTTTACAGGAATATTTATTTTCCTTCATAATCGCTGTAAAACTGACACCTGTAATCTTTCTACTAGGTATTTAAGTCCTTAGTTCAAGAATGTTGGCGGTAGAACTAAAAAAGTAAAAATTTATTCACGTCTAAAACTATCAAGGTCTTCCACTGAGAACAATCTTTAAAAAGATCATTATAAGAGAACTATTTATTCAGAAAGATAAAAAGTGAGATTAAAACCCAACATTTTAAGTTGTTATTAGACATATAGATATGAATCCTGGAGTCTGACTTGTGTTCTGTACTATAACACTAAACTATAAGGTGGTGATAAATATGCTGCAATTTACCGAAACAGGGCTCATAAACCATCACCTTAAATCATAAACAATGAGATATGTGTTCCACTAAAACATAAGAGGGCTCATAAATCACACAAGCAAAACAAAAACATACCTTAAACTTTGTAGCAACACTTAGCTTTTGGGAATCTGCACCTCCGGATTTGTGTGAAGGACCAACCACAGTCTTCTTGGATTGGGGAAGCATATTGGATGCAAATATTTTAGGAAGGTGGCAAGTGCAAGAGGATAACAGTTGAATAGAATCCAGATGCAGTAAATCCCTGTTCTTCTCCAGAAACCCGGTTGTGTCATATGTCACCTGAGTGGAGGATGTGGAAGTGTCAAAATGAGTAATAACTCCTTATGATTTCTGATCCCTCAATAAAAAGGAAAAAAATGCACCTTGAAAAGTTCTACAAACACTTTTAACATATTAAAAAAAATTGCCCAAAAGTTGGCGCTCCATTAAAATCCACCATTATTTCAACAGATGATGCCTATTACTATTTGAAAAGTTATTCTAGCAATTTACCGAGTAATCACTTTGGATGCATAACATTTAAGATAATAAAAGAGTTCCGAAGGCTAAGATAATACCTCTCCTGCATAATGGCAGACTGTGAAAGCTTTGTCTTTTTCTCCTCTGAAACTCGAATTAGAATTCAGATGCTGCTTAAGTTTGTTAGCAAAGGTCAAATCTGTGCCATTGGGAAAAGTAGACTCTTCATCTAACAGAGACAGTAGCCCAAGTGGCTTCTGCATAAGTCATGAGAATAAAGTTGACCAAGTTAGGTTGTACACAGGCAATCTCTGAAGTTGAAACTCTACAAGATGAAGATGTTTATCATCAAATTTGTACTGCTCCAAATACTAATCAATTAAATAACAAATTTTTTTGGATGATTATTCAAATCTATTTTTAAAAAGTAATATACAAATAATCAGCGGATAAAATTTTCTAGCATAAGTAGTCTACATGTGAATAAATGAGACGCAAGTAGGCCTAGCTAGTCACTAGAAAGGTCATTGGGGCTTCTGTTTCTTTCTATTCCGTATAAAGACATTAATTTTGTGCAATAGTTGATTTATACCTATATCCATTATTTCCTATCCGGTACCAGTGAACAATTAAAGGTTGGTTAAGTTACAAAGTTTCTTTATTGCTACAATGCTGTGTCAAAAACAAGGGCTAATTCTCAACAATCTCGTGAAACTCTTAGAAATACATTTAAGCATAAAGTTTATCATCTAATTCTTACAGCTCCAAAATCTATGAAATAAATAAAATATTTTTTGGTTGATAATTTAAATATATTTTAAAAGGTCATAAACCAGTCAACAGATATATTTTGCCAAGGTTCGTAGTTATACCATAAATGAGATGTTAATGAACTTGCTGGATACCATAAAGGCAATTGCACTCCTGTTTCTTTTTCATTTACACTTAAAAGACATCACTGTCACGCAGTGGTTCACTCACTTATGCGCAACATCAATTGGCTACTCCTTTGTACCATGGACCACACAGGGGTTGGCCAAGACTCAAAACAGTTCCCACCTTACAGCTCATAACGGAGTAGATTCAATACAGTTCCAACCTTTATCTCAAACATGAATACAGCTTTCTTTTTGAAGTTTCCATGCTTCATGGAGTTCTTCATCATCAAATCCATTGTTATAATAAAATAATTTATTATTTCAAAGAATAAAGCACTGTGTTTTTGTCCTTTTCTTGTTGGGGAGATAATATAAGCATAAAATGTAGAGAACGGAAATTACTAAAATTTGACTACTAGTGGCTGAAGTAGGGATGGAAGATTCTATTGTTGCAATGCAAATTTAGACCAAGCATATAGGGAGTACTCCATCACCCCCTCTTCCTTTGGGAAAGGCCATTTAATATAAAAAAACAACCTAAGTAGATTTCAAGGAAATGAGAGCACTAGCAAGTTGATGGAAGCAGGGCGTTGCAAACTAGATGTCCATTCAATAAGCATATACCTTTTCAAAGAGATTTAAGCAGTCCTGGTTGTCTTCAAAATCAACTTTTGTCCAGTCAATGCCATCTTGGATGTACTCCTGCAACATTTAAAATAACCAGCAGCATGTAATACTGACATGAAACAGAAGACAAATTATATCAGATGGCAACATCACAGTTGCTAAAGACCAGTAAAGCAGCATTACTGAGTCCTAATGGAGATGAAGTTAATCAAATTTATAGAAGTTCAGAGCTAAGATAATACAAGAGGTGAATATGGATGCATACCTCCTGCTCTAATTTGAATAAATGTCGATTGAAATGTTGTTGCAGTCTCTCATTTGCATAATTTATACAAAACTGCTCAAAACTGTTCCTCTGCAAAAGCCAAATATTACCAATTGAATGACTTCAAGATCAGAAAGAGAAATCACGAGAAGAGCATCAACTTAATCACAGTCATGGTCACAGATAATGTTATCGAGCACAATGCCTGTAACATAGAAGAAATCGCCACAGCAGGTCAACAGACTTTTCCATTTTGTGGAGGTGTCGTGGTCATAATGGTAATTTCATGGCCTTAGGATAACAGGTCACATTAGTGTTGGTCACAGCTGGTAATAACTGAATCCAACAGGCTGAATTTCAAATACATGGAGCAAACAACAAAGGAAAAGGACAAAAGAAAAATACTATCAATTATAGAAGCATAATCTATATGCCACGATTTTCCAGAAAGGAAACTGGCCATGCAAGAGTTCAACCGTCCAAAAGGATTAGGTGGTTTAACAACTAGTTAAAAGTTAAATAACTCAAAACTCATGTATGAAAAGGAAAGTGGAAATGATTTGTGAAAATAAGCATTAGACATGAATCATTGAAACTTACATCGAATGATTCAAATCCATAAATGTCGAGAATGCTTATGGATCTGCCAGTTCGTCGTTTTCCAACAGCAAGTGACTTGTTGATTTGTTCAACCAGCCAATCAAATAGGCAAGCATAGATTGATTTGGCCAAAGCATCTCTTGCGTCAATCGCCTGAAAGATCAAAATAATAACTATGTTAAAAAGTTAAACAGAGACCATGCATGGAGAACAAGAATCTCCATATTTGCTTCTTGTCACACACCACGACAGCAACTGGTCTCTATGATGCTCCCATTCTTCTTCATTCTCTCCTTACCACACAATGTTTGTGCTTTTGAATTCCTTACAAGATGTATATTTCACTAAATATAATTGAAATACATTTTCCTTAATCTAAAGAATACTGGTAAGGCTAATGTTAGAAAATACAAGGTTGTAACTGAAAGTAGAAACCACATATGGAATAACCTCAGGTATCCATGAGGAAACATCTGTGCACATGCATAGACATCCTAAGCAAAGGTAGACACACTACTATTGATGGGCATCCCTAAATTAAAAAATGGAAAAATCAAGAGATTAAATAGAAAAAGTTTATGACTAAAGTGAATTTCAAGACCTAAAATACATTCTTTAGATAATCTGAACAATTCACAAGAACTTACAACTGTTTTTATCCCTTCCTTTTCGGAATTGTATATATGTGCAAAATGAACCAAGTTACAGGGCAAAATTTTTAACCAACAAAAAAGTCCAAAACTATCTATTTATAAGTAAGTAAACAAAATCTAGAATGTCAAATTTGTAGCACTCACCAAAGTCAACGGCAGCGTGGCATGTATACAGAATGCTATGACCTAAAACAGATGATTAAGCCTTCGCAAACCTAAACATTTATTACCTGTGATAGGGTGAGCTTTTGGACAATATTATCATTTCTAACCCTCATCTTGCGGGTTGATAAAACTAACTTTAGATCCCCAATGTCACATCCAATTAACTTGGCCGTACTAATTAGACCTGAAAATTTTATTCATGCAACCTTAAGTTAATGGAAGCAGAAAACAATCAAATATACATGAAATATTCAGGAAATACAAAGATATGTTCACGTAAGAAACTGAGGCACTAGCGACAAAATGACAGAAACCGGAACTTCAAATAATCAAAAGAACCACAGAGTGGGGACTTCCAGCCCATTATGCTATCAATGATGTTTGCAATGATCTATGATTTATGTCTGATCAAGAATACAATCAAAGGATTCCAGATCCTCGAGCATCTTCTTAAGAGTATGTAGAAAATTTTCTGATGTTACATAAATGATACTGCTAAAGAGAAAGACATCTATTCAAGAAATGACTCAACAAAGAAAATAGCCATTAAAACCTCAAATCTTGTCAAGGATGCAAGCCTAATATGATACGACTCTTTACTAGCATTTGGGAATAACACAATATCCCTTTGTGTAAATATCCATCCAGGATCAAAGGGCCAAAAAAAAGACATATTTCAACTATCTAGGTAAGACACAAGACTCAAAATACAAGTGCTTGCTTATTCATTCTGTCACTTGGTTTTCCTTTCCCTTGGCAAGTAGTTATTAAACCTTCAGTGCTAGTAGTTGAAGACATGATATAATAATGAGTCAATCTGCAACTTCTTAGTTTGGCATCTTCAGATTTAAAATTTGACATACAAATCACCTAAATCCTGTGACAAAATTATTTAGCATCATCACAAAATCGTCTACCAAATAGGGAGGAGATATCAATTCAGGGGAAACCATGTAGGAATTTAGATTGATTACAACATAAGATCCCAAAGTGTTACTCTAAAACCAAGGGGCTATGATAGCACACTGGTGACAAAAAGAAATAATAAAGCCCAAGGAGGTTTCGGAATTGTGTCCCCTTTGTGCAACCAAATATAAATTTACTGGTGCACCAATACTCTAGTATGCAGCATGTGCTCACTAAGGATCACCAATAACCTGGCTTTTTAAAGATATAGGGCAACAGATATATGACAACCAGAAACTAAGAAAATAACATTGAAGAATTAATAGAAAGCCAAACATAGTATTGAAACAGCTTCTGCAAGATTGTTACATTCATCTTCCACAGGTTCGACATGGTTTTCATTATCAACCACATTGAATGAGACATTTCCCAGCCATAAAACCGTAGCAAGCATTGCAAACACGCTCTCCTGGTTCTCTTTGCTAACATGGACTATATCCAGAGCTTCCTGCACAACAGAAAAAGAAAATGAAAAAGAAAACAACCAGCCACATATTGAGATTGAAGAGAATGAAACTACTCTTTTCCTCCAACCACAACCAGAAGGTAGCACAGATGATTCAGAAAAGAAAGTACCATAACCACATGGAACTGATCACCATCATCAACACCATCAATCTGAAAGCAATTGCTCTGCCTCAAATAATTATATTCATTTGCACTCTTCAAATTCAATTTATCTGAGGTTCAAAACATAAAACTCAAATAAGTAGAAGGAAAATAACATATTCATTGAAGGAGAAAATATGCAAGATTATATACTCTCCAACGAGGCAATGCATATTTCAGCTAAAATCGTAACAAAACTAGCCATGTAATTCTTTATTCAAAAAATGAGAACGTGAGATGTCGAATGTCCATTTTAACACTTTAGAAGGTAGGGCCAAGTTCACATAACATTTAAAATATTCAAGACTCATGCTGTAAATTGAAGTTGGGTTTATTCAAGATAACTGAAATTGAGATTTCTTTTTTATAAGCCAAATGGGATTCTACCTAATGGATTTCAAGAGTAATAGCGGTAAGGTTGAGATCTACAAAAAATATATAAATTGATGCTGTTCAAATGGCATAAGACTATTGAACTTTAGGACTTCGATAATTATGGAAATATTGGCAACTTTGAA
Source organism: Dillenia suffruticosa (assembly GCA_033439265.1). NCBI lineage: Eukaryota > Viridiplantae > Streptophyta > Magnoliopsida > Dilleniales > Dilleniaceae > Dillenia > Dillenia suffruticosa. The sequence goes on along the minus strand of JAVTVX010000024.1, from coordinate 19,458,553 downwards.
TTTTGTCTTAAGGATATTTAACAATTGTTCCCTGAGTTGACAGTGAGATCCTGTTTTTCAGATACTTCAGTGCAAATCCGAACAAGTTTTACATCCATGTAAAGTTATGAGTAAATGGCTCAAACAGAGGATGTACTTTGATGCATCAAACACCCAATCTTGTCGCAAGCAAATTATAGCCATGAAAAGCAAAGTTGTTCACAATTTTTTTATTAGCATGCAGAAAGAGAACATGGCCCTCATACCATAGGCTATCTTGAGCTTAACCAAAAGGAAAGTTCTAGATTACATGGACGAGTAAAAATAAAATAGAGGTCGCCTTGTTTGCTTGTAGTGGACTACATTTGATAGTAAGTGATGAGGAAACTTAATCTGAATCCCAATATGACAGCCTAAACTAACTTGATCTTATTTCTTTCATTTTGTTTATGTCCACTGTGCATCAAACATGCAGGTCTGGACTTCGCCTAACCAATTGCACATTGATGGAAACCAAGATTGCTGCATCAAAAAAGCAACAATAAGAATAACACTGATTACCTCTAAGAGCTCGTGGGGCCCCAGCACAAAGCTGATAGAATATATGATACGACCTTTCGCCTTCTGCACATTGAACTACTCTGGACTGTTCAAACAAAGATTCAATCAATAGCCCACAGAAGGAACAAAAGAAGAATAAAATAGCTCACAAGAAAATGTGATACCTTTTCAAGAAGAACTGCAACAATTTAAGAATAATGCCCCAGGGAATGCAACAGCAGAACACCAAATTAAGCCAATCCTTAGAAACAGAAACAAAACAACGGTACAAATTTAAATGGTTATCAGCTATTCAAGTGATCTTACAGGTTTGAATTCTGGCACCAGATATTTTTCCAGTTTCACTAAAGTGTATCTCTATTAGCTTCCCCTGAATATTATAAAAAAAAAAAAAAAGTCACTAATTGATATAACAATTTATATCAAAAATTCCTTTATGTTATACATGTACCTTCCAAAAAATAATATATATGTGTGTGTATTGTAGCTAAAGCACAGCTTGAACAACCTTAAACAGTAAATCTTGAAATAAAATGAGAAGCAGAAACTTACAAATCGACTTGAATTGTCATTCCTTGATGTTTTTGCATTGCCAAATGCTTCCAAGATTGGATTTGTTTTCAATATTTCATACTCTATTCCACTACCACCACCAAGTGCAGCCAAATACTGCATTGCTATTTTTGCAGTCTCAGTTTTCCCAGCTCCACTTTCTCCACTACAAAAGTTATAACCATATTAAGAATTGCCAAGTTGACTTATATAATGTTAGACGAGATCGTCGAACAAACTGATCCAGTTAAATTTTTTAGTCTTATAAGATCATTCTTCGCTAATATATGCAAACCCAACAAAAGATATGTGCTTCGTTTTGTCTTTTAGCAACTGCAATTATTATATCACCTTGCTTGCTATAGATTCAAATCTTAATATGAAATCTAAAAATTATTAGCTACTTACAATCATAAGTTTCATACCGGTATATGTTTTCTTTTCCTTTTGTCAAGGCAGGAGGTTGGCGAGAAGTGGCTACAGATAAGTATTCCAATGGAAAAGACAGCAATATCAACAGAACATTTCACTCATAAACATTTACCTACGTATAATTTCTAATAGGCGACTTGTCAAATAACTATTAGACCTTGTAAAATGGAAGATATCCAAAAGCCAATAAAGGTCATTTAACATTTTCAACATTGAATTATTCAAACTTCATTTAAGCATTTTGAAATCATACCAGTAAGAGAAGAAAATGTTACATAATTTAGTTCACATATTCAGGACTGACTGCCAAGGTAACCAAATTGAGGAGGTGGGTCCCAAGAAGCAAAATTCAACACAGACAACAAGATGATGGAAACAAAAAGGAAATAGAAAGGCTGAAAATAGAGTAATAACACCATTCATAAAAGATTGCCGGCTTCAACAGTTAAATAACTCTGATGCATGTGTAGAGTATCGGACCTATTTTATTTTTCATGCATCATCAGAACATATACATAAGATTCATTAACTAGTATCTTTATAACGGCAAACCCCAAATTTAGCATCATTATCATTTAACACAATTGTCACTGATATTGGCACAAAAAGACAATTTCAACAAAAGTTCAAGCATAGCTTTGTAGATCGGCACCCTAATAGCATCCTTGCTACAACGGTAACCACTAGGGTATATTGTGATTTATTAGAAGATCATTTAATCATTAGGTCTTTTTAAAACAAACATAGAGTTAGAGTGCTTGCAGGGAACCACAAAATCGGTCATCTTCTTAATATGCACTATTATGAGCCATATGAGGAATGGCATATAAAAAAATTCACAAGAAGTGTGATAAAGTCGAAATTGCAAATAGGAATTATATTCTTCTTTTGCAAAATTAGTCTGCAAATTATTTTATGAAGGTGGCAGATTTTTTTATAAGTTCCTCAACCACAAATAATGAAAGTGACAGATTATTTTATGCTGAAACGTTGTTGAGTTTTCTTAGGTTACTAAGTGTAGGACAGAATATTACATGCTTCAAGCAGGAATCAAGCGGTTAATGTATTTGATAAAAATCCAATAAAGATACAGCATTCATTTTGAAGGATCCATGCTTTAGGAGTTTGTATCCATATAGAAAATCATCCCTCTAAGTTAGATGTATTTGCACCCCTTCTTAAAATTTTAAGCATACTTCATTCTACATCTTGCATGTCTAAGGTGATTTTTCAACTTTGAGTTGTTAAACATATATTTCTAAGACAAGAACATCTAAACATGAACTTTAACTATTGCAATTGTACTGAAATCTTACTTAATGGCACGTCACTTTTATCCACTTTAACTGTACCGATTACCTACATTACATGCAATACAATATGGGCATTGGTGCACATACATGTCAGGGACAGGCATGTGCCTCATTTCAACATGATATCCACTAAAATGAAGTTCCAACACCCATATACATAACCATGTTGACTGACACATTGAGCAAAGTGAGATGCTATATGGCTGAATACTAATTAAATGGATTATATCTGAGTTCTTAGATCTACTAGCTTGTTTAGGAACTTCTATAAAATCAAATTTGTTGTTATCTACCATCAACTAACTTCTACAGTAAAAGTATAGTAACTTAAAAGAGAATTTTTCGGTGTCTTAACTAAATCCAAAGCAAAAGTGAGAGCTAGGGTTAAACAAAGGGAAAGCGTGTTCATTGAAGCCCAAAGTGAAAACAGCTAATGAGCTAAACAGACCATACTTTGATATATACACTACAAGATGGACAAGGAAACAAATAAGCTAAAGCTAGTGGCAGCATACTGACCTTATAATGATAGACTGATTTACTTCATCTGGAAAAACAAAAGCCAAGAGTAAGATCCATAACAATCGCCAGAGTTCTCATTGAAAACTCAAATTTTGAAAGTTCAAGGAAAGAGAACTCTCATTTGCATGCAAAAGAAATTAAGGACAAAATGATGAAATGGCTTGGAACCATTATCACAAACTACAATTTCCAATTATTTGATAATTTGGTCATGAAATCTTTAGTTCAAATGTTGTTTCTCTTCGGGAAATAAGAAGCTTACCTCTTATCATTTCCCTTATGGCAGTGTCAGTAATTGCATAAACATGTGGGCTGTCAATGGATTTACACCGATAAGCTTCAATATAATCATTTCCGTACAAGGGGACTTTCTTAAAGGGATTAATGGCAACCAACACTGGCCCTGCTTTTGTCTACAAAATGGCCAAAGTTATGATTCTAATAAGCAAATTAAAAGGATGTAAAATATTCAAGCAGCTTCTCATACTAACTTAATAAGAGAAGAAGGCTTACATAAATCAGATTCTGATTGTATCTATATTGAAGGTTATACAACACAGATGGCTCATTTAAATAACTTAGTTGCATGAGATCATCCACACCATCAAGTATATCCGGATTTGCGGGCAATAGGCTATCAGAGTTCAACTTTAAAACCTACAATTACCAAAAAAAAAAAAAAAAGAACACGATGATTTTTTCTTTTGTTATAAAGGAGGGCATTACCCTCGAAGAGCACCCTGGCAGGTTAAACAACTGACTTGAGTTCAGGAGACAAGCCCTGGTACCACTAGACCCAATCGTCCATGGTGGAACATAATATATTAATGGAAAAATGTCACATATCAAACTTAAAAACACTTTCACTGCATACTTTTCCATCAGACAGGGAAACAACAGACTCAGCGCCAGAAGTTGACAAAATCTTCCCCAGCTCCCAATTCCCATTTGGAAGTTGAAACCACGATTGATGCTTCTGAAAGAAGAAAACTAAAACAAGTAGGTAAACAGATCAATACCTAGTATCATAATCATGATACTCAATACCCACACCTAACTAGTCTGCAAGCAGGCTAGAGGTCATCAATGTTCACAAAAAATTGTTCAATTCACATTATTTCACATCAACAATGAAACAGTCAGCATAACGGATAAATGCATACAAGGAACAACAAGGATATATTTCTTTACAATTTAATTTTATGCATTCTAGAAATAATATAGCTAACTGGCACAGGAAGGTCTAACATGAGAAAGTTTAAATCAAGCAACACAAATAAGAGAAATCACTTGGAGATATTAACATTCTTAAAAACATAAACATGCTGGTACTTATTTGTATTGTATGCGGCAAACTGAAAGAATGGAAACACTTCAACATTTTAATCTACTTCAATCCTCATCTTTCCGGCTGCCCTCTTGAATCATTTCTTCCTCCAAATATTCAAATATCCCGAACCAGGGTCAACGAGGAAATATGACCCTAGGGTAGAGACAATGTTGAATTAAATTGCAGCAGCCCACAACTGTATATGATTAGCATGAGACTTTCTTCAATTTTGACATTGAGATTCCTTTATGCTACTCATAACAGGGTGTAACACTAAGTTTCCCATATCAGAATAAGTTTTCTATAAATGTCCGATGCCACAATCATAAAGCAAGAGTTAACAACCTTGTATCAAGAAATAGAGAGAATGTCTGTGAAGCACAAATTCTTTGAAACTGAAGCCTTGTGCACATTGAACACGTATTAGATATGATATTCATCGGATCCTCGATTCATGATCTTTTTCGAAACACTAGATACTTCTCAAGTACTTGCCAAAAAGTGATAACTCACACAGAAATTATTGTGACAATTATATTTAACTAAGAGCGCATGCAATTATTTTAGCTATTCATTAATAATAAATACCACTCATTTTGAAATATATAATTTATTAATTTGCCAAATTATACTTGTTTGTTCAGAAAAATTATCATGAAAATAGCAAAAATTAATAAATTATATAAACACCATTATTTCAAAGTCGTGCTTCCTTATCATATCCTTTTTTTTTAATGTTCTCTACGCATATATTGTGCTACGTTGCAAGTTGGTTAGCTAAGACGGTCTGTTAATTTTCATGGGCAAAAGAACTAGAATTAATTAAACAATATTGTAACCTAACCTAAGACATAAAACTTACTTGAAATTCGATTCCTATTCTAATTCAATCGGAAGGGATCAAATGGAGCGTACCTTCTTCGCAGCATAAGAGGAGGTATCACCCCACCTGCCATGAGAATGCAAGGACTCAACAGAAGGCAGAGGAGGAGAAATCACATCTTCCACCTCTTCAACTGGTACAGTTTTCCCACCGTATGGGGACTCCTGATCCATATCCTCAACCTCTTCCACTTCACCATTTTCGGGTTTGCCTAAATCTTCTAAATTCAAAGATAAAGGTGACCCTGAAACCCTAAATTCAACTGGCAATGATTTGATTGACTGAAGAGAAGGGGATTTTGAACCCGGCGATGGTATGTGAATCTTTGCAGACGCCATTAAAGATTTAAGCTAAAAAAAATGAAAAATCAAAACATAAAAAAGGGAAATAAAAAATGTCCCACTGGATTGACTTCTCTGCTTTGCTTAAGTTAATGGAGCTGAAAGGGGACCATTACTCGATCAACACCAACAATATCCAACTCCGTCGGTGCTCTTCCTCCACAAATTCAACTCACTAACAAAATTAAACCCCAAAAATATGGCCGATTCAAAAAAAAATTACAATAAAAAGAATGAATGAAATTTGTTGATCTGGAACTGATCTTGGAATCCGAAACTTGGATGGATCTAGTTCAAATACTCGGATCGGCCTCTAAAGAAAGCCGACTTAATTTGGTGTGTGAGAGAGAGAATCAGCTTGAACAGGATGAGAGTGGAAAAAGTGAACCCTAGAAATGATTACAGGACTTTGAAAATTTCTCTCTCTTCTCTCCCTCTCTCTCTCTCTCTCTCTATTGTATATCGTGGCCTGTGGGAGAGAAGAAGAAATCCAAGGGGTGTGGAGACGGGACGGAACGGAAGCAGCTTTTGGCCTTTTGCTTTTTTCTCTCTCTTCTCCGTCACCAGTTTTTTAAAAATACTTTCCCTTTTGATTTTCTTTCAATTTCAAATTTCGTACGGTCGGAGGGGGAGGGCCTCCGCTGCGTTTCCATTTCAAATTTTTTTCGGTTTGTTTTTCTATAGTTAACCGTTCTCTTTCTTTTTTCCTTACATAGAAAGCAATTGAAAGGACGATTCTGCCCTCTATTGTTTTCTTCAGCTCTCACTCTGTTTTTTGGTTACATCTTCACCAACCCCCCTCTCCCTCACTTTAATAGAGAGACAGAGCCCACAATAATACCACAAACCACAAAGGTGACCATGATGTGTTCCGGGTAACCTCCCGAATTTCTCAGTTTGGAATTTTTCACAGTTTTCACCTTTTTTGTCCTCGTTGATATGAGAGCATTTAGGGGATAAAAAAGGAAATTTATTATATTTATTTGAGAAGCAAGTCTTTGCCCAAGCATTAATTTCTGCTTACTCTATTCCATCTCTAGAAGATATTTGGAAAAAATTTTAAATGCTCTTGGAGTAAGTCCAACTTTCTATTGAATATTCTTACTGTTTTTTTTTCTTATTTAAAGCTTAAATTTTTTTTTTTTTTTTTTACAGAAAGATATTGTGATCTTCGTAAAATACCGTTGCTCGCTCTGATTTTAGTTTTACTTGTAATCTATGTTGACCTAAATAAAAAGTAGGTAGTAAAAAATAGATTAAAATAAAAAGTTGTACCAAATGTAAATTAAAGCCTAAATTTTAAAATTGTTGCGATATACAAATATTTTTTTCCTTGCTCAATTATGTTAAAATCTCTCTCATTCGATCCCTCCGGCATAAACTCGAGAGAGCATCTGATCTACTAACTTAATATGAAAAATAAAAAATAATACTAATTCTTATCTTAAAAATATATTTACTGATGATTTCAATATTTATCGATAAAAGCGCAAGAAAGAAAAAAGCATGTATCATTATAAAAAAAATTTCTATGTTTATACTTTCAGCGAATTAATCTATAGCTCTACTTTTTGGTCAAATATTATATATTTTGTAGAGTTTTATTTTGTGAATCAAAGAGGATTCATATCTGCGTATTACCAGCAAATAAGGAGCCCCTGCGTGCTCTGGAAAATTACTATCACCATGTTTGCTTGTAAATCGGTGACAAATCAGTCGGAAGAAACGAGGCGTTATTGATTTTTCTATTTAAAATTTTAAATTTGAGTTCTTTTATATAATAAAAGAAAAATTAGTCAGAAAAAAATGTATAATCAACTAGACTAGAATATTATTTTTAAAGCAATCATTCTTTCTTTCATGCTTGTAATTTTCTTCTTCTGTCCAAATTACGAATCTTCTTAAATTTTATTTTTATTACTATTATTTGTGTATATTTTGATTGCAATATAAATAAATATTTATAATAAAATAAGTGGACCATGTAATTTTTATGTTTCTAACGAGACATAATGCTATTTTTTTTAACCTATGATTAAAAGCTTTACCCACGTTATAAAATTTGCCTACAAGCAAATCCACGTTTGAGATAAGTAACAAAATAAAAAATATATATATAGGCTATGAACACATGTCGTATTCATAACATTTTAAATTGATTATTATAAATTTGAAAATAAATAAATTAGAATATGAATCTGAATATCGGTCTGTATAATAATAATAAAAAAAAAAAACATGTCGTGTATGTGGACTTTGGAAGACATTAGACGAAGCATGTTGGGGTGGGGGTAATATGGTCATTTGGAATGAAACAGCGGTGGGTGTCTCATGACAATTAGTTTGACAAATTGGAAGAATGCCAACCCGTTTGGACCCATTTCAAAAATCTGACCGATGGATTGGGATCGAAGGGATACGTGGGTAATTTAGAGGGGCGAGAACGTCACGCAAAGACATGTGCTTGGAAGCCGGCGAAAATGATTCGGTCTACCTTTGAAATGTCCCATTTGGCGGTCTTCTTCATTTGAAACCGTCGTCTCCTCTACTCCCTTGTCGCATCCGCTCGCTAATCATAAATGCTGGCTTCTCCTCCATACGTATATTTATCATTGCCATATATTTATTAAAAAAAATAAAGAATATAGCATAAAAAATAAAAAAGAAATATCAATAAAAGCATAATTTACGAATGAAAAGTTTATAAGAACTTATTATTATTAAATAAATATAACAACTTATAAGTTTACAAAAAATCTTATAAACTATTTTATCTTATTTTATTTGAATATTTTAATGACTTGTTTTCAAAATAAGATACAGGATTTTAGAAATTCCAAAAATATTTTATAAGTTTTACGAAATTATAAGTTGACAAAAACAAATTTAATTAAACGGACTCTAAATATTTATATCATTTTTCTTTAATTTTCTTATATCATAAATGTTTCACACTCGTGGTGTTCGGTTAAAATAATTTTTTTTTTCTTGAATTTTGTTAAATGATGAGTTTACTCTAACTCTAAGAAGGTGGTGCAGCTTCTTCATGGTGCACATTCGGAGATGGTAAATACATATTAAATAACATAAGGAATTAAGTGAGCTCGTCTCTAATACGGTCCCACCCAATTTGGAGCAGCAGCTTAGCTACATGTTCCATGTGCCCGATCCAAGCTCAAGCCCTCTTCTCAATTTAAGGTTTGCCAAAACCTTGTCTTCATTCCTTTTGTCTCACTCACTCGAATACATTTATCACCAATCATGTGCTCTTATTTATATATATCGTTTTTAGAATTTGATTGCATGTGACCCGACACTCTATTAACTATAAAGTGTAAAAATTACCAAAGTTATTAGATCGTAATCATAAGATCCACGAACCACCAAGGAGCCTCTCGATAAATACCAATGAACGTTCAAACCCTCTCTCTCTCTCTCTCGATCAAACACTCTCGCTTATGTTTCTCGACCACTATTCAGTTAAACCAACTTATGTCCCCTCTCTCAGCTACTACTGAGTGGCCTCCCACTGAATGTCATGTCTTCTTAGCAAATCAATATCGTAATCACTTAAAATTTGAATATCCCTTAATCTCCAGAATAATTTCATTTGACAAAAAAAGAAATCTCCGTAATCTTTTTCAATAAAATAGAAAATTTTTATGATAATTTGAATTTTTCTTAATTTATAAGATTCTAAATTTTTAAAAAATAATTAAGATTTTACACCTTTAAATAAGAGACTTGTCATGTATATGCATGTTATATATATTTAGCACAGACAACTCGCTTGGTATGCTCTACAACTTTACATATACATATTATATAGAAATTACATAAGACACCAACGGTCAGTTAGTTTAGTAAAATATAACACTACATCCCTTAACCAAGACTTCAATTTAGACTCGCGACTTGGGTAACCCCCTAAATAGATCACTGTAAGTTCCAGATCGAATTAGTCGGAGTATAATTTCAGATATCGATTGGTATAATACAAAAAAAATATAAGTTAAATGATGTTATTCGAAAGTTCTACTCGGTTTGTTCTCTTTCTATCTCACTTCTCTTTTTGACTTGAGTATCGAAATTTTCTCCGTCAGATCACTCTCGGCATAATTTGTAAGCCTTACCCCTCATGAAGCCCCAAAAGATGCAACAACATTGGTTCCTCGTTCGAGTCAGCAAAACATAAAATTCACCTCCAACAAAATTAGTTTAAATTATGTTATAATTTTTTTCTAATCAATAAATTACAAATACATTGGATTAAATTAATTTTTTCTAATTTTGTACATCTTAAATAACAATAAGGGCAGAAAATAGTTATAGCGGAAATGAAAATACTTAGATGAGTGTATAGTAAAACTAAAAGAGATAAAATTAGAAACGAAAAAATTCGTAATAATTTGAGAATTAATTCAATTGTGGATAAAATGTGAAAATGTTGTCTGAGGTGATTCGGGTATATCCAAAGAAAACTCAAAAACGTACTGATTAGGAGAACCAAAAACATAAATATAGAAGTTTTAGTAAAACGTAAAGACAAACCGTTAAAAACTTGGATATAATTATCTGTAAAGACGTGAAAATGAGAAGATGGTTTTTGATAGGAATAAATGGCGTAAGAGAATTCGTACAAATTAAACCAAAGTTTTTTTTTTTAATTTTTTTTTTCATATTTATTTCTCAAATGGTCGAGTTGAATTGTTAGAATTAAGATTTATATTATTATTTGATATTATTGTTGTTGTTGTTTTTAATTTTATGCATCCTAAAAGGTATGGTGTAAAAAGAACTGCACTTGCAATGTTGAGCTGCACACAAAATATGTATGCAAAAGTTGTATCTACTATGAATGGGAAATACTCGAAGTACTTATAAAAGCAAACAAAGGCGCCGAGACAAACATATATACTGCAGAACAATTGTAATGCAACCCAAACAGATGGGAGCAATTTGCGGAACCCTAGTGTAGTGCACTTGTTTTGGTGATCAATGTGGGCTGTGAGATAGAGAGAGAGAGAGTTGAAAATGAAAGGTTGAACATATAAATGACCCCATGTGTGTTCCCATAATAGAAAAAGTAGAACTTAAAAGTGGGAGGTAGACCAAACTTCCTAAATAATTAAAAAAGTGGGCTTCAGTCCCCCATTTAGCTAATGTTCTCTTTAGGGCCTCTCTCTCTCTCTCTCTCTCTCTCTCAAAAAAAAAAAAAAAAAAAAAATTGAACTCAATCAACAATTAACTTTCTCTGACTGTCTGGTACTTTCGCCATTACACTCTAGAAGGCACTAAGGAAGCATTGCATGGTCTATGGGTCCATGAAAGATGAGGACATAGCGAACTTGATGCTCTATCTTGAGAGGGGGCCTTAAGTTCTGAGCTTGGCCAGTTGCTTGAAATTAAAGTCATATTGGTGACAGGGACTTTCATATGTCTCGACAAAGGGTTTCGAACTTTATTACGTTTTCCATAGACTCACGCTATATTCTTTTTTTTTTTGTCTACACGGGATACTTTCCCTTTTAAGATTTTACCCTAATTAATCCGGAGTAATCTATCTATGGTCTCTCTTAAAAAGATAGGGATCTCTCAGTCTAGTCTTGTTATTCAGTTTGATTCTCTCGTGACCGTTTGATTAATTAACTTATTGGGCGCAAGTCAAGTATTCTACTCTTATCAATGATCACAGGTCCTTGATGAAGTCTGATATCATCTGATGCATGGGTATTGGGAAGCAAATAGCTGCGCATTCTCTTGTCAAGAGCTTGACCTTATGGAATGTTTTATCTTGGTGTAGTAGAGAGAGGGATAGAGAGAGGGAGAGAGAGAGGTTTTTGCAAGCCAGATATATAACTTGATGGATAACCTTACCTTACATAATGACTATACTAAAACGTGATTGATGCTCCTTTCGGGCACATGGGAAGTGTTCGCTGTTCCAATCGGATATTGATGGAATAGGCAGCCACTATGTGCGCCTTATGGATTTCTTTTTCTTTGTTGTAGCATCCTGAAGCTCTATAAACAGAACTTAGTTTTCAGTGTGAAAAGAGAGATTTTTGAGAGATATTTCAAATTTATCTTACCCTTTGAAATTAAAAATCAGATATATGGATATTTCAAAAATAAAAGAGGGAGTGAGGAGGTGAAATGGATAATCTGGTCTTCAGAAAATTTGGTTTGGGGTAGGCCTCATCACGATCGTTCAAGATTGGGCTTAAGCCCTTACCGTCACAAAACTATAATGCTAAGATAATGGGTGGTGATCAGTGACTCATCCACCTTAAAATTGATTATCTCGTTTTCTTAAAGAATAAATATTATGTATATATTTTTATAAATCAAACGATATCCGATAATTATATTAAACTTGATTAAATTTGATTCGAATTGGATTAGATTCTTAAACAAAACTCTCATAATATATATTTTCTCTATACACAAGACTCGAAACCAAGACTTATTTATATATAATAATAAATTCATGTATAATAGAATTAATATCAATTATTATTCATGGAGTGTGTACTGGTATACTTTTTGGATGATGCAAAATTTGTTGTGTATATATATATATATATTATTTTGTATCTTCTCACAAAAAAAAAACTCTATAAATTTGAGATTTTTAAGCTATGAATTTTTTCAAAAATAATATATGTTTCGTAACTATAATATCATTTTCTCTATATGTGCCCTAAAAATTACGTAGCTTAGACTATGAGAATTTTAAAAAAATAAAATAAAATTATTTTTACAGAGTTGAATACTATCTTTGGGAAGGCTTTTGTATTTTTGCATATTTTGATTTCTTATATGAATATTTATGGAAACGGGAGTAGAGAAACAGAGAAATTTGAAAAAACAAAGGAGATAGATTACAAAGAAAAATCAAGAAGACATAAAAATTTACTTACAAAGGAGACACTGCAATTCATACTGTGCAATTGCAGAGGAAGACATGAGCATCGGCAATTAATGTATTAGTTATGGCTCAAATCGATTATTTCATAGTACAAGAAGACCCTCATGGTCATGTTAGGGTAGTAACATTGGTTGTCTCGTCTTCCTTAAATGTAAAAAGAAGAGGTTGTCCCCTCAGCTTGTTTATAATTTTCTGACTTTTAGCGTCTATTTATAATTTTTAGTGATATTTAAAAGTTTTTTTAGTGATATATATATTTGTTGAAATGCAGCGATCAAAAAATATTTCAGAGCAACTGCATGCTGCCTCTTTACTTTTTTGTTTTTGTTTTTGGGTGAAAATGTTGCCTGTGTTTGGAGTGGGCTCCGTCTAGGCCCGGGCGTATATCCACATAAGGGAGTATTGCACAACTATTTGTAAATGGTGCTCGTCGGCCGATTGACATTGAAGAGATTAAATTGGACCCGGAATGTCCTCGATCCTTATCAAAATGGTCCTTTTAAGGTCGATGTATGGTTCTCCTAACATTGTTTTTTCTATTCAAAGAAAGTCAAACTTTTGATCTAATTAAGATAACGAAACATCCCACCTACGACAACAAGTGTTAATTATAATAAATACAACTTTATGATCCCAAATCTCTTTTAAAAGGCCAATAGACCCAAGCGTTTTAAAGGCAACTTTGCTTTCCCAAATCTCTTTTAAATTGTTGAGGTGCAAATATATATCTTCTTCTTTCTTAAAAGAGACGAGGGGTCCTACCTATGATGAATTTTTTTCATCGGTTTTGTTGTGATTCTTTGTTCTTTGTTGGGACACTTTTGTTATTGCATTCCAAGATTGCATTTAGTGCTTTGTCAGTGTTTTGACTTCTGTGCTCTTTTGCCTAAGGTTGATCACTTATCTCATTTCTCATTATTTTATCCTCATCGTCTATTCCTTATTTTATTAAGATTTTTACCGGCAGATATCTATTCATTGTTTCACTGTCATTTTTATTGTTCCACCATTTAAAAATTTTGGTTTTCACTGACTTGCTCCAATAGCTCTTTTCTCCTGCTATGATTAATCGTCCATTTCTTTTCTACAATTTAACAACAGGTTTGTCAAGTCTCTATTTTTTGTATTGTGGTTTAATACTCATTAAGATCTGCATTAATGATCTTGCTTTGTGTTTCCTGGTTCTAAAATTTTAATGTTTTATTGTTTGTTAATGGCATATGTTACATTAAATGCTTGTTATTCTTTCTCTTTTGCTTTCTTGCCTATTTCATGTTTTTAGAATTTATTTTGAATTCTCTTGTCATGGGTTTGAGTTTTGGGCTAAAAATCTTTTGTTCTTTCTTTGATTTAGTTGTTCAATAGTCTCTTCTTTCTCTGTTTATATCATTCTCTTATTTATTGTAGGTTTGACATATGCTCTCTTCGTTATGGTTTAAGTACCACTTCAAGGTAATAAAACAAAATTTTTTTCACTGTTTTGTTCGTCGATTCTACTTTTGTTATAAATATAAATATGTCTTTTTCTATTTTTCATAAAGTGATAATTTTTTAGTTTGTTTTTGCAGTTGCTTTCTTGTTGTTTCTGAACTGATCACTGCTGAACATAATTTTTCTTTTGGATTCTGCTTTTATTATACATGTAAATATGATTTTCTTGTCATTATATGTTGGTTTTTACATATATTTTTATCACTTTTTAATAGTTTGTATGCATAATTATTGAAAATTATAAATGGTATTGTTTGGGTGTTGTTCTTGATTTTTCACTTCTTGAATGGTTTCTATGCTTCTCTTTACAAGCATAATGCCTCCACAAAGAAAATTAATAGACGAAGAACATCGGCTTGAAAGAAATTGACATCAAAGAGAACGGTATGCAGCCATGTCTATAGAACAACAAAAAAAGGAATTTAGCTGATAAAAGGAAAAAAAAAAAGAACTTGTAATGCATAGCATGGTTGATGTAGCAACACCTTAGAGTCAAAATTGTGCTTCCATTGATGAATCATGCTCCCAAGGACCTGCATTTGACATCTTAAACTCCATCTCCATCAGTGAATATCCTAGTATGCAAATAATTTTTTAGCCTTTTAGTTATTTTCTTGAATTTTTATCGCTGCAAATTTAATTGTTATCTTGATATTGTCTTCTATATATTTATACCTATTTTCCTACATATTCTACGGCTAACATTTTGGATATACAAAGTCCTGACAAATTAGAAAATATATCTATTCCTCTCGTTGATAGTTCAACAATTTTTTTGTGCTCTGGTAAGATAATCAACATTGATATCCTTTTATTGGTTTATCTTTTCTAAAATCAAAGCACTGTTTTCCTTTTTATTTTGTTACAATAGAACTTTATTTTTCTATACCTATTGTATACTATAAGTTAACAAAGAAAATTTTTGCAGTTGTTTTTAACTTAGTATATAAAATATTTTTCATGGTTCTTATTATAACACCGATTTCCGATAATTGTATATCATGTACCACTTCTTATGATTCTAAATATGTGTTAACATTCTTTTGAGATATGTGAAATGTAATTTTAATTATCTATTTATTTATTTTGAATTTTCAACTTAAAATCACAAAAACTAAAAATTTTATTGGTAAACCGAAAACTTTCTCGGCAAGCACGGGCAAGGATGAAAGAAGTAAAAAATGGCTAAGAAAAGGCTTACACATTTAAATAAAGATATTTAAATGAAATTTAACATTTTTAAGTAATTTCAAACAAAATTTCAAAGAAACCAAAAGTGTAAATTTTTAAAAGTTAGGGGTCTAAATGTAATTAAGGAAAATTGATGGACTAAGTTATAAACCACTTAAGGGTGGACAATGGGAGCCAAATGATTGGTCAAGAGGGCAACAAAGTTAGTTAGTGGCCACATAGGATAGCTCCACATTCAAGAAAACTCATTGAATGGAAATTTATGCATGAAAGTTAATTGGATTAACTTGTGCTTCTCTCCTTTGACATGGCTGGCCAACAAGACATGTAATGGAGTGCATGGAGGTTGTTTGAATAAAAAATTGTATGGTTAGAGTGTTAGGGCAAGTGGATAATTGAGATAATGTATGAGATGATCCAATGGTCAAGAATACTTTACTACGTTTATAAAAGAATTTGTTTTGAGCAATTTGGTACACCTTTTTTTCATTCCTCCTCCCTTGGATGAAAATATGAAGACTCCCTCTCTAAAATTGAGTTCAACCATGAAATCAAAGAGGAAAGAGTATTGTTGGAAATTTTGATTTCAAGATGGAGATATAAAAGTATTGTATTAATGTGTTGTGATTTGATTTTTGCTAAGGTGATATAAAAAATTTTCAAAAATTCAAAGGGAGTGTTGATATATATTGTTAGCAAAATATTTTACAAAAGAGGTAACATGTCTTAACTTGTGTAAAAATTTGATTATATGATGAGTAGTTATATTAGTATCCACACTAATATACTAGATATTGAGTTATAGATTGAGTCTTGTGTAGTCTTCTGGTGATATCTCATCTATAGAAATAAAAAATCTAAACTATTTGTTACTGTGTAAACTAGACTCCCTAAACTTTAAAATGATATATTATGTGAGATATTTTATGAAGGAATCGATTTTTATAAGTTCAACATATTTCACCTAATTTATTTCATACTCTGTGTACGACTAGTGTTTTGTGTCAATTTTTAAAATATCTTCTGTATGGAATTTGAAGAAACTTAAAACATGAAAGTTTTAGATCTTTATTTATCTTTAATTTAAACTAAAGATCACTTGAATCGGAATAGTTGACAGAAAGTTATAGTATTTTTACTGAAACTGTGCAAACATAGTTTTCAAAATTGAAACTGAAATTAAAAAAGAATTTTATAAAATTATACACATAAAATCTGAAAATGGTATAAACTAAAAAATTTTAGATCAATATCTTGTCTTTGATTAGATATAAGAATCATTTAAATTGGAGGAGAACACTGGAAGATATGAAGTTCCTCTCAAAACTGTATAGAGTTGAACTTTAGAAATTTAGATTTGAAATTTTACTAAATATGGAATTTGAGATTTTATCTTAAAGAAAAATATTTCCATATACAATTCGTAATTCTATTATATGATATTATCGAAATAATTGATAAATTATATATTTTTAACCTAGGCATAGGGTTCGTTTTCATACGAACAGTAACTCGGTCGAGAAACAAGGATAGTTAGGGGAAGTGGCGTACCCTCCCCAGTCGATGTGAGTGGGACAAACTATTTCTGACTTTAAATGAAAAATAGTTTGATCATGATTTTTATAAATAAATTTTGAAATGTGATTAGAAATACTTTAGTATTTGTGACATATCCTGAAATGTATTCTATAAAAATTACATCCTGATATTATGATAACTGATAGTGTCATATTTTTCTTTTACGAATAAAAATTTATAAATAATGACATGTGGCACATATGTATAATTATGGGAAGGTGTATAATGGTTATAGCGCACTCTCTACTACGATATTGAGCGTTTACCTGACGGGGTGATATGGTGGGATAACACGGAAGCAAGGGTTTGAGTCCCCTGTCTCTGATCAACGGGTCCAATAGACGAGTATCACGTTAGGACCGTGTCAATACCAAGGGAAGGGGGTTGAAAGAAAAATATATGTGTTTATTCTTATGATATTGTGGTGATCCCTTTGTGGATTTTATTCTAATTAGGCTAAATTATGGATAAAATGCATTTTATTACTGATTGACACTCCATGATGTAATGATTATGATAAAAATGCATATTATTTTGAATTACACGATATGTTGCAAGTGAATATAAATTTGAAAACGATGGTTTGACTTATCGCTCTAACAAATTCATTTATTATCATTATATATAGTTCTTCTACCTCATTTACTGAGTATGTGGATTATACTCATCCCCTCATATTTAAAATTTTCAGTTTATACTACACTTGACTTATATTGAGATACTGTTTTATGAGTTTAATTAAGAGACGCTACTAGATAAGTATTTATACCTATCTTTGTTTACGATTGGATCGCGTATATAAATATTATAAGTAAATTGGAGACCAATGTTTTAAAGAAATTTCTAAAAAATATTCGTATATTTTTTTTCAAATCTTCCGTTGTACGATTTAACTTAGGATGTCGAGTAAGGTCATAATATTAGTTATAATATTAGCTTTGCGTCACCTCGGTGCCTTGATGAGTCGCGACGGTCTGTTCGTGTGCTTGACTTGCAGGTTGGGGGCATGACACTTAATTTTTTTTTCACCCTCATCGTTTCAGTCCTTGCCCACAAATACATGTTCAAGCATGATTCATCAAGGTGGTACTCATGTATTTATTCAAAACAAAAATGAATATATGATTCTCTTAGACATTGAAAAACAAATAATTTGATTCTATTGTTAGGATGTTAGGCACGTTCGAGAAAGAAACTGTTAATTGAAAAAATTCCAGGTAAAGCTTTTGTATTACCTGCCGTTCTGGATTGATCTTATTGTGGAGCTAAAAGATTTTATCGAAAGCCACCCAAGTTCTGTTGTTCCTCTGGTGAAATTCATTTGGTGCAAAGTAAGATACTTGCAAAATTGGTGGAGTTATATACAGGAAATAGTAAAAAGGCTAAAGAGTTTTGGGAATGCATTAGGAGCTATAATAATATGCTTGGATGTACATCTTTTCATCTCTATTGTGATACTAATTTGAATAAGAGAAATAACAGATTTTATATTTTCAAGGTCCAGGGACTGATATATCATTATATAAAACCTTTGTTACAATCTCCTGGTTGCAAGCCTTCCAATATTCAGTTGTTCATGTTTGATACCGAATATGAGATTATCAATCGAATGGCAATTTCGGGTAAATTTCAAGAGTCGTTGGTAACATCTTTATTAGATAAGAATCCTTATTCAGTTCTCTTTCGGAGCCTTGCCAATGTCTACAACTTATCAGATTATAAAATTATTTTTTGATTTGATCTACTCTTGATCAAAGTATATTTAATACTCCAACAGTCTCTCAAGTTGCAACCATGTGGTTAGAAAATGATGATGGGTATGGAAACTCATCAAATGAAATACAAGTTTACACAACAATTGGAAAAACGCAGATTATCAAACATTATTTTGGATACTATGATACATCACAGTATCCATTGCTGTTCGTTAAAGGAGAAACCGGTTGGCACGAAGCAATACAAAGAAGAGTTATATATACAAACGGTCAACCCATTGAAGTTACTTGTTCCGGCTAAGATATGACTTCTATTCAAAATTGTACAATTGCTGAAGAGGTTATACACAATGAAAACATAGGTACATTTAAATGTCTTATGCATATATCATTTCTTGATATTTATTTAATATTCTTAGGATCCTTATTTATACATATTATTTTATGTTACAGTTGCAAAGAAAAAAAGCCAAGAGAAAAGGATAACCATGTCATGTCGAGAATATTATGCATACAAGTTTCAAATGCGTCAAAATGATACATCATGGTTGTTACATACTGGAAGACTCTTGCAACATTTTTTGGTTGATAATTATATCAAGATTGAATCTGCTCGCCTTGACTACTCTAGGCATAAACGGAAGAAAATTAGAGTTGATATTTATCAAGACCTTTTAGATAGTATAGTTGTCGGCAAAAAAAGTATAAAAAAGTTGAGAAATATATTGTACTGCCTACATCATTTATTGGTGGTCCTAGGAATATGAGGCAGCGGTACATGGATGCCATGCCACTTGTCCAAACACTACAAAAAAAGACAAAATTTGCGATAAAATTTGGAACAAAATTGTAAGAAAAATTCGTCGCAAAACAAATTTGCAACGAATTTTGTAACAAATATTTTTTCGTTGCTAATAAGTTGTCGCAAAATTTTGGGATGAAAAATTAATTATTCGTCGCAAAAATTTCCAACAAATATTTATATGTTGCTAAATTCATCGTACATTTGTAATGAATTTTGCGACAAAAGACTTATTCATCGCAAATCTGCGACAAATAACATATTCGTCGCAAATTCTGCAATGAACCCATTTTCGTCGCAAACTTAGCAACGAATAAATTTTTCGTCCCAAAATTTGCGACGAATAAAATTTTCGTCGCAAAATTTCCAATGAAAAAACAATTTATTGCAAAATTTGCGACATAAACCGTTGCATCGCAAAATTTGTTCCAAAATTTGCGACGAAACAATATTCGTCCCAAATTTTGCAACGAAACAACAGTCGTCGCAAATTTTACGTCGAAAAAGCGTTTTCGCAAATTTTCTAACAAATATTTTTTCGTCGTTGATTTGCGACGAAAAAAATTTTCGTGGCAACATTTGCGACGAATGTTATTTCGTCGCAAATTTTACGACTAAACAATATTTGTTGCTAATTTTTCAACGAATAAGTTTTTTGTTGCAAATCACTGACGAAAAATTGATTTGTCGCAAATATGCGACGAATGTTTTTCGTTGTAAAATTCGTCGCAAATCAAAATCTACAGTACGAAATTTGCGATGAGCATAGTTTTCAGGGACAAATTTTGTGACGAATATATATTTTGCAACGAATATAAATTTTAGTAACATATTTTGACAAATTTGCCTGCTCACCCAACCTCATCAACAATTAATCATCCAAATCGTTTTTAATATCAAATTTAAGCAATCTATACTCATAATTATAACTACCTATTCAATAAGATCAATAAATTTAAAATTTAACAAGAAATTATAATTATTATAATTATTATATCAAACAAAAAAGCAACATCAAAACTAAATATTAAAATATCAATAACCATACATAAAAAAAATCAATGTAATAGTAAAATAACAGTTCACAATTTCAAGTATGACCTCCACCAACATCATCATCATCATCATCAAAGAAATCATCACCCTCATCACCATCGCAAGCATTATCAGGAGGAGAAATAGAAGGGGGAATCTGATTCGGAGCGGAGACTAACTGAAGATGCTGCATAATTAACATTTGCTGCGTGCGGACCTCGTTCAATTCTTGCGTGTGCTTTGCTTGAAGTTCACTGAATGCCTGATCTCTTTACAGTAGCAAATCCTTCAAATGGCTCACCTCTTCATTCAATTGATTTATTTGTGCTCTAACTACTGGTGGGGTGGAAGAAGTTGAACCGGCGATTTTGTATGTTCTGCTCAAAGAATCTAACCCAACTACTCTACCCCCTTTTCGTCCACCAGTCACCTCGAGCCATGTATTCATGTTATCAACAGATGGCTCAGATTCGCCAGCATCATCACTAGCACTCGAACTTCTACATGCTAACTCATCATATTTCTCCTACATTGTAATGAGAAAAATTAAAATAAATTTACAATAACATTATAATACAAACACATATAATCTTGATTAGATATATATATATATATATATATATATATTTATATGAAGGAAAATAAAAAATTTTGTAACATAAATCATGAGACCATATAGAATCTAAATTATGAACATTCATATTAACATTGAAGAAGTTGAAATTTTAGGAAAAAAAATAAAAGAGAATCTCTACCAAGTAATTCATTAGAAATCAAAGAATGAAGTCAGCAATAAAAATAAACTTGGGAGAAATTAACATAAAGAATTCATCTTCCTACATTGTTATGATATGTTCAACATAATATGTTCAAATCAATATTGAAAATGTTCATAAAATAATTGAAAATTTTGAAATTACAAACCTTAATTGCTCTAGCTCTCTCCTTGCTCCAAGTTTTGTCTTTTCTCTGAAATGTGCGCATGAAAGTATCTATGAATGAAGGTTCGGTCCACATTTCCTTGGTCTAAAAAAAAACACTATTAGAAATAATGAAATAATTTAAATTAGAAAAAAAATTAGTGTTTATATAAAATTACCAATCTATTTCTATGTTCACCGATAGTGATCGAGCCTCCCGCATACGTCACAGACGATTCCCCTGAATTATAAGCTCGATTTTTTTATTCTGCTCACTCTTTCGTTTGCTCTCCTCCGATTCCCAAAAATTTAGAATCCTGCCCCAATTTTGCTCGGTGATGCAGTTGGGCTTTTTTACATGTCTTTTTGCATGATTTAGAACGTGTCGAATGTGATCGCCACATTTTTTCTTGAAAATCCTTCTTACTTCCAACTCTTCAGTCTCGTCCCAAGTGAATACTCGCTGCAATGGAAAGAAACCAATAACTTATAAAGCTATTAACTTAATTTCATATATAAACTGATTGGGATAACTTACCTTGAATTCGTTCCACCATAGTTTTTTTGTTTCATCCGGAGTGCTTGTGTAAGATATCGAAGCCCCTCTCCAATGATTATTCACTATTCTATTTAGCTCGTGAATAACATGTATAGAATTTGTAAATCTATCGTAAAGTTTTAAACAAACAATGTTAAATAAATAAGATAGTTAAAAGAAGAAATTATTTTATAAATAAAAGAAATAATACATCTATAATTTTAAAATTTAGTACTTACGAATCTCCATAAGGGGCTATTAACTCTCGATTGTCTTCTCTATCTGCATACGAGTGTTCCACCGAAGGGACTGCAGAAGGTACATTGCTAGCAATGTGTTGAGAATGCGAAGGGCCTGTAATAGAAGGGGGAGGTGAAGGTACATTGCCGGCAAGGGAATGAGATTGCGAAGGTGCCGAAGCGGACTGTGATGGTGAAGAGCGTGAATTTCCATCAGAATTTCGTCTATGGCAGCCACGTCAAAACTGTCAACCATAATATATTTTAAACAAAAATAAAAAATAAAAAATTGCATATTCATCATATGCATAATGAAGAACATGAATAAACTTACCATATTTAATTTGATAAATTAGTTCCGACGAAACAAGGTACCAATATGTGAAGAAATTTTCTCTCATGACCTATAGAAAAAAAAGATAGTATATTAACAAATCCAATATATAAATTTAAGAATGAGACAGTAAATAAACAAGAAATTGAGTAACGAAATTTGTAAATTATATGTGTCGACTAACTTACCCACTTAAAAAATATATATTATTATATATCAAGATAAATATCCAATTTTTATTATATGAAGAGAACAAAACTTACCCGTTATCAAAAATCAAAATCCTCATTGTCATCCTCATCGTCATCCTGCGTCTCAAAATTAAACTCTTCAACATCATTTTCATCATTCTCTTCCTCATCCTCATTCTCATCATTTGTCTCAAAATTAGATTCTTCATCGTCTTCTTCATGAATTTCACTTGCATCCATATCTATCACTACTCCGCTAGGATCTCGTAACGTTGGAATATTATATTCCTCGGTCTGAACTGTATTGGCAACTTCCTCTTGTTGATATGCTGTCTCTTCCCGATGTTCTTTAATTTTTTTCCATGCTTTCGTTTTAAAATCACCCACCAATCAATTTTGTCACGTTTCAAACTAGAATATGAAGCATAAAATACTTGAATCGCTTGTTGTTCCAACACAAATGGTTCATATCTTTTATACAATTTTTTATAATTTATTTCAACCAAATTAAACTGTGAATGCACTTTCATCCCTTTGACAGGGTCAAACCAGCAACACATAAATAAAAGAACCGGTAATACTGGACCAGGGTACTCTACCTCTACGATTTCATCCAACAAACCATAAAAATCATTTTGACCTCCACCGTCATTGGATGACTGAACACAAACTCTACTATTCATTATCGTTTTCCCCACTCCATATTCTTCAGTATGAAAATTATACCCGTTTATAAAATAGGAAGGCCAAGTTCGTACCATTGATTTTGGACCCCATGACAGATGGATTAACAATTTTTGCTGAACTTGAGCTTGATTATCATGGACCTAAAGTTAAATAAATATGTTAATATGTTTTAACATAAATATTTAAATAATTTATAGTCTACTTACATATTTTTTGAACCATGGTGCAAATTTTTCATCGCAGAAACGATCAAACTCATGTCTCGAAAGTTGAGAATATACGTTTTGAAAAATTCTACCATCAAAAGAAATAAATTTTAACACAAATAATGTACAACATAAGAAATACCTAAAATATTAACTATACACTTACTCGAAATATGGCGTCATTGCTGGACAATTCAGTAAAATATATGCGTGGACTGCCCGCTATTCTTGATCAGTTAAATATCTATGCTTACATGATCCACTTGGTCGACCAAGGTAGTTAAAAATTGAGAATGATTTCAAATTGGGATCAATAGGACCCTCATCATTTCTTCCCGCTCTCCGCCTCTTGCACTGAACGTGAGGCTCAAAATAATATGATACAAACGTTGTTACTTCCTCCACAATATATATATTGACAATAGAGAT
This sequence comes from Dillenia suffruticosa, assembly GCA_033439265.1. Classification (NCBI taxonomy): domain Eukaryota; kingdom Viridiplantae; phylum Streptophyta; class Magnoliopsida; order Dilleniales; family Dilleniaceae; genus Dillenia; species Dillenia suffruticosa. The sequence continues at coordinate 19,434,353 of JAVTVX010000024.1, read as the reverse complement.
TTCAACACGTGCCTTATTTTTCACTTTATTCTTCAAATGATACAGGAATCTAATTGTAATAAAACAAAATGTTTTAGAAAATTATATGTAATGAAATTACAAAATTTATATGCCTTCATAATGAAGTATAAAAGATGAAAAACTCACATTTCAAATGGATACATCTATCTAAATTGGACAGAACCTCCAACTTTCGCCTCATATGGCAAGTGAACCAAAAGATGTTCCATTGAATTAAAAAATGATGGTGGAAATATTCTTTCTAAATTACACAAAATGATTAGAATCTCTCTCTCTAACATCTCCATGTGTGAATGTCTCAATACTGTTGAGCAAATATCATGAAGGAAAATGTTTAGCTCCGTAATGGCACCCCAAACAAAATTCGGTAAGAGTTCCTTAAAAGCAATAGGAATTAGTCTTTCCATAAATATATGACAATCATGACTTTTCAAACCAATTAACTTACATTCCTTTAAATCGACACATCTTCCAAGATTTGAGACATAACCATCAGGAAATCTCAATGATTTCAACCATTCACAAACAATCCGTCTCTGATCCTTATTCAATGTATAAATTACCTTCGGTTTTGGTCCTCTACTACTTTCTTTGACATCAAGAGTGGGTCGTTTACAAAGGAGTTGCATATCTTTTCTTGCATTCAAGTTGTCTTTCGTTTTCCCAGTGATATCTATCACTGTATTTATCAGATTATCAAAGACATTCTTTTCGATATGCATTACATCGAGATTATGATGAACCAAATGAGTCTTCCAATATGGTAAATCCCAAAATAAATTTCGTTAATCCATTTATGCGAATGTCCACAGCCATATGTTGTACCATGTGGCTCTTCAATCACAGATGGAAAGTTAAGGACTCTATGCCAAATTTGTTCACCAGTTAATCTCAGTGGAGGAGGTCTATTCTTAGTGAATTCTTCTTTATTTCTTCTGAATTTATGAGTTAACGGTAAAAATTGTTTATGACAATCAAAATAACTCGCTTTCTTCCCATATTTCAATCTGAATGACTTTGATCTCTCCAAACAAATTGGACATCCTAAAATCCCAGCGGTACTCTATCACGATTACATACCATATGCTGGAAAGTCATTAATGGTCGAAAGAAGAGTAGCCTTCATTACAAACATCTGATTAGTATGAACATTATATATAGGAACACTTTCAACCCATAGTTGTTTCAACTCCGCAATCAATGGTTGCATGTAAACATCTATTAACTTCTTTGGATTTTACGGGCCAGGCACGACCAATGTTAAAAACATATACGGTGTCTTCATACACATACCGGGTGGAAGATTATACGGAGTTAAGATAACTAGCCAACAAGAATAAGTTCTTCCTGATTTGCCAAATGGAGCAAACCTATCAGCACAGAGACCTAATCCAATATTTCGAGTCTCTCTCGCAAACTCAGAATATGTTCTATCAAAATATTTCCACGCTTCTGCATCTGAAGGATGACACATTAACCCCTCTTCTGTTTCATGATTTGCATGCCAAGTCATGTGTTTAGCCGTGGTTTCAGATGCATAAAGTCTTTATAACCTAGGAGTTAAAGGCAAATAAAACATTTGTCTATATGATTTACGCTGCTGATTACGATCCGACCTCCGAGTACTCTTGTATCTACTTTGATTACAGAATTTAAAAAATCTACATCTTTATCATCTCCCCAATATAACATACGAGCATCTCTGCAAACATCTATTCTCTGCACTGGAAGACCTAATTCTTTCACAAGCTTTTTCATACTGTAGAAATCATTGGGCATAATATGATCACGCGGCAATACTTCTCCAATAACTTGAACAAAATCATTAAAACAATTCTCAAACACATTATGCTCTGCCTTGACATTCAACAATCTTGCGATTAGAGATAGTTTAGTGTGGCTGTCACAACCAGCCCACAAAGGTTCATCTGCAGCTCTTAAGAATTCCTGAAATTGGAGAGATGATTCATTATTCACATTTTCATCAACATTTACTACTTCTACCTCCTCCAATGGTGATGCATAACTAGTATACCCATGTTCAAATGTTGGAGCAAAGCTAGAACTTGCAGCGTTTGGATCGGGAACAAAATTCGGACCCACTGCATCAATTACCATCCTCTGATACGGATTCAATTGTTCATAATAACTCCGATCCCCACTAACTGAGAATTATCTATTTCGTCCATACTCCTCATTAGAAATGAATGGTTCACCATGACATGTCCAATTATAGTAATTCGGGGTAAAACCAACTCTACAAAGATATTCCCTAACTTTATCACACTGCAAAACATTACGACACCTTCTACACGGACACCTTAGCTTATTTCCATCCATAAAATCAACTTGAGTACAAGCAAAATCTAAAAATTGCTCCAACCCAAAAATATATTTATCAGTTAAACCCCGACGATCAGATAAGTTCTTTTTATACATCCAACTTTTTTCGTTCTGCATTTTTCCTGTCTCCAAATTTAAAAATTTTTAAATATTAATAAAAACTACAAAAAAACTACTAAATCATCAATACTAATTTCATCATTAATTCTAACTAAGTTCATATAACAATAAATAATAACGTTAATTATACAAAACTCAAATCATCATTAATACAAAACTTAATTTTACAAAAATTAAGTATAATAATAAATAATATTATAAACTTAATTATTATCAAACAAATTAACTAAATTATTACAATAACATTAAATATTATCATAGAATTAAATAAAGTATCAAATATTAAACATTTAACAAAATTGATTATTTTACAAATCGATATAAAATTTACTATAAACTGCTGATTATTGTTAACATAATATTTCTCATAATCAATTATCACAAAAAATTTACTATAAATTGCATTTTAATATCATTACAGTACTTATTAAAACATTTTTCACCACCAATTAATCACTCATCGATAGACTCCGATATCAACACCAGTAACAACTTCCAATCCAAATATTCGAAAATCGTAAAACCTAACACATAAAAAACATTTATAAATAACTAATATATTATTAAAACAATATTTTAAAAACATTTTATTAAATAACATTTCTCAAAAAATTTTAACAAAAAATCATTTAAATTAAAATTTTGGGCCAGGCCGGGCCCAGCAATGGCCAAGGCCAATGGGCCACGATGGGCCGCGTAGGGGCCAGTGGCCCTTTCCAGCGTTTGGGCCGTGCAGCCCCTGCTGCCCTTTCGCGCGATGGAGGCGCAAAGGGGCCAGCTGCCCCTTCGAGCGTCTGGGCCACGAAGGGGCGGCGGCCCCTTTGCGTAGCAGGGCCTCGCAGGGGCTGCGCGGTACCTTCCCGCATCTGGGCCGCGCAACCCCTGCTGCCCCTTCGCGCGGCGGAGGCGCAAAGGGGCCGGCGGCCCTTTCGCTCGTTTGGGCTGCGAAGGGTCGGCGGCGGCGGCGGCCCCTACGCGCGCGCAGGTGCTACGCGGCACCTTCGTGCGTTTGGGCCGTGCAGCCCTGCTGCCCCTTCGCGCGGCGGAGCCGCAAAGTGGCCATCGGCCCCTTCGCGCACTTGGGTAGCGCAGGGGAGGCGGCCCCTTCGCGCACCTCGGCCGCACATGGATCTGCCTTCAAAATCTCAAATCCGGCGGTTGGCAGTCCGATCTGCTTTCTGCAACTTAGATCCAGCGGCTGGCCGCCGGATCTGCCATCTACGACCAAGAGAGAGAAAGAGAGAGAGAGATTACCTAACACCATCGTAGATCCGGCGTCCCATCCACCATCCCTTCGCAGTACCCCTTCGCGGCTATTCCTAAAAAATGAACCCGAGAGAGAGAGAGAGAAAGTTGTGAAATATATTGAATTTTGCTTCAAAAACATTTTTGTCCCAAAATTCGTCCCAGAATCAGGGACGAAATTTTTTTTCATCCCAGAATCAGGAACGAAATTCTCTTTTCGTCCCTGAATTACGAATTTTTTTTTCAAATATCAGGGACGAAATTTTTTTTTGTCCCAGAATCAGGGACGAATTTTTTTTTTCGTCCCAGAATCAGGGATGAATTTTTTTTCGTCCCTGAATCGGGAACGAAAATTTTTTTTATCGCTAAAATCTACGACAAAATAATGGTTTCATCGCTAAATTTCCGATAAATATATGTTTTCGTAGCAATTTGTAACAAATTTAACGATAAATAATTTTTTCCTTTACAATTTACAACGATTCTTGCAACAATACTTACGGTTTCTGATAAATAACTCTTTCAATACACTAAAATATAAACTAAATCGACAAACTATTAACAATATTTGCGTACTATGGTATAATTATAAAAAAATATTCAATATATTGATTATTAGTTAACAAATATTTCTACTTTAACACTTAGTTTAGTCAATCGAATATTTAAACAAATTTATAAAATAGAGTTATGAGTGCTAGAAATGGAAAATTAAACAGATAATGAATAGAAAATGAATATACTAATAATATTCTTTTGTAACAATTTAAAACATTTGTAAAGTTATAGAAAATAAATGAACAAATTTAAAAGATTATACTATATTATCATTCTTTTATATAAATAGATAATGAATGAAACATTTTATATAAGTTTTTTTAAACATCTTAAGATTTTATACCCTATAAGTGTATAACACCGTTTTTAAATCATTTTTTATATTAGAAAATGATTATAATACTAGAATATGTTTCTAATTATTGAAAAATTAATTTTAGCAACGAATTTTGCTACAAATGCTATATTTATCACTAATTTGCAACAAATTTAACAACAAATAATCGAATTTGTTGCGACGAATATAAATATTTGTCGCTAACTTTGCGACGAATTTAAAAATTCGTCGCAAATTTAGGGATGAATTTTTCATTTGTCGCAAATTTAGGGACGAAATTTTTATTCGTCACAAATTTTGGGACGAATTTTTTTTTGGTCCCAAATTTAGAGATGAATTTTTTGTTCATTGCAAATTTTGCGACGAATTTTTAAATTCGTTGCAAATTTACCAATGAAATTTTTATTCGTCGCAAATTTGAACGAATTGTGCTTCAAAAAATTTTTGTCAAAAATTTACAATGAATTTTGTAACAAAAAGGTTTTTAGTTGCTAAATTTGCAACGAAAATATTTTTGTTACTAAAATTATAGCTAATTTGTGACGATAACATTTTTTGTTGCTAAATTTGCAGATTTGCGACGAATATTTCTCGTTGCTAAAATTCGTCGCTAAATTCTTCTGTTTTTGTAGTGAAAATTATAGAAAGTAAGATATCTTCCTTACGATGACATGTAATCCATCTTCACTTGAGATAAAAAAATGCTTGCTAGAAAAGGATGAACCTTAAAATAGACCATGATTGCCCGTGTTTTCAAGCAAAACTTGAAGACATAAAAAATGATCTTTTTTTAAAAAATCTCTTTGGACAAGTAGCTGCTTACACATACATGATAGAATTCCAGAAAAGGGGACTATCGCATGCACATTTCCTAATCATCTTAAAAGATCAATTTAAAATATATTCTACAGAAGTTTATGATAGGATTGTGTGTGTAGAGTTACGTGATAAAAATTTTTCTCCATATTTACACAAATTGGTACTCAAACATATGATCCATGGACTGTGTGGAGTTTTGGATCCCGATTGTCCATGCATGAGCCAAAATAAGAAGTGAAAATTTGCATATCCGAAGGACTTTTGTGAATTCACTACCCATTCTGATACTTTTTATCCTATTTATAGAAGATGCAATGATAGAAAATCTGTTATATTTCATAATCAAAAGTTAGACAATCATTGGGTTGAACCTTATAATCCATATTTTCTTTCCAAGTTTGACTACCATATAAATGTGGAGATATGTTCAACAATTCAAACAGTTAAATATCTCTACAAATATATCTATAAGGGTCATGCAAAAATCATGTATAATTTATATGCAACTCAGGAAGATAATGTAGTTGAAGAAATTGTCAACTTCCAGTCTGCTCGATGTATATGTGCTCCAGAGTCAATGTGGAGAATTTTCAAGTTTGATTTAAATGATATACATTCTCGGGTCATTACTGTGTCTGTTTATCTTGAAAAATTTTAAACTATTTCATTTAATGAGAATGAGATGTTGGAAGATATTGTTGATAAAAAAAGATTTTTCATATCTATACTAACTAAATTTTTTTTGATGAATCGATATGATCAGAAAGCAAAAGATCTGAAATATCTATATAAAGATTTTCCATGACACTTTGTATGGAACAACGATGCTAGGATATGGAAAGTTAGAAAGAACAGATCTGTCAATGGTCGTGTTGTATCTCCTTATTTGATTAAAGGCGTGAGATATCATTTACGATTACTATTGATGCATGTCAAAACACTAACATCTTTTGATGACCTCAAACTTGTTAATGATCATTTGGTTAAGACTTTTAGACAAGTTGCGGAATGGAGAGATCTTTTGTAATCGAATAATGTCATAAATGAATATTTTCAAGAATCCTCTTTATACCAAATGCCATCTACATTGTGCCATTTGTTTGCTGTCATTATAGTACATTGTAGTCCAAATAATCCTAAGGAACTATGGAGCAAATATGAAAGATGCTTATCAGAAGACATGATAAAAGATAAATCGTTATCACAAGATCAAGTTAGAAACCAAGTGCTCTATCTTATCCAAGGCCATTTGAAACTCATGGGAAAAGACATAAATGACTACAAGTTGATGTCTTTCTCGTTAAGAATCTCAGACATTGAAAACCAAAGAAGAGAAATTGTAGCTAAAATGAATATAATTATGATGCTTGAAAATTTAGCTACAATTTCAATGTTGAATCAAGAGCAAAAAAATGCATATTTTTTATTATGGACAATTAGAAAGCAATATGCCTGCAGGATTTTTAATAGATGGCCCTGGAAGATCAGGAAAAACTTTTTTATATCATGTTATACTTGCTTCCATAAGATCAAAAGGTCATATTACTTTGGCTACTCCAACTTCTGGAGTTGCAACATCAATTCTTCCAGGAGGCCAAACAACCCATTTTAGATTCAAAATACCAATAGATCATAATGATAGACAAGTTTGTAACATAAACAAACAAAGTTTTGTTAGTGAGTTGATAAGAAAAGCAAAAGTTATCATATGAAATAAAACTATAATGGCTAAAAAACAAGCAATTGAGTCTTTTAATCAAATGCTAAAAGATATTATGCCAATTGATACCATTTTTTGAGGCAAAGTTATCGTTTTTTGTGGAGATTTTAGGCAAACTTTGCCTGTTGTACGAAATGGTCAATGAAATGATATTATATCTATAAGTTTTGTTACTTTTTACCTTGGGTTACACTTGTAACATATAAAACTTTGTCAAAACATGTGAGCTTGCTTAGACCCTTTTGTTTTCTACATTTTTGTTGAGAGTAGGGAATGTTGAAGAACCATCTTTTTTAGACAATAAGATAACAATTCCATCATCTCTACTTATCTTATTTACCAATGATAAAACATCATTTAATTTGTTAATAGGTATATTTTTTCCTCTTGTAAATAACTTTTCTTTTGATCTATTAATTATTATGAATAGGGCTATACTGACCACTAAAAATGATTTTATTTATAAAATAAACAATATCATGATACAAAAACTTCGAGGAGAAACAGTCACATATTTAACTTTTGACGAAATTGTTGATAAGAAAAATCATGCTAAAAATAAAGAATTTTTGCATAGTTTGCTTCCTCCTGGTTTACTTCCTTATGAGTTGGTTTTAAAAGTCAATTATCTAGTTATGCTTCTAAGAAATTTGAATCCAGCTGAAGGATTGTGTAATGGAACTCGCATGACATGCTTAAGTTTTAATAAGAATGTCATATATGCCAAAATAACAGTTGGAAATTTTAATGGCAAATAAGTTTTTATACCACAAATACCTTTAAATTCTGCTACTGATCAATCATCTCCTGTACTTTTTCGAAGGACACAATTTTTAATAAAATTATGTTTTGCTATGACAATCAATAAAGCCTAAGGTCAAACTTTAGATTTTGTTGAATTATACTTAAAAGAGCCGGTTTTCTCATATAGACAGTTATATGTTGCATTATCTAGAGCTAAAATTACAAAACATGTAAAAGTTTTGATACGTACAATAATTTTGGGTGGAGATGATGAAAATTGCACTTGAAATATTGTCTTTCATGAGATCTTTGATATGTTGTCTTAAGGTTAACATTATTTGTTATCTATGTTAATTATCTTATTTACATTAAATTCCTATTTGATGTTTTTTGATTGTTTTATTATATCAATATCTATGTTTATGTTAATTTAATTTTATTTTAATTTTCAATTTTCAGCAATGGAAAATAGATGTGTTTTCCTCGAAGATCTGAAATTAGGATAGCAAAATTGGTATTCAAAACTCTTTGTCATAGAAAAATCTCGTGTTTTTATATCAAAGGGAAACACACCATATCAGCACTATTTATTCAGAGATAGCAAGGTAATTTTATGTCATGCACAATACTATAAACAAAAAATTACTCTACTATAAATCCAATTGAACTATGTGCTATATTTCTAAGTATCTAAAATATAAGATATAGCTAAATGTTTTTTCACGTTCTGCATAAGGTCAAACAATTTAAGTTGTTGCCCATAAAAATGATGTTGAGCATCTTTCAAATTTCCTGTAACTGTATCACACATATTACATTGGATATGCAAATGTTACTTCAGTGGATAACAAAAAACTACAAATGGGTTCAGTTCCATATCAACTAAATTTAAATAGAAGTCTTACAATCAAGAAACACCTAAAAATCCAAAGCTCACACCTGAAATTATTTCCCACTAACCTCTTTCTGGAAATTGGAATCATACATGGGGAAAAAAGACGAAATGTTCAGTAAGTCTTACGAATACTAATATTTAATGTACTTTTTCATTATTAAACAATCGGTTTTTTTCTTTCACATGAAACTGAATTTGTAGTTATTTTTATGGTTGTCTATCTTTTCTATTATTAGAAAATAGAACTAAAATAGTTTTATATTTGTAATCTTAACTATACTGATTTCTTTTTTCTTCTTTACTGTTGATTCCAAATCTCGATCAGACTTTTTTTTAACTACTTTCCTATTATTTTATCATATCGCCATCACCGCATCCTCTCACAAATCTACTACAGGTACTCTATTTTATAACTATTTAAACAATTAATTGAAATTGAATAACACGTTTGTAGGTAATCTAAAACCACAATATCAAAAAGCGATCGCTAATTTTTCACATCCGGGCAAACAAAAATCACCCTTTGCCACCCTCTTCTTTTTTCTCTTACTCCTCTCCTTTTTACTCCTTCAGTAGCCTACCTCAAACCCAGCCACATCTCTTGCTTCTACCGCTTCCTCTCAGTCTAAATTCTACCATCTCCTCTATCCTGAATTGCTCCCCAATCGTTTTCATTCTCCCTCCTTCCATTTGTCATCACATTATGATCACTACATTCTTTTCCTATCTCCTAATAGGCCCCCTATTTCTCTACTATGCAAATAATTAATTGAGACCTATGAAAAAATGATACTTTTTAGAAAAGTATTTCTTTTGGTTTATAGATGTTAGAAATAATTTAAACATTTTAAAAATGATTTCTAATTAAAACTATTCAAATTCCTAAAAATTTTTTTCAATTATCATTTCAGCTTTTTCATATATTGGTTTTATATTTTTCATAGTTTATTTCAATTGATGATTATTAATTCATATAAATTGTTCCGTACGCTCATGCATTTTTATAAAGATTCCAAGTCATTTCTGCACAAAAAATTTTTCTCATGAAATATTTTAACAACTTATCTTCCTTTCATTTTGTCTCTAAACACAAAAGAATTCAAACAATATTACTATAGTTTATTTAGTAATCAGTATCAATATAATTTTTTTTATTCTCATACATTTTATACACTAATTGGTTATTCAAATTATAGATGTTCTTTGTACTGTTATTTATGCATTACCACAGAGGATGACTCCAACAGTCAAAGGTGCAAAAAAATTTCAAAAATTTGTTATCATCAACCAAGAGTAAGTATTATTAATATACTAATTCATGTCATTTATCTTTCCTTTAACAATGCAATTATTTACCATCCTTGTTACACATGCAGACCAATGATCTTCACTGTGACAAGCCTTCATAGATTATGAAGTCACTGACCTCATAAAGAATATTCATAAAAATCCAGTTATTCTGATTATCAGACCCAAGTTTCACGACTTTCATGATAACATGAAATTCAAAATATAAAGATATTGATTTCAATTGTATTTCAATTTTCTTACATCACAATTAATATTTACATTTAGAGAATATGTATTTGTCTACAAACAAAACTCAATACAAGCATTGTTTTTGATCCAACAATCCTACAAGTCTCTGCATTTAAAACATGGTATTTATATAAATACAAAAAGCTATTAAAAAACATATAACATGTGTATAAACAAAAAAAAAAAATTGTTTCAATTTTTTACAGGCCGACAAAAAATGACACCTATGTCCAAAAATGGTCTCAGAAAGGTTGTTTCACAGATCAAATCAGATAATACAACCACCAGCTCGGCATCAAATGCACCATATAAGCCAACTCCTTGCATCGGTAATTATGGTACATATGTACAAACCTAATTCTTAATTTATCTTACTGTTACTTCCAGATTATATTTTTAAAAGTCATTTATGAGATTTTTCCTGTTTTTGACTTTCTCCATTACTTATCATTCATCTTAAGTTCCCCTTTCATCCTAGACAACTGTCCTGACTCTATCTCTAATATCTTTAAGAACCAGAATTGTTGAGTTATAGTTATAGAGGAAATATTGTAATTGTAACAAAAAATATAAAATTTCTTCTAAATACATTATGATTGATCAAAATGTTGACTTTCCAAAGGTCATATAATTTCATGCTATTAGTTTATCTTGCTAGGTTTATTATTTGATCAATACAATGTTCTCAAGTTTTACAAAACTAAAATTTCTCAATATTATGACTTTGTGTCTACCTCTTTAATTATCCACTTAATTGATTAAAATGGAAAATATTATTATTTCAAACATAAAATTTTATTAGATTTCATTTGTTTTAATATTTTTTTATCAGATAGAAAAAAAATAATAAATATTCTTACGTAGTTCTATACCAAAAAGAATTTTTTTGTACTATTGGATGAATTTTCAAAAGTTAATAAGAAAAATTAATGATTTGTTTTAATATTATACAGTATCATATCTTTATGTAATTGATTTAATTATATCTGTCACTAAATCAATATCTCATATAAAGTTTTGCCATTTACATGAAAATAGAAACTCTTTCATTGTTTTTATTGTTTTATTTTCATATGTTTTGAAACCTACTATGTAAATAATTTTTTTGATTCCCATTGTGCAAATTCACTAATTTTAGTATGGTTAATGTTTAATTCTATACGTGATTTTTTGGATCCTAAATTTTACTAAATTATGTTTGTGAAACATAGAAAGTGATTGATATCTATTTTGATACATCTGAATTAGTTTCAAACACAAGCAACTTTTAAATATTTATAATAGCTCGTTATTTTTTTTTTATTCTCCTCAAGAATCTTGCTTTAACCCTTTAAACCAAAGGAGGACCCAATTTGTACATTGTAATTATAAGAAATAGCCTTTTCATTATTTTTTGGTACATCGTCTTCCACATGGGTACACTCTGAGCCTACTTGCATTCATCATATTCAATTTGTATACATTTCAATTCAACCTTTGAACTTCTTTAACTTGAAAATAGATATTTAAATAGAAAATTTATGCATTCAAACTATTTTCTATACCCATGACAAACAAAGTATATGTACAATTCTTATTTGAATTATTAGTACTATCCGTGTGTAAGGATTTTAAACTCAAAAGACAAAATTTCATCTTTCATAAAAAGCATAATTCCACATTTAAAATTTTAGTAAGATTTTGCAAATGTATGAACTATGATTGGTAAAGAATTCTTTTTTACATACTAAACCTTTTGAAATATTCTTGTAAACTACGTTTCTTTGTTCTACATAAATTTAATTGTTCCTTCAACTAAATGCTATATAAAATGTTATGTTCCTGTACCTGCTTATTTGCCTAACATTTATGTATATAGACTGACTCTTCTTTGTTTTACTCCCAGCACATCCATATTGACACTGGTTCGATACAACTTTTTCATACAACTTGGTCAACAACCAAGTGATATTTATATCCATAAACTTACTATCACTAATTACATATCATCTATGAAGGGGCAAACTTATTGGATAAATGGAAATCTGAACATAGCAAACCAGAACCAAGAGTTCTCACCAAACCTGTGTCAAGTGTGGACAATGAACTAGTACACTTATGGACATGGATGTAAATTGTGGATTTTGCAAGTAGATAACTAGAAAACCAATACCAAAGTACGAATATCATTATAAAACTCATTTATTTTTCTACATTTTTTTTTAATGATAATCCACACCAAATGAAATAAGAAACAGATTTCAGATTTAAGTCTCTGACGATTCTGGTTTTTTGAATGCATATGTTGATGATAGTTGTGGAAAAATCATTTTGAACTCATTAGCTCTCGATGTTTGGAACAAAAAAAACAAGTATTCTGAAATTTTCTTTATCTATATTATGACTAAAAAAAATTAGAAATCATATTTTTCATATATTATTTCTTTATTACAGGGACAAACTTTGGATATCCATGCTATCAATTCAAAAAATACTCAACAAATGTTCAACATTCAACTCAAAGCCTTCACCTTTTGCTCCAAACAAAATCTTGGTATCGGATACACACTTTCAGCATTGCTCATAGTCACAAATAAGATGAATATCCTACAAATCAATGTAGATGAAATGGCACCATCTGTTTCAGTTGAAAGAATAGAATGAATTATTTCAATATTAAGTGAAAAACAGTTGTCATATGCTTTTGAAGAAATAATAGGTACAACCCTTGTATCAAAACTAGTAATGGCACAAAACATATCCACTCCACTAGAAACAAGTGGATTAATCTCTGTAAAACGAAGTTTAAATGAGCAGCTATCTCAAGAGAACAAAAAACAAATGCTCTAAGTTGCCATCAACTTCAAAACTTATCTTTTTGCTTTATATAATTAACAATATGTAACATGATAGACACTTATATATATTGTCTATATTGTGTTTCTAGTACAACCACTTTGTACGTATACTTTTGTGATGTGAAACTAACTACAACACCAGCTGTGAACTGTAACTTAGGCTGCAGTCCTAAAAACAATAGTATAGTAGTAAGTTACAAATCTAACTATAAAACAAAAACTTTCTTAAACATAGATGTAAATAGCACCTATTAATCTCTTATAACTTAGTGTAAGTAATCGGTCTATCTATATGCAAAATGTTAAATTGGAACACTAACACCATATTGCTTAGTTACGATATATTTTTTGTCATTACTCATTTCATTTGAGACATCATGTTTTCTGATAAATTCGTAAATATTTTCGTTACCACAACTTCATCATCATGCAAAATATTAGATTTTATGTATTACAATTTTTAAGACCTTCTTGAAGATGTTTTCATAAAGAAACTATACAAATTCCATTATTACTCCAAGAAGCAAGCCATGATCTGGTTTAACAATATTTATTTTTATTATCCTTATATTCCCAAATATATTTTTAGATATTCAGATATCAAGTTTTTTCATCTATTATAGAACAAAAAAATCCACAATACCTGATATACAATATATATTCATGTACAATTTTTAAACCAATATTATAACTTATATAAAAATTCATAATTAAATGTTATATTTTTCAACATATTTCAATCTGCACATCCACCAGTTGCACATCATTAGTCCCAAACAATGATAATCAATGATAATCGAACTTGATTCATAAACTTACAAACAAGCCACAATTTGATTGAAGAACATTTATAAAACAATACAAATTACAAGATAAATCAATATTAAAATTTGTTTATATCACTTGTATGGTAGTTCTAGTTATAATAAATAACCAAACACATAAATATTCACACATGAATCAAATAGAATAAACAACAAATCAAATTTAACTCCAAAATATAGTAAACACATATTTCTTTTCATCCACTGGACTTAGTTATTTGATAAAGTATTCATGACAAAATTATCATTTTTCCTCTTATTAAAAGATTAAAATCTTTTGATCATAGTAAAGTTAAACATATTTACAAATTAATTTAATAATATTAATATTCAATATTACTTATATTTCAATTATATTATTTGTATTATAAGAATTACAAAATATAATTTCATTATTTATCGAAAAAACAAAGAAAAAAAAACATAATCATATGCATCTATAAATCAAAGATTGACTATTCAAATTAAATGGCAAATATACAGTGGATAACTAAAAAAATTCAAAGACAAACAGCTTATTAACAAAGTATACATAATCATATATATACGACTATCAAATTATACATATCAAATTAAAATATTTAATCAAAAATTTTATTAACAAGTATAATTCATATTAATGATGATCAAATTATCAAGAATCCTTTCCCAATATAATCATTTTTTTTTAAATGTAACACAATTATTGTTAAAAATATATATATAAATAAGAAGTATCTAAAAACATTTATCAACAAAACATATATATAACAAAATTTATAAAAATCATTTTAATATTTATTTCATTAACCATGGGCACTCCTACGCGTAGAGCAGGAAAGCAAACCTAGTGTATATATAAAACGGCATATCGTAGCCAGCTTATCTATGAAAAACCAAAGTCTTGTAGTCTAGTGATAATATATTAAAATTTTTTAATCAAAATACTGAATTCGAATATTAGAAATAAAAAAATAGATATTGTAAGTGTGAACATCTAGATTAGGCCAAAAAATTATTTAAATTGGATTAGTTAAATTTTCGAATACTAATAATAAGTAAAAAAAAAATCTCATCAATAAAAATGGGCCAACTTGGCCTAATTAGCCCAAGAACCAAATGATAAATTTGAAATTTAGACTTCAAAATTTTACCTTAGGTATGAAATATAAAATCAAGGATATGAAAGTTTTTGCTTTCTTTTTCTCAATTCCTCTTGTGAATTTAAATCCTAATTCTTTTAAGAATGAAACCCAAAAAAGAAACCCTCAAAAATGGTTTTTTTTCCTCTTCTTTTTAGTGAAGAGAGATTTGCAAAAGTTGATCGGAAGGTTTTCAAAAGCTGTGTTACACAATGGTACATCAATTTTGATAAGGAGATGTCAATGAAGCAAAGAGAATGAAACCCTAGTTTTAGGTTTTGATCTTGCCAAAGAGAGAGTGGAGACAGGAATAAATAGAAAAACCTAGGAATTTTAGGTTGAATTTTATGAGGTGGGAGGAGGATGTATCGAAGAAAGAGTGAACGAAACCCTTTGTTTTGTTTTATTCTCTACAAAATAGAAATAATTTTTTTAATCTTTATTTTTTTAAAATTTTATTTTTAAGAAATTTATAAAAAGATCTACCTAGATCAGGTAGCACTTTCATCAATGATACTTCATTAAACTGCATGGATTTAGACTTCTCCCCCCTTTCTCACTATGAAAAAGATCGAGAGGGCTCTGTTTTTTTTTACAAGAAAATGTAACTAATCGAAATCGAATTTAAAATGAAAAGATAAAAGTGAAAAAACTCTATCATTTGAACTGTTCACACGAGGGACATCAAATCTATCTCTATCATTATATTTTTCTGCTCTTACCTTTAATCACAGTTAATGAATTTGTCTTGATTTCAGTTTTTTTTGAGGTCAAGATTATTTAATTTACTTTATTTTTATTCCTTTGACGTGCCTTGATATCAATTGTTAGTTTTGTGTTTAATTTTGTTTAAAATCCTATAAAACTTTCATTTCATCTGGCCATCCTTGATCACCCTAGTGGTCCCGACCAATTAATCGGATTTTCATCTTGGCCATATGTTTACAAAAACCCGATTGGATTGGCTTTGATCCTGGTCATCCATATTAACCCTTTAAGAAACCCCCGTAATCTCAGCCGTCAATTTTTAGAGAGGCTAATGATCTCGAGTGTTCATTCTTGAAGGTTTTAAAGGTAATTTTCAATTTTTAATCTCAACCGCCCGTTCTGAAAACCTACATTTTCCCTCAACCGTTGGATCAGCCTTTAGTTTAATTCCTAAAATTTCTTTCTTTCCCTGCCTTTATTTCTTTCTCCCTTTTTCCTGTTTCTTCGTCGCTGGTTCTCACTCTGCCAACCTTACCACATCCAGCCGACGCCGGTGGAATTTTTCGATTCCTTGGGCAACCGCGGCTTGGAATCCACTATCGTGAACGTTTCCGATCACTGGTGAACCCCGTCGCCGTTCGAGCTAGGTGAGTCCCTTTTCCTCTTTTAAGCTTTGGTGTGGTTGCCTTTGGCCGCGGATCTAACTTCTCTCTCCCTTAATTGTTTTAGTTCTGTGTTAGATATGAATTTTGGTTTGGTGGGTTTCTTAGCCGGACTTCGTGAGTCCGCCATCGTTGATTTGGATAAATCTCGTTTAAATTTTGATGTTTTTATGTTGCAGGAACTCTTAATTTAAATTTCCATTAGCAGTATCCTTTAAAGCTCAGTCAAGATGGTAAGCCCCTTAACAGCCAATGTCATTGTTAGTGTTAGGTGCTTCCTCTCTTTGATTTGAAGAGACTGATTTTGAGATGCATTTTATAAACTTGCAGGTGAAATTCACAGTAGAAGAGCTCCGCAGAATTATGGACTTGAAACATAATATACGAAACATGTCTGTCATTGCTCATGTCGATCATGGTATTTGTTTATATTTTCGAATATTCATTTGGGGTTCCCTTTATCTTTTCCCATGTTTTGATTGAATCCGATTTTGATGTTTATACTGAGAACAGTAAAAGATCACTTTTTCAACATGTCAAACGTGTATTAATCTGGTTTAGGGATTAGAGTACCCAAATAGGAGATCTACCTTAGATAAAAGTTTGGCACCAATGGATCCCCCGGGGGGGGGGTACTTGTTCTTAATGGCCACTTTGTTTTCAGTTGCTGATAATCTTTTGTATGATAGGTAAGGTGCATTAAAATGATGTTTATTATTAAAAAGGCATACGAAAATAAAGGGGGAAAATATTACAATGCCAACAAGTATCTACGTAATTAAAATTCCAGTTAGGAAAAAAAATCTAAAACATTAATTGTGAGCGTGAAGAAAAAAATATTCGCTAACATGTAAAATTCAGTCATAATCAATAAAATTTAAAATAAGGTAAGAAAGCTTTGGTATGCATAAATGGCAATTAAAGTTGATCCAGAACTAGTGACAATTTTGGATGAGATTAAAACTATTGTTATGGAAGAAGCCAACATTACAATGCAAGAAAATTAGAGCAAATCTTTATTTAAGCTGGTTAATTACAATTTTCAATGAGGATTTCAGTTGCAAACATTTATTTGACACAACCACGTGTCAATGAATATATATTACATATTTATTTGGGATAAGAGATGCACAATAGAATTTGCAATTAAAAAGTAAGTAGAATTTACCTCTAGTAGACCCATATTTTATTTGATTGTCTTATCTATAAGCAGTAACTTTATCAAGTCCTCCTGCATGTGCTTTGTGCATATTGATTTAAAAATAGTGACAATTTGTTATAGAATAGCACTATTTTAAGTTTGATAAATATATAAAAATTAAAATGTGCTTACACTTATTGTTAGCTTTGTCAATAGGCACAAATACTCATCATTACAAAGGCTTTTTGTTGGATGATTAATCTTAGTGATATAGAGAAATAATGTTTCATACATTTGCCCCAAGTTATATATTTAAAACAATAAGATATTGAGATATCACTTCAACTATAAATTTACATCTACAGCCACACATATATGCAAAACTTTGTGTTAATGCTACTATTTTATTAGAGTTACTTCATAAGAAAAATTTTCTAATTATAGAAAAATTGATGAAATACTGAACCCAGTAATTGCAAATAATATTATCCTAGAGCCAAACAAACACTGGCAGTACACCCCGTAACGTAAACACAGATGGTCTACATTCTCTTAAAAGACTTATCCTAATTGTAGCAGTTATCGTACCGTGTTCTTTTATTGTGTTATTGTTTCAA
The DNA here is from genome assembly GCA_033439265.1 of Dillenia suffruticosa. NCBI lineage: Eukaryota > Viridiplantae > Streptophyta > Magnoliopsida > Dilleniales > Dilleniaceae > Dillenia > Dillenia suffruticosa. The sequence continues at coordinate 19,416,102 of JAVTVX010000024.1, read as the reverse complement.
GTGTTTTTTCATAATTTCCATTTGCATCATACTAATCACTACCATGTTGGGGGGGGGGGGGGGAGCTGGCATACAATATTAAATTCTACTTGTTTGTTTCTATGCTTTGCCATGGATTTTAGGTACTGGTTCTATTATTATGTCTATACTGGCTGCTTATTGCAATTTTTTTTTTTTTTTTTTGGCGGCAGGAAAGTCGACTCTCACTGATTCTCTTGTGGCCGCGGCTGGTATTATTGCTCAAGAAGTGGCAGGAGATGTTCGGATGACTGACACCCGTCAAGATGAGGCTGAGCGTGGTATCACAATTAAGTCAACTGGTATTTCTCTGTACTACGAGATGTCAGATGAATCCCTGAAGAATTACAAGGGTGAGCGCCAAGGGAATGAATATCTCATCAATCTCATTGATTCTCCTGGGCATGTAGACTTCTCTTCTGAAGTCACTGCTGCTCTGCGTATCACTGATGGTGCCCTTGTTGTGGTGGATTGTATTGAGGGTGTTTGCGTTCAAACGGAGACTGTTTTGAGACAAGCCCTTGGAGAGAGGATTCGGCCTGTGTTGACTGTCAATAAAATGGACAGATGCTTCCTTGAGCTACAAGTGGATGGTGAGGAGGCTTACCAGACCTTCCAGAGAGTCATTGAGAATGCCAATGTGATTATGGCAACATATGAAGATAGTCTTCTGGGAGATGTCCAAGTCTACCCTGAGAAAGGCACCGTTGCTTTCTCTGCTGGTTTGCACGGTTGGGCATTTACCCTGACCAACTTTGCAAAGATGTATGCGTCCAAGTTTGGAGTTGATGAAGCAAAGATGATGGAGAGGCTCTGGGGTGAAAACTTTTTTGACCCTGCTACCAAAAAGTGGACCAACAAGAGCACCGGTTCCCCAACATGCAAGCGCGGATTTGTTCAATTTTGCTATGAACCCATCAAGCAGATCATTTCAACGTGCATGAATGATCAGAAGGACAAGCTTTGGCCTATGTTGCAGAAGCTTGGTGTCGTCATGAAGGCCGAGGAGAAGGATCTGATGGGCAAGGCTTTAATGAAACGAGTTATGCAGACATGGCTTCCTGCAAGCAGTGCACTCTTGGAAATGATGATCTTCCATCTTCCCTCACCTTCCAAGGCTCAGAAGTATCGTGTTGAGAACTTGTACGAAGGTCCCCTAGATGATATGTATGCTAATGCTATTCGGAACTGTGATCCGGAGGGTCCACTTATGCTTTATGTGTCAAAGATGATTCCTGCTTCTGACAAGGGTAGATTCTTTGCTTTTGGTCGGGTTTTCTCCGGCAAGGTTGCAACTGGAATGAAGGTCAGGATCATGGGACCAAATTATGTTCCTGGTCAGAAGAAGGACCTGTACGTCAAGAGTGTCCAGAGAACTGTTATTTGGATGGGAAAGAAACAAGAATCTGTTGAGGACGTGCCTTGTGGGAATACTGTTGCCATGGTTGGGTTGGACCAGTTCATCACTAAGAATGCAACCCTGACAAATGAGAAGGAAGTAGACGCTCATCCAATCAGAGCTATGAAGTTCTCTGTCTCTCCTGTTGTGCGTGTTGCTGTGCAGTGTAAGGTGGCTTCAGATCTCCCAAAACTTGTTGAAGGTTTGAAACGACTTGCCAAATCAGATCCTATGGTTGTGTGTACAATTGAGGAGTCAGGCGAACACATTATTGCTGGAGCAGGAGAACTCCACCTTGAAATCTGTTTGAAGGACTTGCAGGAGGACTTCATGGGTGGTGCGGAAATCATTCAGTCTGACCCCGTTGTTTCTTTCCGTGAGACTGTCTTGGAGAAGTCTTGCAGGACTGTGATGAGCAAATCTCCCAACAAGCATAACCGTCTGTACATGGAAGCTAGGCCGATGGAGGACGGGCTTGCAGAAGCCATTGATGAGGGGCGAGTTGGTCCTAGAGATGATCCCAAGAATCGGGCCAAGATCTTGTCTGAGGAGTTTGGCTGGGACAAGGACCTTGCCAAAAAGATATGGTGTTTTGGTCCGGAGACTACAGGTCCAAACATGGTTGTGGATATGTGTAAAGGAGTTCAGTACCTGAATGAAATCAAAGATTCAGTGGTGGCTGGTTTCCAATGGGCTTCCAAAGAAGGTGCACTTGCAGAAGAGAACATGAGGGCCATCTGTTTTGAAGTGTGTGATGTGGTTCTCCATGCTGATGCCATTCACAGAGGAGGTGGGCAGATTATTCCTACTGCGAGGAGGGTCATATACGCTGCCCAACTCACCGCCAAGCCCAGGCTTCTTGAGCCAGTTTACCTGGTCGAAATCCAGGCCCCAGAGCAGGCTCTTGGTGGCATCTATGGTGTTCTGAATCAGAAGCGTGGTCATGTTTTTGAGGAATTGCAGAGGCTAGGGACACCCCTGTACAATATCAAGGCTTATCTTCCCGTCATAGAGTCGTTTGGGTTTTCGAGCACTCTGAGGGCCGCGACTTCTGGGCAGGCTTTCCCACAAAGTGTGTTTGACCATTGGGATATGATGTCATCAGATCCACTGGAGAATGGCACTCAGGCTGCACAATTGGTTGCAGATATTCGTAAGAGGAAAGGCTTGAAGGAACAGATGACACCTCTTTCTGAATATGAAGACAAACTATAAGTTCTACCACCATCCATTTTTCTATCAGATGAAACCCCATTTTACAGTGTTCCTTTTTTTTTTCCTTATTAATCCTCTGTTAGACGTTTTGTGTTATTGTCTTTGGTTGCCTTCTGGGTATGTGCCCTCTGTCAGTTGAACACTATTTTTACACGAATCGTGGTTAAAATTTTGGTCCCATTCTTTTGGGAGTTAAATGTTGTTTGGTGTTTAGAATGTATTCTTTTGGAAGGATTTCTCGCCCTACATCTTTTCTTTGTTGGCTGCCCAAATACAACCTGCTTTCTTCTTTATTTAATCTGAGAAGTTCTTTTGTGCGGGCCTTTCTCCCACCGGTCAGAACTGTGGTGCGAAGAATTGATTGGGCCAACTCAAATTATAACCTACAAAAAGAAATAAAAATACTAGAGACTTTTTTTTTGTCAAATGTAAGGGGGAGTTTCGAACTTAAAACTTTAAAGGGAGATTAAAGGGGAAGGGGGCGAGATGATTAGTGATAAGTATTCGAGGTTAAATCGTAACTGAAATAATTAAAATTAAAATAATCGATTTAATTCGATTGTATAATTTTTATAACTATAATATAACTAAATAGATTAAAAAGTGATAATTCATTTGATTAAATTAGACAGTTAATTTAGTTAGATTATCTAAACTAATCGAATTATTAAAATTTCTGACTATAAAGATTTTTAAATAATATTATTTTATTTGTTTATATTAAAGCAATTTATGAAAATTAAAAAAAGTATTTAAAGTAAGATAATTATCTCTACTTTTAGAATTTATAGTGTTGCTGTGTATGAGAGCAGCAAGGGACGAAATTGGAGTATAAAAGTAGTAAAAAGGAAGGGAAAATGAGTGATACAGGAGAACGAGAGAGAGCGAGAGAGAGAGAGAGAGAGAGATACATGAGTGAGAGTTTTCAATTTGGGAGTGGAAGAGCTATTGGACATTGAAAATTTGGAACTAAAAACGTGTAAATTGAAAGTCTTTCATTTGCCCTCTTCACTATATTAGTTTTAATTTTAATTTTTTTCTTTTTTAGAATTTTTTATTAATTATAATATTTTTCTCTTTTAAATTTTAATTATAATATTATAATAATATTTTATATAAATAAAAATTATCCAAAAAATATATATAATATTTTTCATTAATTCAGTTTTTCGGTTTGACCAAAACTAAATTAAAATTTAATTTTACCCAAAATCAAATTGAATACTTAATAAATCGGGTTCGAAGAAAATAGTTTTTTCGATTTTAATCGAATAATGCTCCCCCCTAACGATGACAGTTGAATTATATCTTATTGATATAATTGTAATTTTGAGAATTTATTGTTTATTTATAATTTTAAAATTCATTAACTAAAAATCTATATTTTTATGAGTAATATGAAAATTTGGGTAATTAAAACCCAATTTGGTGACCAAAATCATCTGAAATTTAATCATTTGACAATTGTTTAAATAATTTTCATTATGAGGGAGAGGGACTAACTAATACATGGGATTATTTGAATTTGGCTCCTCCAATTAATGAATATTATCAAATTCACCCAAATTGGAAAATGAAAAATATATTGTTGCCTAGTGTAGTTTAGAAAATATTTTACAAGTAAGATGTTGGGTTCCTTTTTCATGTAACATATGTATATAGATGAATTTGCATTCTAAACAACATATGGTGCTACCTACAATGAATCCCCTGAAGAGATAAGCCTCCTTATAACCATTCTTTTCCAAATTAATATTTTCTTTGCAACATTTGGTAGAGAATTTTTTGTGATGGCAAAGATTTGTGTTAAGAAAATGGTATCTCATGTTCCATGTTCCATGTTCTTTCTTATCAAAAGCAACAACTATGGTCTTGCTTGCGTACCCCATTACTCAAATAGAAGCAAACTTGGGTGATGATGTTTGCCCTAAGACAACCAATACTCCATTATGCTTACAAGCGTTGAATTCACATCCGATCCACCTGTGCTTCCCAATATCTAATGACAGGTACTAAAAAAGTCATCATTTCATTAATGGATAAAGAAAGGGACCCTAAATTGAAGATGCGCTTTCGAAATTGTGCAGAGAATTGTCTTAGCCTTGGGTACCCTTCGACAAGCATGCGGTCTGTTATATTACAAAGACAATTTTGGTGTAGAGGCTGCGGTGACAGATGGAGCTCGAGAAACTCGGCAGTGTGAAGATGGTTTTATGAGTCCTCCACCTTCACCAAATCCTATTACCAATAGAAATCACAACTTGATTGATCCTTGCAGCATTACTCAAGTCATTACCCATCATTATCTGATTAAATCCTGGAGTTAGAAATTTGGTGCGGGTTCGTCCGTGTGTGTAAACCTGTCTCAAACCCATTTAATTTAGATTTGAATTTGAAAACTGAGATAAAATGAGGAGGGAGTGGTCTTATGGAACTACCCCCTCAACCTCCCAACTCCCTCCTCTCTCTTTCAAGAAGGAACATCTCATTTTTTATATACGTGAACAAAAATAAAAAAGAATGAAAAAAAGGAGAGAGAAAAAAAGAGATTTTTCTAACATTCAAAACAAGAAATAGGGTTTAAAGAAAAATTGATCATTATCCACAAAAAACATTTAGATTGTGAATCGAGAAGGTGATTCGATTTATGTGACACTATTCAATATCTAAAATACCTAATCGTCGAAAGAGATAAGTGATTCTAATTTAACTTTGATTCAAAAGTTTTATGTATGAAAATTTATTTGTCGGTATATATATGTTTTTAAAATCTAAATTGGCACCAGAGCCATGCTTGGGTGTTTCCTACCTCTTTAAAGTGTTTGAAAAATGAAAAGTACCATGAAAATGTTTATAGTTCATTAATGGTATCATGCAATAGGTTTGATGAAATGCTCTCAATTTTATATAGTAGTATGTATATTATATGAGGATCAAATCTATAAAATTTGGCATGCATCCGTAGATTACATTATATGATATTTCAAACTCTAACCGAAATTTTATATACTCGTATTTTTTAAAATACTATATTTCGTGATTTGAAATTTATATTGTTAGAATTTTATCGAAAAATGTTTTTCAACATATAAAGAACACAAAATACAATCTGAAAACGAGATGAACAAGATGAACAGAACCAAGAAACCTTCCTCACACTCAGCAGAGGCACGTGAAGCCCAAACACTAGACTAGAGATATCCGATTTGAAAATGAGACCACCATTAAACTCATAAATATCGAAAATAGGAAGGTAACCAAAATTTGGTGGTCGGAAACAGCTCATAAGGTAGTGCGTGGCACACATGTGCCGGCAACGGAGAGTGGGCACGCATTGAATCTAAACACCCTTTTAGTGGTGCATGGGGGCGTGTGAAGCATCATTTTCTACCATAATTTTCTACTTTTTTCGGATTTTTTTGTTATATTTATTTTATTTTTTAGAGTTGAAAAATAATTTTTATTGATTTTTAAACTTAGAAATTATTTAGAATTATAAAAAATTATTTCAGGTGCCAAAAAAATTTTGAAAAATTTTGTATGAGTCTAAAAAATTATTTTTTAAATTTTGGCTATCTGAGTAGAAATTTTTTTATTGCACACATTATTTGTTTGTATTTTTTACTAATTGATTTATGTTTGAAAATTAGTTTTTTTGATATAAAATTGTTCGAAATTTGAGTAAATATTTTTAAACAAATGTTTTTGAGATTTATAATAATATTATGTTTGACTGTAAGTCTGACTTGATATTATTCCCATTTTCTAGGGAGATAATGATGTTCAAATGCACTCATAGAGTTCTTCGGTGGAGAGCTAGAGCATTGAGAGGTCCTGAGCGTGCAGTAAAGTTGGTCAAATGTTGACTCATTAGATGGACCTATTTCACACTTTGTTAGATTGCTTAGAGATTATGGAAGAAAAACGTTTGAAACTTCTTAAACTAGGCTATTATTTTGGTGGATAATGTATACATACTAAAAAATTTTCTGCCTCTTTATTGGGTTAATGTAGTTATTGAGTTGCTCACTGAGAGAGGGCAATTGTTTCTTGACAATATGAGGTCCACGTTAATAAATATGTGGAGAGTCAATAATTTAAAGACCCAAATAAAGAAAAGTCTATTTCAAAATATAAATAGCTCTAGTTTACGTACTATAAGGAGATTTTTTCCTAGGGATAGACTATTCAGGGGAATGGTGATTATGATTACTCGAATGGACATGTTTTAAATTAAAATAATGAATTTGTATATTTTCTTTTGCGCACTATTATTGTTTGTTTGAACCATGATTATGTACTAGAGAAACTTTTAAATTTTTAATATAAATTTTCTATTGATAATATGATTGCTAATATTTATTGTTTTGGATGATCATGTATATATATATATATATAAAAACTAGGGTCTTGAATGAAAATTTTGGATCGATAGAATTTGAATAATTCTGATCCAAAATTGAATTGTTCAAATACTTTGAATATTTAAATGAAAATTTTGGATTGATATAATTTGAGTAATTTTTATCCAAAACTGAAATAATTGTATAAATACTTTATGTATTTAAGTGGAAGGTTTGAGATTGGGTGAAATTGAGTAATTTTCACATAAATCTATTGAATTTTGTACTTTTAAATTAAATTTGCGATGGTGATGTATTAGGATTATAGATAATAATTGGAAATTTAGTAAATTTTTTATTATATATCTAATGAAAATCTATTATAAATGTTAATTTTGAATTACAAAATTGTGTATATGATATGAGTATTAGTGCTTATGTCCACTCTCTTAAAATCCATATCATAATATCGAACTCTATTATTATAAGTTTGAATAGAAGTGAGAAATTAAATGACGACAATTGTAAAATATGTTGCCATAAAATATAGTATGTGCTGAAAGAACAAGATATCTCAGAAGGTATCAAACATGTCATGTAGGACCCTGATGTGAGTAATGCTGTCTGGTAGAGGAGAGAACAAGATACTTACTAGGTGTGAAAAGGGATAGATTCCATTGCTCGAGTGATCTTGGCTAGTTCTATGATTGATGGCATGATCTTTGAGTGGAAGCAATATTCGATTGTTCATATCATTTATGTGTATTTCAAAGAGAACTATGGAGATACCAGTGTGACTAATTTTAAATAGTTGACCATAAATTTGATACCTATAAAAGGTGAAATAGTCATAGTATCAAACAGTATTTGAGAGTTATGTCTAATATGATAAGAGAATTGAAATTTGCTGGTCATGTCTTCTCTAATAAACAACGAGTTTAATCTTTGATCCGATTCCTTCTTGACAAGTGGGAGCACTTGAAAGTCAATTTTACTAACAATAATAGTGTGACGACTTTCTCGAATGTTACTTTTCATGTTAAGTTGAAGGATGAGTAGCTTGGTATCGCAAAATCCATAGTTGATGCTTTTGTTGTAGAGACCAGTTCTAAGAGAGTCTCGGGTTCTATGATGTGTGGAGTTGGAACAAAAATAAAAAGGAAAGGTAACTATAGACATATCACAAAAGAACACACACACAGATGTTTTAGAAAGAAATGAGACAAGAGTAAGCTGATATGCTACAATTACTAAACTTTTGATCATTTCGCTCGTGAATACCTAGATCTGAAAAAGGTAGCACTTGAAAACGTTTCTTTAAGTGTGGCATATGTCTCTAGTATTGTTTTGTAAGCTGATTCTTATCTTGTGTGGAATATAGACTCAGGAATAATGGACCATGTGACTAGAGACCATAAAGCGTTTGTGGATTTTCATCGAGTGTTTTCTGGTATGAGATAGACTTATATAGGAAGTAATGCAAGAATGAAAGTTAGAGCAGTCACTACAAAACAAATGCCCTATCAAGATGGAGGAAAACCATATGCAAAATCCATTAAAACGTTCCGCAGAAGCTTCTCCGATAGATGGGCCTTAAGTTGTGTATACACCAGTCGGGATAGGTCTATCCCCACGGTTTTTGTCACCATTGGAGTATGTCCTAGGTCTATATTGAGAGTTAAAAAAGCGTTGATAAAAGTTACTACTTTTATTGTTGGTCACCACATGTGTTAGGATATGTTACTATTTTTTATCCTCGGTTACCATGTCGGTTTGAAAAGAGTTGGTAAAATTGCTGTCTTTTATTGTTGGTTACCACATGTATTAGGAAATATTACTATCTTTTATTATTTGTTAATACATGTTAGAAAATGTTACTATTTTTATTGTCGATACCACATATGTTAGAAAATATTACTATTTTGTATTGTTGGTTACGATAAATGTTAGAAAATGTTACTATTTTTTATTATCAATTACCACAAATGTTTGAAAAATTATTATCTTTTATCGTCGGTTATCACAATTGTTAAGAAGTCATTTATCGTCGATTACCACATGTGTTAAAAATGTTATTGTCTTTTATCGTCGGTTGCTATAAGTGTTAGAAAATATTTCTTATCGTCAGTTACACATGTATTAGTATAAATTATTGTCTTATATCGTTAGTTATCACAAATATCCGGAAATATTAATATCTTTTATCGTCAGTTAGTACAAGTGTTAGGAAAAGTTATTGTCCTGTATCATCGGTTAGAAAAGACGTTAAAAAAAGTTGCTATTTTTTATCATCAGTTACCACATGTGTTACTATAGGTTACCACGTGTTACTATAAGTTACTGGCTTGTATCATTAATTATCACAAATGTTAGAAAATATTATTGTCTTTTATTATCGATTATCACAAGTGTTAGAAAAAATTACCGTCTTTTACCATCGATAGAAAAAATTACTATTTTTTATCGTTGGTTACCGTAAGTGTTAGGAAAATTACTATATTTTATCGTCGATCAACAGTTTTTTAAGATGGTTTAGATTTGAATTATTATAGGTAAATTAAGACTATAAAATAAAGAAATTATAGATTGTATTAGTAAGCGAGAATAATTGATACATTAATTCCTAAATAGAATGACAGATACATATAAGATAGAAAAAAGAAAAAGTTTGCATGTCCCACAACTGCATGTCTTCTAAGATGCTCAAACAAAAAATATTCATTTCGATCATAAAAATATTACCATCACAATTTGAAGGCACAATCCTAACATTAAAACTAAATAAGCGATCAACTTTATGCACAATCTTTTATGTCAATTTATTCATAAAAATCGGTAGTGAAATGAATATAATTACATAGTGATATTGTAAAGAATGGTAGTAAATGAAAATATTACCTTTTGGGATAGAGTCAGGTAGTAATGATGATGGTTGGGTTATATGTGCACTCCCTGTATCTGGTATTAGAGGAAGCTAACAATACAAAGGATTTTGATTATTATTCAAAGACAAAATTAAAATTAGTAAGATTATGCTAAAAATCAGAGAAATGATATTCGTAACTGAATACCAGCAATAATAAGACTTGCTTCATTAACCAGGTTCATCAATTTATCTTATTGTCTACTTCCAGCATGCATAGTAATATGCATAAGAACATTGGTTACCAAATTAGTAAGATTGTGATTTTGTTCTATTAATCGTTCCATCATAACAGTGATATCTTCGTTTTCAGATTTGGTTGAATGCACATGTTGTGATGGAGATGTAACCTTTCCCACACAACTGATTCTTCCCCTCAAATCAAACCTTTTAATTTTATTACAGTATTCCATCCTCAAACTGATGGTTAGTCTAAGAGAACGATCCAAATATTGGAAGATATGTTTTGAGCTTGTATACTTGATTTCTCTGGCAGTTGGATATGTATCTTTCTTTAGCGGAGTTTGCTTATAATAATAGCTATCAGTCTAGTATTGGAATGCCACTGTATGAAGTATTGTATGAAAGACCGCTAGAAAATCTGTGCTGATAGAAGAAGAAGGCCATTGGAGTTTGAAATAGGTGATATGGTACTCCTAAAGGTATTACCTTAGAAAGGGGTAATTCGTTTTCGAAATCGAGGAAAGCTAAATCCTTGATAATTGGTCCATATAAGTTCATTGAGAGAATTGGAAGTGTAGCATATAGACTTGAGATGCCTTTAGAGTTAGAGAAAATTCATGATGTGTTTCATGTGTCTATGCTCAAGAAGTGTAGAGAAAATTCATGATGTGTTTCATGTGTTCATGCTCAAGAAATATATACCGGACCTATCACATGTTCTTAAAAAGCCTCCAATCAAGTTGAGAGAGGATTTGAGTTTAGTTAAAACCCTGAGAAACAAAGAGGTACCAGTAGTTAAAGTTCTATGGAGAAATGACCGAATAGAAGAAATGACATGGGAGCTAGAGAGTCAGATGCGAAGACAATATCTCCACTTGTTTAAAAGTAAGACTTAATGAATTCTGAGAACGAAATTCTTTTCATGGGAGGTAGAACTTGTAAAACCTAAAATTTTTGGTTTAATTGCATGAATAATTTCTAATCTATGGAATGAATTTTGGTATTATAAATTTGAATAATGGAATTTAGTGAAGTAAAAAATGGAAATTGGAATTGGTATACACTAATAGTGAAATCCAATTCTTAAAAACCCAATATTGAAGTCCAAACTTTATTTTCTTATCTTTTATTAAATAAGCCTAGAAAAGTTAAAAGAATAATAATAATAATAATAAAACATATACTAATAAGAGTGTATATGCATGGCCGTGAGAGAAAGAGAGAGAGATATCCACTTCCATACTCTTGAACATTCTTCAATATACTCTTGTGTGTGTCTTTGTGTGCTTAGTCGAGAGAAGAAGGAAAGAGTGAGAAAGGAGAGGGAGAGAGAGAGAAGGAGAAAGGGAGAAGTTGCATTTTCTTCCTTTCACCGTACTTCCTTCATTTTTTGAAAAACTATCCAAGAACTTTTAAACTATTTCCCAACAAAAATACTAAAATTTTAAGTTCTCTTATCTTGCTTTCAACAATCTTTAAAAAATCTTTGGACTTGAAGACAGCAAGAGCTTGGGGTTATCAAAATAAATCAAAGAAACTAGTCTTTAGAGTGGTTAGTTGATTATTTGAGGAATTCTCGAACCAAGTCCAAGCTAAGCTTTGAATTCATGATTTTAAGTTCTTGTTTATTATAGAAATTATGATGAACAACATGTTTGATGATCTAAATATAAAAGTATATGGATGAGTTAGAACAAAAATATAATTTTTGAGTTTTTGCAAACAGAATATTCTGATCATACCATAATGTTTGGTTATAACTTTTTCTGCACAAAAGCAAATCAAGTGAGACTTTTTGCATATGAAATTAGACTTCCATACTTTAAAAATGAGATATGATTCATGGAAATCTGATAAGAATTGGATTTTTAGTGATTTTTTTAAAATGAGGCATTTTGTTGAATAATCCCCTATTTTTGCCTTGTTTCTGCTAAGATTTTGGTTCGATTTTGAGATGCCTTCTAGATTGAATTAGGCTAAACTCTGAACATGAAATTTTTAGATCTATATCTCATCTTTAATTTGAGTTGAGAATCATGTAATTTAGATATGTGTAGTGAAAGTTACAGCCATTTTCCCATGACTGCGCAGATTGAAAATTATGCAGTTAAGGTAACATGTGATAGATTTACATGTCTTTGTGTAATTGGAAGAGATCCAAACTATAGACATAAAAATTATTGTTTTATGTGTAGTTTTTAAGTGAAAAATAGCAAGAATATTAGTTTAAAGTATAATTATTTTTTGTAAAATATGAAGATATAAAAATGAACTTTAAATATGGTTATGAAAGATTTAAGCAAAGAGATACATTTTCCCTTTTGCATATGAGTATTTAGCTTCATAGTAGTATTGAATAAGTGTTTAACATCAATTCTATATTGTAATCTATACAATCAACTAGGCGAAGGTTCTTTAAAGAAGGATAGACTTAAGAATTTGGATTAGTGGTAGTACATACCCTCCCCAAACTATGAGTGAGATTTTTATATTTTGTTAATGAAAAATGTTTTATGTGTTTTGAAAAAATCAATTTTTGTTTGGTGACCGATTGTTCATGCAACTGCTGTGGTTTATTGCTTACTTATGACCAGTGAAAGGAAGAGCGGTATGAGTGGAGATGGATTTTTGGATTGGGATAGTGTGATACAGGGCATTAACCTACTCAAGCTTACGGTTGGACAACCATGAGTTACCAATGGTGATGTCCAATCCAACACCAAGGTCGAGACACTTTTAGAAAAATATGAATGAATAAAAACTCTTGATAGATCCATTCCTTGACCCCGACCAAAGTTTTGGATTGGAAAATATGTTTTCAGTAGTCTCAAAGTTTTGAATGAAATGCAACTCATTTGATGCAAGAGAAATATTTTACTTTGAATACATTGATTGTTAATGTCTTGTGAATGTTTTGTGATCTTGTGAATACTTTTATAATGATTAAATGAAATTTGTTGTTAATGATTTCAGGACATGATCACACTCTCACTCATTAGGTATATTTGTACTCATCCCATTCTTTCTCTCATATTTTCAGGTTTGTAGATAGTAAGTACAGATAGAGGGTTTTCTTATGGAAATATTTGAGACCCATTTTGATTGGAGTCATACAATTCATATAAGATAGTCTCATTTTGGGATTAGGTAGTTGTTGATGGTTCCTTAGGAAAGGTCAATGGAAGCTATATTATGTTATATTATGGATTACTTGTATAAGTTTTAATACTTTTGTATATATACATTTTTATTTTGATTAGTCACTTGTAAATGAATTATGAGAATTTTACTTATTTTGTTTTGAAGGAGATCTTATGGCTGATAAATTATGATTATGGAGAATTGTATAAGCACAAAGTTCAGGTTGATAATAGGTTAGCTTTGTGGGGTCTCGAAGTGTGTGTCCAGGGTTGTATGTAGTTCGAGACAACACGACGGTTGTCGTATGCTCGGTTTTGAGGACCGGGGTGTAACATCTAATCTGGGATTATGTAGATACCCTCCCATGGCTGGGGATAAGTGGTTGGATGTTCTTTCAACTTTTGGGGGAAGTTATTTCACATTATGGACATATCACACTACAATTAGGTAATGTTAACTTAAATGGATATCACACTGCGAGGTAATGTTCTTTCAACATCTGATCCAATGATTGGTATTTTGTAAAGATTATGTAAAGGAACATCCAACGACTGGGGTGAATAAGAATTGAAGGGAATTGAAGGAGACAAGTTAAGTTTTCAAACACAAAGGAGGAAATTTCTAAATTTCTAAAGCTTTCGACGATGAAGTCATAGACGGCGGATCCTATTTTTGAGAAGCTTTCGACGATGAATCCTTTTGTGAGAAGATTTCGAAGATAGAATCAGAAATGAGGAAAAAAGATCGAACTAGTGAGTCTTCCTTATGTATGGGAGAAAGATCTTACTAGATCAGTGAAATATCTTTTTGGTGCATTTAACAATTGCACGGTAGATTGTGCAAGCGTGCGGTCGGCAGGGTGCTTCCGTTGCTGACTTGCGAAGTAGTCAAACATAAAACAATAAAATAGAATATTAAAAAAATAAATAATAATAATTTTCCCAAACATGCACAAGCTTTTTCACCATTCAAATCTTTCTCTCTTTCTTTATGTGATCACAAAACCACAAAACTCCAAAAAAGTTCTCATTTATCCTCACAAAATTCAAACATCCCCTCAATACAAGTTACCTTACATTTCTCCTCACAAAATTCCATTCATCCTTACAAAATTCATTACTACTTGTTGACAAAATCATTTCTTCTTACAAAAATTTGACAAAATTAGGTTTGATAATGAAAATTTAAATGAAATTTGGATTTGAAAATAATAAAAAAATAACATAATAAATTTGATTTAAATTAAGCTGTCATTATCAATCCAGACGGTTGAACTACAAAAGCTAAGTGGTTGACCTACAAAGCACAAGTGGGTCAATCGCGAGTGCTCGCTCATGTGGTAGACCACCATGCTAGATTGCACCCTTTCGTGGTCTACCACGCGCTCTTTCGCTATCTATCGTAAAACTTTATGCATCCGTCATTTGAAATTGCTTTGGCTTTTTAAGAGCACGTGTCAAAGACTTGAGTTTCCAATCTCACCTCACCATATATATATATAATGCCCCACTTATCGTCCTTTACAGCATTCCACACCTTGCAATTTAATTCCCAATTCACTGTCACTCTCTCTCCCCACTCAAATCTTTAACTTCACTTTTTCTACCATCCAATTTCAACCCAACTTTCTTTTCTTGATTTTACTACTCTATACTTTATTATATACTTTATTATTTTGGTGCAAAATAAAATAAAAAGGTAGATGGGTAAATGAGCTACAGATTTATTGCATAAAGTTTCAGAAAGGTGAAAAAAAAGGAAAGGAATAGCCACAGCTTATGTTGGTGACTAACATGAGTTGACGTGGTCTACGATGTGCTTTTTTTTGTAGTGTAACATGAGACTCTAGAAGGTGGTTAATTCGTCACTAAATTTGTGGCTAAAAGGCTGTTTTTTTGTAGTGTAACATGAGACTCTAGAAGGTGGTTAATTTAGGAGGATCAAAAGGGCCTAAGATTTACCTAATGAAAAGGGCAATCTTGACAGGGTCACCCGATGGCAACCATAGACAAACTATTATCTCACTGATAATAAATTTTGGCCTAATTAATCAACATATTAATATTTAACTTTAGCTAACAAACTTTTTAAATATGACATAGTTAAGTTTAACTCTTGAATCTAGTTTATTATATAATTAGAATAATATATGCTAAAAAATACAAATCATTCAAGAATTTCTTATTTAAAAACCTTAATACCGCATAATTTCAAATTACATAATAATTTCGATTGAAAAATATTAAAATGATAAAAGTTCAGGAAAATTACCTTCATTTCTTGCTCTATTTTTCTCCCCCGGTGACTAATAAAGTGAAATGACCCTCCAAGGAGAGCCTCTAGAGAGACGAGATTCCTGACCAACTACAAATTCTGAGGGATTCCAGAGGGATTCTTGACTGGCTGTAAATGCTGAGGGATTCCTGACTAGCCGAGGGAGCTGAGAGATTCCTGAACGAGTTGACCGGTCTTGAAGTTGATATTATTATAGATGTCAACTTCATGACTTTATAAACCCACCCTCTTCCTATCCATCTGCACCTGAAAAACTTCTCCCTTCCTTATTTCTCCTGGCCACCAAGAACCTCTCCCTTCCTTATTTGCTCCGAGTGCCTAGACTCTCCACCGTCTCTTATAAAATTCCGGTGAGGACATCCATTTGTTCCGGAGGAGTTGAGCAGGAAGTAGTAGGTAATTTTTTTGGTTATATTTATGTTATTTATGTTATTTTTTAATTTTTCAAGTTGTTGGAACTTTTTCTCCGGCAAAATATTTCTGGCATTTTTGTTTCGGCGTCAACATTCCTTTTTCCGGCGTCGACTGTTCTTTTTTTTGTTATGGGGTTTGAATATCAGTTCTGAAATTATTTTTGTTCAACAAAACCAGGCGCGCCTTCTCCGGATATTGCAGATCCTGTTCTGGCATTGAGGAAGCGACAACAAGGTATGTACACCTTTCGTCATTTTTTTTAGTTAAATAATGTATATGAAGAAGTTAAATAATATGGTTAAATGATATATTTGATATAAAAATTATATTGTTATAGTAAATTAAAATTAAAATTAAAAATTAATTATTATAAGAAATTTGAAATATACCGTTAAAAAAATTAAAATATAGAAAAATTGAAATTTTGATAATATTTATAAAATTTATAAAATCTAGAAAATGTATAAAATTTATTGAAGTAATGTTTATTTAGTTTTTTAAAACTTTATAAATTAAAAAAAAAGTTAATGTATATAAAATTTTGTACCATTGAAGTAAAATAATGTTTATAAAGAAATAATGTTTTGGAAATTTAATTTTGAAACAATGTATGAAATCATAACGCTTTTCAAAAATTTGGTTATAGATTTTAAATTTTAATAAAAAATGTATAATAAGTTAATATTAAATTAATATAAATAATTAAAATATTTTATAAAAATATTTAATGTATATAAGTTAATCTAAAATTAATGTAAAAAATGTATGTTAATAAATATTAAATAATGTATATTAATAAAATATATAAATATAAGTTAATCTAAATAATTAAATATTCTATAAAAAAATGTATATAAGTTAATGTAAAATTAATATAAATAAATGTATATAAGTTAATAGGGAATCAATATAGAATTAATTTAGAAAATAAAATTAAGTAATATAGAAATTAAAAAATACTGTGAGTGAAATAAGTTAAAAAGAGTATAACATAAAAAAAATATACGAAATGAAATAAATTGAAAATTAAAATTAATTTATTATAGAAAATTAATTAATTTAAAAATAATTACTTGTAATATAAAAATTATATTTTCAATGGGAGATTAGTTGCAAAATAAAATTGTTGTAAATATAGAATACATTTATGATCTTAACTTCTATAAGGCTCAGACTTTAGTATATGATGGCATACATATGTAGAAAAGTTCTATTTAGTTACAAATATTTGTTCAAGAAAAGAGATACTTAAACGACAGATGAGCTCCACCTCTTTCTTGGGAATTTCCTGTGCTTCCTACTACAAAATGGGTCTGGGTTAAACTTAAATGAAGTTCATTAATTTATACAATCACTATCAGAAAACATACCTTCAGTGACGGAAAATTACCGACGGACAAAAATCCGTCACTAACAGTGAAGGATTTGCGACAGATCACTGTCGGACAGAATACCAAAAGATTTGTGACGGATTAGCCACGAAAATTAGAGACGGAAATATTTCCGTTACTAATCCATCTGTAAACCCTAAATCATAAAAAAAAAATATTGTAAACCTATCAACGACAGATTACCGACTGAATTTTAACGACGAAAATTTTATACCGCTAATCTGTCGCTGATTTGTTGAAGGAAAAAAAAAAAATATATATATATATATATATATATATATATATATATATATGTACAGCTTTCAGCGATGGATTAGCGATCGAAAATTACCAATAGATTACCGACGGAAATTTTAACAATAGATTACCGACGGATTAGCGATAGATTTTTTTAAAAAAAAGTTAAATTATTTTAAATTATTTTTTAACTTTATTAATTTTTAATTTATTTTGTAAAGAAATAATATTATTTTATTTTTAAAATTTTTTTATTATTTTATTTTAAGCTTAAATTTTATTATTTTATTATTTTATAATAATTTATAATTTTATATTATTTTATTATTAATAAAAAATATAAAATAAAGATAATAAAAAAAGATACAAACAAAAAGTTAACATTGGTATGATGGTTTCGTTGCTTATAATGTTTCACCTATGCCAGAGTTCGACTCCAACTAGAGGCATTTTGAAGGCATTTTACACATACCAAAGCAAGCAAACGGGTCGGGGGCGTGGGTGGTTGTTCTTTAGAGAGGGTTCAAGAATCCACATCTACAATCAGTTTCTTAATGTTGCACTCCGATGCCAACAACAAGGCTGTGTAAATAGGCAAAAGTTCCACTTTCATGGAGGTGCAAATACCAATCTTATATGCAAACCCCCTTGAAACTTGCCAAGAACCAGCTTAATCTCTAAATATACTACCAGTTCCTGCTAATCCCGAGGCGCCTTTACAAGACAAGCTCCATCTGAATTCAGCTTGATCCAAGGGTGGCGTACGTGCACGTGTGTGCGGGTGCATGTTCTTTTGAGGGGGTTCAAGAATTAGCGACGGATGAAATATCCATTGCTAATAATTCATTATTAGCGACGGAAGAATTTTCCGTCGCTGAATTTTTTTTAATTTAAAAAAAAAATTTTTTTTATCAGCTACGGAAATTTTTCGTCGTTAATATCAGAGACGGATAGAATTCCATTTAAAAGAATTAGTAGGGTTGTTTTTAGCGATAGATTTTTTTGTCGTTAAACCGTCGCTAATACCCTTTAGCAATGGATTTTATTTTCGTCCCTGATACTGTGTTTTTTGGTAGTAAATACAAGTAATGTACATTCTAAGTTAGGGATTTATGATGCTAATCTAATTTATACAATACAAGTAATGTGGGACAGATAGCTCCGCCTTGAGTGCTTTTCCTTTAAGATGCTCATCTAGTTCTACTAGATTGAAGGACGAAGGACTATGTGAGTATCTTTGGTCATCTAGTCCTACTAGATTGAAGGACGAAGAACTATATGAGTATCTTACAGGAAAAAGGCACAATGTAAAGGAAGTTGGATTGAGAGAGACTATTGTCATTGCTTGACGAAGTAATGATTCAATATTTCCATCCTCATTTTTTGTTCTCACTCTAGTTTCGTTCACCTTCAATGTTCTTCTTTTAAGATGCTCATCTAGTTCCACTAGATTGAAGGACGAAGGAGGATGAAGGACTATGTAACTATTGCGAAGGAAGTTAGATTAAGAGAGACTACCATTATTCCTGATTACTAACGAAGTAATTTTCTATCCTTGTTTTTTGCTCTCACTCCAGTTTCGTTCAGCCTGTTCTTCCTTTAAGATGCTCATCTAGTTCTACTAGATTGAAGGACGAAAGACTATGTAAGTTGTTGGTCCCAAAGACAACCAAAAAGGGGGGTTGAATTAGTTGTCTTAAACTTGACTTTTCAAAAATCTAACTCCACATAAATTCAATAATTAAACATATGGTTAATTTAATACAATAATTAAAGGTAAGAGTAAGGAAACAAATCTGTTTTTATAGTGGTTCGACCTTGTGGCTACATCCACTCTTCCAGCCAAGCAAGCCGGAGTTTAGTTACTAGCTAGTTTCCACTATAGTCGAATTAATAACATACACTCCACTTATTGATTTCTGATCTTTATACCATGAAGAATTCTTTGACCAACAATGGAAGACAAATCACATACAAAAACAATCAAAAGTTTACAGCAAATGTAACATGAGAAAATGTGAAAGCAGGCTTCTCAGGATTGCAGAAGTTCTTCTTGAGCTTTTCTTTTTGGTGCTATGAAGTTTCAGAAAAATGATATTCATTCACCCACTCATGTTCTCTATTCTCTCTCTCTGAAAAACCTGCTAATAGCTGCTGCATTTGATAGCAAAGAGACTCAACTAACTACAGTAAAAATTCCCAGAGTTACCAACAACAACTACTTTAATCATCCTGAAAAATAGGCTTCAAATCATCATTGAATAATGATATTTACCAGCAGTAAATATTTTTCTTCTGAATTTTAAACATCCCTCTAAGATAATCAAAAGTTGTTTTGATTATATCCAGATGACTGCTTTCCCAAAAAATTCGAAAACAGCTATAGGAAATCAGCCTTATATTCTGAAATCAGCCTTATGCCGATTTCTTTTTTGGGAAGATGTCTTGTTGACTACGCTCTATATTCTGAACCAATGGCCTTCAAAGTTAGTACTAATGACATCGTATGAACTTTAGACCGGTAGAAAATTGTGCTTGAGTGATCTCAAATCCTGAGGATTGACTACAAGTTTTTTCCAATAAATTTGGAAAATTGGGTTCTCGTGGAAGTAAAAGTATTTTTATAAGATATCCGACTAGTTTAAATTAAGTATTTATTGATAAATAAGATGATGCTACTATAATAGAAATTGAATCACAAAATATCATATTTCTAGAGAGTGAATTTCCTAACTGAGGTAACGTGAGTGAATTTTCTAACGAGGTAACGTGAAGGGCATAGAGCCTCTGCTTGAATTGGTTAATTCACAAATGGCTTTATCCATAGTGGATCATTGGAATAAAGTTGATTCTAGTGAGAGAGATTTAAATTCTATTGATATAATTGAGTTATAAATTCGGGGAAGTGTTAGGAAAACTGTGCTCAGACTTTTTTTTGGGATTGAAGAGTACGTATTTATTATTTCTCTAAAAGATGAAAAATTGTCTAAAAACATAGATAAGACTCTATGTTATCCTGCCAATGATGAGTGGATAAAAGTGATGGAAGAAAAAATTGAAGTCAATGAGATTCAACCATATTTAAGAATTGATTGAACTTCCACCAAGGCACAAAGTTATTGGAACAAGTGGGTTCTCCAAATCAAGCGATGAACAAATTGAACTATTGAGTGGTATAAGACTTAACTAGTGGCAAAGGGTTATTTGGATTTAAAATTACTTTAGATAGATGTAAAGATTACTTGTATTTGAGATTTTACAAAAGTGTGATTTTTTACGATTTCATCGTGATAAACAAAGACCATTGTGTTTATGTAAAAAAGTCCAATGATAAGTTTATAATTCTATCCCCATATGTCGAGAATATATTGTTAACCATGAATGATAAGAAGTATATCCTTCAAATGAAGAAATAGCTATCTTCCAATTAAGATGAAAGATATGGGTAAATATATTGAGAATTAAAACCTATAAAGATTGTTTCAAAAGATTACTAAAATTATCTCAAGAGTCTTATATAAAAAAATTCTGAAATGATTCGGATTAAAAACTTACAAACTCACTAATACTTCTATGGTTAAAGGCGATAATTAAGACCATGAAATGTGCTTGAAAACTCATAGAGGAAACTTGAAAACTCATAGAGGAAAGATAAAATGTTCAGAATACCATACTCCAGTGTGGTTGAGAGTTTAAAATATGATATGATATATACTCGTCCTGACATTTGTCATGTTATGGGTTTAATTAACGTGTATCAATCCAATTCAGGGAAGAGTGATTGGATTGCTGTGAAAAGTATTTTGAGATAGCTGAATAGAATTATAGAGTATTTCCTTTGTTATCAAAGAAAAGATCTAGTATTGAAATGATACATGGATAGTGATTAGGAAAGTAATTTAGATGAAAGAAAATCTATCTCTAGTTATATTTTCTTATTCAATGATAATGCTATCTTATAAAGTAGTAATAAATAAATTTGTGTATCTATTATTTTTGTGGCGTGTGCTTTCGCAGTTGAAAGAGTTTGGTTGAATAGATTTTTGTAATATTTGGGAGTAATAAACAATTCAGTGGGAACTATGATGATTTATTATAACAATTGATCAGTTATTGTTTACGCAAGAGACTCCAAATACTATGGCAAAACAATTCATATAGACACAAAATTAATTTTGTCAAATATATGATTGAAAAGAGAGAAGTGACATTGAATTATATGTCTATGCATTTGATGGTAGCTGGTCTTTTTTACGAAACTAATACCTAAAGACATGTTTAGGAGATATGTTAAATTATTTGGGTTGTGTAAATCGTAAAAATATTTATAATTGTAATTGTGATTGTAATCATATATTGAGTATATAGCATATAATGTTGATACTTGTTGATCTTTGAATTTTATTTTTGTATCCAAAATTCTTGTATTTATGCTTAAAGGCATGTCTGACAAGTTTTTAAGATTGGTTCTCTTACACGAGTAACCGTCTCTAACATAATCGTCTCTAACATTTGTGTTATGTGTTGAGATGAAATAATATTAATTTGTGATGGATTAATATATAAGCCACCTTGGTAGAGTATTAGATGAGATTACCGATTATGTATACATGTCTGGTAATCGAAATTGATTCCCTACAATCCATTGAACTTGTTTAAAAGTCTGGGATGAGTTTTCTTTTATGTTGTGATATTTTGAGAACTTTTAAGAAGAAAAATTCAGGTCAAGTGTTATGTACATTTGAATTAAAATCTGTACGATATATTATTTTTATAAAAGAAGATATACACTTCTGAATGAAATGAAAAAGTATCATAACACGTGTTTCATACCACGTATGTTTATGTGACCATATGGGTAATGAGATGGTGCATCTCTTTTCACCTCATTGTGTGAGACCGAGATGTTCATATTCAACGTCAATATATACCCTTATAACTTTTGTCTGTCTCTTAAAATTTTATTTTAGTATTGCTATTTTAATATATCACAAAAAAATTATGGTTGATTCGGTTTGACGATATATGTTTAAAAAAGTAGTTAAGATAAAGTAGAAAGTTAGTAGTATGAAATGAAAACTATTTTTGACCGACCATCGCTCTATATTCACAGGCCAGTCAATTATATTTGTGACTAAGTGTTTAGAAATATAATTATGGATACATAAATGGATTAGTGTCAAGTATAGTCTTATATTATTTTGAGGAGGTAAGAGATACGTTGACTGTATTTAGTAAAAGAGATTTGAAGTATGACGAGATACGATATCCTAATTAACATATTGAAAGTGAACTGTTATATATTCATAGTCTGTATATAACCCTAGAGCTCTTGGTATTCTCACGGGTCACAATATCTATTTGTCTGTATGAAATTAGTGATATTTGATTATAATGATTACGCTATTTGCGGTTCTACCTCTCATGTATGAGTGGAAGATGTTGAAAATTAGGTGTGGTGAGATTTAACCCAAAACCATTTAATTTATATTTAAATTTGAAAATTGAGATAAATGAGGAGGGAGTGGTTTTATGGAAACCATCCCCTCAACCTTCCGACTTCCTTATCTCTTTTTCAAGAAGAACTTCCCATTTTTTATATACTTGAACAAAATACAAAAAATTGAAAAGAGGGAAGGCATTCACCAATCAACCCATTTTTAGAGAGAGAGAGAGAGCGTGAAAAAAAAGAGATATTTCTCACATTCAAAGAAAGAAATAGGGTTTGAAAAATAATCATTCTCCACAAAAACCATTTGGATTGTAAATTAAGAAAGTGATCCTATTTATATGATTTTTTAAAAAAATTAGAATACCTGATCGCTAAAAGAGAAAAATTGTTTTAACCTAATTTAGATCCAAAATTTTATGTTTGAAAATTTATTTGTCGGGATATATATATTTTAATCTACTCCTAGAATGCTTATGCTTATTATTGATTGGAATTTTCTTATGGCTTCAAGGTTCTAAATATCTACCTTATCATGAAAATATTTGTTTTGCTATAGGAAACTTTCATGGACTTGTTCTTTTTACACGACTTCCTGTACCCTCAGATTAAATTAATTTCATCAATTTTGACAACTTCTGGGGATTGTGGTGACTTTTGTCTTGGTTGTACAGGGCAAAAATTAGGGGAATACGGTGGAGAAATGCTAGGGTCATCCACAGTAAGGGCTAAGGATGGTTTGATGATGACACGAATGTTTGTGACTCTTGTTCTTGCTCTTGCTGATGAATGTTTAAACTAACTTATCTTGGTCACAGATGTTGATTATCAGGTTTGATCAGGTTTTGTTTAATTCAAGTGCAAGAAAAATATAAACTTTTTGTTTCAAACGTTTTTAATATACATGAGAAATAATTTTTGTTCTAACCCTAAATAAATAAAATGTTTCGATATATATATTTATTATAAAACTAATAATAAAATTTCACTTGTACAGAAATGACAAACGATTTGTTAGCAACGGATAACCTTTTTAATAAAACATTATAAATTTTAAAACAGATTAATCAAAATATAATTTCAAATATCGATCAATATATTATAAAATAAAAATCTCAAACGTGTACACCGTTACTCAATAAAACGAAAATAAAGTTTAACAACTAAACAAAAATTTGGGTCAAAATTTAGAAACTTCCCATGTAATTTTCCAATTTTCAACGCTACAAAAAAAAATAACAAATACCGGCGGCTGCCAAAACCACCGGTATTGGTGGGTCTTTTCCAACGAAAAAAGAAGCCACTGGTAGATGTGGGTCAATGCCAACGGTTTGTGCTGACCGCCAGAATAGTTTGATCTATCCCAACGACTTCATAAGCTGCTGGTAAAGGTCCTTTTAAGAATTCCCCCCAACTCCTCTATCCTCTCTCTAAATCATGACTCGCCTTCTTCCCAAATCGCAAATCCCTCTGTCCCCCCTCTTTCGATCGATATCTCTCCCTCTGGCTATGAATCGAGCCTTGAGTTTTTGATTGCAGAAAGGTACCATCCAAGAACTCTCTCTCTCTCTCTCTAAACTAAAACCCTAATTTGAATTAATCGATCCCTTTCTCTCTCTCTTTTTCTGTCTTTACCTTTTTAATTTGTCTGCAATTTTGATAGTCATCTACAATTTTCACACTCGAAGATTCAAATTGCCATTGTTTCATCCTAGATGTCTTATCGCCGCTTCGATTTCTCTGCCATTAGCCACCGTCTGTTCATCTTCTGTGCTCAACCATTCGTCTTTCTCTTTCGTCTTCAGTTCCCCTGGTTTTGTTTGATCGCCTTCATCTGATTTGCCTCTTTGAGTTTCGACCACCACAATTGCGGTTGGTTATTGTCTTCAATCGTCGCTGCGAAGCTTCGATTCTTTGCTTCGACTCTGTCGTCTTCATCTCTGCTATTGACACCGATTGAACCGGTCTCCGCCGCCTTAGTCCATCGTGTTCTATTCGACTTCGATTGTTCCGCCTCTCTTCAATTCAAACACCATCTCCACAGTTCGATTTTTGTCACATGTTTGATTAATCATTGCTCCTCTTTGTTCTGCAAATGAGTAATCACATAAATGAAAGCCTAATCTTTATTTTAGTTACTGCTTTCCTTCTAAATATTTTCATTTTTATGTAGATTCTTGGACCTTCTACCATTTTATTAGTTATTTTTCTTTACTCATGTAGCAGTTTTTTTTTTTTTTTTTTTTTTTTTTGTATTAGTTATCATTTTTGTAGTGCAAAGCAAAATTTTGTACTTGGATTTTTGGTCGCTGTTAAAAGTATTTTCTTTGTTACAGGGACATAATTTAGTTGCTCATCCGAATAAAATAATAAAAATGCTGCTAACAAGTTAATCAAGATTTTCACACATAATTGTATGTTGTAGAGTTAAAAAATCCAACACTTTCTTTAATTCAATTCGGATGGAGAGAGAAATAGGAGAGAAAAGAGACCTTGACCTTTGATAGTCCAAACTTACTATGATCTCTTAAATGATCTTACTATGAGTCTCTCTTAAATGATCTCTCAAGATGAGAGCGGGTGAAGCTCTCAAGACCTTCCTTGCTGATCCCAACTTCACTTATGTTGGAATAGAGGTTGGGGGTGACATAGAGAAGATTAGGACTGTGTATGGGCTAGTGTGCAGCAGCAGTGCGGACATTCGAGAGCTAGCAGTCCGCCATAAATTATCACCTCAAACCCACATCCTCTGAAACCTCTCTTTCAAGAATCCTCCATAAATTTAATCATAGAACAGATCTCTGGTAACTCTCATATGAGAAATTCACTTCACTAGCAGAATAAAAATAAATAAATGAATAAACATAAAAAAAAGGCTCAATCTTGCAGAATAAGAGAAAAATAACAGGTGGGTACTTTTGTGAGACAATAGAAGTACGAAACCAAAAAAAAAAACAAAATGAAAATACTACACATCAGGGGCAAAACAACCTCAAAGATTAAAAAAAATAAAAATTAGTAATAATAAAAAAGATTGTCAGACTATGAATTTGCAAACTCTACTTAGATTAAAGCCCATCAAAATTCGAATTGTTTCTAATTCTTGTTAAAAGTAGAGATAATCCGCCACTCTATTAGCACCCATTCCTAATATTCCATGTGAAAGCAAATGAACCCGAATCCATTTCCATCCTCCCATTATTTGTTGAATCCCATGACCATCCCTTAACGGCAAAAGAGGTATAGCACTCCATATTTTTCTTAGAACCATGGCCATCGTTGTCCTCAATGAGGCCACACAACACCCTGCTGGCTTAGATTTCCCTTGCTAGCACCACTAAAATTTATTTCTAAAAACATTCGTTACCATTATCAACATTCATTACTATTATAAGCATATTTCTGCATATATATAGACAGGGAGGGGAAAACTTTGCGCAACATTTAGTCCCAAAAAGGGCAAAATAAAGCTTTAGATTGGAGATTGGACAAAGAAATCCCATATTTCATTCATTGTAATTCTTCTGATGAAGCTTCTATCCACAACAAGAAGGATTTAGCATATTGTGATCTATATACCTGAAGGGTAATAGATAAATGCAAGTGGATCTACTCCACGAGGTAGGTGCAAGTGTTCATGAACCGAATGAAGTTCATGCACTGAAACCCTCTTTGGTCAAATCATAGCTGGTATGATTAGCTGGTAAATCACTCAAATCAAGGGCTTGGTCCAGGAGTTGATGTTGGGGAAAATGACAAGCAGAGAGTAACATCTAGAGAATCAAAAGAAGGAAAACATCTTCTTGGGCTTATTTGTCTTTTGCTTATGGCCTTAATAGATCACTTGGCTCAATAGGAGGGTCACTGTCCCCGTACCTAAGTTGGTATGAACAACAATCTCCCTCTCTCTACTAAAACTTTATTCCAATGATTTGCAAGAGTAATAATCAATAGGATGTTTGCGAAGCACAGACCAACTCTTAATGAATCAGATTCGAGTCAACCATTCTTTGTATACAAACCCTAATCTAAGAGAGAGAGAAAGAGAGAGAGAGAGAGAGATGAACCCCAATGAGGGTCGACAATGACGGCGATGAGGTCGAAAATTTTACTTCATTGATTTCCCTTTGGATGATAGGCGGTGACGAATTGAGAAGAGAAGAGTGAGGGAAGGGGGAGAGGGCGAGTCATGAGGGAAGGGAGAGAGGGATTTTGTGGTTTTTCCTTTTTTTTTTTTCTATCCTAGAATATTACGTCGATAAAAAAAATTCGTTATTGACTTCTATTGTGAATTTCACGTTAAGTAACACTATTTCTTTCGATTGATCGATTAGTAACGAAATATTTTCGTCACTAATCTATCATAAAAATATTTAATAATAATTTTATAGATAGCGTATTGTGACCAATTAGCGATGGAGCCAAGTCTATCTCTATTTCTGCCGCTGATCTTTTTCAAATCTGTCAGAAAAAAAACCTACAGAATAATAATAAGTTTCCCACCTGTTTTATCAAATTCACCCAATTTTCTTTACAACTGAAAGCATTCTCTTATACATTTACAGCGAAATAAATGTTTAATGTCCCAATATCTAGGGTCGGATTACTAATCTTTTCGATATACGGGTCTGAAAAATATCACCAATGGATCAATCTCCTTTTTCATTCACAATCCAAGAGTCTTTTTCATGCAATGGAATTATGGTATAGATCTATCTTCTTCCTCACAATTTTCTTATTCTCTCTCAACCTTCAAGAGCATCATGAATGGGATGGATGGTTATTAGGGAGTTGGAGTTGGTTTTTCTCTTAAAAAACCACTCCCTCCCTTCCCTCATTTTGAAAATTCAAAAGGGAATGGGTTTGGGTCAAACCCACATGGGCGACCCGCCCGGTACCCATAACTTACATCTCACACTCGCATATGAGGGTTAGACCTACATTTTGCTTAATCACTTCCATATACCATCGATTTCATACAGATAAACGGATCGTATGACCAGTGAGTACATCAAGAGCTCATAACTACACACCGGTTAAGGATATATAGCAGCTCAAGATCTAATACTATGAGGACATTAAGTCTCGCTATACCCCATACCTCTTTTACTATATACAGAGTCACTGTACCTTTTATTCCTTTATTATACTTGACTCATCTCAACTATACATTCACAATTATGTTTCAGAATATCAAGTTAAAAACATAACTGATCAGTTTGTGAATACAAAAAGTACGTATAAACTTTAAGACAATCTTCCTTTCGCACTACTATCTTTCCACTTCATTTTATCTGCTTTCCTAATCATGCACCGCAAAACCGAATCAAATATGATCTATTGGTTACATGCTAAAGTAACAGCACTAAAATAAACTTTCAAAAAATAGACAAAAGTCTTAAGGGTATTAAATGAGGTTAATTACAAACCTCTGGGTCTCACACAATGAGATAGAGGGATTTATCAATTCATTACCCATAGGGTCACTGAAAGCACACGTGGTATGAACACGTGCTACGATACCTTTTCTTTTTATTTAGAAACGTATGTCTATTTCAAAATTATAATATATCGTACAGATTTTAGTTCAAGTATATCATGAAACTGACTTGATTCTCTCTTCTTATAAATCCTCAAAAAAATCACTTTTCCAAGAGAAAACCACACATGGATTCTAGACAAATGTAATGGATTGTGAGAAATCCATTTCGATTATCAAATAAGTAAATATCAACGATAATCTCATTTTAGTTCTGTACTAAAGTGGCTAATTTATGTTAATTATCCAAAATTAACATTGTCCCATCTCTACATATCACATAGATATTAGAGACGATTGCTCGTGTGAGAGAGCCAATCTTCCAAACTTGTCCGACATACTTTTTAATCAAGACATAAAAATTCGCAAATGCAAACAATTTTAAATGTCATATAATAATGAGCATTACATCACGTTCATTACTTATACATACAATTACATTTTACGGCAATTCTAGAGATTTTATATGTTTTAGAAATATATCTCTAGATATCGGTTTCGTAAATGGATCAGCCACCATTAAATGCATAGATAAATACTTCAATGTCACCTCTCTCTTTTCAATAATATCTCGAATAAAGTTGAATTTCGTATCAATGTGTTTGGTTTTTCCATGATATTTGGGATCTCTTGTATAAGCGATAGTTGATTGACTATCACAATAAATTGTCACAACTCCCACTGTGTCGCTTATGATCCCTAAATGTTGTAAAAACCGTTTTAACCAAACACACTCCTGAACTACTGAAACACAAGTTACAAACTCTGCTTCCATCGTCGACAGTGATACACATGTTTGTTTCTTATTTCTCCAAGAGATGACGCCTTTATTTAGTAAGAAAATATAACCTGAGATAGACTTACGTTCATCTAAGTCACCACCCCAATCAGCATCTGTGTATCCGCTCAATAACAAGTCATTTCCTTGATAACAAAAGGAATAATTTGCAGTTCCTTTCAAGTATTTTAGAATCCTCTTCATAGCTGTCCAGTGACCTTTACCTGGATTGGATTGATACCTGCTGACCAAACCCACGGCATAGCAGATGTCAGAACGAGTACATATCATAGCGTACATCAGACTCCCAACAGCGCTGGAATACGGTACTTTTGACATATCATATTTTTCTTTAGCGGTTTTTGGGCACATTGCTAAACTTAAATTTTCGCCTTTAGCCACAAGAGTATCAATAGGTTTACAGTTATCTATCATAAATCGTTCTAAAATCTTTTTAATATAAGATTATTGAGATAAGGCTAACAATCTGTTAGAACGATCTCTATGGATCTTAACACCCAGTATGTACTCTGCTTCACCCACGTCCTTCATTTTAAAATTTGATGATAACCAACTTTTGATATTCAGAATATACTTCATATCATTTCTGGCTAACAATATGTCATCGATATATAGACTTAGAATTACAAACTTATCATTGGATTTTTTCATGTAAACACAATGGTTTTCGTCTATCATTACGAAGTCGTAAGATATTACAGATCTATGAAATCTCAAATACCATTGTCTTGAAGACTGTTTGAGGCCATAAATTGATCTATTCAATCTACAAACTTTGTTTTCTTGATCTTTAATTATGAAATCTATTGGTTGTTCCATGTAGATTTTTTTTTAAGTTCTCCATTGAGAAACGCAGTCTTTACATTCATTTGATATAATTCTAAATCTAAATTGGTTACAATAGTTAACAATAGGTGAATAGAGGCAAATCTCACTACTGGTAAAAATGTTTCTTCATAATCAATACCCTCTTGTTGGGTATAACCTTTTGCCACCAACCGAGTTTTGTACCTTTCAATTGTTCCATCAGCTTTACGTTTAATCTTAAGAACTCATTTGTTCCCAATAGGTTTACGCTCAGGTGGAAGATCAACCAGTTCCCAAATATAGTTGGAATCCATCGATTCTATTTCTTCCTCCATTGCTTTTATCCACTCATCCTTAGCAGGACAAGATAAAGCCTCGTTCACATTTTTCGGCTCATCCTTGTCCTATGGAGAAATGATAAAAGTATGCCCTTCAATTTCATAATGACGTTTGGGCACACCTTTCCTAGTACTTTTCTGAATCAACGATTCGGTTGGATCGTTAGAATTTGAATCCGTCCCACTGGGATAATCTAGAGATTCAACTTCTCGTAGTTTCCTTGATCCATTCTGTACGGAACCATCATTTGAATTATTTAATTCAAACAAAGATTCTCCTTTTTTTTATATCACCTTTACTAAGAAAATCATTTTTCAAAAATATTATATTTCGTGATTCAATTTCGGTTACAGTACCATCTTCTCTTTCACCGATGAACACATAATCTTTTGACTGATGAGAATATCTAATAAAGATACATTTCTTCCCTTGGGGACCAAGCTTTCCAAATTTATTAGAAGGGTCATGAACGTATGCTGTCGATCCCAAAGGTCTAAGATCAGTCAGACTTGGTGTCCTATCACTCCAAAGTTCGTACGTTTTGTGGGTACTGTTTTTGAAGGCACTCTATTTAAGATATAGGTCGCAGTTAACAATACATCTCCCCAAAAGGAAATTGGCAAGTTAGCCTGCGCCATCATAGATTTCGTCATTTCCAACAACGTCCTATTCCTCCTCTTAGTAACACCATTCTGTTGAGGCGTGTGAGGAATAGTCAATTGTATAATTATTCCTTTTTCATTACACAGATCATTGAACTGATCTGATAGATATTCATGCACTCGATCTGTCCTTAAGGTTTTAATCGTTCTATCCATTTGATTCTCCACTTCATTCATATAACGTCGAAAGCACTCAAGTGCTTCAGACTTGTGAGTAATCAAATAGATATGACCAAAACACGTGAAATTATTAATAAAAGTAATGAAATATGACGCTTCATGCCTAGCCTTCATATTCATTGGACTACAAATGTCAGAGTGAACCAATTGTAATGGAAGTTCAGCCTTCATGGCTTTTCCAAAAGGTTTTCGAGTCATTTTCCCGGCAAGATAATATTCACAATTCGGTAAATCAACTTTAGTAAGCGAACCCAATAGTCCTGCTTTCAGAAGTCGATTCATCCTGTCTTGCCCTATGTGACCAAGTCTAGCATGCCAAACTTTGTCATCTATATTAGCATTACTAGAAGAACAAATATTTAAAGAAATACAACGATCAGCATAACAGTTAAATATTTGTCTGTCACAATCTAAAATAAGAAATCCATTTAACAGATGTCTAGTACCATAAAATACACCACTATTATAAATCCAAACCCTATCACGAGTAAAGTTCAAGTCATAGCCTAATTTGAGAAGAACAATAACAGAGACTAAATTTCGTCGAATTTCCGGTGCAAAGAGAACATTATGTAAGATTAGAGTTTGGCCACTTTGTAACTCCAGTTTGCAAGTGCCAATCCCTTTGACTTCTACTCTTATATTGTTTCCTACGTATATCCATCTTGCACTAGGAGGAACTCGACGAAAGTCCACGAACGCTTCTTGATCTCTCGTCACATGCTCTGTTGCTCCTGAATCTATAATCCACACAGAATATGATTCAAAAAGTAAAACAGTGCTAGAGACATATATAACACTTAGAGAAGCGTTATAAGGTGCTACCTTTTTCGGCTCGGGACATTCTCGAGCGAAATGATCAAGAGTTTTGCAATTGTAGCATTTCAGTTTGCTCTTATCTTTCTTTTTCCAAAATCGCTTGTGCTTGTTCTTGCGGTTAGAATTGCTCTTCTTAAACTTCCGTAATGTCCTTCCCTTTCTTGCCCTTGTTCTTGTTCCCTTTCCGTTTAAAGTCTGAAACTTTCTAGGAACTTGACTCAGCTACAAAGACATTATAAATTGATTTTGCAGCACCAAGCCGCTCATCTTCGAGTTCTACGTGGCGAGCAGCATTAGCAAAAGTTTTAATGCTGTCATTGTGAGTCAGATTGACCTTCAAGTGCTCCCACTAGTCTGGAAGGGATCGAATTAAAGCTTGAACCTGTTGCTCATCAGATAAAACATGATCTGCTGACTTCAATTCCCTTATCATGTTTGACATAGTTCTGAGGTGTAGTTTGATATTGTGATTAGATTTCTGTCTCACTTGTTAATTGATTTTTCTGTAATTTTCAAATAAAATTTACTAATTTAAACTTAATGAATACTTTCAGTAAAAAAAAATAATTTAAAAATATAGAAAAAACAATAAAAAAAAAAATAAAAAAAAAAAGGCCTGAGAGGGTGCCTCACGAGCCCCCACGCGCCACTTGGTGGCGGTGGTGCGTGGGTGACCCACCCACACGCCACCTTCCCGGCGGAATCCGGCTAACGGATTTTGCCTACCCCATTTTTGGGGTCTCTGAATCTAATGGTGCTGTTAGTTTTCTGATCTAAGGTCTGGATCATGACGTTTGGGTTTCACAGCCCATGGCTTGAGAGTGGGATTGTGCTGACGTCACTTCGTCTTCTTCATGCAGAAAAATTTTTTTTTTCTGCATTTTAACCCTAATTTCCCTAAACCATATCTCATTCATTTTTGAACCGTTTTGTATGTTCTTTATATGGTTGGAAAGGATTTTTGATGGGGAATTTAACCATACAAGTATTAAATCATGAAATCTATCATGCAAATAGATATTAACATTTTTATTTTCGACTAGAGTTTCATTTTTCTCCAAAAATACATAACGGCTATGCATGAAACTTTGCAAATCAATTCCTAACATCATGGGTACTCTACTTTTCAAATTTCAAAACATTTCGTGGTCTATAATCAAAATTACCATTTTCAATTTTTTTAAAGAAAAATGAAACTCGAAAATATATCAAAAAATAGGAAACACCCTAAATCATACTCTGATACCAATGAAAGCATTCTCTTATGCATTTACAGCAAAATAAATGTTTAATGTCTCAAAATTTAGGGTCGGATCACTAACCTTTTTGATATACGGGTTCGAAAAATGTCACCAATGGATCAATCTTCTTTTTCATTCACAATCTAAGAGTCTTTTTCATGCAATGGAATTATGATGTAGATCTATCTTCTTCCTCACAATTTTCTTATTCTCTCTCAACCTTCAGGAGTATCATGAATTGGATGGATAGTTATTAGGGAGTTAGAGTTGGTTTTTCTCTTAAAAAACCACTTACTCCCTTCCCTCCTTTTGAAAATTCAAAAGGGAATGAGTTTGGGTCAAACCTACATGGGTGACCCGACCCGGTACCCATAACTTACAGCAACATTTGGTAGAGAAATTTTTGTGATGGCAAAGATTTGTGCTGGTGTTAATGTTTTATCATTACCCATTCTCATCTACTAAGCCCCCAACTCCCCCCCCCCCCCCCAAATAAAAAAAGAAAAAGAATTTCCGTCATGGTTGGTTTGTAACCTCCTGATGCATAAAAGAAGCATTCCTTGTACATCAAAGGAAATGAATTAGGAACCAGAATATTTCTTTGTTCTTTGAATTTTACCAATTTTAATGTCACCGATTCTCTGTCGAGTTGAGTGTATCATCTAACACTAAAGCTTATTATTCATTAATATGTCAATAGACTTAGCAAAATCTAATGACACAGATACCGAAAAAATTATTATTTCATTAATGGGTAAAAAATAGATTTTAAATCGAAAAAGTGATTTATTAAATTACAAAGATTGTTTTGATGTACAAATTTTTCTTGTATCGTGTTACTCCAGAGTTCACACAACAGACCAACCTTATAGAGAACGAATGCCATTTCTTCTGATCAGATCCATTGCCACATCACATGACTATATAAATTTACTACAGCTGTCCAATTCATATCAAACATTCTGATCAGTCCTATTGCTTCCACCCAACTATATAAATTAGAACTATTCAATCTGTTCCATCAAGTAAGCTTCAAAATCTTCCCTTCACTTGCCCCAACTTATGCAATTGACAATTAATTCCAATATTATACAAGCAATTAACAACTCATATGATTCGTTAATCCCAAATTATGTTCAACAATACTAGGATCAAGTTATATAATTTCATTTTTAGAAGTTATTTATTAATTAAAAAAAGTTATACATTGTACCCGTATAGAAGAGCAACATA
This sequence comes from Dillenia suffruticosa, assembly GCA_033439265.1. Taxonomy (NCBI): domain Eukaryota; kingdom Viridiplantae; phylum Streptophyta; class Magnoliopsida; order Dilleniales; family Dilleniaceae; genus Dillenia; species Dillenia suffruticosa. Next base: position 19,381,475 of record JAVTVX010000024.1, on the reverse strand, counting down.
GTAGACAGGGAGGGGAAAACTTTGCGCAACATTTAGTCCCAAAAAGGGCAAAATAAAGCTTTAGATTGGAGATTGGACAAAGAAATCCCATATTTCATTCATTGTAATTCTTCTGATGAAGCTTCTATCCACAACAAGAAGGATTTAGGATTTTGTGATCTATATGCCTGAAGGGTAATAGATAAATGCAAGTGGATCTACTCCAGGAGGTAGGTGCAAGTGTTCATGAACCGAATGAAGTTCATGCACTGAAACCCTCTTTGGTCAAATCATAGTGGGCATGATTAGCTCGTAAATCACTCAAATCATAGTCGATAACATGTGTTTTTGACTTCCCCACACTCACTCCTCGATAACAAATCCCCAATCAATTTGTTTATGACATATGTGTTTTTGACTTCCCCATACTCACCCCTAGCTCATTGCATAATTATGTCATTGCACTCTACTCACTGAGTATTTATAGTATTCACTCCCCTCTTTCGTGTTTTTGACTTCCCCATACTCACCCCTAGCTCATTGCATAATTATGTAATTGCGCTCTACTCACTGAGTATTTATAGTATTCACTCCCCTCTTTCATATTTTTCAGAGAAAATTTAGATGGGAGATTTCATCTGGAACGATTAGAGAAGTGTTTTTGTTGATCTTTGATAGGTATTGTGGTGTAGATTCTATTTTTGGGATTAATGTAGTAAATCCATGGAAGGAGAATTTTGTACTCTTATTTGGTTTGGACTTCATTGATATTTGCTTTATTTTCTTTTTTTTTTCTTTGTGGGAAAATATTGGTAGAATCTACTCTTAAACCATTTGGAATCTTGTAAATGATGTTAAATTAACTTTTGCGAACTTATTTTTTGTTTATGTGGGATATTTATACTTTTATTGTGAATTTTAAAATATTTTTGAAAATTAATTGTTGACTGTATTAGTTTAAAACATGTATTGGAATTGAAATGGCCGGGTTGGCCTCTTGCATGCTATTGAGATTGGATGGACCGTGTTGGTCATTTGTATGATCTTAAATAATTTCAAAAACAAGTTTGAACATGTAGAATGTCTTGTGTTATCCCAATATATGTGGAGATTCTGTCTCTATGCTGAGATAATATGGAGGTTGTTGCATGCTCGACTCGAGGGTCAGGGTGTGACACTTCTTCTTCTTTAACATCTATTGACAAATCAAAATGATTGTCTTCTTCTTGTGATACTTCACTTGGATTTACCTCTTTCATATCACCAACAATTAGAATTCTAGAATCATCAAGTTTAGTTGTACGGTTAGCAACTATAGGAATTGATGATTTATTTTTTTTATAAAAGCTTTCAGTTACAATCAGAAGCGTAACACCATCATTAACAGACCCTCAAGCCTTAGTTTTACATACAACCCACCAAACTTCTCTTTCTCTTCTTAGAAGGGTATGATGTGTAGTTAACTTCCAGTGCTTGTGTTGTCAATATAAAGGACTCATTAGAATGCACTCTTAATTTATGATTAATTTCAACAAAACCGTGACGAGGGTGTACCCGGACACCTTTTTCAGTATCATACCAAATGTACTTAAATAACACCAACATGTTACCAACTCCAAAGTACTCCAATTCTATGATATCAACATGCTATAAAAATCACGTTCAAAATCATTATAACAACTCTCTTTTACACATACACCGCTATTCATGTTTTGATTTATCATTTCCATAATTATGTGTGTGAAACTTGAAACCGTTAACAAAATATCCCTTATAACATTTCACTGAACGTGATGACCCTTGTGCTATATCCTTTATTTTTTTACTTACAAAATTACTCTCATCTGTTACCTATTAATAAAAGAAAGAAATATAACATAATTATATAAAATAATGATATACATATACTTTGAAATTAGTCAATACTTTTAAAGAGAATGCTTTACTTACAAATTGTCTCAACCAACTTTCAAATTCTTGTTTACGTCTTTTCTCTAGTTGCTTATCTGTAAAGTTTGAATTTTGTTGTCTAACAATATCATCAAATATCCTACTTAAAACAAGGATATAACACGTCATTAACTTTTCAATCCCATCAATGTAAAAAGTAAACGGTTATCAAGATATTTACTCTATAAATTCATTGAGCTCAATGCTTGATTTTGCACTTTCTTCTTTAACTGAAATATACACTTAAAAATTAATTCACTATAATTATAAAATGAATATATAATGTCAATTGAATAGAAGTTTTAGACATTACCTCTCAAATGGGTATATCCATCTATATTGAATGGTTCTCCTTCCTTAGCTTCATAAACTAAGTGAATAGGCAAATGCTCCACAGTATTAGAGAATGATGGAGGGAAGATTTTCTCAAGTTTATATAGCGTCTTAACTATATTTCTCTCCAATAACTCCATATGCTTAATACGCAACTTAGTCACACATAAGTATCTAAAGAAATTACTGAGTTCTATTAAATCATCTCAAATAACGTTAGGTACAAGGTCAGAAAGGCAATAGGGATCAATTTCTGCATAAAGATATAACAGTTATGATTCTTTCTCATAAAATTTGCATTCCTCCAATCTCATACACTGAGCCAAGTTTGAAGCATATCTATCACGAAATTTCAAAATTTTCACCCAATGATATACATATAATATTTTATCTTTATTTAATGTGTATGAATCTTTTGGCTTCCAAGTCTACCCATTCATTTCTTTCAATTCTAATTCAGAGCATTTGTAATACAGCTTTAACTTGAGTCTCGCCATAACTCTATCCTTGGTTTTTCCTTTAACATCTATAACAATGTTAAAAATATTATCAAACACATTTTTCTCAATATGTATTATATCCAAGTTATGGCGAATAAGAAGTGTTTTCCAATAAAACAACTCCTAAATATATATTTTTTCATCCAGTTGTATTCAACCTTAAATCCTTGAATAGTCTATTTATCGCATTTTATACCAAAAATAATATCAAGAGAACAAGATACTTGATAAAAATATCTTTTCGCCAGATAGTCGAGGAGGAATCTCATCAATTTCAACTTTTCCCTTCCAAAATTTATCCGTTTGCTTCCGATATAGATGATCAATAGGAAGAAATTAACGATAACAATCAAAAAATGAAGTCTTTCAACCATTAGCAAAAACAAAAGATTTCGTGTGCTCTATGCAATAAGGGCGGGCTAACTTTCAATGAGTGCTCCATCCAGACAATATCGCATAAGTAGAAAAGTCACTTATTGTTCATAGAAATGCTGCCCATTTGAAAGTTTTGTTTTCTTGAAATATTATGAGTGTTAACATCTTTAGTCGATAACATTTTCAAATCTTTAATCAATGGTCTCAAAAAGACATCAATATGGTTATTCAGACTTTTTGGATCAAGGCTAATTAGACTCAGAAAAATGAAGGGTTACTTCATACATATAGAAGGAGGCAAATTATACATAGTGATAAATACTAATCAACAAGAGTAAGGAATGATTGATTGATCAAAAGGGTTAAATCCATCTGTATATAAGCTTAAACGCACATTTTGAGATTCAGAGGCGAAAGATGGATGAGTGCAATCAAAATGCTCCCACGCTTTACTATGAGTCGGGTGTGCAACAACTTTATCATCATTACATTGATTTCTAGCATGCCATGTCATGTCCTCTGATATAACTCTTGACATGTAAAGCCTTTGAATTATTGGTATTACAGGCAAGTATTGTAACACTTTATTTGGTATTTTCTTTCGTTTTCTACTATCTACATTTCTGATTTTATATCGAGAATGATCACATATCACACACTTGGTCTTATCTCGATTTTTTAATAATATAACATACAATAATTTTTACAAATATCAATCATTTCATACCAAAATCCAAGTTTTTTCAACAATTTCTTTGTTCTGTGAAAATTGCTTGTCAACTTTGAATATTCAGATAACGTAGTTTGTGTTATTCCATTAATGCGATCGTAATATGCCTCACTCATGTTGAATTCTAACTTGCAATTTAATAATTGTGATACAGTTGACAATATTGTTTATATTTTGCAACCATTTTATAATGTCAACATTTTTTAACAACTTATAAAATAATACCGCATCCGAATTCAGTGGCTCAATATTGTCAACATTCATGTGATCATAACTACAATTCTGGTCGGGTTGTCGAAACCCTTCAAAATTAATACTGATCCCCCAATGCAACAACTTGTAACAATAGTGGTATCAGGTCGAATCCCACGGAAACTATATTGATTTAAGTTCTTAGTTATGGCTAAAAATAAAATGGGGGAGTTTATAAAATAAATTCCTAACTCAAAAATAAAAGCCTAAAATTAAAAGACAAATCAAATATGCAAAAAATAATAAAAATTGGAGAAGAAATTCAATGTGCTAAACATCCGATCCAATAGTTCACACATTTGATTGTTTCATTGATCATTGATTAAAAAATGTTATTCTTACGATTCAAGCATTTAACCTTAGATTTGTTAGGATAACCGTAATAAATCTTGCATTTTCCTAAATTAATTGATCAAACCCAACATCCAATCAAAACTTATTATTAATCGACTGAACACGATAGCGTTACATTTCAATATAATGACAGTATTAAATTCTGTGAAAACAGTTAAATTAAAATACAAATAACCAGAATAGCCGTATAATTATTCGATTTTGTTCCATCGATTCCTTAGGTTAAAATGAATATCGGCAACGACCCATAAACATAAATAATATATTTGCTGCTCATACCATTCATTCATGACAATTACGGATCATTGAAATCCTGGATGTAGTAGAAAAATTGATATTGAATTAAATTGTCAGATTAACCAATACAAATCCTTCATAAAAATAAACAAAAAATCAATGAATACTTGAATTAAAAATGCAATAATTGAAATAAAGTACATAATCTCACAGTGAAGAAAATCAATAAAATTTCCCTTGAATCAGAATAAAACTAGCCACTAATGATATTAATCATGTTATTGAGAATAAACAAAAAAGGTGTTCTTCAAAGAGAAAGAAAGAAAAAAAAAACCTAAAACCTAAAGAGAGAAATGAGAATGTGTTGCCGCCATCTCCTTTTATAGTTGGATGAACAGTGCCGTGAACAGTAGACGTGAATAGTGCCTTCTAGGGTTAATGAGAAGAGTCCTTCTTTTTGTACTGTAGGTCTCCAAGATTCTTCCAACCAAAAAAATAAGGAAAAGATCCACCAAAATAGGAAAGTTAAAAATTTTACTCCTAACAACAATTTTTACTTAAAATAAATATTTCTAAAATAAATCTTTCACTTTTTTGGTACTTTTTTTCCTTTTCTTTGTAGGTTCAAATGATATCTTGAACCATTAAACTTCCAAAATTGTCTCCTTAATCCCATTTTGATCCAATTTCCATTTTTATCCCTAAAAATAAAAATGTCATAAAAGCAATTATTAGAACACTAATCATTCCAAAATCAAACCATAATATCAATAATAAAAATGACAATTTGTGAATTATCAAATTCCTCCACACCAAACCAATACTTGTCCTCAAGCATTCACTAGATTAATGTCATACAATTATTCTCTTCTTTACTCCTTCCCCCCCTTCAATTTATCTTTAAACAATCTAAATTAGTACACATCGAAAAATTCAAGTGAAAATAACAATTCGTAGAGCAAGTAATCATAGTTTCATGACCTTAAAAGAAAATATAAGCATCCTATCAAACTCAACAATTTCATCAAAATTCAATGTATCAAGATTCAATACCCTCACAATAAATTCACTCTCATACTCAAAGTGTTTAAGATAATTTATTAATAACTCTCAAAATCAAATCAAAGTATGTTATTATCATAAACTTGCTTATTTATCAAATCTCCACCACCACTTATATAAATTCAAAACAAAAATCCGGGGGTCTTTTGTAAGGGTTATAACGTGGCTTGGGTAAAGGTATGATAAAAATGATAAATGCACTACCAGAAAACATGGCTTTAGTGACGAAAAATTACCAACGGAAAAATATCCGTCGGTAATAGCGACGGATTTACAACGGATTAACGTCGAATTTTTTACCGAGAGATTAGCGACAGATTAGCGACAGATTTTAGCGACAGAAATATTTTCGTCGCTAATACCTTAAAATTTTTTTTTTTAATTTATAAAATTATTAGCGACGGATTACCGACGAAAATTTTAGCGATAAAATTAATACGTCGCTAACTTCCGTCGGTGAATTAGTAAAGGAAAAAAAAATAAAAAAAAAAGATATGTACAGCCTTTAGCGACGGAAAATTAGCGACGGAATACCGACGGATTAGCGACGGATTTTTTTATTTTTTTATTTTTTATTTTTTTAATTTTTTTTTTATTTTTTATTATTTATTATTTTATTATTTTTAATTTAATTTTTGATTTTTTAATTTTTTAATTTTATTTAATAATTCTTATTAATTTTTTTTTATTTTGCAAAGAATAATATTATTTTATTTTTGTAAATTTTTTATTATTTTATTTTAAGTAATAATAAAATTATTTTATTATTTTATAATAATTTTTTTTTTAATTTTTTAATTTTTAATTTTATTTAATAATTCTTATTATTTTTATTTTATTTTGCAAAGAATAATATTATTTTATTTTTTAAAATTTTTTATTATTTTATTTTAAGTAAAAATAAAATTATTTTATTATTTTATAAGAAATTATTTTTTAATTTTTTAATTTTTAATTTTTTTTAATAATTCTTATTATTTTTATTTTATTTTGCAAAGAATAATTTTATTTTATTTTTTAAAATTTTTTATTATTTTATTTTAAGTAAAAATAAAATTATTTTATTATTTTATAAGAAATTATTTTTTAATTTTTTAATTTTTAATTTTTTTTAATAATTCTTATTATTTTTATTTTATTTTGCAAAGAATAATTTTATTTTATTTTTTAAAATTTTTTATTTTTTTATTTTAAGTAATAATAAAATTATTTTATTATTTTATAATAAATTATAATTTTATATTATTTTAATATTATTAAGAAATATGAAATATAGATAATAAGTAAAAAAAAAAAAGATGTATAAGTAAATAGTTTGTTTGGTTTAGTGGCAAGAGTGCTCTCACCCATCTTGTGCGCGCATGTTTGATTCTCACGTCTAGCAAATGTGATGGTTGGGGGAGGGGGGTTGGTTGGTTGTGTATTTTTTTTTTTCTTTTTCCATAACTCAAATCAATGACGGATTCCTATTCGTCGTTATTTTTTTTTTTTCGGTTTCAGCGAATGATTTTTTTCCGTCACTAATATCAGTGACGAATTTAATCCATCGCTAATCAGATACTGATATTTATGATGGAAAAAAAATCAGTCGTTGAAAATTAGCGGGGTCACTTTTTAAAACGGATTTAGGAACGGAAAAGAGACTTTCAGCGACGGATTTTTCCGTCGCTAAAAATCCGTTTTCTAGTAGTAATGTGATGTGTAATGAATATATAAAAAAAGCATGATGAGAATCACAAGATCATATCCCATATCATGAAATACAATCTATCCAAAGAAAAATAACCCAATCAAAACTATCTCATTTCTCGATCAGATTTTTGAATTTCTCCAAATTCCCCAATTTCAACTTCTGTGAATTTTCCTTCATTTTATTCTCTTGTTTTTTTCTCAACAATTTTTTTTTTCTCATTTTTTTTAATACAATCAAACTTGATAATGAATGAAAATATAAAGTATACACAAATCACCCCAACATATGATCGAATCCTTAAAAAATAATCCCCAAAATAAAGTTATCACATTCTCTTTTACAAATAACCACTCAATTTTTGTTCTAAACACATGTTTCTTTGATATAAGGATAAAAAAGAAGGTTAAGCGTAAAAAGAAGACTATGTTTTTATTAATGAGGTTAAAGCAAAGAAAATGGGTACAAGCTCAAATGAGTTCACTAAGGGAAATATTATGTACGGAAATGTCTTTTTTCGAAAGCTAAAAAGGTTAAACCTAAGTGCCCCATCATATTAATATATGAACTCATTGATGTGGTCTCAAAAAATATAGCAAAGCAAGTTATAGAATAAACATATTATGATTGATAAACACTCGTCAAGAAAAAAATTAGAGCAAAGATGATGTATGCTCTTAAGGTTCAAAAGCTCACAGAAGTGTTTAATTTGTATCAAATCTATCACATTTTCATTCGATTCAACCATCAAGATCAATGGGACACTTAAAACAATTTTATCCAAAAACAACTAATCACGCTTGTCTCTTTCATGCATTTAAAACTCAAATCAAGAATACATACTAACTTAAAATTATTATTCGACAACATTCAGAGAGTATGAAGCTCCAAACAAGAATAAAGAAATGACATTTGTATGAAAATCGTCCCCCATATCTAGATACTACATTGTCCTCAATGTATGCAAAAGATAAGAAATTTAAGCACAATTTTAAACTAACAACAACACTCATAAAATCACCCTAATGCAACATATAAAGTGAGACAATGAAAAGAAAGAGAAATGTGAGAAAACTTCCCTAGGGTGATAATATTTGCTCGTCTAAAACTGATGGTCTTTGCTGCTGTGAAGAAACTACGGGGGTTGGTTAAAATTAAGTCAAGGATTTCTTTGTGTAAAGGATTGGGTTTGAAAATTTTAGGATTTTCGATTCCCTTTTTTTTTGGAAGAAATGTGAGTTTGAAATTTGGAGATTTTGAATGAATGATTGCATCTATGATAAAATTATACAGTGTGAAATGGATTTGGAGTCTACTAAAAATCGCGTGATTACACCCTAACGAAAAGACTGCTTCTGTCCATTTTTGAATTTCCTTCTGAAAACCGTATGATCATACCTTAACGCTATGATTGCTTCTGTCCATTTTTTTGCACTTCATTCTTTGTTTGTTTCTTGATTTGGGTAACTGCAACTCTCAAAATTTTCCCTCTTAGACACCTAAAAAACATAAATCCATAAAAAAGAACAAATGTTACTAGAAAACACCCAAAATAAAAAATCTACAATCAACTAAAAAAAATATTTGGGTTGCCTCCCAACAAACGCAATTGTTTAATATCTTTATACTCGACGTTCTCCACTTATTTCTCTTCAAGGAGGCTTCAACTTCATTTTGGGAGGCTCATATGACTTTCATTCCATATCTAATTGTGCATTCAAATTAAAATCAATATCACATTTTTCTTCACAAATTTCCTGCACAATTAAATAAAAAATATCAGCATAACAAATTGATAGACACTCATTTGGGTATTTCATAGGATCAAAAATAATAAATTTCACAATCTCGCAGTCGAACTCGACGGAGAGAGTACCCTCATCCACATCTATTTTAGCCTTTGCCGTCTTCATGAATGGTCATCCTAATAGAAGTGAAGCTGAATCTGTGATAATGTCTCCCATTTTCAAGATGTAAAAATTAGTTGAAAAAATTAATTCGTTAACCTGTATCAAAATATTTTCAACAATACTCTCTGGGTAAACGTAAGAATGGTTAGCTAACTGAATAACAACCTCATTTTCTTTTAAGGGACCCAATTTTATAGCACTATAAATTGAGTAAGGCATGATATTAATAGATACTCCTAAATCTAGCATAGCATGCTCTATTTTTTTTTTTACCAATAGTACAAGGTACAGTGAACATACCTGGATCCGTACATTTTTTGGGTAGAGATCTTTTGATGATATCACGTGCATTCTCACCCATCTCATGACCCCTTATAGTTACTATTTCTTTCCCGTATTCATCTGTCTAGGATTCCTCAAACATGTGTTCATCTTCCTTATCCATATCCTTTCCTTCATTCACCTTCTTAGATAGAATGAAATTCAAATGAAATTCCTTCTCACTTCTTAACGTTATTGCTCTGATGTTCTCTTTAGGGTTTACTACCGTTTGTGAAGGTAGTTTCCCTGAGGTTCGAACTTTCAAGTTGCTAAGCGAGGTTGCTAGTTGAGTGATTTGATTCTCTAAATCCTGTATACTTGCTCTCATTTCCTGTTGAAATTGTTGAGTGTTAGTCGCGAGAGTTTTTATAATATCTTCTAAAGACATACTTGAATTTGAAGATTGTGAAGGTACTATGGTAATCTGTCAAAAAATTAGGGTGTATATCTTGGCTGTCTTCCTTGATTTCCATAACTCAGATTTGGGTGATCCGTCCATTCAAAATTATAATAGTTGGAGAAAGGGTCATACATACGTTGAGATTGACCAGGAAATCCTCCTACGAAATTTACTTGTTGAGTAGAATCTTCTTGTAAAGATAGACAGATATCCGTAGGATGCCTCTGAATTGAATATATGCCACAAACCTTAGCTACCTGCAATTGCCCTATAGCTAACTGACGAATCAAACCAGTTAGTTCAGAAATTTGATTTTCAAGATTTGAGTAACTTACCTCAAAAGTTGGGTACTCCATGCACGGTAGTTGTTGATTCAGATCTGGTGCAGCCAACTCTTTCAAAGTCCTTTCACGATTTTCCATCTTTTCCTCTTCTTCTTAAAAAATCAGTAAACAAGTGAAAAATACAAACTAAGAAATTAAAATAGTTCCCCGACAGCGGCACCAAAATTTGGACGGGTTGTCGTAACCCTTCAAAATTAATACTGATCCCCCAATACAACAACTTGTAGCAATAGTGGTACCAGTTCGAATCCCATGAGAACTATGTTGATTTAACTTGGGGAGTTTATAAAATAAATTCCTAACTCAAAAATAAAAACCTAAAATTAAAAAACAAATCAAATATGCAAAAAATACTAAAAATTAGAGACGAAATTCAATGTGCTAAACATCCGATCCAAGGGTTCACACATTTGATTGTTTAATTGATCATCAGTTAAAAAATGTTATTCTTACGACTCAAGCATTTAATCTTAGATTTATTAGAATAACCGTAATAAATCTTGTGTTTTCCTAAATTAATTGACCAAATCCAGCATTCAATCAAAATTTATCATTAATCGACTGGGCACGATAGCGTTCCATATCAATATAATGATAGTATTAAGTTCTGTGAAAACAGTTAAATCAAAATACAAATAACCAGGATAGCCGTACAATTATTCGATTTTGTTCCATCGATTTCTTAGGTTAATGAATATCAGCAACAATCCATAAACATAAATAACATATTTGCTACTTGTACTATTCATTCATGACAATTACGGATCACTGAAATTCTGAATGCAATAGATAAATTGATATTAAATTAAATTGTCAGATTAACCAATACCAATCTTTCATAAAAATAAACCAAAAATCGATGAATATTTAAATTAAAAATGCAAGAATTTAAATAAAGTAAATAATCTTACAATGAAAACAATCAATGAAATTTTTCTTGAATCAGAATAAAACTAGCCACTCATGATATTAATCATGTTATTGAGAATAAATAAAAAAAGTGTTCTTCAAAGAGAAAGAAAGAAAAAAAATAAAAGCTAAAACCTAAAGAGAGGAATGAGAATGTGTTGCCGCCATCTCCTTTTATAGTTGGATGAACAGTGCCGTAAACAGTAGACGTGAATAGTGTTTTCTAGGATTAATGAGAAGAGTCATTTTTGTGCTTTAGGTCTCCAAACTTCTTCCAACCAAAAAATAAGGAAAAGATCCATTAAAATAGGAAAGTTAAAAATTTTACTCACAACAATTTTTACTTAAAGTAAAAATTCCTAAAATAAAATCTTCCACTCTTTGGTACTTTTTTCCTTTTCTTTGTAGGCTCAAATGATATCTTGAACCATTAAACTTCCAAAATTACCTTCTGAAGCCCATTTTGATCCAATATCCATTTTTTATCCCTAAAAATAAAAATGTCATAAAAACAATTATTATGACACTAACCAATCCAAAATCAAACCATAATATCATAATAAAAATAATAATTTGTGCATTATCAAATTCCAATCAAATTGAGAGTCTAAGATATCCACAACCATGGATTTATATGGAGCCTCAACATCCTCTCTACATGTAGATGACTGTCCTTCAATTAATTGTCTATTTCTGATTTCTCCATGACAAACCCGTATTATGATATAACTATTAACAAACTCTCTTGAGAACAAGTGTACCGCAACATCATCTTGACTACAAAATTTATGATTTTGATAGTAATGGTAATAACATCTAATTTTGAATCCATCCATGAACTTATACTGAGAATATATAAAATTCAGGAACTCATTAACACCCTTAACAAAATCATCTATCAAGTACCCATTAGGTAAGAGACGATACATCCAATTACGATCAATGGATTCCATTTCGAAGTACAATCTGTATAAGAAATAATAAATGTAATATATAAATAAGAGATCAGGGACCAAAGAAAACAAGAGGGAATGGAAACCAAGATCATCTTGCGAGGCAATTTTAATAAGATAAAATGATTTTGCTGAGAATAAACAATAATATTATAAAAATATAAATAAATAGTAATATTTTTATTATATTTGTCCGTGTTTGTTTACATTTGAATAAATAGTAATATTATAAAAATTCAAATAAAGATCTATTTTAATTGTTTTAACAAATAACTCTAAACCGATAAGTTTTAATCATAAAATTGCAAACAACTAATGTAGGCACACCTATTACAAGTTGTAGGCACACCTATAGAAAAAAAAAAAAAAAACATACTACAGGTTGTGGGCACACCTATTAAAAAAAAAAAAAAAAAAAGGAGTCCAGGATCTCATTACACATTATTCCTATTGTTCCTATACAGTTGACATATTAGCAGTTGACACGTTCCCTATTGTTCCTATACAGGATCACTACTAAATTCTCTTTTACCATCAGCATAATTCCCATCTCCATAGCCTATTCTCTATTCCATCAGCATAACTCCCATATCCATAGCAGCTGACCAGAGTGAAAATGCCAAAAAACACCATTGACACGTTCAACATATCTCAAGAAAAAGAAACCATACTAAATTTTTCTTGTATCGTGTTACTCCAGAGTTCACACAACAGACCAACCTTATAGAGAACGAATGCCATTTCTTCTGATCACATCCATTGCCACATCACATGACTATATAAATTTACTACAGCTGTCCAATTCATATCAAACATTCTGATCAGTCCTATTGCTTCCACCCAACTATATAAATTAGAACTATTCAATCTGTTCCATCAAGTAAGCTTCAAAATCTTCCCTTCACTTGCCCCAACTTATGCAATTGACAATTAATTCCAATATTATACAAGCAATTAACAACTCATATGATTCGTTAATCCCAAATTATGTTCAACAATACTAGGATCAAGTTATATAATTTCATTTTTAGAAGTTATTTATTAATTAAAAAAAGTTATACATTGTACCCGTATAGAAGAGCAACATAGTAGACAGGGAGGGGAAAACTTTGCGCAACATTTAGTTCCAAAAAGGGCAAAATAAAGCTTTAGATTGGAGATTGGACAAAGAAATCCCATATTTCATTCATTGTAATTCTTCTGATGAAGCTTCTATCCACAACAAGAAGGATTTAGGATTTTGTGATCTATATGCCTGAAGGGTAATAGATAAATGCAAGTGGATCTACTCCACGAGGTAGGTGCAAGTGTTCATGAACCGAATGAAGTTCATGCACTGACACCCTCTTTGGTCAAATCATAGTGGGCATGATTAGCTCGTAAATCACTCAAATCAAGGGCTTGGTCTAGGAGTTGATATGGGGCAAATGACAAGCGGAGAGTAACATCTAGAGATTCAAAAGAAGGAAAACATCTTCTTGGGTCGACTGCAATAGCGATGAGATCGCAAATCGTACTTAGTCGTTTTCCCTTTGGACAAGAGGCGGTGACGAACCGAGAAGAGAAGAGTGAGGGAAGGGGGGAGAGAGTTACGAGAGAGAGAGAGAGAGAGAGAGAGAGAGAGAGAGAGAGAGAGAGAGAGAGAGAGAGAGAGAGGGATTTTGTGGTTTTTTTTTTTACCTTAGAATATTACACCGGTGGATTAGTGACGGAAAAATTTCATCACTAACTTCCATCACTAATCTCTCATTAAGTTACACTATTTCTTTCAATTGTGATCGATTAACAACGGAAATATTTTCATCACTAATTTCAATATCTAATCTATAAAAATGTTTAATAATAATATTGTAGACATTGTATTGCGATCGATCAGCAATGAAGCCAAGTCCATCTCTAATTTTGTTGCTAATCAACTTTTAATCTGTCGAAAAAATATCTTGTAAAATAATAATCAGTTTCGCGCCTATTTTACGATCGAGATTAGCGACAGTTTTTTTGCCACTAATTCTGTCATTAAATTCATTGTTAATCTCTCGTTAATCTTTATCTTTTTTAATTTATAAAGTCTGACGCTAATTCGTTATAATTTCGTCGCTATTTATAACGGATAATTTCTATCATTGATATCCTGTTGTGTTGTAATATTAGTACCTTTTTTTTAACCTCATGTTAACATTTTTTTGAAAAATTTTATTTTGTTTGATTTACTTTTATTATTTTATTTAAAACAAAAGAACTCTCTTTAAAGCATTATTAGAAGATTCCCCAAAGTGCTACTTGGTCTATTTTAAAATTCCTGAACTAAAAATCAACATTTTTATGAGTAATATGAAAATTTGGGCAATTAAAAACCCAGTTTGGTGATCAAAATCATCTGAAATTTGATCATTTGACAATTCTTTAAATAATTTTCATTATGAGGGAAAGGGACTAACTAATCCATGGGATTATTTGAATTTGGCTCCTTCAATTATCAATCGAATTTTATCAAATTCACCCAAATCAATATAAATTTTGTGGTTAAGGGATTGGATTTCCAGGTATTGGAAAATGAAAAATATATTGCTGTTTAGTGTAATTTAGAAAATATTTCACAAGTAAGATGTGGGGTTCCTTTTTTATCAAAGTGTTATGTAAAGATGAATTTGCATTCTAAACAACGTATGGTGCTACTTACAATGAGTCCCCTAAAGAGATAAACAAGCCTCCTACCAACAATTTTAAAACCATTCTTTTCAAAATGAACATTTTCTTTGCAACATTTGGTAGAGAAATTTTTGTGATGGCAAAGATTTGTGCTAGTGTTAATCTTTGCAACATTACTCAAGTCATTACCCATTATTGTCTGATTAAATCCAAGAATGCTTATGCTTATCATTGATTGGAATTTTTTTATGGCTTCAAGGTTCTAAATATCAAGCTTATCATAAAAATAATTGTTTTGGTGTGGAAAACTTTCATGGTACCCGTTCTTTTTGCTGTGGAAAAATAGATTAAATTAATTTCATCAATTTTGACAACTTAGGAGGATTGTGGTGACTGTAGCCTTGGTTGGATGGGCAAAAATCAGTAGATTTAGAATATTACTATTGCATTTAAAGAAGAGCTGCGTCATGTAAACGATTAATATAAAACTAAAAAAAAAAAAAATTATATATAGATTCTTTACAATATTACTATTGCATTTATAAAATAATCAAAATTAAACTCTGTTGGATTTATTTTTAACGTTCTTAATTAATTAGGATTAGTAGAGTAGTCTTAAGGCTAGCCCCTAGAGAAAAGCCTAAATGGAGCAAGAGTTAGATTTAAGGTCAAAAGTTATAATTTAAAATGCTTTAATTGATTGAGTGAATTGTCCTTTTTTTTTTTTATCTTTTTCTTTTTGAGTCCTTTGGACTAAAAAATTCTAGTCCAAACGTGTTTTCACACTCATTGGAGTTTATCTCTCCTTGTTAAACAAGGGTCGTTTTAAAATGCCCCCTCTACTTGTATAAATAAGACAGATCTCTCTCTTTATTAAAGATGAAATTTTTAAGAAAAAAAATATTAGAGTTTATCTCCTCCCCAACCCCTTTAACCATGCAAGAATCAAAGGTATTTTCGGCCATCGTGTGCTAAGCCAAGAATGCTTTAATTGATTGAGTCAATTGTGCTTTTTCTTTTTCTTTATCTTTTTCCTTTTCATAAATGCCGTGAATGATGGATGGTTCGACTTTGATTATATGCTTTGTCATTAAGGTATTGAGTCCTTTGGACTTTTAAAAAAATTCTAGTCCAAAAACAACTCTTTTTCACTTGTCTTCTTGTGATGACATTTCTCAAACATGTCAAGAATTATTGTTTTACACATCTATACCTATAAAAGATGTACAATAAATAATGCGTTTTCACACATTCACAACCAAATCACATGTGTTTTCATACTCATTGGAAGGAAGAAGAAGAGTTGTGTTGTTGTATTATTTATAATATAATTGTTTTGTTGTTGTATTATTTATTAAATAATAAAAATCAAACTCAGTTAGATTTATTTTCAATGCTTTTAATTAGGATTAGTAAGGAAGAATCTTATGGCGAGTCCCTCGAGAAAACCCTTAATGGAGCAAGAGCCCCATCTAGAGAAAAAGCCTCTGCTTTGGTGCGGTATGTGTTGGAGGTTTATCCAGAATTTTTTGTTTAGGGTCAAAAGTTATAATTTAAAATGCTTTAATTGAGTGAGTGAATTGTCCTTTTTTTTTTTTTTTTTTTCTTTTATCTTCATCTTTTTCTTTTTGAGTCCATTGTACTAAAAATTTCCAGCCCAAAAACTATTCTTTTTCACATGCCTACGTGTGATGATATTTCTCAAACATCTCAAAAATTATTGTTTTACACGTCCATACCTATAGTCTCCATATGATTAGGATACAAGAAAAGGGCTTGTTCATGTGCAATAAATAATGCGTTTGCATGATAATAACAAACAGACCTTTTCATTTTTCCATATATTCTTGGAACTAGAAGAAACCTTTGTTTTAACAAACAGTGGAGCCCTTTTGTGTCCTTTAAGCTCTATAAATACCTACATTATCTCCCGAGAGCAAAACACCGAAAGACCATGTCTCCTATCAGTGGAGCTTCCTCTGTAACATTTGATCCCAACACCTCAAAGTACTTAATCAACTATGACGGCAAACCCATAGTGACAACAGTCACTGACAAAGCCGCCATTGTAGAGCAATGGGTCCATGAGATCCTGACCTTGTATGCTGGAAAACGAACTGTTGTAGGCTTAGACATTGAGTGGAGACCTCATTTTATTAGCTACATGAGTAATAAATCTGCTACTCTGCAGCTTTGTATCGACAGAAATTGCCTAATCCTACAGCTATTCCACATTGACTATCTACCCGAAGCTCTCAAGACCTTCCTTGCTGACCCCAACTTCACTTATGTTGGAATAGAGGTTGGGGGTGACATAGAGAAGCTTAGGACCGAGTATGGGCTGGTGTGCAGCAGCAGTGCGGACATTCGAGAGCTAGCAATCCGCCGTTGGCCAGGAAGGTTTCGCAGGCCAGGGTTGAAGGATTTGGCTTCTGAAGTCGCCAATCTCCATATGAAGAAACCCAAGCATGTTTGCATGAGCAACTGGGAGGCTAGGTTTCTCAATGAGAACCAAGTTGAATATGCCTGCATCGATGCTTATGCTTCCTACAAGATCGGCCACAGGCTACTCGTAGAAACCGGTGCTATGGCATCATAAACAAGACTTTCCACATAAGTCATTTCAATAAAATTTATGATTATCAAAAGTCTTGAACGCCAATATGCCAGCTGGAATAAATATTTTCTTCTCATAACTATGTTGGTAATTTGGCTATCTACTTCCTAAATCTCTTGTATTGTAAATTTTCTTCCTGGGTTGAAATTGATATCTTTCCAAAGCTCAATATCCCCACATTTCTGTTGTCATCCCAATTCTATCTATATCCACAAGGAGTGGTACTGGGGTTCAAACCATATCTCCAAACAAATTTGCAAAATTTCCAGATGCTCAACATTCAATTTCAAAATCCCAGAATTCATAAATGAACGATTTAAAAAGGGGAAGAGAGGACCAAGACACACTTACACCAAAAGAAAGCTAGTGGAGCACGAATTAGAAGTTGAAAATTATAGTTGAAAACGTGTTGAAAATGTTGAAAATATCTGTGTTAAAGATAAAAAAAAATGGATACACCACTTGCAGAGATAACAGTTGAATAATAAATTAATTATAATATATATTATTCATTTTGAAACCAAGAATATAAATAACATTTGAATAATAAATTAATTATAAACATTTTATATATGCAAATGGTAGCATAGTTTAACCCTCTCACAGAATTTTTGAGAGAGACAGCAACAAAAATGGAGAAATTTATAATGAGAAAATATTTAGGGATGAGTTTTGCAAGGAGCGAATATTCATTGTCCATTTTTTGGTGAAATTAGGGACCAATTTTTTCTTTTTTAATTTTCAAGACTTTAGAGACAAAATTAGGGATATTTTTTCTTTGACATTTTAATTTTTTGGTAATTTATTTTCCAAACTATTTGATTTGAACCTATGAAAATGTAATATTTAAAATTTTGTACAAAAAAATAAAACAAACATATATATAATGTCATTTATATATATTATGTCAAATACATAACATATATAAAATAGACAATGTCTAATATTAAAATATCAACTACAAATGTCAACATCCATTTTTGCTTTCGAAAATTCTCCGCTCAAAGAATAATTTTGTTCAGAATAACGTTGGATCTTCTTCTTCTTTCTCTTCTTCTTGTTGTTTTCCTACTTTCCCATCCTTGTCTTCTAACTTTCTCAATAAAGAAACCCAAGTGCTCCAGGTTCAAGGCTTCAGCTCTTTTGTGGGTTTTCCTAAGCATGAATTTTTCTTTTTCTCAAATCCAACCATCTTGCTCAAATAAGAATTCCCGATAGTTTTTTTGTGTCTGATGGAACATAAACTAAATGCCCATTCCCGCGGGACTTAGACCCTACAAAGCAACTTGAAGTGTGCCATCAATATGAGATTTATTCCCCAAACGGGTAAGCACGGCCCATTCTCTTGGTATACAATGACCTTTTCCTTCTCGATAACTATCTAATCGGCTCTCAAATCTGCTCAGTGTCCCACGACCCTACTCGGCTAAGGAAAATATACATCTTCCCTTAAAGCACGAAGTTGACATCCCGTAATAGGAAAGGAAACCTTTGACTACTGCTAATAAGGAAAAAATTCTTTTGCAATTTAGATCTCCCCGAATAATAGTATTTTAAATCTTTTGGAATCTTTCATCGTAATTAGAGTTTTAACACTTCAAAAGCATACAGAACTTGGTTGTCGGAATCTCATCTGCCCAAATACCTTCCGATGATCTTTTGCAGGTCCTAGAACCACATCCAAAGCCGCAGCCATGATGGAAGGATGTACCACTACCTCGATAGATACAGTTTAGCTCGAAGTCTTGGACAACCCCGCCGAGGTTCCAATTACTCTTGACTAGCCTAAAACTCAATCGCCGGTCACGCGATAGGATCAATCACTTCCACCCCCTACCCCAACCTCTCCTGAAAAGGTTACTCGACCGAAGATGGAAAGACTCGAATCAAGATTGCAAGGTATCAGCAAATAGTTAGAGGAACTTAGTCATGTCATCAGACCAGGAGGGCATCATCCTCGCATGGGTTGAGTCACAAGCATTAACAAAGACTCGAGCCCTGAAAATACCGAGAACCTTCAGTGACTTCCGGCACAATCTGGACTGCCTAAGGAAACAAGTCAAAGAACTCATTGTAGACGAACTCAAACGTGCTAATGTGAGAAGAGATAAACTTACTCGACATGTTATGGGTCACTCATCATTCAACTCCAAGTTTTCTATAAAACTGATGCCTCGTGAAGTGCTTCTTCCTCCTATGGAGAGACATGACGATACTACTGATCCCTGAAATCACGTGTCTCACTTTGTGACCGTGATGATCTTAAGAGACATGATGAACGTGGCCACATGCAAATGCTTTCCTATGACTCTGAAAGGCAATGCGTTGGCATGATTTAACTCGCTTCCCTTGTTCAGTTTAAGAGTTTCTCTTAACTTTGACAGCAGTCTGAAACACACTTTGTAATTAGCATAGGTGCCAAGAGGAAATCCATATACCTCCTCTCGTTGAGACAAAGGGAGGATGAGCCATTGAGAAACCATCTCGATAAATTGAAAATTGAAATGATGAAAGTCTCAGGCTTAGACCATTTTATGCGCCGGCCACATTACTCACCGGGCTGCGGCCGCAAGGGATGAAATCTTCCATAACGAAGAATCCACTGTCTACCATCTAGGAGTTTTATGCCCGCGCAGAGAAATATATCACTACTAAGGATGCTAAAACGTTCGACAAAATTGCAATTGACCAGTTCGAAACGAACATAGTTGATCACCCAACAATCCTTACTTAAAAGAGCTTGACAAGAGCCCCCTCAATAATAAAGATTCACAAGTTATACCCTTCAAAACGAGACGCCAAGCCAAGTTCTGTTTCAAATCTGGAACAAGCCTTACGCCAAGTGACCTCCTTGCTCCACGGAAGATAATTCAAAGAAGGATAAAACATGGTATTTTTACTTCCATAGAGACTATGGCCATTTAACAAATGAGTATAAAAAGCTCAAAGACGAACTCAAGTTCTTTATTTGAAGTGGTCAACTCCAGAGATTTATAACTGTAGAGAGGGAAGGCCTCCCTCTTCACGGTCTACATGCAACGAGATGTAAAATTGACCAAGGCGAGCAGCCGACTCCAAGAGACACCCTAATTGACCAGATAGAGTAATACTCCAAGTACAGAGTGAGTATGACCCCTTGGATCCCTACCTTCTGATCCACATCTTGATGGCATTGCATGATCGAGAGTATGCATGAGTTAACAGGATCGGGTAGACCCTAATTTTTCTCAAAGCTGAGCCATCAAGCTCCACATCTAAGGAAGTCCTCACTACATGTACCGAGAAGCAGCCAAAGAAGAAAAGGCCAATGATTAGCTTCAGTGACGATGATCTGGTAGGGGTCAATCCAGATTAGCATGATTTACTCGTTATTACTGCCAAGATTGGATAATACAAAGTAAGGAGAATCTTTATAGACCAGGAGGCCAATTGCAACCTTCTCTATTAGAATACTTTTCAACAAATGGGTTTTACTCAAAAGCATCCATAGTCTTATGTCGGTCCTATCAAAGGACTCTCTAGCAAGGGGAAGAGAGGACCAAGACACACTTAACACCAAAAGAAAGCTAGTGGAGCACGAATTAGAAGTTGAAAATTATAGTTGAAAATATCTGTGTTAAAGATAAAAAAAAATGGATACACCAGTTGCAGATAACAGTTGAATAATAAATTAATTATAATATATATTATTCATTTTTAAACCAAGGTTCATGATGATTCTAAAATATCCATTTTATTTCAAAATGGAATATTAAAACATGAAATGCGTAATAAAATATAAATTTAATCAAAAGATAACATTTGAATAATAAATTAATTATAAATATTTTATATATGCAAATGGTAGCACAGTTTAACCCTCTCACAGAATTTTTGAGAGAGACAGCAACAAAAATGGAGAAATTTATAATGAAAAAATATTTATGGATGAGTTTTGCAAGGAGCATATATTCATTTTCCATTTTTGGGTGAAATTAGGGACCAATTTTTTCTTTTTTAATTTTCAAGACTTTAGAGACAAAATTAGGGATATTTTTTCTTTGACATTTTAATTTTTTGGTAATTTATTTTCCAAACTATTTGATTTGAACCTATGAAAATGTAATATTTAAATTTTTGTACAAAAAAATAAAGCAAACATATATATAATGTCATTTATATATATTATGTCAAATACATAACATATATAAAATAGACAATGTCTAATATAAAAATATCAACTACAAATGTCAACATCCATTTTTGCTTTTGAAAATTCTTCACTCAAGAATAATTTTGTCAAGAATAACGTTGGATCTTCTTCTTCATTCTCTTCTTCTTGTTGTTTTCCTACTTTCCCATCCTTGTCTTCTAACTTTCTCAATAAAAAAACCCAAGTGCTCCAGGTTCAAGGCTTCAGCTCTTTTGTGGTTTTTCCTAAACATGATTTTTTCTTTTTCTCAAATCCAACCATCTTGCTCAAATAAGAATTCCCAATAGTTTTTTTTATTTTTTTATTTTTTTTTATGTCTGATAGAACATAAACTAAATGCTCATTTCCGCGGGACTTAGAGCCTTTCTAATTCATGGCCAATTGAACACAACGCGACTAGAAGTGTGCCATCAATATGGGATTTATTCCCCAAACGGATAAGCACGGCCCATTCTCTTGGTATACAATGACCTGCTCCTTCTCGATAACTATTTAATCAGCTCTCAAATCTGTTCAGTGCCCCATGACCCTACTCGGCTAGGGACAATATGCATCTTCCCTTAAAGCACGGAGTTGACCTCCCGTAATAGGAAATGAAACATTTGACTACTGTTAATAAGGAAAAAAATCTTTTACGATTTATACCTCCCCGAATAATAGTATTTTAAATCTTTTGGAATCTCTCACCATAATTAGAGTTTTAACACTTCAAAAGCATACAAAACTTGGTTGTCGGAATCTCATCTGCCGGAATACCTTCTGGCGATCTTTTATAGGTCCTAGAACCACATCCAAAGCCGCAACCATGATGGAAGAATGCACCGCTTCCTTGATAGATACCGTTTAGCTCGAAGCCTTGGACAACCCCGCTGAGGTTCCTATCACTCTTGATTAGCCTGAAAGTCAATCGCCGGTCACGCGATAGGATCAATTGCTCCCACCCCTACCCCAACCTCTCCTGAAAAGGTTACTCGACCGAAGATGGCAAGACTCGAATCAAGATTGCAAGGTATGAGCAAACAGTTAGAGGAACTTAGTCATGTCATCAGACCGGGAGGGCATCATCCTCGCGTGGGTTGAGTCACATGCATTTACAAAGACTCAAGCCCTGAAAATACTAAGAACCTTCGGAGACTTCCGGCACAATTTGGACGGCCTAAGGAAACAAGTCAAAGAACTCATTGTAGACGAATTCAAACGTGCTAACGTGAAAAGAGATGAACTTACTCGACATGTCATGGGTCTCTCATCATTCAACTCCAAGTTTTCTACAAAACTGATGCCTCGTGAAGTGCTTCTTCCTCCTATGGAGAGACATGACGATCCTACTGATCCCCGAAATCACGTATCTCACTTTATGACCGTGATGATCTTGAGAGACATGATGAATGTGGCCGCATGCAAATGCTTTCCTATGACTCTAAAAGGCAATGCGTTGGCATGATTCAACTCGCTTCCCTTGTTCAGTATCAAGAGTTTTTCTCAACTTTGACAATAGTTTGAAATGCATTTTGTAATCAGCATAGGTACCAAGAGGAAATCCATATACCTCCTCTCGTTGAGACAAGGGAAGGACGAGCCATTGAGAAACCATCTCGATAAATTGAAAACTGAAATGATGAAGGTCTCCGGCTTGGACCAATTTATGCGCTGGCGACATTACTCACCGGGGTGCGGTTGTTAGGGATGAAATCTTCCATCACAAAGAATCCACTGTCTACCATCTAGGAGTTTTATGCCCGTACAGAGAAATATATTACTACTAAGGATGCTAAAACGTTTGACAAACATTGAAACTGACCAGTTTGAAATGAACATAGCTGATCACCCAACAATCCTTACCTAAAAGAGCTCAACAAGAGCGCCTTCAATAATAAAGATTCACAAGTTATACCCTTCTAAACGAGACGCCAAGCCAAGTTCTGTTTCAAATCTGGAACAAGCCTTACGTCAGGTGACCTCCTTGCTCCACGGAAGATGATTCAGAAAAGGATAAAACATGGTATTTTTACATCCATAGAGACTATGACCATTTAACAAATGAGTATAAAAACAAATGAGTATAAAAAGCACAAAGACGAACTCAAGTTCTTTATTCGAAGTGGTCAACTCCAGAGATTTAAAACTGTAGAGAGGGAAGGCCTCCCTCCTCAAGGTCTACATGCAACGAGATGTAAAATTGACCAAGGCGAGCAGCCGACTCCAGGAGACACCCTAATCGACTAGATGGAGTAATACTCCAAGTACAGAGTGAGTATGACCCCCTTGGATCCCTACCTTCTGATCCACATCTTGATGGCATTGCATGATCGAGAGTATGCATGAGTTAATAGGATCAGGCAGACAGTAACCCTAATTTTTCTCAAAACTGAGCCATCAAGCTCCACATCTAAGGAAGTCCTCACTATATGTACCGAGAAGCAGCCGAAGAAGAAAAGACCAATGATTAGCTTCAGTGACGATGATCTAGTAGGGGTCAATCCAGATTAGCATGATTTACTCGTTATTACTACCAAGATTGGATAATACAAAGTAAAGAGAATCTTCATAGACCGAGGGGCCAATTGCAACCTTCTCTATTGGAATACTTTTCAACAAATGGGTTTTACTCAAAAGCATCCATAGTCTCATGTCGGTCCCATCAAAGGACTCTCTAGCAAGTGGATATACCCTAAAAGGCACAATTTCGTTCCCCATAACTCTTAGGACTCCCTTAATTACGCATCCGCTATGACAATGTTCAATGTAGTTAAGTTGCCCTCCCTCTGTAACGTTATCCTGGGCCAACATGATCTTAATGCCCTGCTGTTACTTTCATCGGACTGCTAGCCGAATATCTTATCACTTGTTCCATTGATTACATCATGAGTACTTTGTTTGAAACGATTTGCTTTGCTAATCTCTCATGACGTGCCGATCATATCGAACACGTGTTATCGAGCGAACGTACGACAATAAGGGATGTAGCTCCCTATCAATAGATATAACCTACTCTATTAAATGAGCGTACCAATAATAAAGGATACGTCTCACTATTGGGTAGGCACAGCCCACTCTACCGAACAAGCTTGTTGGCAATAAGGGATTCGTCTCCTTGTAGGGTAGGCACGGCTCACTCTACCAAATGAGTGTGTCGACAATAAGGGATGCATCTCCTTGTCGGGTAAGTATGGTCCACTCTACCAAATGAGCATGCCGACAATAAGAGATGCATCTCCCTATCGAGTAAATACGACCCACTCTATCGAACGAGCATGCTGGTAATAAGGGATACATCTCCCTGTCAGGTAGGCGCAACCGACTCTATCGAAGAAGTATGTCGGCAATAAGGGATACGTCCCTATCGAGTAGGCACGACCCACTCTCTTTCTTGGACAATCAGATCATCGACAAGGGATGCATCCCCTCAATGGAGTTCTATTTGCCACACATAATGAAGTATATTAAGAACACAAGTTTCTGAACACTTAATCGTGGGAAAAACAATGAAATTCTTTCATTAAGCCTCTTGGAGTCCTACAAGAGGAAAACCGAATCAGAAGAGAGTAGGAAATACAACCAAGGAAGAGAGGAAGATGGGTGATTTGGGGACCCTAAATCAGCTTGAGGCGCATCGATCGTGATGTTCTCATCTACAACTTCTAAAGGCACGCTGTACGCAAGAACAATAACAAGCTCGTTGTTGGGCACTTTAGGACTAGCCCTCGCCATGTCCAAGGGCATGGCCCCCGAAAGCCCAATCTATAATATCCTTGGTGCACCATAGATTCTCACCCCACTTGCACTGAGCGCGAGCATGTTGGTCAATAGCCCTCGTAATGGCCTCCCCTAGCTCCAGTATCTTCCGCTTTGCAGTCTTTAGAGCTCAATCACAAATCTCGACCAACTTCTTCATAGTATGCAGGCATATCTCATGTTCTCTTGCCTCTGCTTCCAACTCTTGACACCTCTTACAGATAGCCTCACATTGTTGAAGTGCCATGTCCCGCTTAACCATCAACCGCTCTATCTCCTTGTCCGAGCATTCAGAGGGCCATAGATGCTCCCTTTTCCTCGATCTCCTTCTGTGATAGAGCATCCCACAACCAAAGCACTTCTATGCCCATCTTGTCAGCTTGGTGCTTCATATGCTCCATCATCTGCTCCCTCCTCAACCTCAGGAACATTGCCAAGATAATGGTCTACACGAAACAAGAAGGGTCATATACAGAGACCAGAGACAAATGAAGTACATTCTAAAGTAATCATATTGTACGACTCGAGGACATAATGGTGTCGTTACCCTGCTCCAGAGATAGTTTGTTTAGCTCCAAATCAGAACGGTAAAAATCCACCTGTTTCGCTATCTTCCTCACCTTATTGCCATAAGCATAACTATAACGATAATCACTAGCACGTATAGTTACGATCCCACATTCTCGTAGCCCATGCTGACCATCGAAGAACGAAACGGGAATAAAGGGCTTAAGAGCGACTCTCCCGGATACCTTCTGCTTGTTTGGAATCAAATGAACAGCTGCCCTTCAACCAATTGTGAGGGAGCTCTCTCTGGATTCTCAGTAGCTTCTTCCTTTACTCCTCCTCTTCTCTCCTCAAAGCTCACAAGGAGATGGCACTCAACCTCCTCGTCCTCTCCTTCCTCTCTCTCCATGGCATCCTCATCAACAGTCTCAATTTCTCTCTCCTCGCCATACTTGCTGATAGCATCAACACCTATCAGATGTTCTACCTACACCTTTACATTCTTCTAAAATCTGGGTTTAAGACCTTCAATCTAGGTAGCCATTGCGGCACTAAAGGTTATCACCATTCATAGTCCCTCATCACCTCACCTGACGAACTTGACCATCGAACCTTTCTTTTTTTCCTTACCAAGTTCGAGATAGGAGCCGTAGTAGCCCTAGTATTAGATATGCTCTTTGCTTCAATAGCCCTTCTCTTCGACCTAGACCTTATCTGCTTGCTCGAAGTAATCTCCTTGAATTCTTCCTCCTCAGGGGCAGCAAGAATGTCCATGAGATCTTTCTTTTTCTTCTCTACTAGAAAAGGTCTCTCAAATTTCCTCTTCTCTCCCACAACAAGCCTATCAGAGCCAGCATCTCATTGTCGAATAAGGTTTCCACCCAAATACATCGATCCTTGGCTTTGTAAAAACCACGAACTAAGTGAAAAAATCTTAAATGACGAAAACAATGAGGGGCCATTATCTCAAGGAGCGGTTCCCCATTGGCCTTCAGCAGTATGGGCATCAAGTTCTTATTCAAGAACTAGACGAAAAAATACTTGTATATCCAACTCTTGTTAATGGTCTCTTTATAAAAAAAACTCCTATTTGGATTCTAATCTCATTTGCAAGGAAAACAATCTTTCAGTAGACCCCCATGGCTACACCTTTTAAGAGAGAACATCGATAACAAGATTTCAAAGTTGAAGTGAAAAGAAACTCAATAGTGATATCACTACAACCACCAAGCACCAAGTATTGGGGATCAACATCTCGAGCAAAACCTTAGTTATATCGCCTATGCATGGCACCTTCAACCAGTATTTGACACACTATTTATATATCGGAGTGCATGTCTCCAATGCTCTATTGGCCTTGTCTTTGTCAGTGTCGGACAAAAGAAGGTAATCGTCTCCCAACAGCATGTCATTCTGGACTTTCTGAATTTCCTCCTTTGTCATAAGGCTTCTAATGTTGTTGATGCTCGAATAAGCACGGGATGATTTATACCTTACCATTTTTAATTCAGTTCTTTCTCGAAGTATTGTTTAGGGATTTCGAAGGAGGCGATCTGTGAATTGCCTCTCTGACCAAAAGTAAAACTATCAAAATGCAAACACGATGGTGCATGACCAATTAGATTCCACGTCTTATAAAGCGTGTTGAAGACACTTCGAGGGAATCAAAATGATATGTGCCGCATTTAATACGGTGTACTAACATCTTTTCAAATTCCCATCCATTTAATACTACTCCTGAAACATTTCCTACGAAATGACACTAGAAATCGGGAGCAAGTGATTGAACATAAAGTAAAGGCCCATTCCTGTGGGACATAGAGCCTTTCGAATTCATGGTTCATTGAACACAACGCAACCAAAAGCATCTCGTCAATATGGGGTTTATCCCCCAGAAGGGTAGGTACAACCTGCTCTCTCGATATACAATGACCTGCTCTTTCTTGATAACTGCATTATTAGCCCTCAAGTCTGCTTAGTGCCCCACGACCCTAGTCGGCTAGGGACAATATACGTCTCCCCTTAAAGCACGGAGTTGACCTCCTATAATAGGAAATGAAACCTTTGACTGCTGCTGATAAGAAAATGAATTTTTTTTTATTTGAACCTCCCCGAATAATAGTATTTAAAATCTCGAGAAATCTCTCACTGTGATCTCCATAATCTCGGGACATTCCCACAAAAAAATTAGGGTTTTAATACCCGAAAGCATACAGAACTCATGGAGGAAAATTATATATATCTCATTAATCCTGCTGACCAGATAAGTCCTCTCGACTGTCTAAGCTTGCACACAGCACACAAAAGCATAACAGAGTTCTGTTTTAGTCTGTTTCTCTCTTTTTGAAAACTGCTCTCTGATATATCAGAATCTCTCCCGCCGAAACACATTTCGGTGATCTTTTGTTGGTCAATCTCACCGAGATCTACAAATGGCTAGTCAACTTGTTCAAGTCAGCAATAGTATTATTTGAGAAACCAAAGCTACCTCCAACAATGTCATTGGCTGTTCTTCTTGGAATTCTTCCTGCAATCATCAACCATTTGTACACGGCAACACACACATCACATTTATTTTCTTTACTATGAATAAAAGCAAAAAAAAGAAAAAAAATCACAACTCTTTTGTTAAAAAAAAGGAGAATACAAGAATAGAACATTAAAAACAATGTCACCTTATCACATCCCTTTGTGAATCCAAGCCACTTAGAGGTAGGGAAATCAAAATCTCTCACCCACAGGTCACCTTCATGGGAGACCCAAACTCAAAGGACGTCAAGATACCAAGCCATCACGTCTAAAGATCACTTTGATCACTTTCATAAAAGACTATTGTTGCCATCACCTCCCTCGTTTGCACCCATGCTGACGTTCAAAACACTTTCACGACCCTACTGCGGCTATGACCATTCATCTCTTGCACTCATAGGATGCCTTCGCGCCTGTGGTTACGCTCCCATCATGCCTGTAGTCATACCTTCATAGCCTATTCTTTTTTCTTGTTGCGATCGAATTGCCACCTAGCATGGTTGCACTCATATTAGATACTTGCTCAAAAAGTTTACGAAAACTCAAATTTTTTAATCCTATGTCCAATCCATGGAAACTCAAATTTTCTAATCCTAAATCAATAACTTAACTCTATAAATCTCAAGATATATGCACATACAAGATGCTAGAGTAAGAAGAACACAATAAATATGCATAGGTACTTGCCTTTGGATTAAAATATTCAAAACTTCACTTTTCTTTCCCAGACTTGAACAACGTTAGAACATAACAAGGTTTGTGACTCAATCTATTAAAATCTTGCAATCAACTTAAGACAAAGCTTAAGGAGGATCTTAAAATTAAAACGCTAGGATCCATAGTTAACAAAAGTTGAACATAACCTAAAAATTCCAAAACTTACCTAACCCTAGTTTTCAACCTAAAAAATGAACTTTGATTTTTAAAGGGTTTTGAAGCAATCCCATGGCTAAAGGTGCATAGAAAAACATCTTTAAATACCAAAGAGTATTGGACATTTAAAAATTTAAGGAATAGGATGGATATTTTGGAAGAAAAATGGATGAAATTTCTCACCCTTAATAAAAAAAATATGAATGAGCTTGTTCTTGAGTTCTTTTTCTTGAAACAAAGAATCAAAAACCTTATTTGGAATCTATAAATACTTGGAATTGAGTGCTCTTGTATCAATTGTAAGAGGTAGATGAGAGTTGATAAAGAAAGAAAAGGAAGATGTATAGAAATGGGGGAGAGAGAGTATATCATAAAAGTATCGGAGGGGAGCATGAAAACAAAAGGGAAAATGGAGATAAGGATTTTTTGATTTATCTTACTTGGCGAGATCCACTTGCTAGCATGCTAGATTTGTTCAAAAGATAAAGTCTTCCAAAGACAAAACCTGACTCTATCATTTTCTTATCTTCACTTGTTATTCTTAACTAAACTCAACCCTACAAAAACAAACTTAGCTAGTTTCAAGTATTAACATTATCATTTGGCTCGAACACTAATATTAGACATACTATAAAACTTTGCATGCACATTGCATAATTGCAATGACACTTATAAAAACTACAGATGTAAAGCTGTAAATATAAATATGAACATGATATAATATACACAATAAATTCTAGCAATTGGAACTTAAGTCCTTATATTAGGAGTAAAGTTGAGTGTAAAATTAGCATTCAACAAGTCAAGATACAAATTCCTTCACCCTTAATTTTTATGTTTGATGTTTATACATTTATCAAACAATCAAACAACAACCAAAATCACCAAATAAATGACCAAATACTCTAAAATGATAATACGGATAAAGACTTATTATAAATAAATTACAATTAAGATCTTAACAAGAAAAAAGTTTGCTACGCCTAATGCTCATAAAATTTATTTTCAAGAATCAAAAATTGACTTTGAGAATTGATAATGATTTCATTTCACAATTAGAAGTTATAAAA
The DNA here is from genome assembly GCA_033439265.1 of Dillenia suffruticosa. Taxonomy (NCBI): domain Eukaryota; kingdom Viridiplantae; phylum Streptophyta; class Magnoliopsida; order Dilleniales; family Dilleniaceae; genus Dillenia; species Dillenia suffruticosa. The sequence goes on along the minus strand of JAVTVX010000024.1, from coordinate 19,351,004 downwards.
TGTGTTGATTCTAACGTCGGATTAATGCCATGAAAGAAGAATTAAATTCGGTGGTTCAAAATCAAGTTTAAGATTTCATTAATTGCTTTAAGATTGTAAAAGAGTTGGCCTAAAATAGTTTTTTAAGATAAACTTTGAGTTAAAAGGCAATATTGAATGAAGTAAAATTTAGACTTGAGGCAAAAGATTTTGCTAAAAATTATGACATTGATTTCAAAAAGACATTTCAGGTCTCTAATTAAGATTTTTTAAATAATTATTATAGTTTTAATGGCTCATTATAACTTAATTATGTTTTTGGTAGTTTATTGTGATTTAAAATTATATCAAATAGATGTAAAAAACTCTTAATGAGAATTTAGAAAAATTTTTTACGGATCTTTTGAAGGCTTTTTAGTTGAAAGAACGCAAGACATGATGTATAAATTCAAAAAAGTCAATATATGAAGTTAAACAAGCTTTCTGGCATTGTTTTTTAAATCTAAGGATATTGAGTAGGCGTATATACATGAAGGCTAGTGGAAGTATATTTATTTTTTGATTCTATATGTTGATGGCATTTTGTTGCTACTAATAATTTTATTATATTAAAAGAAACAAAAAAATTTTTCTCTAAAACTTGAAAAAAAAAAGGATATAAGAAAGGCAAATTTATGTGATGGTGTAGAAAAAGACAATATTAAGTGGATTTTATTTTTTTATTTTTTTACTATATATTTTATGTGGCTTTAGCCAAATATATATAAGAGTTATCACGAACTAAAATAAGAAACTAACTACAAAAGGAAAATCCAAATATTATGCTTTTTTATTTTTTATCAATTAATTTAAATGTCATAATCTTTGACTTTCTCTCAATAAATCTAAATGTCATAATCTTTGACTTAATCATATTTCTAACTTCTAGACAGTTATTAAATTCGATCCGAGCATTGACTCATGTCTCTTAAAATTTGTGATTTAACCGGTTGAACTGCTGGGTCACTTGTTCAACCATTGATTATTTTTATTATTTTAAAATATAAAAATATATATAATTTTATTTTTTAAATATAAAATTTCAATCATAATATTTACAAAATATAATATAATCATATAATAAAAATTAAAAATTTATAAAATCACACTTTATGGTAAAAAATTTTAGGTATCATTTAACTTAATCTTTATGTTGAAAAATATTTGCAATTTGTGAAACAAAGCAAATATTTTAAATTTTCAATTAAAATTAAGCTAACTCTTTTTTAATTTTTTTCAAAAACTCTTTTTTATTCTTCTTTCAATTCAAAACAGAGGTTGATGTATCAAACCAACCTCTTTTCATTTTCTTCACGCACACATAGGAGAGGAACTGATTTCACGAATTCAATGAAAAATCCGAATCCTTCTATTACTCCTAATCACTCCGCACCACTGTATCAAACTGCATCAAACCCCTTTGCAATTCAACTCTATATCCCGATTCGTGTTTCTTAAGCATCTCCTCCTTCAATAATCTTCTGCTAAATCCTTCTCCATAGCTCATCTTCAAACTCTCCTTTCGAGTCACCATCGATGAGCTCTCCAAAAAAATGATCTCCAAAGTCATTGCATCATGAGACGTGTTTGGTTTAGATGGATCGGAGGAAACCAATTTTAAAAACAATACCTACGGGTCACATGGGTTGCAGGTTGACCCGCATTGACCACGAGTTCTTCCGAGTTGGTTGCATATACAATTTATCTTGCAAACCGACCAGTACAGTGTACAGGTCGAAGGTTGACCCCGTCCGATCGGTGGGTTGATCTGGGTTTAATAACTATTCTTCTAGAGATAATCGGTACAAATTGTCAACCCTAATTATATTATATAAATTAGGAAAGAATAATAAATCTATATCTTTCAACACTCTCTCTCAAGCTGATGAATTTAAATCTCTCATTCCCAACTTGCCAATAATTTCTTGAAAGGTAGCACTTTTGAGTGTTTTTGTTAATGCATTTGCTAATTGCCTTCCGATGGGAAAATGTGGAGTACATATCAACCAGCTTTCCAATTTTTCTTGATGAAATGACTATTTGCCTCGATGTGTTTAGTCGGTCATGTTGCACCGGATTATGTGCAATATTGATGATTGCCTTATTGTCGCAATAGAGTTTCATTAGTCCATTCTATTTAACCTTTAGGTCATCTAGTATGATTTTCAACCACAACAATTCATGGACTCCTTGAGCCATTGCTCTAAACTCAGCTTCTACACTTGACTGGGCTACAATGTTTTGCATCTTGCTTCACCATGTTATCAAATTTCCTTCGAGAAAGGTGCAATAACCTATAGTAGACCTCCAAACAATATGAGACCTTGCAAAATCTGTATCGGTACAGGCTTCAAGAGACAATTCGGACTTTCTAACATTATTCCTCTTTCAGGATAGACATTTAAGTATCAGAGAACCCTATAAACAACTTTAAGTTGAACCTCCTTAGGGTGATGTATGAATTGACTAACAACACTTATAGAGTTAGCTTGATAACTTAAAATTACTGTAAGGTTATCATGAAAATAATTGTTTTGCCGGAGAAAACTTTCATGTACTCGTTCCTTTTGCACAACTTCCTGTACCCTCAAATTAAGTTAGTTTCATCAATTTCGACAACGTAGGGGGATTGTGGTGACTTAGAGCCTTTCGAATTCATGGCCCATTGAACACAACGCAACTAGAAGTGTGCCATCAATATGGGATTTATTCCCCAAACGGGTAAGCACGGACCATTCTCTTAGTATACAATGACCTGCTCCTTCTCGATAACTATCTAATCGGCTCTCAAATTTGCTCAGTACCCCACGACCCTACTCGGCTAGGGACAATATACATCTTCCCTTAAAGCATGGAATTGACCTCCTGTAATAGAAAAGGAAACCTTTGACTACTGCTGATAAGGAAAAAAATCTTTTGCGATTTAAACCTCCCCGAATAATAGTAATTTTAATCTTTTGGAATCTCTCACCGTAATTAGAGTTTTAATACTTCAAAAGCATACAAAACTTGGTTGTCGGAATCTCATCTGCCGGAATACCTTCCGACGATCTTTTGAAGGTCCTAGAACCACATCCAAAGCCGCAACCATGATGGAAATATGCACCGCTACCTCGATAGATACCGTTTAGCTCGAAGCCATATCTCATGTTCCCTTGCCTCCGCTTCCAACTCTTGACACCTCTTACAGATAGCCTTACATTGTTGAAGAGCCATGTTCCGCTTAACCTCCAACCTCTCTATTTCCTTGTCCCTATCATTCAGAGGGCCATAGATGCTTTCTTTTCCTCGATCTCCTTCTGCAACAGAACATCCCACAGCCAAAGCACTTATGTGCCCATCTTCTCGTTGTCCTTTTAGGCTCGGGCAGTCAAAACCTACTCCTTTATAGCATGTTCAACCACCCAGACCTCTACCGGCTCAACATGCAGTAGCCCCTCAAATTCCATTGAGGCCGAGATAACCTAGACCAGCTTTACCACTGTAGCCACAATAGAGACGACCTCAGGGTATGCCACCAGGCCCAAGAGGTCAGGCTAGAGTTTACGTAGTCACTGCTCAGGAGACTCGTGCTTCACCTGATGTGACTACAGGTAGAATAAAATTATTTTTTTGTGATATTCGTGTTTTGATTGATTCGGGTGCCACGCATTCATTTATTTCATTTGCATTGATTATGCACTTGCCTCGTGAGTCTGAATCTCTAAAGCAATGATTGTGGGTTGCTACCCCTCTAGAAAATGAGGTTCTTATTAATGAGATTTATAGGGGTTGTATTGTGAGCTTCCAGGGGTATGATTTTAGTATTGATTTATTACTATTAGAGTTGTTAGATTTGGATGTAATTTTGGGTATGGATTGGTTGTGAACTAATTATGCACTTGTTGATTGTCACTGGAAAATTGTTTACTTTTCACCACCAAGACAACCATAGATTTTCTTTATTGGTAATAGATTTATCAGAGCTCTAGCTGTGCCTTTCATCAAAGTGATTAAGATGTTATCCAATGGTTGTCAAGAGTATTTAGCTTATGTCATTGAAGACAAGAAAAAGCAAACACAATTGGTTGACATACCAGCGGTTTAGGATTTTCCAGATGTGTTTCCAAATGATTTGCCCTGATTGCTACCAGTTAAAGAGATAAAATTCCCTATTGATGTGGTGCTAGATACTATTCCTATTTCTATGGCTCCATATCGAATGGCACCAGCTGAGTTGGAGTTGAAAACTCAGTTGCAAAAAATCGTAGACAAGGGATTTGTTCGTCTGAGTATTTCTCCCTGGGGTGCACTAGTTTTATTTGTAAAGAAGAAAGATGGTTCCTTGAGGTTATGTATTGATTACCATAAATTGAATCAAGTGACTATTAAGAATAAATACCCCTTGCCAAAAATTGATGATATGTTTGATTAGTTGAGACATGCTATAATTTTCTCTAAACTGGATCTTAAATCTGGATATCATCAGATTAGGGTTAGAGAGGAACATATACCAAAGACGGCTTTCCGTACTCGATATGGTCACTATGAGTTTTTGGTTATGCCATTTGGGCTAACCAATGCTCGAGTAGTTTTTATAGATTTGATGAACCGTATTTTCAAACTCTATCTGCATGATTTTATTGTGGTGTTTGTTGATGATATTCTAGTGTATTCTAAGAATAGGGCTTAGCATGAACAGTATCTCTACATAGCTTTATAAACTTTGAGGACCGAGAAACTGTATGCCAAACTAAATAAATATGAATTCTGGTTTAGTGAAATAACTTTCTTGAGTCATATTTCTCTGGTAGAGGACTTTCTGTAGACTTGAAAAAGATTGAAACTATTGTTAATTGGTCCCCACCTACTACAGTTACGGAGGTTCGTAGTTTTTTGGCTTTGGCATGTTATTACCGTAGATTTGTTAAGGATTTTTCTTCGGTTGTTGCTTCACTTACGAGATTAACTCGTTACGAGATTGACTCATTATGAGATTGACTCGTAAGAATGCACCTTTCAGGTGGGATGAACGATATGAGACCAGTTTTCAGACTCTAAAAGATAGGCTTATATCGGCTCCAGTACTAATATTACCGATTACTGGACAGGGATATGTAATTTTTAGTGATGTATCTAGGATCGGTTTGGGTTATGTACTAATACAGGGACGGAATGTGATAGCCTATACTTCTAGACAGTTGAAACCTCATGAAGTGAATTATCTGGAGCTTGTAGCTATTGTGTTTGCTTTGAAAATTTGGAGACATTACCTCTACGGTGAGCATTGTGAGATATTTACCAATTATCAGAGTCTCAAATACTTATTTACCCAGAAGGGTTGAATCTAAGACAACGTAGATGACTCGAATTATTAAAGGATTATGATGTTACTATTCAGTATCAACCCGATAAAGCAAATATTGTAGCAGATGCTCTCAGTCATAAATCTACTATTCTAGTAGCAACTCTACGAGTAAAAGAATATCAGATGATAGCTGAGCTTGAACAGTTAAAGATTGAGGCTGAGGTAACTAGTCGGGGGTCTCTTTTGGCTCGGTTTATGGTCTGACCAGATTTATCTGATAACATTAGGGTGGCTCAGCAAACTGATAAAGCAACAGTTAAGCACAAGGAAGACATTCTTAAAGGGGGAAGCCTGAATTCAATATTTCAAATGAAACAGTCAGATTTCGGAACAAGTTAGTAGTTCCAGAAGCTCAGGGATTCCATAGATTGATTTTGGAGGAAGTATATAACTCAGCCTTTCTCGTTCATCCTGAATCCACCAAGATGTATAGGGATTTGCGTGAATCCTTTTGGTGGCCTAGTATGAAGAGAGATACTACGGAGTTTGTTCGTAGATACTTGACATATCAATAAATAAAGGCTGAACACCAGAGACCTGGTGGACTACTTGAGCCACTCTCTATTTCTGAGTAGAAATGGGAGCATATCACCATAGATTTTGTCTCAGTATTGCCTAAAACTCTGAGAGGACTTGATGCTATATGAGTGATAGTGGATCGGCTCATCAAATCAGCTCACTTTCTATCTGTTGTAGTGACTCATTCCATAAAGAAGTTAGTCAAACTGTACATTGACAAAATCATGAGGTTGCATGGCATATCGATATCAATTGTTTTCGATAGAGATCAGAGATTTGTTTCTCGATTTTGGCAGACCTTTCAATCCAAGTTGGGAACTAAACTTAATTTCTTCACGGTATATCATCCTCAAATCGATGGTCAATCAGAGAGAACTATACAGACTCTAGAGAATATGTTGAGAGCTCGTATTTTAGAACTCCGTGGTAATTGAGCTGAACATTTATTGCTAGTAGATTTTACTGATAGCAGCAGTTATTACTTGAGTATTGGTATGATACCGTTTGAAACATTATATGAGAGGAAATGTAGGACTCCTCTTTATTGGGATGAAGTAGGAGAGAAACAATTACTTCAGTTCGAAACAGGGCCTACTTATCTACAAGAAACCATGGAGAAAGTCTGAGCTATTTGAGAAAACCTTAGAATAGCTCAATCTCCCCAGAAGAGTTATGCGGATTAGAGACACAGAGGTTTGGAATTTGAGGTAGGGGATAAAGTTTTTCTAAAAGTCTTTCCAATCAAAGGGAAAGTTCTCTCCCTAAACACATTCATACAAGATTCATAAATTTTCAGCAAGTGTAGATTTTTTTTTACCTCAAAATTGGATGTTTCAAGTCCAACCGAGATCTCTCTTCCCAAGATCATTCTTTCTTTCTTGTTCCTAGCTCTTAGTCATCCTAAGTTCACCAGATTAGATATCTCCTTTTGATTTCAAATTTAGATATGTTGTGTTAGGGTTTGAGTGTGATGAATCTATACAAAAATTACAAAGAATGTTTAAAGAAATCAAACATTTCTTCAAGGATGTAGCTCACGGTTCCCTCTTGTTCTTCACCTTACAAAACTCCTCCTTTTACTCCAATTTTTGGATATGTTGTAGTTGGGTTTGTGAGAAATTGATTTATGTAAAAAAATTGGGGTGGTGTTGTAGAAAAAAAATTGGATCTCCCTACCTTGAAGCTTACACCCATTGAGAGAAAATAAAGAGTCGCTCTTGCTTCCTCTTGCTTGGACGTTTGAAGTGTTTGGAAGAAGAAGGAAAGCTAATAGTTTTAGTTTATTTAGATTTTTGCTCTATTTAATCATAGTCATCCCACCTTTTCAAGATCCATTCTAAGTTTTAGGATTATTTGGCCACAAACTAATGTTCTCTCTCTTCCCATAAGAACCAATCACGTTTTTCCCTCTTCTCTTACACAACAAACACACTTATTGTCATACTACACTCAACTCCATTAATTGCATGTCTCCCAACCACCAAGATTCAAAGATTCACAAAATTTTGATCCAATTCCAAGTCGATCCAATTCCAAGTCAATCCTCACCATTGGTTTATTTTCAAGGAAGTTCATACTTTCACTTAATGAATAGTCTTTATTAATTGGATGTCTTCCACCAACTCAATCCAAGGTCTCAAATTTATTTCATCTAACTCTAAATTAATCTCCACCCTTGGATTAATTTCTCAAAAACCCAAAAATTTTCTTCTCTCTCTCTCTACCACCTCACCCAACAACTCTCTTCTCTCTTGTTGTTTACGGTTTTTGGAGAAAGAAACATTTGCCAAAATACTTCTAATTCTTGTTAAGATCAAATAAGTTTCTTGACTTATGAAATTTACATTTTGACCCTGACAATTTTTATAATTTCAAGTTAGTCCCAAAATCTCATATTAGACCTAATTTAATTTATCCTGCATTAAAACGTGGTTGTTTAGCATTTCCAAGACATATTCGAGTCAGCTTGGGTTTTAACGGTGATTTTTTAAAAAATTTATAATTTAACTCTACGAAGTAAAATCTACCCAAATTTGAAATTTCTATACACTCTAGGGTTATCCTCATTATTATTGGACCATCTGTTGTCATTTTGAAAATTTTTGAATTTTTCTTGATTGGGTCGAAATTTTTTCAATAGCGGTTTTAGCGGAAAAATTTCTTAGTGGATTTTCTACATAAAAATATGAGTAATAACATATATAAAATAAAGAGGAGTACAATAGTGAGTACACCGAGGTGTTGGTATTACATAGACTGTGCAACATAGTAACGAATGAAAATGATCGAAATAATACTGCAAGAGAATCGAATTAAAGTTTGGTGTGGGACCCACAAAAAGAAAAGAAAAAGAAAAAGAAAAGAAAAAAAATGAAACCAAAATAATTTGGGGACACCATGGCATTTCATTACTTAACACATGACACCCTTATTTTTGACAACTCATCATACTTGGACCCTACATTTCACTTTGGTAGAGAGATAAGTATGGAAAAAGAGCTTTAAACATAACAAACTTCCTCTTCAAGGTTCATTTTCGGCCTCCATCTTCTTTCTCCAAAAACATACCCTAAACTCCATTAAAACAGCTCTTTAAACTTGAAATAACACACCTCTATCCATATATATATTAACTCTAGCCTTTGGGAAGTGAAAACAAGTGTAGAACCCCTAGAGAATAAGCTAGAAATCCAAGGAAAGCTTGGAGAGGGAAGAAAGGAAAACTCAAGAAGGAATTGCAAGTTTGAGACAAGTACCTTGTATGTATTTATTAAATTGATGCCTAATAATGCTATAAAATATATTTTTGATATAATTATGTTGTTGGAAATTGGAGAAAATGAATTAGGGAAAACAAAATCCCGTCCTTGAAGGAAACCCTAGATATTTTGTAAGCTGGAAAGTCTGATCATGTCCTATTATTTATTCAATATCTTTTTTTGTACAACTCCAAATTGAGTATGATTTTCTCTTGGTAACACCAGACTCCCATACCTTTAAAATGACTTAGGATTCAAAGAGTTTTGTGGAGAAATGGATTTTTGGTGAATTTTTGAAATAACATGATCTCTGTAGAAAAACTGTTCTATTCACAGCGTGACCATAGCCTGTTGTTTATTAAATATTTTTTTTCTACACAATAGTAAATTGAGTAGGGTTTTTTTTCTTCTAAAACTAGCTTCGATAGCTTTAAAATGATATAAAATTTGAAGAGTTTCATTGAGGAATGAAGTTATGGTGAATTTTCAAAATTGCCACATTTCCTGTGGAAACCCTGTTTCTGTCTGTTTCTATGTTGAATTTTGTATCAATTTTGAGCTACCTTCTAGACTGAATTAGGCTAAGCTCCGAACATAACAATTGTAGTTCTACCTCTTATCTTTGAATGGCCACTGGAATAACCCTAATCCGATTTGTGCAGAAGAAGTTATGTTATTTTTTTTATAACTGTGCAAATTACATTGTGAATTTTGAGTTTAACATTGTTTGATGTAACTTTCCTTGTATAATTGGTATTGAGTCCTTTTATGAATTCTATGTGATTTTTGTGATGAATTGGGCTTTTTTTGTGGTCATTAATTATGTCAAGACAAAATAATATGAAAAGAAAGTGATAATACGTTAGTCACTCTGAAAGCTTTGCGAAGCCTGTGGGTGAAGTTTATGGAGTATAGTTGGTATATAGAGTTACGAAAGCTTTACAAAACCTACGGGCGAAGGTTGAAAAACTATAGATATATCTCTTCTCATTACGAGGATAGAATTAGAAATAGGTGAAATGTTTGAGGTGTCTAACCTAAAAAGAGCTAGATTTTATTTAGAAATACCAAATTTTTGGCTTACTCTTCAGACCCTCATATACTAACTTAGTTCGACACTCCATTCCTTTTTTTAAATGTCAAATTAAATTGGAACAATGAAAATGGAAAAAGTATAATAGTTTTAAATGTGGTAATTGAGATTATTCTTTTGAGTTAATGTTCATCCTTGGAATACCGTATTATGATTTTGATTTTTACATGGTGATGATAATATTCTTGTGCCTGTTTGCTTGCTTTGCTTGACTTGCTTGCCATTGGTTCTCCGTGTACTTGCTCAGTTTATACTGATCCGGATATCTTTGTTTTCAAGTAATTAGGGAGACGAGAGAGAACCGCAGGGTAGATGCTTTTGAGCTAAGGGATTTCATTCTCTACTCTTTTCCGGTCTATTTGTAATACTAAGCCATGTTGCTTTTGTATTTCTTTTGACTTTGTATGAGTACTTTTTATATGTAAATGAATAGTTAGAGGCCAAGGAGAGCCTTATATGTATAGTTTTGGTTTATGTTGAGATTATATTTTGTAGTGTATTATTGGATGGCCGGTAGAGCCATTAATACTATTTGTTTGATATTTCAAGTGAATTGAATATTTTATCAGGTTTTATATTAACCCTAGGTGGCTAAATAGTCACTAAATAGAGGAGGTTTTGCCGTTATTTTTTTTGGAAAGAACAAGCGATTTATTTTCTTTTAATATAAATCTCCTTCCATGTTATCACACACGGGGGGAGTGCAACTGTTGCGAGTTCAGACGTCGCATTTTAATTGGGTTGATTACTTCCACATTTGTATGTTTATCTCCTTTTGCTAGGGGATGCGATGCCTGGATAGCGGGTTGTCACATCTCTCTTTGGAATGGAATAATTTAATTTCAAAATCGAGGAAAGTTAAACCCTTGATAACATGTGTTTTTGACTTCTCCACACTCACCCCTCGATAACAAATCCCCAATCAATTTGTTTATGACATATGTGTTTTTGACTTCCCCATGCTCACCCCTAGCTCATTGCATAATTATGTCATTGCACTCTGCTCACTAAGTATTTATAGTATTCACTCCCCTCTTTCATATTTTTCAGAGGAAATTTAGAAGGGAGATTTCATCTGGAACGATTAGAGAAGTGTTTTTGTTGATCTTTGATAGGTATTGTGGTGTAAATTCTATTTTTGGGATTAATGTAGTAAATCCATGGAAGGAGAATTTTGTACTTTTATTTGGTTTGGACTTCATTGATATTTGCTTTATTTTCTATTTTTTTTTCTTTGTGGGAAAATATTGGTAGAATCCACTCTTAAACCATTTGGAATCTTGTAAATGATGTTAAATTAACTTTTGTAAACTTATTTTTTGTTTATGTGGGATATTTGTACTTTTATTGTGAATTTTAAAAATATTTTTGAAAATTAATTGTTGACTGTATTAGTTTAAAACATGTATTGGAATTGAAATGGTCGGGTTGGCCTCTTGCATGCTATTGAAATTGGTCCTTTGTATGATCTTAAATAATTTTAAAAATATGTTTGAACATGTAGAATGTCTTGCGTTATCCCGGTATATGTGGAGATGCTGTCTGTATGCTGAGATAATATGGAGGTTGTTGCATGCTCGACTCGAGGGTCAGGGCATGACACTTCTTCTTCTTTAACATCTATTGACAAATCAAAATGATTGTCTTCTTCTTGTGATACTTCACTTGGATTTACCTCTTTCATATCACCAACAATTAGAATTCTAGAATCACCAAGTTTAGTTGTACGGTTAGCAACTATAGGAATTGATGATTTATTTTTTTTATAAAAGCTTTCAGTTACAATCGGAAGCGTAACACCATCATTAGCAGACCCTCAAGCCTTAGTTTTACAAACAACCCACCAATCACTTTTCTTTCTCTTCTTAGAAGGGTATGATGTGCAGTTAACTTCTTGTACTTGTGCTGTCAATATAAAGGACTCATTAGAATGCAGTCTTAATTTATGATTAATTTCAACAAAACCGTGATGAGGGTGTACTCAGAGACCTTTTTCAGTATCATACCAAATGTACTTAAATAACACCAACATGTTACCAACTCCAAAGTACTCCAATTCTATGATATCAACATGCTATAAAAATCACGTTCAAAATCATTATAACAACTCTCTTTTACACATACACCACTATTCATGTTTTGATTTATCATTTCCATAATTGTGTGTGTGAAACTTGAAACCGTTAACAAAATATCCCTTATAACATTTCACTGAACGTGATGACCCTTGTGCTATATCCTTTATGTTTTTACTTACAAAATTACTCTCATCAGTTACCTATTAATAAAAGAAAGAAATATAACATAATTAGATAAAATAATGATATACATATACTTTGAAATTAGTCAATACTTTTAAAGAGAATGCTTTACTTACAAATTGTCTTAACCAATTTTCAAATTCTTGTTTACGTCTTTTCTCTAGTTGCTTATCTGTAAAGTTTGAATTTTGTTGTCTAACAATATCATCAAATATCCTACTTAAAACAAGGATATAACACGTCATTAACTTTTCAATCCCATCAATGTAAAAAGTAAACGGTTATCAAGATATTTACTCTATAAATTCATTGAGCTCAATGCTTGATTTTACACTTTCTTCTTTAACTGAAATATACACTTAAAAATTAATTCACTATAATTATAAAATGAATATAATAGAAGTTTTAGACATTATCTCTCAAATGGGTATATCCATCTATATTGAACGGTTCTCCTTCCTTATCTTCATAAACTAAGTGAATAGGCAAATGCTCCATAGTATCAGAGAATGATGGAGGGAAGATTTTCTCAAGTTTACATAGCGTCTCAACTATATTTCTCTCTAATAACTCCCTATGCTTAATTCGCAACTTAGTCACACATAAGTATCTAAAGAAATTACTTAGTTCTATTAAATAATCTCAAATAGTGTTAGGTACAACGTCAGAAAGGCAATAGGGATCAATTTCTGCATAAAGATATTACAATTATGATTCTTTCTCATAAAATTTGCATTCCTCCAATCTCATACACCGAGCCAAGTTTGAAGCATATCCATCACGAAATTTCAAAATTTTCACCAAATGATATACATATAATATTTTATCTTTATTTAATGTGTATGAATCTTTTGGCTTCCAAGTCTACCCATTCATTTCTTTCAATTCTAATTCAGAGCATTTGTAATACAACTCTAACTTGAGTCTCGCCATAACTCTGTCCTTGGTTTTTCCTTTAACATCCATAACAATGTTAAAAATATTATCAAACACATTTTTCTCAATATGCATTATATCCAAGTTATGGCGAATAATATGTGTTTTGCAATAAAACAACTCCTAAAATATATATTTTTTCATCCAGTTGTATTCAACCTTAGATCCTTGAATAGTCTATTTATCGCATTTTATACCAAAGATAATATCAAGAGAACAAGATACTTGATAAAAATATCTTTTCACCAGATAGTCGAGGAGGAATCTCATCAATTTCAACTTTTTCTTTTCAAAATTTATCCATTTGCTTCCGATATAGATGATCAATAGGAAAAAAATTAACGATGACAATCAAAAAATGAAGTCTTTCAACCATTAGCAAAAACAAAAGATTTTGTGTGCTCCATGCAATAAGGGCAGGCTAACTTTCAATGAGTGTTCCATCCAGACAATATCGCATAAACAGGAAAGTCACTTATTGTCCATAGAAATGTTGCCCATTTGAAAGTTTTGTTTTCTTGAAATATTATGAGTGTTAACATCTTTAGTCGATAACATTTTCAAATCTTTAATCAATGGTCTCAAAAAGACATCAATATGGTTATTTAGACTTTTTGGATCAAGGCTAATTAGACTCAGAAAAATGAAGGGTTACTTCATACATATAGAAGGAGGCAAATTATACACAGTGATAAATACTAATCAACAAGAGTAAGGAATGATTTATTGATCAAAAGGGTTAAATCCATCTGTATATAAGCTTAAGCGTACATTTTGAGATTCAGAGGCGAAAGATGGATGAGTGCAATCAAAATGCTCTTACGCTTTACTATGAGCCAGGTGTGCAACAACTTCATCATCATTACATTGATTTCTAGCATGTCATGTCATGTCCTCTGATATAACTTTTGACATGTAAAGCCTTTGAATTATTGGTATTAGAGGCAAGTATTGTAACACTTTATTTGGTATTTTCTTTCATTTTCTACTATCTACATTTCTTATTTTAAATCGAGAATGATCACATATCACACACTTGGTCTTATCTCGATTTTTTTAATAATATAACATACAATAATTTTTACAAATATCAATCATTTCATACCAAAATACAAGTTTTTTCAACAATTTCTTTGTTCTGTGAAAATTGCTTGTCAACTTTGAATATTCAGATAACGTAGTTTGTATTATTCCATTAATGCGATCATAATATGCCTCACTCATGTTGAACTCTAACTTGCAATTTAACAATTGTGATACAGTTGACAATATTGTTTATATTTTGCAATGGTTCTCGAACATTTTTTAACAACTTATAAAACAATACCGCATCCAAATTCAGTGGCTCAATATTGTCAACATTCATGTGATCATAACTATAATTCTGGACAGGTTGTCGTAGCCCTTCAAAATTAATACTGATCCCCCAATACAACTTGTAGCAATAGTGGTATCAGGTCGAATCCCACGGGAACTATGTTGATTTAACTTTTTAGTTATTGTTAAAAATAAAATGGGGAGAGTTTATAAAATAAATTCCTAACTCAAAAATAAAAACCTAAAATTAAAAGACAAATCAAATATGCAAAAAATACTAAAAATTGGAGAAGAAATTCAATGTGTTAAACATCCGATCCAAGGGTTCACACATTTGATTGTTTCATTGATCATTGGTTAAAAAATGTTATTCTTACGACTCAAGTATTTAATCTTAGATTTATTAGAATAGCCGTAATAAATCTTGTGTTTTCCTAAATTAATTGACCAAATCCAGCATTCAATCAAAATTTATCATTAATCAGCCGAACACGATAGCATTCCATATCAATATAATGACAGCATTAAGTTCTGTGAAAACAGTTAAATCAAAATACAAATAACCAGGATAGCCGTACAATTATTCGATTTTGTTCCATCGATTCCTTAGGTTAAAATAAATATTGGCAATGACCCATAAACATAAATAACATATTTGCTACTCGTACTATTCATTCATGACAATTACAGATCACTGAAATCCTGAATGCATTTGAAAATTTGATATTGAATTAAATTATCAGATTAACCAATACCAATCTTTTATAAAAATAAACCAAAAATCGATGAATACTTGAATTAAAAATGCAAGAATTTAAATAAACTATATAACCTCACAGTGAAAACAATCAATGAAATTTCCCTTGAATCAGAATAAAACTAGCAACTCATGATATTAATCATGTTATTGAGAATAAATAAAAAAAGTGTTCTTCAAATAGAAAGAAAGAAAAAAAAAACAAAAGCTAAAACCTAAAGAGAGGAATGAGAATGTGTTGCCGCCATCTCCTTTTATAGTTGGATGAACAGTGCCATAAACAGTAGATGTGAATAGTATCTTCTAGGGTTAATGAGAAGAGTCATTCTTTTTGTGCACTAGGTCTCCAAGATTCTTCCAACCAAAAAAATAAGGAAAAGATCTATCAAAATAGGAAAATTAAAAATTTTACTCATAACAACAATTTTTATTTAAAGTAAAAATTTCTAAAATAAAATTTTCCACTTTTTGGTACTTTTTTCATTTTCTTTGTAGGCTCAAATAATATTTTGAACTATTAAACTTCCAAAATTGCCTCCTTAAGCCCATTTTGATCCAATATCCATTTTTGATCCCTAAAAATAAAAATGTCATAAAAACAATTATTATGACACTAATCAATCCAAAATCAAACCATAATATCAACAATAAAAATGATAATTTGTGCATTATCAAATTCCAATCAAATTGAGGGTCTAAAATATTCACAACCATGGATTTATATGGAGCCTCAACATCCTCTCTACATGTAGATGACTGTGCTTCAATTGATTGTCTATTTCTGATTTCTCCATGACAAACCCGTATTATGATATAACCATTAACAAATTCTCTTGAGAACAAGTGTACCGCGACATCATCTTGACTACAAAATTTATGATTTCGACAGTAATGGTAATAACATTTAATTTTGAATCTATCCATGAACTTATACTGAGAATATGCAAAATTCAAGAACTCATTAACACCCTTAACAAAATCATCTATCAAGTACCCATTAGGTAAGAGACGATACATCCAATTACGATCAATGGATCCCATTTCGAAGTACAAAATGTATAAGAAATAATAAATGTAATATATAAATAAGAGATCAGGGACCAAAGAAAACAAGAGGGAATGGAAACCAAGATCATCTTGCGAGGCAATTTTAATAAGATAAAATGATTTTGCCGAGAATAAATAGTAATATTATAAAAATTTAAATAAATACTAATATTTTTATTATATTTGTCCGTGTTTGTTTACATTTGAATAAATAGTAATATTATAAAAATTCAAATAAAGATCTATTTTAATTGTTTTAACAAATAACTCTAAACCGATAAGTTTTAATCATAAAATTGCAAACAACTAATGTTTAAACTAATGTAGGCACACCTATTACAAGTTGTAGGCACACCTATAGAAAAAAAAAAAAAAAAAAAACATACTACAGGTTGTGGGCACACCTATTAAAAAAAAAAAAAAAAAAGGAGTCCAGGATCTCATTACACATTATTCCTATTGTTCCTATACAGTTGACATATTAGCAGTTGACACGTTCCCTATTGTTCCTATACAGGATCACTACTAAATTGTCTTTTACCATCAGCATAATTCCCATCTCCATAGCCTATTCTCTATTCCATCAGCATAACTCCCATATCCATAGCAGCTGACCAGAGTGAAAATGCCAAAAAACACCATTGACACGTTCAACATATCTCAAGAAAAAGAAACCATACTAAATTTTTCTTGTATCGTGTTACTCCAGAGTTCACACAACAGACCAACCTTATAGAGAACGAATGCCATTTCTTCTGATCACATCCATTGCCACATCACATGACTATATAAATTTACTACAGCTGTCCAATTCATATCAAACATTCTGATCAGTCCTATTGCTTCCACCCAACTATATAAATTAGAACTATTCAATCTGTTCCATCAAGTAAGCTTCAAAATCTTCCCTTCACTTGCCCCAACTTATGCAATTGACAATTAATTCCAATATTATACAAGCAATTAACAACTCATATGATTCGTTAATCCCAAATTATGTTCAACAATACTAGGATCAAGTTATATAATTTCATTTTTAGAAGTTATTTATTAATTAAAAAAAGTTATACATTGTACCCGTATAGAAGAGCAACATAGTAGACAGGGAGGGGAAAACTTTGCGCAACATTTAGTTCCAAAAAGGGCAAAATAAAGCTTTAGATTGGAGATTGGACAAAGAAATCCCATATTTCATTCATTGTAATTCTTCTGATGAAGCTTCTATCCACAACAAGAAGGATTTAGGATTTTTGTGATCTATATGCCTGAAGGGTAATAGATAAATGCAAGTGGATCTACTCCACGAGGTAGGTGCAAGTGTTCATGAACCGAATGAAGTTCATGCACTGACACCCTCTTTGGTCAAATCATAGTGGGCATGATTAGCTCGTAAATCACTCAAATCAAGGGCTTGGTCTAGGAGTTGATATGGGGCAAATGACAAGCGGAGAGTAACATCTAGAGATTCAAAAGAAGGAAAACATCTTCTTGGGCTTATTTGTCTTTTGCTTGTGGCCTCGATAGATCACTTGGCTCAAGAGGAGGGTCACTGTTCCCGTACCTATGTCGGTACGAACAAAAATCTCCCTCTCTCTATTAAAACTTTATTCCAAAGATTTGCAAGAGTAATAATCAATAGGATGTCTGCGGAGCGTAGACCAGCTCTTAATGAATCAGATTTGAGTCAGCAATTTTTTGCAAACAAACCCTAATCTGAGAGAGACAGGGAGATGAACCACAATAGAGGGTCGACTGCAATAGCGATAAGATCGCAAATCGTACTTAGTCGTTTTCCCTTTGGACAAGTGGCGGCGACGAACCGAGAAGAGAAGAGTGAGGGAAGGGGGGGGGGGGAGAGAGAGAGAGAGAGAGAGAGAGAGAGAGGGATTTTGTGGTTTTTTTTTTTATCTTAGAATATTATACCGGTAGATTAGTGACGGAAAAATTTCATCACTAACTTCCATCACTAATCTCTCATTAAGTTACACTATTTCTTTCAATTGTGATCGATTAACAACGGAAATATTTTCATCACTAATTTCAATATTTAATCCATAAAAATGTTTAATAATAATATTGTAGACATTGTATTGCAATCGATTAGCAATGAATCCAAGTCCATCTCTAATTTTGTTGCTAATCAACTTTTAATCTGTCGAAAAAATATCTTGTAAAATAATAATCAGTTTTGCGCCTATTTTACGATCGAGATTAGCGACAATTTTTTTGCCACTAATTCTGTCATTAAATTCATTGTTAATCTCTCATTAATCTTTATCTTTTTTAATTTGTAAAGTCTGACGCTAATTCGTTATAATTTCGTCGCTATTTATAACGGATAATTTCTATCATTGATATCCTGTTGTGTTGTAATATTAGTACCTTTTTTTAACCTCATGTTAACATTTTTTTGAAAAATTTTATTTTGTTTGATTTACTTTTATTATTTTATTTAAAACAAAAGAACTCTCTTTAAAGCATTATTAGAAGATTCCCCAAAGTGCTACTTGGTCTATTTTAAAATTCCTGAACTAAAAATCAACATTTTTATGAGTAATATGAAAATTTGGGCAATTAAAAACCCAGTTTGGTGATCAAAATCATCTGAAATTTGATCATTTGACAATTCTTTAAATAATTTTCATTATGAGGGAAAGGGACTAACTAATCCATGGGATTATTTGAATTTGGCTCCTTCAATTATCAATCGAATTTTATCAAATTCACCCAAATCAATATAAATTTTGTGGTTAAGGGATTGGATTTCCAGGTATTGGAAAATGAAAAATATATTGCTGTTTAGTGTAATTTAGAAAATATTTCACAAGTAAGATGTGGGGTTCCTTTTTTATCAAAGTGTTATGTAAAGATGAATTTGCATTCTAAACAACGTATGGTGCTACTTACAATGAGTCCCCTAAAGAGATAAACAAGCCTCCTACCAACAATTTTAAAACCATTCTTTTCAAAATGAACATTTTCTTTGCAACATTTGGTAGAGAAATTTTTGTGATGGCAAAGATTTGTGCTAGTGTTAATCTTTGCAACATTACTCAAGTCATTACCCATTATTGTCTGATTAAATCCAAGAATGCTTATGCTTATCATTGATTGGAATTTTTTTTATGGCTTCAAGGTTCTAAATATCAAGCTTATCATAAAAATAATTGTTTTGGTGTGGAAAACTTTCATGGTACCCGTTCTTTTTGCTGTGGAAAAATAGATTAAATTAATTTCATCAATTTTGACAACTTAGGAGGATTGTGGTGACTGTAGCCTTGGTTGGATGGGCAAAAATCAGTAGATTTACAATATTACTATTGCATTTAAAGAAGAGCTGCGTCATGTAAACGATTAATATAAAACTAAAAAAAAAAATTATATATAGATTCTTTACAATATTACTATTGCATTTATAAAATAATCAAAATTAAACTCTGTTGGATTTATTTTTAACGTTCTTAATTAATTAGGATTAGTAGAGTAGTCTTAAGGCTAGCCCCTAGAGAAAAGCCTAAATGGAGCAAGAGTTAGATTTAAGGTCAAAAGTTATAATTTAAAATGCTTTAATTGATTGAGTGAATTGTCCTTTTTTTTTTTTTTTTTTTATCTTTTTCCTTTTGAGTCCTTTGGACTAAAAAATTCTAGTCCAAACGTGTTTTCACACTCATTGGAGTTTATCTCTCCTTGTTAAACAAGGGTTGTTTTAAAATGCCCCCTTTACTTGTATAAATAAGACAGATCTCTCTCTTTATTAAAGATGAAATTTTTAAGAAAAAAAATATTAGAGTTTATCTCCTCCCCAACCCCTTTAACCATGCAAGAATCAAAGGTATTTTCGGCCATCGTGTGCTAAGCCAAGAATGCTTTAATTGATTGAGTCAATTGTGCTTTTTCTTTTTCTTTATCTTTTTCCTTTTCATAAATGCCGTGAATGATGGATGGTTCGACTTTGATTATATGCTTTGTCATTAAGGTATTGAGTCCTTTGGACTTTTAAAAAAATTCTAGTCCAAAAACAACTCTTTTTCACTTGTCTTCTTGTGATGACATTTCTCAAACATGTCAAGAATTATTGTTTTACACATCTATACCTATAAAAGATGTACAATAAATAATGCGTTTTCACACATTCACAACCAAATCACATGTGTTTTCATACTCATTGGAAGGAAGAAGAAGAGTTGTGTTGTTGTATTATTTATAATATAATTGTTTTGTTGTTGTATTATTTATTAAATAATAAAAATCAAACTCAGTTAGATTTATTTTCAATGCTTTTAATTAGGATTAGTAAGGAAGAATCTTATGGCGAGTCCCTCGAGAAAACCCTTAATGGAGCAAGAGCCCCATCTAGAGAAAAAGCCTCTGCTTTGGTGCGGTATGTGTTGGAGGTTTATCCAGAATTTTTTGTTTAGGGTCAAAAGTTATAATTTAAAATGCTTTAATTGAGTGAGTGAATTGTCCTTTTTTTTTTTTTTTCTTTTATCTTCATCTTTTTCTTTTTGAGTCCATTGTACTAAAAATTTCCAGCCCAAAAACTATTCTTTTTCACATGCCTACGTGTGATGATATTTCTCAAACATCTCAAAAATTATTGTTTTACACGTCCATACCTATAGTCTCCATATGATTAGGATACAAGAAAAGGGCTTGTTCATGTGCAATAAATAATGTGTTTTCGCACGTTTGCATGATAATTTATTTGTGAAAATTCATAAACAACTAAATCACACAACTAAATAATGTGTTTTTACACTCAAATCTGCTCAGTACCCCACGACCCTACTCGGCTAGGGACAATATACATCTTCCCTTAAAGCATGGAATTGACCTCCTGTAATAGAAAAGGAAACCTTTGTCTACTGCTGATAAGGAAAAAAATCTTTTTCGATTTAGACCTCCCCGAATAATAGTATTTTAAATCTTTTCGAATCTCTCACCGTAATTAGAGTTTTAACACTTCAAAAGCATACAGAACTTGGTTGTCAGAATCTCATCTGCCGGAATACATTCCAACGATCTTTTGCAAGTCCTAGAACCACATCCAAAGCCGCAACCATGATGGAAGGATGTACCGCTACCTCGATAGATACCGTTTAGCTCGAAGCCATATCTCATGTTCCCTTGCCTCCGCTTCCAACTCTTGACACCTCTTACAAATAGCCTCACATTGTTGAAGCGCCATGTCCCGCTTAACCATCAACCGCTCTATCTCATTGTCCCGAGCATTCAGAGGGCCATAGATGCTTTCTTTTCCTCGATCTCCTTCTGTGACAGAACATCCCACAACCAAAGCACTTATGTACCCATCTTCTCATTGTCCTCTTAGGCTCGGGCAGTCAAAACTTACTCCTTTACAACATGTTCAACCACCCAGACCTCTACCGGCTCAACATTCAGTAGCCCCTCAAATTCCATTGAGGCCGGGATAACCTAGACTAGCTTTACCACTGTAGCCACAGCAGAGACGACCTCAGGGTAAGCTACCACGCCCAAGAGGTCAGGTTAGAGTTTACGCAGTCACTGTTCAGGAGGCTCGTGCTTCACCTGATGTGATTACAGGTAGAATAAAATTATCTTTTTGTGATATTCGTGTTTTGATTGATTCGGGTGCCACGCATTCATTTATTTCATTTGCATCGATTATGACCTTGCTTCGTGAGTTTGAATCTCTAAAGCAATGATTGTGGGTTGCTACCCCTTTGGAAAATGAGGTTCTTATTATTGAGATTTATAGGGGTTGTATTGTGAGCTTCCAGGGGTATGATTTTAGTATTGATTTATTACTATTAGAGTTGTTAGATTTGGATGTAATTTTGGATATGGATTGGTTGTGAACTAATTATGCAATTGTTGATTGTCACTGGAAAATTGTTTGCTTTTCACCACCAAGACAACCATAGATTTTCTTTATTGTAATAGATTTATCAGAGCTCTAGCTGTGTCTTTCATCAAAGTGATTAAGATGTTATCCAATGGTTGTCAAGAGTATTTAACTTATGTCATTGAAGACAAGAAAGAGCAAACACAATTAGTTGACATACCAGCGGTTTGGGTTTTTCCAGATGTATTTTTAGATGATTTGCCCTGATTGCTACCAGTTAAAGAGATAAAATTCCCTGGGCCAGATACTATTCCTATTTCTATGGCTCCATATCGAATGGCACGAGCTGAGTTGGAGTTGAAAACTCAGTTGCAAAAAATCGTAGACAAGGGATTTGTTCGTCTGAGTGTGTCTCCCTGGAGTGCACCAGTTTTATTTGTAAAGAAGAAAGATGGTTTCTTGAGATTATGCATTGATTACCATAAATTGAATCAAGTGACTATTAAGAATATATACCCCTTGCCAAAAATTGATGATATGTTTGATTAGTTGAGACATGCTACAATTTTCTCTAAGCTGGATCTGAAATCTGGATATCTTCAGATTAGGGTCAGAGAGGAACATATACCAAAGATGGCTTTCCGTACTCGATATGGTCACTATGAGTTTTTGGTTATGCCATTTGGGCTAACCAATACTCCAGTAGTTTTTATAGATTTGATGAACCGTATTTTCAGACTTTATCTGCATGATTTTATTGTGGTGTTTATTGATGATATTCTAGTGTATTCTAAGAATAGGGCTTAGCATGAACAGTATCTCTACATAGCTTTATAAACTTTGAGGACCGAGAAACTGTATGCCAAACTAAATAAATATGAATTCTGGTTTAGTGAAATAACTTTCTTGAGTCATATTTTTCTAGTAGAGGACTTTTTGTAGACCTGAAAAAGATTGAAACTATTGTTAATTGGTCCCCACCTACTATAGTTACGGAGGTTCATAGTTTTTTGGCTTTGGCGGGTTATTACCATAGATTTGTTAAGGATTTTTTTCAGTCACTGCTTCACTTACGAGATTGACTCGTTATGAGATTGACTCGTAAGAATGCACCTTTCAGGTGGGATGAATGATATGAGATCAGTTTTCAGACTCTAAAAGATAAGCTTGTATCGGCTCCAGTACTAATATTACCAATTAGTGGACAGGGATATGTGATTTTTAGTGATGTATCTAGGACGGTTTAGGTTATGTACTAATGCAGGGATGGAATGTGATAGCCTATACTTCTAGACAGTTGAAACCTCATGAAGCGAATTATCCCACCCATGATCTGGAGCTTGCAGCTATTGTGTTTGCTTTGAAAATTTGGAGACATTACCTCTATGGTGAACATTGCAAGATATTTACCAATTATCAGAGTCTCAAATACTTATTTACCCAGAAGGATTGAATCTAAGACAACGCAGATGGCTCGAATTATTAAAGGATTATGATGTTATTATTCAGTATCAACCCGATAAAACAAATATTGTAGCAGATGCTCTCAGTCATAAATCTATTATTCCAGTAGCAGCTCTACGAGTAGGAGAATATCAGATGATAGCTGAGTTTGAATAGTTAAAGATTGAGGCTGAGGTAACTAGTCGGGGGTCTCTTTTGGCTCAGTTTATGATCCGACCAGATTTATTTGATAGCATTAGGGTGGCTCAGCAAATTGATGAAGCAACAGTTAAGCTCAGGGAAGACATTCTTAAAGGGGGGAAGCTTGAATTCAATATTTCAAATGAAACAGTCAGATTTCGGAACAAGTTAGTAGTTCCAGAAGCTCAGGGATTCCGAAGATTGATTGTGGAGGAAGTATATAACTCAGCCTTTTTCGTTCATCCTGAATCCACCAAGATGTACAGGGATTTGCGTGAATCCTTTTGGTGGCCTAGTATGAAGAGAGATACTACGGAGTTTGTTCGTAGATACTTGACATATCAATAAATAAAGGCTGAACACCAGAGGCTTGGTGGACTACTTGAGCCACTCTCTATTCCTGAGTAGAAATAGGAGCATATCACCATGGATTTTGTCTCAGTGTTGCCTAAAACTCTGAGAGGACTTGATGCTATATGAGTGATAGTGGATCGGCTCATCAAATCAGCTCACTTTCTATCTGTTGTAGTAACTCATTCCATGAAGAAGTTAGCTAAACTGTACATTAACGAAATCATGAGGTTGCATGGCATACCAGTATCAATTGTTTTCGATAGAGATCAGAGATTTGTTTCTCAATTTTGGCAGACCTTTCAATCCAATTTGGGAACTAAACTTAATTTCTTCATGGTATATCATCCTCAAATAGATGGTCAATTAGAGAGAGCTATACAGACTCTAGAGAATATGTTGAGAGCTTGTATTTTAGAACTCCGTGGTAGTTGAGCTGAACATTTACTGCTAGTAGATTTTACTTATAACAGCAGTTATTACTCGAGTATTGGTATGATACCGTTTGAAACATTATATGAGAGGAAATGTATGGCTCCTCTTTATTGGGATGAAGTAGGAGAGAAACAATTACTTCAGTTCGAAACAGGTCCTACTTATCTACAAGAAACCACGGAGAAAGTCCGAGCTATTTGAGAAAACCTTAGAATAGCTCAATCTCCCCATAAGAGTTATGCGGATCAGAGACACAGAGGTTTGGAATTTGAGGTAAGGGATAAAGTTTTTCTAAAAGTCTTTCCAATCAAAGGGAAAGTTCTCTCCCTAAACACATTCATACAAGGTTCTTAAATTTTCAACAAGTGTAGATTTTTTTTTTACCTCAAAATTGGATGTTTCGAGTCCAACCGATATCTCTCTTCACAAGATCATTCTTTCCTTCTTGTTCCTAGCTCTTGGCCATCCTAAGTTCACTAGATTAGCTATCTCCTTTTGACTTCAAATTTAGATATGTTGTGTTAGGGTTTGAGTGTGATGAATCTATACAAAAATTACAAAGAATGTTTAAAGAAATCAAACCTTTCTTCAAGGATGTAGCTCACAGTTCCCTCTTGTTCTTCACCTTGCAAAACTCCGCCTCTTACTCCAATTTTTGGATATGAAGTAGTTGGGTTTGTGAGAAATTGATTTATGTAAAAAAATTGGGGTGGTATTATAGAAAAAAAATTGGATCTCCCTACCTTGAAGCTTACACCCATTGAGAGAAAATAAAGAGTCTCTCTTGCTTCCTCTTGCTTGGACATTTGAAGTGTTTGGAAGAAGAAGGAAAGCTAAGAGTTTTAGTTTATTTAGATTTTTGCTCTATTTAATCATAGTCATCCAACCTTTTCAAGATCCATTCTAAGTTTTAGGATTATTTGGCCACAAACTAATGTTCTCTCTCTTCCCATAAGAACCGATCACATTTTTCCCTCTTCTCTTACACAACAAACACACTTTTTGTCACACTACACTCAACTTCTTCATTAATTGCATGTCTCCCAACCACCAAGATTCAAAGACTCACAAAATTTTGATCCAATTCCAAGTCAATCCTCACCATTGGTTTGTTTTCAAGGAAGTTCATACTTTCACTTAATGAATAGTCTTTATTAATTGGGTGTCTTCCACCAACTCAATCCAATGGCTCAAATTTATTTCATCTAACTCCAAATTAATCTCCATCCTTGGATTAATTTCTCAAAAACCCAAAAATTTTCTTCTCTCTCTCTCTGCCCCCTCACCCAACAACTCTCTTTTCTCTCTTGTTGTTTACAGTTTTTGGAGAAAGAAACATTTGCCAAAATACTTCTAATTCTTGTTAAGATCAAATAAGTTTCTTGACTTATGAAATTTACATTTTGACCCCAACAATTTTTATTATTTCAATTTAGACCCAAAATCTCATATTAAACCTAATTTAATTTATCCCGCATCAAAACGTGGTTGTTTAGCCTTTCCAAGACATAATCGAGTCGGCTTGGGTTTTAACGGTGATTTTTCAAAAAAATTATAATTTAACTCTACGAAATAAAATCTACCCAAATTTGAGATTCCTATACATTTTAGAGTCATCCTCATTATTATTGGACCATTGGTGGTCATTTTGAAAATTTTTGAATTTTTCGTGATTGGGCCGAAATTTTTTCAATAGCGGTTTTAGCGGAAAAATTTCTTAGTAGATTTTCTATATAAAAATATGAGTAATAACATATATAAAATAAAGAGGAGTACAATAGTGAGTATACCGAGGTGTTGGTATTACATAGACTGTGCAACATAGTGATGAATGAAAATGATCGAAATAATAATGCAAGAGAATCAAATTAAAGTTTGGTGTGGGATCCACAAAAAGAAAAGAAAAAGAAAAAGAAAAGAAAAAAAATAAAACCAAAATAATTTGGGGACACCATGGCATTTCATTACTTAACACATGGACAACTCACAATACTTGGACCCTACATTTCACTTTGGTATAGAGATAAGTATGGAAAAAGAGCTTTAAACATAACAAACTTCCTCTTCAAGGTTCATTTTTGGCCTCCATCTTCTTCCTCCAAAAACATACCCTAAACTCCATTAAAACAGCTCTTTAAACTTGAAATAACACACCTCTATCCATATATATATTAACTCTAGCCCTTGGGAAGTGAAAACAAGTGTAGAACCCCTAGAGAATAAGCTAGAAATCCAAGGAAAGTTTGGAGAGGGAAGAAAGGAAAACTCAAGAAGGAATTGCAAGTTTGAGACAAGTATTTTGTATGTATTTGTTAAATTGATACCTAATAATACTATAGAATATATTTTTGATGTAATTATGTTGTTGGAAATTGGAGAAAATGAATTAGGGAAAACAAAATCCTGTCCTTGAAGGAAACCCTAGACATTTTGTAAGCTAGAAAGTTTGATCATGTCCTATTATTTATTTAATATCTTTTTCTGTACAACTCCAAATTGAGTATGATTTTCTCTTGGTAACACCAGACTCTCATACCTTTAAAATGATTTAGGATTCTGTAGAAAAACTGTTCTATTCACAGCGTGACCATAGTCTGTTGTTTATTTAATATTTTTTTCTACACAACTGTAAATTGAGTAGGGTTTTTTTCTTCTGAAACTAGCTTCCATAGCTTTAAAATGATATAAAATTTGAAGAGTTTCATTGAGGAATGAAGTTATGGTGAATTTTCAAAATTGCCACGTTTCCTGCGAAAACCCTGTTTCTGTCTGTTTCTATGTTGAATTTTGTATCAATTTTGAGCTACCTTCTAGACTGAATTAGGCTAAGCTCTGAACATAACAATTGTAGTTCTACCTCTTATCTTTGAATGGCCACCGGAATAACCCCAATCCGATTTGTGTAGAAGAAGTTATGTTATTTTTTTATAACTGCGCAAATTACGTTGTGAATTTTGAGTTTAATATTGTTTGATGTAGCTTTCCTTGTATAATTGGTATTGAATCCAGTTATGAATTCTATGTATTTTTGTGATGAATTGGGCTTTTTTTGTGGTCATTAATCATGTCAAGACAAAATAATATGAAGAGAAAGTGATAATACGTTAGTCACTCTGAAAGCTTTGCGAAACCTGCGGGCGAAGTTTATGGAGTATAGTTGATATATGGAGTTACGAAAACTTTACGAAACCTACGGGCGAAGGTTGAAGAACTATAGATGTATCTCTTCTCATTACGAGGATAGAATTAGAAATAGGTGAAGTGTTTGAGGTGTCTAACCTAAAAAGAGCTAGATTTTATTTAGAAATACCAAATTTTTGGCTTACTCTTCAGACTCTCATATACTAGCTTAGTTCGACACTCCATTCCTTTATTTAAATGTCAAATTAAATTGGAACAAAGAAGATGGAAAAAGTATAATAGTTTTAAATGTGGTAATTAAGATTATTCTTTTGAGTTAATGTTCATCCTTGGAATACCGTATTATGATTCTGATTTTTACATGGTGATGATAATATTCTTGTGCATGTTTGCTTGCTTTGCTTGACTTGGTTGCCATTGGTTCTCTGTGTACTTGCTCAGCTTATGCTGATCCCGATATTCTTGTTTTTAGGTAATCAGGGAGACGAGAGAGAACCGCAGGGTAAAGGCCTTTGAGCCAAGGGATTTCATTCTCTACTCTTTTCCGGTCTATTTGTAATACTAAGTCATGTTGCTTTTGTATTTCTTTTGACTTTGTATGAGTACTTTTTATATATAAATGAATAGTTAGAGGCCAATGAGAGCCTTATATATATAGTTTTGGTTTATGTTGAGATTATATTCTGTAGTGTATTATTAGATGGCCGGATAGAGCCATTAATGCCGTTTGTTTGATATTTCAAGTGAATTGAATATTTTATCAGGTTTTATATTAACCCCAGGTGGCTAAATAGTCACTAAATAGGGGAGGTTTTGCTGTTATTTTTTTTGGAAAGAACAAACGATTTATTTTCTTTTAATATAAATCTCCTTCCATGTTATCACACACGGGGGGTGTGCAATTGTTGCGAGTCCAGACGTCGCATTTTAATTGGGTTGATTACTTCCACATTTGTATGTTTATCTCCTTTTGCTAGGGGATGTGACGCCTGGATAGCGGGTTGTCACATCTCTCTTTGGAATGGAATAATTTGATTTCAAAATCGAGGAAAGTTAAACCCTCGATAACATGTGTTTTTGACTTCTCTACACTCACTTCTCGATAACAAATCCCCAATCAATTTGTTTATGACATATGTGTTTTTGACTTCCCCATACTCACCCCTAGCTCATTGCATAATTATGTCATTGCACTATACTCACTAAGTATTTATAGTATTCACTCCCCTCTTTCATATTTTTAAGAGGAAATTTAGATGGGAGATTTCATCTGAAACGATTAGAGAAGTGTTTTTGTTGATCTTTGATAAGTATTGTGGTGTATATTCTATTTTTGGGATTAATGTAGTAAATCCATTGAAGGAGAATTTTGTAATTTATTTGGTTTGGACTTCATTGATATTTGCTTTATTTTCTTTTTTTTTTCTTTGTGGGAAAATATTGGTAGAATCCACTCTTAAATCATTTGGAATCTTGTAAATAATGTTAAATTAACTTTTGCGAACTTATTTTTTGTTTATGTGGGATATTTGTACTTTTATTGTGAATTTTAAAAATATTTTTGAAAATTAATTGTTGACTGTATTAGTTTAAAACATGTATTGGAATTGAAATGGCCGAGTTGGCCTCTTGCATGCTATTGAGATTGGATGGACCGTGTTGGTCCTTTGTATGATCTTAAATAATTTTAAAAACAGGTTTGAACATGTAGAATGTCTTGCGTTATCCCGGTATATGTGGAGATTCTATCTGTATGCTGAGATAATATGGAGGTTGTTGCGTACTCGACTTGAGGGTCAGGGCATGACACTTCTTCTTCTTTAACATCTATTGACAAATCAAAATGATTGTCTTCTTCTTGTGATACTTCACTTGGATTTACCTCTTTCATATCACCAACAATTAGAATTCTAGAATCATCAAGTTCAGTTGTACGGTTAGCAACTATAGGAATTGATGATTTATTTTTTTTATAAAAGCTTTCAGTTACAATCAGAAGCGTAACACCATCATTAGCAGACCCTCAAGCCTTAGTTTTATAAACAACCCACCAATCACTTCTCTTTCTCTTCTTAGAAGGGTTTGATGTGTAGTTAACTTCTTGTGCTTGTGTTGTCAATATAAAGGACTCATTAGAATGCAGTCTTAATTTATGATTAATTTCAACAAAACCATGACGAGGGTTACTCGGACACCTTTTTCAGTATCATACCAAATGTACTTAAATAACACCAACATTTACCAACTCCAAAGTACTCCAATTCTATGATATCAACATGCTATAAAAATCACGTTCAAAATCATTATAACAACTCTCTTTTACACATACACCGCTATTCATGTTTTGATTTATCATTTCCATAATTGTGTGTGTGAAACTTGAAACCGTTAACAAAATATTCCTTATAACATTTCACTGAACGTGATGACCCATGTGCTATGTCCTTTATATTTTTACTTACAAAATTACTCTCATCTGTTACCTATTAATAAAAGAAAGAAATATAACATAATTAGATAAAATAATGATATACATATACTTTGAAATTAGTCAATACTTTTAAAGAGAATGCTTTACTTACAAATTGTCTCAACCAACTTTCAAATTCTTGTTTACGTCTTTTCTCTAGTTGCTTATCTGTAAAGTTTAAATTTTGTTGTCTAACAATATCATCAAATATCCTACTTAAAACAAGGATATAACACGTCATTAACTTTTCAATCCCATCAATGTAAAAAGTAAATGGTTATCAAGATATTTACTCTATAAATTCATTGAGCTCAATGCTTGATTTTGCACATTCTTCTTTAACTGAAATATACACTTAAAAATTAATTCACTATAATTATAAAATGAATATATAATGTCAATTGAATAGAAGTTTTAGACATTACCTCTCAAATGGATATATGCATCTATATTGAACGGTTCTCATTCCTTAGCTTCATAAACTATATGAATAGGCAAATGTTCCAAAGCATCAGAGAATGATGGAGGGAAGATTTTCTCAAGTTTACATAGCGTCTCAACTATATTTCTCTCCAATAACTCCATATGCTTAATACGCAACTTAGTCACACATAAGTATCTAAAGAAATTACTGAGTTCTATTAAATCATCCCAAAATAGCGTTAGGTACAAGGTCAGAAAGGCAATGGGGATCAATTTCTGCATAAAAATATGACAGTTATGATTCTTTCTCATAAAATTTGCATTCCTCCAATCTCATACACCGAGCCAAGTTTGAAGCATATCCATCACGAAATTTCAAAATTTTCACCCAATGATATACATATAATATTTTATCTTTATTTAATGTGTATGAATCTTTTGGTTTCCAAGTCTACCCATTCATTTCATTCAATTCTAATTCAGAGCATTTGTAATACAACTCTAACTTGAGTCTCACCATAACTCTGTCCTTGGTTTTTCCTTTAACATCCATAACAATGTTAAAAATATTATCAAACACGTTTTTCTCAATATGAATTATATCCAAATTATGGCGAATAAGAAGAGTTTTCCAATAAAACAACTCCTAAAATATATATTTTTTCATCCAGTTGTATTCAACCTTAAATCCTTGAATAGTCTATTTCTCGCATTTTATACCAAAGATAATATCAAGAGAACAAGATACTTGATAAAAATATCTTTTCACCAGATAGTCGAGGAGGAATCTCATCAATTTCAACTTTTCCTTTCCAAAATTTATCCATTTGCTTCCGATATAGATGATCAATAGGAAGAAATTAACGATGATAATCAAAAAATGAAGTCTTTCACCCATTAGCAAAAACAAAAGATTTCGTGTGCTCCCTGCAATAAGGGCAGACTAACTTTCAATGAGTGCTTCATCCAAACAATATTGCATAAGCAGGAAAGTCACTTATTGTCCATAGAAATGCTGCCTATTTGAAAGTTTTGTTTTCTTGAAATATTAAGTATTAACATCTTTAGTCGATAACATTTTCAATTCTTTAATCAATGGTCTCAAAAAGACATCAATATGGTTATTCAGACTTTTTGGATCAATGCTAATTAGACTCAGAAAAATGAAGAGTTACTTCATACATATAGAAGGAGGCAAATTATACACAGTGATAAATACTAATAAACAAGAGTAAGGAATGATTGATTGATCAAAAGGGTTAAATCCATCTGTATATAAGTTTAAGCGCACATTTTGAGATTCAGAGGCGAAAGATGGATGAATGCAATCAAAATGCTCCCACGCTTTACTATGAGCCGGGTGTGCAACAACTTCATCATCATTACTTTGATTTTTAGCATGCCATGTCATGTCCTCTGATATAACTCTTGACATGTAAAGCCTTTCAATTATTGATATTAGAGGCAAGTATTGTAACACTTTATTTGGTATTTTCTTTCGTTTTCTACTATCTACATTTCTTATTTTATATCGAGAATGATCACATATCACACACTTGGTCTTATCTCGATTTTTTTACTAATATAACATACAATAATTTTTACAAATATCAATAATTTCATACCAAAATCCAAGTTTTTCCAACAATTTCTTTGTTTTGTGAAAATTGCTTGTCAACTTTGAATATTCAGATAACGTAGTTTGTATTATTCCATTAATGCGATCGTAATATGCCTCACTTATGTTGAACTCTAACTTGCAATTTAACAATTGTGATACAGTTGACAATATTGTTTATATTTTGCAACCATTTTATAATGGTTCTCGAACATTTTTTAACAACTTATAAAACAATACCGCGTTTGAATTCAGTGGCTCAATATTGTCAACATTCATGTGATCATAACTACAATTCTAGATGGGTTGTCGAAGCCCTTCAAAATTAATACTGATCCCCCAATGCAACAACTTGTAGCAATAGTGGTATCAGGTCGAATCCCACAGGAACTATATTGATTTAAGTTCTTAGTTATGGCTAAAAATAAAATGGGGGAAGTTTATAAAATAAATTCCTAACTCAAAAATAAAAGTCTAAAATTAAAAAACAAATCAAATATGTAAAAAATATTAAAAATTGGAGAAGAAATTCAATGTGCTAAACATCCGATCCAAGAGTTCACACATTTGATTGTTTCATTAATTATTAGTTAAAAAATGTTATTCTTACGACTCAAGCATTTAACCTTAGATTTATTAGGATAACCGTAATAAATCTTACGGATCACTGAAATCCTGGATGTAGTAAAAAAATTGATATTGACTTAAATTGTCAGATTAACCAATACCGATTTTTCATAAAAATAAACCAAAAATCAATGAATACTTGAATTAAAAATGCAATAATTTAAATAAAGTACATAATTTCACAGTGAAGACAATCAATGAAATTTCCCTTGAATCAGAATAAAACTTGTCACTCATGATATTAATCATGTTATTGAGAATAAACAAAAAAGTGTTCTTCAAAGAGAAAGAAAGAAAAAAAAAACCTAAAACCTAAAGAGAGGAATGAGAATGTGTTGCCGCCATCTCCTTTTATAGTTGGATGAACAGTGCCGTGAATAGTAGACGTGAATAGTGCCTAGGGTTAATGAGAAGAGTTATTCTTTTTGTATTCTAGGTCTCCAAGATTCTTCTAACCAAAAAAATAAGGAAAAGATCCACCAAAATAGGAAAGTTAAAAATTTTACTCCTAACAACAATTTTTACTTAAAATAAATATTCCTAAAATAAATTTTCCACTTTTTGGTACTTTTTTTCCTTTCCTTTGTAGGTCCAAATGATATTTTGAACCATTAAACTTCCAAAATTATCTCCTTAAGCCCATTTTGATCCAATCTCCATTTTTTATCCCTAAAAATAAAAATGTCATAAAAACAATTATTAGGACACTAATCAATTCAAAATCAAACCATAATATCAATAATAAAAATGACAATTTGTGCATTATCAAATTCCTCCACATCAAACCAATACTTGTTCTCAAGCATTCACTAAATTAATGTCACACAATTATTCTCTTCTTCACTCCTTTCCCTCCTTCAATTTATCTTTAAACAATCTAAATTAGTACACATCGAAAAATTCAAGTCAAAATAACAATTCGGAGAGCAAGTAATCATAGTTTCATGACCTTAAAAGAAAATATAAGCATCCCATCAAACTCAACAATCTCATCAAAATTCAATGTATCAAGATTCAATACCCTCACAATAAATTTACTCTCATACTCAAAGTGTTTAAGAGAATTTATCAATAACTCTTAAAATCAAATCAAAATATGTTATTACCATAAACTTACTTATTTATCAAATCTCCACCACCACTTATATGAATTTAAAACAAAAATCCGAGGGTCTTTTGTAAGGGTTGTAACGAGACTTGGGTAAAAATATGATAAAAATGATAAATGCATTACCAGAAAACACGACTTTAACGACGGAAAATTACCAACAGAAAAATATCCGTCGATAATAGCGACGGATTTACAACGAATTAACGTCGGATTTTTTACCGAGAGATTAGTGACAGATTAGCGATGGAAATTAGCGACGGAAATATTTCTGTCGCTAATACCTTAAATTTTTTTTTTAATTTATAAAATTATCAGCGACGGATTACCGACGAAAATATTAGCGATGGAATGAATCCGTTGCTAACTTCCGTCGGTGAATTGGTGAAGGTAAAAAAAAAGATATATACAGCCTTTAGCGACGGAAAATTAACGACGAAATATCGACAGATTAGCGACGGATTTTTTTTATTTTTTATTATTTTATTATTTTATTATTATTTTATTATTTTATTATTTTATTATTTTTTATTATTTTTATTATTTTTATTATTTTATTATTTTATTTAATAATTCTTATTGATTTTTTTTAATTTGCAAAGAATAATATTATTTTATTTTTGCAAATTTTTTATTATTTCATTTTAAGTAATAATAAAATTATTTTATTATTTTATAATAATTTTTTTTTTAATTTTTTAATTTTTAATTTTTAATTTTATTTAATAATTCTTATTTTTTTATTTTATTTTGCATAGAATAATTTTATTTTATTTTTTAAAATTTTTTATTATTTTATTTTAAGTAATAATAAAATTATTTTATTATTTTATAATAAATTATTTTTAAAATTTTAAATTTTAAATTTTATTTAATAATTCTTATTATTTTTATTTTATTTTGCAAAGAATAATTTTATTTTCTTTTTTAAAATTTTTTATTTTTTTATTTTTAGTAATAATAAGATTATTTTATTATTTTATAATAAATTATAATTTTATATTATTTTAATATTATTAAGAAATAAGAAATATAGATAATAAGTAAAAAAAAAAAAGATGTATAAGTAAATAGTTTGTTTGGTTTAGTGGCAAGAGTGCTCTCACCCATCTTGTGCGCGCAGGTTTGATTCTCACGTCTAGCAAATGTGATGGTGGGGGAGGGAGGTTGGTTGGTTGTGTATTTTTTTTTCTTTTTCCATAACTCAAATCAGTGACGGATCCTTATCCGTCGCTATTTTTTTTCGTTTTTTTTTTCGGTTTCAGCGAAGGATTTTTTTCCGTCGTTAATATCAGTGACGAATTTAATCCGTCGCTAATCAGACGCTAATATTTACGACAGAAAAAAAATTAGTCGCTGAAAATTAGCAGGGTCACTTTTTACGACGGATTTAGCGACGGAAAAGAGATTCTCAGCGATAGATTTTTCCGTCGCTAAAAGTCCATTTTCTAGTAGTAGTGTGATGTGTAATGAATATATCAAAGAAAAATGATAAGAATCACAAGATCATATTCCATATCATGAAATGCAATCTATCCAAAGAAAAATAACCCAATCAAAACTATCTCATTTCTTGATCAGATTTTTGAATTTCTCCAAATTCCCCGATTTCAACTTCTGGGAATTTTCCTTCATTTTCTTATCTTGTTTTTTTCTCAACAATTTTTTTTTCTCATTTTTTTATAATACAATCAAACTTGATAATGAATGAAAATATAAAGCATACACAAATCATCCCAACATATGATCGAATCCCTAAAAAATAATCCCCAAAATAAAGTTATCACATTCTCTTTTACAAATAACCACTCAATTCTTGCTCTAAACACATGTTTCTTTGATATAAGGATAAAAAAGAAGGTTAAGCGTAAAAAGAAGACCATATTTTTATTAATGAGGTTAAAGTAAAGAAAATGGGTATAAGCTCAAATGAGTTTACCAAGGGAAATATTATGTACGAGAAGGTTTTTTTTCGAAAGCTAAAAAGGTTAAATCTAAGTGCCCCATCATATTAATGTATGAACTCATTGATGTGGTTTCAAAAAATATAGCAAAACAAGTTATAGAATAAACATACTATGATTGATAAACACTCGTCAAGAAAAAAATTAGAGCAAAGATGATGTATGCTCTTAAGGTTCAAAATCTCACAGAAGTGTTTAATTTGTATCAAATTTATCACATTTTCATTCGATTCAACCATCAAGATCAATGGGACACTTAAAACAATTTTATCTAAAAATAATTAATCACGCTTGTCTCTTTCATGCATTTAAAACTCAAATCAACAATGTATACTAACTTAAAATTATTATTCGACAACATTCAGAGAGTATGAAGTTCCAAACAAGAATAAAGAAATGACATTTGCATGAAAATCCTTCCCATACCTAGATACTACATTGTTCTCAATGTATGTAAAAGATAAGAAATTTAAGCATAATTTTAAACTAACAGCAACACTCATAAAATCACCCTAATGCAACATATAAAAATGAGACAATGAAAAGAAAGAGAAAGGAGAGAAAACTTCCCTAGGGTGATGATATTTGCTCGTTTGAAACTGATGGTCTTTGCTGCTGTGAAGAAGCTACGGGGGTTGGTTAAAATTAGGTCAAGGATTTCTTTGTGTAAAGGATTGGGTTTGAAAATTTTAGGATTTTCGATTCCCTTTTTTTTTTGGAAGAAATGTGAGTTTGAAATTTGGAGGTTTTGAATAAATGATTACATCTATGATAAAATTTTACAATGTGAAATCGATTTGGAGTCTACTAAAAATCACGTGATCACGCCCTAATGAAAAGACTGCTTCTGTCCAATTTTGAATTTACTTCTCAAAACCGTGTGATCACACCTTAACGTCATGACTACTTCTGTCCATTTTTTTGCACTTTATTCTTTGTTTGTTTCTTGATTTGGGTAACTGCAACTCTCAAAATTCTCCCTCTTAGACACCTAAAAAACATAAATCCATAAAAAATAACAAATATTACTAGATAACACCCAAAATAAAAAATCTACAATCAATTAAAAAAAATATTTGGGTTGCCTCCCAACAAGCGCAATTGTTTAATGTCTTTATGCTCGACGTTCTCCACTTATTTCTCTTCAAGGAGGCTTCAACTTCATTTTGGGAGGCTCATATGACTTTCCTTCCATATCTAATTGTGCATTCAAATTAAAATCAATATCACATTTTTTTCACAAATTTCCTACACAATTAAATCAAAAATATCAGTATAACAAATTGATTGACACTTATTTGGGTATTTCATAGGATCAAAAATAATAAATTTCACAATCTCACCGTCGAACTCGACGGAGAGAGTACCCCCATCCATATTTATTTTAGCCTTTGTCGTCTTCATGAATGGTCGTCCTAATAGAAGTGAAGCTGAATCTGTGATAATGTCTCCCATTTTCAAGATGTAAAAATTAGTTGAAAAAATTAATTCGTTAACCTGTATCAAAATATCTTCAACAATACCCTCTGGGTAAACGTAAGAATAGTTAGCTAACTGAATAACAACCCCAGTTTCTTTTAAGGGACCCAATTTCAGAGTACTATAAATTGAGTAAGGCATGATATTAACAGATGCTCATAAACCTAGCATGGTATGCTCTATTTTTTTTCTTACCAATAGTATAAGGTACAGTGAACATATCTGGATCCGCACATTTTTTGGGTAGAGATCTTTTGATGATATCACGTGCATTCTCACCCATCTCATGACCCCTTACAGTCACTATTTCTTTCTCGTATTCATCTGTCTTGGATTCCTCAAACTTGTGTTCATCTTCCTTATCCATATCTTTTCTTTCATTCGCCTTCTTAGATAGAGTGAAATTCAAATGAAATTCAAATGAAATTCCTTCTCACTTCTTAACGTTATTGCGCTGATGTTCTCTTTAGGGTTTACTACCGTTTGTGAAGGTAGTTTCCCTGAGGTTCGAACTTCCAAGTTGCTAAGCAAGGTTGCCAGTTGAGTGATTTGATTCCCCAAATCCTGTATACTTGCTCTCGTTTCCTGTTGAAATGTTGAGTGTTAGTCGCGAGAGTTTTTACAATATTTTCTAAAGACATACTTGAATTAGAAGATTGTGAAGGTGCTAGTGGTGATCTGTCAAAAAATTAGGGTGTATATCTTGGCGGTCTTCTTTGATTTCCATAGCTCAGATTTAGGTGATCCGTCCATTCAAAATTATAATAGTTGGAGAAAAGGTCATACATACGTTGAGATTGACCAGCAAATCCTCCTACGAAATTTACTTGTTGAGTAGATCTTCTTGTAAAGATAGACAGATATCCATAGGATGCCTTGGAATTGAATATATGCCACAAACCTTAGCTACCTGCAATTGCCCTATAGCTAACTGATGAACCAAAGCAGTTAGTTCAGAAATTTGATTTTCAAGATTTTGAGTAACTTACCTCAAAAGCTGGGTACTCCATGCACAGTTGTTGATTCAGATCTGGTACAGCTAACTCTTTCAAAGTTGTTTCATGATTTTCCATCTTTTCCTCTTCTTCTTCCAAAATTAGTAAACAAGTGAAAAATACAAACTAAGAAATTAAAATAGTTCCCCGATAGCGGCGCCAAAATTTGGACGGGTTGTTATAGCCCTTCAAAATTAATACTGATCCACCAATACAACAACTTGTAGCAATAGTGGTACC
Source organism: Dillenia suffruticosa (assembly GCA_033439265.1). Taxonomy (NCBI): domain Eukaryota; kingdom Viridiplantae; phylum Streptophyta; class Magnoliopsida; order Dilleniales; family Dilleniaceae; genus Dillenia; species Dillenia suffruticosa. The sequence continues at coordinate 19,312,628 of JAVTVX010000024.1, read as the reverse complement.
AGGTCGAATCCCACGGGAACTATATTGATTTAACTTCTTAGTTATGGTTAAAAATAAAATGGGGGGAGTTTATAAAATAAATTCCTAACTCAAAAATAAAAACCTAAAATTAAAAGACAAATCAAATATGCAAAAAATACTAAAAATTAGAGAAGAAATTCAATGTGCTAAACATCCGATCCAAGGGTTCACACATTTGATTGTTTCATTGATCATAGGTTAAAAAATGTTATTTTTACAACTCAAGCATTTAATCTTAGATTTATTAGAATAACCGTAATAAATCTTGCGTTTTTCTAAATTAATTGATCAAATCCAGCATTTAATCAAAATTTATCATTAATCGACTGGACACGATAGCGTTCCATATCAATATAATGACAGCATTAAGTTCTGTGAAAACAGTTAAATCAAAATACAAATAACCAGGATAGCCGTACAATTATTCGATTTTGTTCCATCGATTTCTTAGATTAAAATGAATATTGGCAACGACCCATAAATATAAATAACATATTTGCTACTCGTACTATTCATTCATGACAATTACGGATCACTGAAATCCTGAATGCAGTAGAAAAATTGATATTGAATTAAATTGTCAAATTAACCAATACCAATCTTTCATAAAAATAAATCAAAAAACGATAAATACTTGAATTAAAAATGCAAGAATTTAAATAAAGTACATAACCTCACAGTGAAAACAATCAATGAAATTTCCCTTGAATCGAAATAAAACTAACCACTCATGATATTAATCATGTTATTGAGAATAAATAAAAAAAGTGTTCTTCAAAGAGAAAGAAAGAAAAAAAAAATAAAAGCTAAAACCTAAAGAGAGGAATGAGAATGTGTTGCCGCCATCTCCTTTTATAGTTGGATGAATAGTGTCGTAAACAGTAGACGTGAATAGTGCATTCTAGAGTTAATGAGAAGAGTCCTTCTTTTTGTGTTCTAGGTCTCCAAGATTCTTCCAACAAAAAAAATAAGGAAAAGATCCATCAAAATAGAAAAGTTAAAAATTTTACTCATAACAACAATTTTTACTTAAAATAAAAATTTCTAAAATAAAATTTTCCACTCTTTGGTACTTTTTTTCCTTTTTGTTGTAGGATCAAATGATATCTTGAACCATTAAACTTCAAAAATTGCCTCCTTAAGCCTATTTTGATCCAATATCCATTTTTTATCCCTAAAAATAAAAATGTCACAAAAACAATTATTATGACACTAACCAATTCAAAATCAAACCATAATATCAATAATAAAAATGATAATTTGTGCATTATCAAATTCCAATCAAATTGAGAGTCTAAGATATCCACAATCATGGATTTATATGGAGCCTCAACATCCTCTCTACATGTAGATGACTATCCTTCAATTGATTGTCTATTTCTGATTTCTCCATGACAAACCCGTATTATGATATAACCATTAACAAACTCTCCTGAGAACAAGTGTACCGCGATATCATCTTAACTACAAAATTTATGATTTCGACAGTAATGGTAATAACATCTAATTTTGAATTCATCCATGAACTTATACTGAGAATATGCAAAATTCAAGAACTCGTTAACACCCTTAACAAAATCATCTATCAAGTACCCATTAGGTAAGAGACGATACATCCAATTACGATCAATGGATCCCATTTCGAAGTACAAACTGTATAAGAAATAATAAATGTAATATATAAATAAGAGATCAGGGACCAAAGAAAACAAGAGGGAATGGAAACCAAGATCATCTTGCGAGGCAATTTTAATAAGATAAAATGATTTTGCTGAGAATAAATAGTAATATTATAAAAATTCAAATAAATAGTAATATTTTTATTATATTTGTCCGTGTTTGTTTACATGTGAATAAATAGTAATATTATAAAAATTCAAATAAAGATCTATTTTAATTGTTTTAACAAATAACTCTAAACCGATAAGTTTTAATCATAAAATTGCAAACAACTAATGTTTAAACTAATGTAGGCACACCTATTACAAGTTGTAGGCACACCTATAGAAAAAAAAAAAAAAAAAAAAACATACTACAGGTTGTGGGCACACCTATTAAAAAAAAAAAAAAAAAAAGGAGTCCAGGATCTCATTACACATTATTCCTATTGTTCCTATACAGTTGACATATTAGCAGTTGACACGTTCCCTATTGTTCCTATACAGGATCACTACTAAATTCTCTTTTACCATCAGCATAATTCCCATCTCCATAGCCTATTCTCTATTCCATCAGCATAACTCCCATATCCATAGCAGCTGACCAGAGTGAAAATGCCAAAAAACACCATTGACACGTTCAACATATCTCAAGAAAAAGAAACCATACTAAATTTTTCTTGTATCGTGTTACTCCAGAGTTCACACAACAGACCAACCTTATAGAGAACGAATGCCATTTCTTCTGATCACATCCATTGCCACATCACATGACTATATAAATTTACTACAGCTGTCCAATTCATATCAAACATTCTGATCAGTCCTATTGCTTCCACCCAACTATATAAATTAGAACTATTCAATCTGTTCCATCAAGTAAGCTTCAAAATCTTCCCTTCACTTGCCCCAACTTATGCAATTGACAATTAATTCCAATATTATACAAGCAATTAACAACTCATATGATTCGTTAATCCCAAATTATGTTCAACAATACTAGGATCAAGTTATATAATTTCATTTTTAGAAGTTATTTATTAATTAAAAAAAGTTATACATTGTACCCGTATAGAAGAGCAACATAGTAGACAGGGAGGGGAAAACTTTGCGCAACATTTAGTTCCAAAAAGGGCAAAATAAAGCTTTAGATTGGAGATTGGACAAAGAAATCCCATATTTCATTCATTGTAATTCTTCTGATGAAGCTTCTATCCACAACAAGAAGGATTTAGGATTTTTGTGATCTATATGCCTGAAGGGTAATAGATAAATGCAAGTGGATCTACTCCACGAGGTAGGTGCAAGTGTTCATGAACCGAATGAAGTTCATGCACTGACACCCTCTTTGGTCAAATCATAGTGGGCATGATTAGCTCGTAAATCACTCAAATCAAGGGCTTGGTCTAGGAGTTGATATGGGGCAAATGACAAGCGGAGAGTAACATCTAGAGATTCAAAAGAAGGAAAACATCTTCTTGGGTCGACTGCAATAGCGATGAGATCGCAAATCGTACTTAGTCGTTTTCCCTTTGGACAAGAGGCGGTGACGAACCGAGAAGAGAAGAGTGAGGGAAGGGGGGAGAGAGTTACGAGAGAGAGAGAGAGAGAGAGAGAGAGAGAGAGAGAGAGAGAGAGAGAGGGATTTTGTGGTTTTTTTTTTACCTTAGAATATTACACCGGTGGATTAGTGACGGAAAAATTTCATCACTAACTTCCATCACTAATCTCTCATTAAGTTACACTATTTCTTTCAATTGTGATCGATTAACAACGGAAATATTTTCATCACTAATTTCAATATCTAATCCATAAAAATGTTTAATAATAATATTGTAGACATTGTATTGCGATCGATTAGCAATGAAGCCAAGTCCATCTCTAATTTTGTTGCTAATCAACTTTTAATCTGTCGAAAAAATATCTTGTAAAATAATAATCAGTTTCGCGCCTATTTTACGATCGAGATTAGCAACAGTTTTTTTGCCACTAATTCTGTCATTAAATTCATTGTTAATCTCTCGTTAATCTTTATCTTTTTTAATTTATAAAGTCTGACGCTAATTCGTTATAATTTCGTCGCTATTTATAACGGATAATTTCTATCATTGATATCCTGTTGTGTTGTAATATTAGTACCTTTTTTTAACCTCATGTTAATATTTTTTTGAAAAATTTTATTTTGTTTGATTTACTTTTATTATTTTATTTAAAACAAAAGAACTCTCTTTAAAGCATTATTAGAAGATTCGCCAAAGTGCTACTTGGTCTATTTTAAAATTCCTGAACTAAAAATCAACATTTTTATGAGTAATATGAAAATTTGGGCAATTAAAAACCCAGTTTGGTGATCAAAATCATCTGAAATTTGATCATTTGACAATTCTTTAAATAATTTTCATTATGAGGGAAAGGGACTAACTAATCCATGGGATTATTTGAATTTGGCTCCTTCAATTATCAATCGAATTTTATCAAATTCACCCAAATCAATATAAATTTTGTGGTTAAGGGATTGGATTTCCAGGTATTGGAAAATGAAAAATATATTGCTGTTTAGTGTAATTTAGAAAATATTTCACAAGTAAGATGTGGGGTTCCTTTTTTATCAAAGTGTTATGTAAAGATGAATTTGCATTCTAAACAACGTATGGTGCTACTTACAATGAGTCCCCTAAAGAGATAAACAAGCCTCCTACCAACAATTTTAAAACCATTCTTTTCAAAATGAACATTTTCTTTGCAACATTTGGTAGAGAAATTTTTGTGATGGCAAAGATTTGTGCTAGTGTTAATCTTTGCAACATTACTCAAGTCATTACCCATTATTGTCTGATTAAATCCAAGAATGCTTATGCTTATCATTGATTGGAATTTTTTTTATGGCTTCAAGGTTCTAAATATCAAGCTTATCATAAAAATAATTGTTTTGGTGTGGAAAACTTTCATGGTACCCGTTCTTTTTGCTGTGGAAAAATAGATTAAATTAATTTCATCAATTTTGACAACTTAGGAGGATTGTGGTGACTGTAGCCTTGGTTGGATGGGCAAAAATCAGTAGATTTAGAATATTACTATTGCATTTAAAGAAGAGCTGCGTCATGTAAACGATTAATATAAAACTAAAAAAAAAAATTATATATAGATTCTTTACAATATTACTATTGCATTTATAAAATAATCAAAATTAAACTCTGTTGGATTTATTTTTAACGTTCTTAATTAATTAGGATTAGTAGAGTAGTCTTAAGGCTAGCCCCTAGAGAAAAGCCTAAATGGAGCAAGAGTTAGATTTAAGGTCAAAAGTTATAATTTAAAATGCTTTAATTGATTGAGTGAATTGTCCTTTTTTTTTTTTATCTTTTTCTTTTTGAGTCCTTTGGACTAAAAAATTCTAGTCCAAACGTGTTTTCACACTCATTGGAGTTTATCTCTCCTTGTTAAACAAGGGTCGTTTTAAAATGCCCCCTCTACTTGTATAAATAAGACAGATCTCTCTCTTTATTAAAGATGAAATTTTTAAGAAAAAAAAATATTAGAGTTTATCTCCTCCCCAACCCCTTTAACCATGCAAGAATCAAAGGTATTTTCGGCCATCGTGTGCTAAGCCAAGAATGCTTTAATTGATTGAGTCAATTGTGCTTTTTCTTTTTCTTTATCTTTTTCCTTTTCATAAATGCCGTGAATGATGGATGGTTCGACTTTGATTATATGCTTTGTCATTAAGGTATTGAGTCCTTTGGACTTTTAAAAAAATTCTAGTCCAAAAACAACTCTTTTTCACTTGTCTTCTTGTGATGACATTTCTCAAACATGTCAAGAATTATTGTTTTACACATCTATACCTATAAAAGATGTACAATAAATAATGCGTTTTCACACATTCACAACCAAATCACATGTGTTTTCATACTCATTGGAAGGAAGAAGAAGAGTTGTGTTGTTGTATTATTTATAATATAATTGTTTTGTTGTTGTATTATTTATTAAATAATAAAAATCAAACTCAGTTAGATTTATTTTCAATGCTTTTAATTAGGATTAGTAAGGAAGAATCTTATGGCGAGTCCCTCGAGAAAACCCTTAATGGAGCAAGAGCCCCATCTAGAGAAAAAGCCTCTGCTTTGGTGCGGTATGTGTTGGAGGTTTATCCAGAATTTTTTGTTTAGGGTCAAAAGTTATAATTTAAAATGCTTTAATTGAGTGAGTGAATTGTCCTTTTTTTTTTTTTTTTTTTTCTTTTATCTTCATCTTTTTCTTTTTGAGTCCATTGTACTAAAAATTTCCAGCCCAAAAACTATTCTTTTTCACATGCCTACGTGTGATGATATTTCTCAAACATCTCAAAAATTATTGTTTTACACGTCCATACCTATAGTCTCCATATGATTAGGATACAAGAAAAGGGCTTGTTCATGTGCAATAAATAATGCGTTTGCATGATAATAACAAACAGACCTTTTCATTTTTCCATATATTCTTGGAACTAGAAGAAACCTTTGTTTTAACAAACAGTGGAGCCCTTTTGTGTCCTTTAAGCTCTATAAATACCTACATTATCTCCCGAGAGCAAAACACCGAAAGACCATGTCTCCTATCAGTGGAGCTTCCTCTGTAACATTTGATCCCAACACCTCAAAGTACTTAATCAACTATGACGGCAAACCCATATAGTGACAACAGTCACTGACAAAGCCGCCATTGTAGAGCAATGGGTCCATGAGATCCTGACCTTGTATGCTGGAAAACGAACTGTTGTAGGCTTAGACATTGAGTGGAGACCTCATTTTATTAGCTACATGAGTAATAAATCTGCTACTCTGCAGCTTTGTATCGACAGAAATTGCCTAATCCTACAGCTATTCCAGTTGCAAATAGAAGTTGAAAATGTGTTGAAAATGTTGAAAATATCTGTGTTAAAGATAAAAAAAATGGATATACCAGTTGCAAATAACAGTTGAATAATAAATTAATTATAATATATATTATTCATTTTTAAACCAAGGTTCATGATGATGATTCTAAAAGATTCATTTTATTTCAAAATGGAATATTAAAACGTGAAATGCGTAATAAAATATAAATTTAATTAAAAGATAACAATTGAATAATAAATTAACTATAAATATTTTATACATGCAAATGGTAGTGTAGTTTAACTCTCTCACAGAATTTTTAAGAGAGAGACAGCAACAAAAATGGAGAAATTTATAATGAGAAAAATTTATAATGCGTAATAAAATATAAAAAATAATAAATTTTTTTTATGTCTGATGGAACATAAACTAAATGCCCATTCTTGCGGGACTTAGAGCCTTTCGAATTCATGGCCCATTGAACACAACGCAACTAGAAGTGTGCCATCAATATGGGATTTATTCCCCAAACGGGTAAGCACGGACCATTCTCTTAGTATACAATGACCTGCTCCTTCTCGATAACTATCTAATCGGCTCTCAAATCTGCTCAGTACCCCACGACCCTACTCGGCTAGGGACAATATACATCTTCCCTTAAAGCATGGAATTGACCTCCTGTAATAGAAAAGGAAACCTTTGACTACTACTGATAAGGAAAAAAATCTTTTGCGATTTAGACCTCTCCGAATAATAGTATTTTAAATATTTTGGAATCTCTCGCCGTAATTAAAGTTTTAACACTTCAAAAGCATACAGAACTTGGTTGTCGGAATCTAATCTGTCGGAATACCTTCCGACGATCTTTTGCAGGTCCTAGAACCACATCCAAAGCCGCAACCATGATGGAAGGATGCACCGCTACCTCGATAGATACCGTTTAGCTCAAAGCCATATCTCATGTTCCCTTGCCTCCGCTTCCAACTCTTGACACCTCTTACAGATAGCCTCACATTGTTGAAACGCCATGTCCCGCTTAACCTTCAACCGCTCTATCTCCTTGTCCCGAGCATTCAGAGGACCATAGATACTTTCTTTTCCTCGATTTCCTTCTGTGACAGAACATCCCACAACCAAAGCACTTATGTGCCCATCTTCTCGTTGTCCTCTTAGGCTCAGGCAGTCAAAACCTACTCCTTTACAGCATGTTCAACCACCTAGACCTCTATCAGCTCAACATGCAGCAGCCCCTCAAATTCCATTGAGGCCGGGATAACCTAGACCAGCTTTACCACTGTAACCACAGCAGAGACGACCTCAGGGTATGCCACCAGGCCCAAGAGGTCAGGTTAGAGTTTACGCAGTCACTGCTCAGGAGGCTCGTGCTTTACCTGATGTGATTACAGGTAGAATAAAATTATTTTTTTGTGATGTTCGTGTTTTGATTGATCCGGGTGCCATGCATTCATTTATTTCATTTGCATTGATTATGCACTTGCCTCGTGAATCTGAATCTCTAAAGCAATGATTGTGGGTTGCTACCCCTCTAGAAAATGAGGTTCTTATTACTGAGATTTATAGGGATTGTATTGTGAGCTTCCAGGGGTATGATTTTAGTATTGATTTATTACTATTAGAGTTGTTAGATTTGGATGTAATTTTGGGTATGGATTGGTTGTGAACTAATTATGCACTTGTTGATTGTCATTGGAAAATTATTTGCTTTTCACCACCAAGACAACCATAGATTTTCTTTATTGGTAATAGATTTATCAGAGCTCTAGCTGTGTCTTTCATCAAAGTGATTAAAATGTTATCCAATGGTTGTCAAGAGTATTTAACTTATGTCATTGAAGACAAGAAAGAGCAAACACAATTGGTTGACATACCAGCGGTTTGAGATTTTCCAGATGTGTTTCCATATGATTTGCCCTGATTGCTACCAGTTAAAGAGATAAAATTCCCTATTGATGTGGTGCTAGATACTATTCCTATTTCTATGGCTCCATATCGAATGGCACCAGCTGAGTTGGAGTTGAAAACTCAGTTGCAAAAAATAGTAGACAAGGGATTTGTTCGTCTAAGTGTTTCCCCCTGGAGCGCACCAGTTTTATTTGTAAAGAAGAAAGATGGTTCCTTGAGGTTATGTATTGATTACCATAAATTGAATCAAGTGACTATTAAGAATAAATACCCCTTGCCAAAAATTGATGATATGTTTGATTAGTTGAGACATGCTACAATTTTCTCTAAACTGGATCTTAAATCTGGATATCATCAGATTAGGGTCAGAGAGGAACATATACCAAAGACGGCTTTCCGTATTCGATATGGTCACTATGAGTTTTTGGTTATGCCATTTGGGCTAACCAATACTCCAATAGTTTTTATAGATTTGATGAACCGTATTTTCAGACTCTATCTGCATGATTTTATTGTGGTGTTTATTGATGATATTCTAGTGTATTCTAAGAATAGGGCTTAGCATGAACAACATCTCTACATAGCTTTATAAACTTTGAGGACCGAGAAACTGTATGCCAAACTAAGTAAATATGAATTCTGGTTTAGTGAAATAACTTTCTTAAGTCATATTTCTCTGGTAGAGGACTTTCTGTAGACCTGAAAAAGATTGAAACTATTGTTAATTGGTCCCCACCTACTACAGTTACGGAGCTTCATAGTTTTTTGGCTTTGGCAGGTCATTACCATAAATTTGTAAAGGATTTTTCTTCGGTCGCTACTTCACTTATGAGATTGACTCGTTATGAGATTGACTCGTAAGAATGTACCTTTCAGGTGGGATGAACGATATGAGATCAGTTTTCAGACTCTAAAAGATAAGCTTGTATCGGCTCCAGTACTAATATTACCGATTAGTGGACAGGAATATGTGATTTTTAGTGATGTATCTAGGATCGGTTTGGGTTATGTACTAATACAGGGACGGAATGTGATAGCCTATACTTCTAGATAGTTGAAACCTCATGAAACGAATTATCCCACCCATGATCTGGAGCTTGCAGCCATTGTGTTTGCTTTGAAAATTTGGAGACATTACCTCTACGGTGAACATTGCGAGATATTTACCAATTATCAGAGTCTCAAATACTTATTTACCCAGAAGGGTTGAATCTAAGACAACGCAGATGACTCGAATTATTAAAGGATTATGATGTTACTATTCAGTATCAACCCAATAAAGCAAATATTGTAGCAGATGCTCTCAGTCATAAATCTACTATTCTAGTAGCAGCTCTACGAGTAAGAGAATATCAGATAATAGCTGAGTTTGAACAGTTAAAGATTGAGGCTGAGGTAACTAGTCAGGGGTCTCTTTTGGCTCGGTTTATGGTCCGACCAGATTTATCTGATAGCATTAGGGTGGCTCAGCAAATTGATGAAGCAACAGTTAAGCTCAGGGAAGACATTCTTAAAGGGGGGAAGCCTGAATTCAATATTTCAAATGAAACAGTCAAATTTCGGAACAAGTTAGTAGTTCTAGAAGCTCAGGGATTCCAAAGATTGATTTTGTAGGAAGCATATAACTCAGCCTTTTTCGTTCATCCTGGATCCACCAAGATGTACAGGGATTTACGTGAATCCTTTTGGTGGCCTAGTATGAAGAGAGATACTACGGAGTTTGTTCGTAGATACTTGACATATCAATAAATAAAGGCTGAACACCAGAGGTTTGGTGGACTACTTGAACCACTCTCTATTCCTGAGTGGAAATGGGGGCATATCACCATAGATTTTGTCTCAGTATTGCCTAAAACTTTGAGAGGACTTGATGCTATATGAGTGATAGTGGATCAGCTCATCAAATCAGCTCACTTTCTATCTGTTGTAGTAACTCATTCTATGAAGAAGTTAGCTAAACTGTACATTGACGAAATCATGAGGTTGCATGACATACCGGTATCAATTGTTTTCGATAGAGATCAAAGATTTGTTTCTCGATTTTGGCAGACCTTTCAATCCAAGTTGGGAACTAAACTTAATTTCTTCACGGTATATCATTCTCAAATAGATGGTCAATCAGAGAGAACTATATAGACTCTAGAGAATATGTTGAGAGCTTGTATTTTAGAATTCCGTGGTAGTTGAGCTAAACATTTACTGCTAGTAGATTTTACTTATAACAGCAGTTATTACTTGAGTATTGGTATGATACCGTTTGAAACATTATATGAGAGGAAATGTAGGACTCCTCTTTATTGGGATGAAGTAGAAGAGAAACAATTACTTCAGTTCGAAACATGGCCTACTTATCTACAAGAAACCACGGAGAAAGTCCGAGTTATTTGAAAAAACCTTAGAATAGCTCAATCTCCCAAGAAGAGTTATGCAGATCAGAGACACAGAGGTTTGGAATTTGAGGTACGGGATAAAGTTTTTCTAAAAGTCTTTCCAATCAAAGGGAAAGTTTTCTCCCTAAACACATTCATACAAGGTTCTTAAATTTTCAGCAAATGTAGATTTTTTTTTTTTACCTCAAAATTGGATGTTTCAAGTCTAACCGAGATCTCTCTTCACAAGATCATTCTTTCCTTCTTGTTCCTAACTCTTGGCCATCCTAAGTTCACTAGATTAGATACCTCCTTTTGACTTCAAATTTTGATATATTGTGTTAGGGTTTAAGTGTGATGAATCTATACAAAAATTACAAAGAATGTTTAAAGAAATCAAACCTTTCTTCAAGGATGTAGCTCACGGTTCCCTCTTGTTCTTCACCTTGCAAAACTCCTCCTTTTACTCCAATTTTTGGATATGTTGTAGTTGAGTTTGTGAGAAATTGATTTATGTAAAAAAATTGGGGTGGTGTTGTAGAAAAAAAATTGGATCTCCCTACCTTGAAGCTTACACCCATTGAGAGAAAATAAAGAGTCTCTCTTGCTTCCTCTTGCTTGGACGTTTGAAGTGTTTGGAAGAAGAAGGAAAGCTAAGAGTTTTAGTTTATTTAGATTTTTGCTCTATTTAATCATAGTCATCCAACCTTTTCGAGATCCATTCTAAGTTTTAGGATTATTTGGCCACAAACTAATGTTCTCTCTCTTCCCATAAGAACCGATCACATTTTTCCCTTTTTTTTTACACAACAAACACACTTTTTGTCACACTACACTCAACTCTTTCATTAATTGCATGTCTCCCAACCACCAAGATTCAAAGATTCACAAAATTTTGATCCAATTCCAAGTCAATCCTCACCATTGGTTTGTTTTCAAGGAAGTCCATACTTTTACTCAATGAATAGTCTTTATTAATTGGATGTCTTCCACCAACTCAATCCAAGGGCTCAAATTTATTTCATCTAACTCCAAATTAATCTCCATCCTTGGATTAATTTCTCAAAAACCCCAAAATTTTCTTCTCTCTCTCTCTGCCACTTCACCCAACAACTCTCTTTTCTCTCTTGTTGTTTACGGTTTTTGGAGAAAGAAACATTTGCCAAAATACTTCTAATTCTTGTTAAGATCAAATAAGTTTCTTGACTTATGAAATTTACATTTTGACCCCGACAATTTTTATAATTTCAAGTTAGACCTAAAATCTCATATTAGACATAATTTAATTTATCCCGTATCAAAACGTGGTTGTTTAGTCTTTCCAAGACATATTCGAGTCGGCTTGGGTTTTAACGGTGATTTTTCAAAAAATTTATAATTTAACTTTACGAAATAAAATCTACCCAAATTTGAAATTCCTATACACTTTAGAGTCATCCTCATTATTATTGGACAATCGGTGGTCATTTTGAAAATTTTTGAATTTTTCGTGATTGGGCCGAAATTTTTTCGATAGTGGTTTTAGCGGAAAAATTTCTTAGTGGATTTTCTACATAGAAATATGAGTAATAACATATATAAAATAAAGATGAGTACAATAGTGAGTACACCGAGGTGTTGGTATTACATAGATTGTGCAACATAGTGATGAATAAAAATGATCGAAATAATAATACAAGAGAATCGAATTAAAGTTTGGTGTGGGACCCACAAAAAGAAAAGAAAAAGAAAAAGAAAATAAAAAAAATAAAACCAAAATAATTTGGGGACACCATGGCATTTCATTACTTAACACAAGGCACCCTTATTTTTGACAACTCACCATACTTGGACCTACATTTCACTTTGGTAGAGAGATAAGTATGGAAAAAGAGCTTTAAACATAACAAACTTCCTCTTCAAGGTTCATTTTCGGCCTCCATCTTCTTTCTCCAAAAACATACCCTAAACTCTATTAAAACAGCCATTTAAACTTGAAATAACACACCTCTATCCATATATATATTAACTCTAGCCTTTGGGAAGTGAAAACAAGTGTAGAACCCCTAGAGAATAAGCTAGAAATCCAAGGAAAGTTTGGAGAGAGAAGAAAGGAAAACTCAAGAAGGAATTACAAGTTTGAGACAAGTGTCTTGTATGTATTTGTTAAATTGATGCCTAATAATACTATAGAATATATTTTTGATGTAATTATGTTGTTGGAAATTGGAGAAAATGAATTAGGGAAAACAAAATCCAGTCCTTGAAGGAAACCCTAGATATTTTGTAAGTTGGAAAGTCTGATCATGTCCTATTATTTATTCAATATCTTTTTCTGTACAACTCCAAATTGAGTATGATTTTCTCTTGGTAACACCAGACTCCCATACCTTTAAAATGACTTAGAATTCAAAGAGTTTTGTGGAGAAATGGATTTTTGGTGAATTTTTGAAATAACACGATCTCTGTAGAAAAACTGTTCTATTCACAGCGTGACCATAGCCTATTGTTTATTCAATATTTTTTTCTACACAACTGTAAATTGAGTAGGGTTTTTTTCTTCCTAAACTAGCTTCCATAGCTTTAAAATGATATAAAATTTGAAGAGTTTCATTGAGGAATGAAGTTATGGTGAATTTTCAAAATTGCCACGTTTCCTACGGATGTTTCTGTCTGTTTCTGTGTTGAATTTTGTATCAATTTTGAGTTATCTTCTAGACTGAATTAGGCTAAGCTCCGAACATAACAATTGTAGTTCTACCTCTTATCTTTGAATGGCCACTGGAATAACTCCAATCCGATTTGTGCAGAAGAAGTTATGTTATTTTTTTATAACTGTGCAAATTACATTGTGAATTTTGAGTTTAACATTGTTTGATATAGCTTTCCTTGTATAATTGGTATTAAATCCAGTTATGAATTCTATGTGATTTTTGTGATGAATTGGGCTTTTTTTGTGGTCATTAATCATGTCAAGACAAAATAATATGAAGAGAAAGTGATAATACGTTAGTCACTCTGAAAGCTTTGCGAAGCTTGCGGGTGAAGTTTATGGAGTATAGTTGATATATGGAGTTACGAAAGCTTTACGAAACCTACGGGCGAAGGTTGAAGAACTATAGATGTATCTCTTCTCATTATGAGGATAGAATTAGAAATAGGTGAAGTGTTTGAGGTGTCTAACTTAAAAAAGAGCTAGATTTTATTTAGAAATACCAAATTTTTTACTTAATCTTCAGACCCTCATATACTAGCTTAGTTCGACACTCCATTCCTTTATTTAAATGTCAAATTAAATTGGAACAATGAAGATGGAAAAAGTATAATAGTTTTAAATGTGGTAATTAAGATTATTCTTTTGAGTTAATGTTCATCCTTGGAATACCGTATTATGATTCCGATTTTAATATGGTGATGATAATATTCTTGTGCCTGTTTGCTTGACTTGCTTGCCATTGGTTCTCCGTGTACTTGCTCAGGTTATGCTGATCCCGATATCCTTGTTTTCAGGTAATCAGGGAGACGAGAGAGAACCGCAGGGTAGAGGGCTTTGAGCCAAGGGATTTCATTCTCTACTCTTTTCCGGTCTATTTGTAATACTAATTTATATTGCTTTTGTATTTCTTTTGACTTTGTATGAGTACTTTTTATATGTAAATGAATAGTTAGAGGCCAAGGAGAACCTTATATGTATAGTTTTGGTTTATATTGAGATTATATTCTGTAGTGTATTATTGGATGGCTGGTAGAGCCATTAATGCCGCTTGTTTGATATTTCAAGTGAATTGAATATTTTATAAGGTTTTATATTAACCCCAGGTGGCTAAATAGTCATTAAATCGGGGAGGTTTTGCCGTTATTTTTTTTGGAAAGAACAAACGATTTATTTTCTTTTAATATAAATCTCCTTCCATGTTATCACACACGGAGGGAGTGCAACTGTTGCGAGTCCAGACGTCGCATTTTAATTGGGTTGATTACTTCCACATTTGTATGTTTATCTCCTTTTGCTAGGGGATGCGATGCCTAGATAGCGGGTTGTCACATCTCTCTTTGGAATGGAATAATTTGATTTCAAAATCGAGAAAAGTTAAACCCTCGATAACATGTGTTTTTGACTTCCCCACACTCACCCCTCGATAACAAATCCCCAATCAATTTGTTTATGACATATGTGTTTTTGACTTCCCCATACTCACCCCTAGCTCATTGCATAATTATGTCATTGCACTCTACTCACTGAGTATTTATAGTATTCACTCCCCTCTTTCGTGTTTTTGACTTCCCCATACCCCTAGCTCATTGCATAATTATGTAATTGCGCTTTACTCACTGAGTATTTATAGTATTCACTCCCCTCTTTCATATTTTTCAGAGAAAATTTAGATAAGAGATTTCATCTGGAACGATTAGAGAAGTGTTTTTGTTGATCTTTGATAGGTATTGTGGTGTAGATTCTATTTTTGGGATTAATGTAGTAAATCCATGGAAGGAGAATTTTATACTTTTATTTGGTTTGGACTTCATTGATATTTGCTTTATTTTCTTTTTTTTTTCTTTGTGGGAAAATATTGATAGAATCCACTCTTAAACCATTTGGAATCTTGTAAATGATGTTAAATTAACTTTTGCGAACTTATTTTTTGTTTATGTGGGATATTTGTACTTTTATTGTGAATTTTAAAAATATTTTTGAAAATTAATTGTTGACTGTATTAGTTTAAAACATGTATTGGAATTGAAATGGCCGGGTTGGCCTCTTGCATGCTATTGAGATTGGATGGACCGTGTTGGTCATTTGTATGATCTTAAATAATTTCAAAAACAAGTTTGAACATGTAGAATGTCTTGCGTTATCCTAATATATGTAGAGATTCTGTCTGTATGCTGAGATAATATGGAGGTTGTTGCATGCTCGACTCGAGGGTCAGGGCGTGACTCTTCTTCTTCTTTAACATCAATTGACAAATCAAAATGATTGTCTTCTTCTTGTGATACTTCACTTGGATTTACCTCTTTCATATCACCAACAATTAGAATTCTAGAATCATCAAGTTTAGTTGTACGGTTAGCAACTATAGGAATTGATGATATATTTTTTTTATAAAAGCTTTCAGTTACAATCAGAAGCGTAACACCATCATTAACAGACCCTCAAGTCTTAGTTTTACATACAACCCACCAATCACTTCTCTTTCTCTTCTTAGAAGGGTATGATGTGTAGTTAACTTCTTGTGCTTGTATTGTCAATATAAAGGACTCATTAGAATGCACTCTTAATTTATGATTAATTTCAACAAAACCGTGACGAGTGTGTACCCGGACACCTTTTTCAGTATCATACCAAATGTACTTAAATAACACCAACATGTTACCAACTCCAAAGTACTCCAATTCTATGATATCAACATGCTATAAAAATCACGTTCAAAATCATTATAACAACTCTCTTTTACACATACACCGCTATTCATGTTTTGATTTATCATTTCCATAATTATGTGTGTGAAACTTAAAACCGTTAACAAAATATCCCTTATAACATTTCACTGAACGTGATGACCCTTGTGCTATATCCTTTATTTTTTTACTTACAAAATTACTCTCATCTGTTACCTATTAATAAAAGAAAGAAATATAACATAATTAGATAAAATAATGATATACATATACTTTGAAATTAGTCAATACTTTTAAAGAGAATGCTTTACTTACAAATTGTCTCAACCAACTTTCAAATTCTTGTTTACGTCTTTTCTCTAGTTGCTTATCTGTAAAGTTTGAATTTTGTTGTCTAACAATATCATCAAATATCTTACTTAAAACAAGGATATAACACGTCATTAACTTTTCAATCCCATCAATGTAAAAAGTAAACGGTTATCAAGATATTTACTCTATAAATTCATTGAGCTCAATGCTT
Source organism: Dillenia suffruticosa (assembly GCA_033439265.1). Lineage (NCBI taxonomy): Eukaryota > Viridiplantae > Streptophyta > Magnoliopsida > Dilleniales > Dilleniaceae > Dillenia > Dillenia suffruticosa. The sequence goes on along the minus strand of JAVTVX010000024.1, from coordinate 19,295,899 downwards.
GATTTTGCACTTTCTTCTTTAACTGAAATATACACTTAAAAATTAATTCACTATAATTATAAAATGAATATATAATGTCAATTGAATAGAAGTTTTAGACATTACCTCTCAAATGGGTATATCCATCTATATTGAATGGTTCTCCTTCCTTAGCTTCATAAACTAAGTGAATAGGCAAATGCTCCACAGTATCAGAGAATGATGGAGGGAAGATTTTCTCAAGTTTATATAGCGTCTTAACTATATTTCTCTCCAATAACTCCATATGCTTAATACGCAACTTAGTCACACATAAGTATCTAAAGAAATTACTGAGTTCTATTAAATCATCTCAAATAGCGTTATGTACAAGGTCAGAAAGGCAATAGGGATCAATTTCTGTATAAAGATATAACAGTTATGATTCTTTCTCATAAAATTTGCATTCCTCCAATCTCATACACCGAGCCAAGTTTGAAGCATATCCATCACGAAATTTCAAAATTTTCACCCAATGATATACATATAATATTTTATCTTTATTTAATATGTATGAATCTTTTGGCTTCCAAGTCTACCCATTCATTTCTTTCAATTCTAATTCAGAGCATTTGTAATAGAGCTTTAACTTGAGTCTCGCCATAACTCTATCCTTGGTTTTTCCTTTAACATCCATAACAATGTTAAAAATATTATCAAACACATTTTTCTCAATATGTATTATATCCAAGTTATGGCGAATAAGAAGTGTTTTTCAATAAAACAACTCCTAAATATATATTTTTTCATCCAGTTGTATTCAACCTTAAATCCTTGAATAGTCTATTTATCGCATTTTATACCAAAAATAATATCAAGAGAACAAGATACTTGATAAAAATATCTTTTCGCCAAATAGTCGAGGAGGAATCTCATCAATTTCAACTTTTCCCTTCCAAAATTTATCCGTTTGCTTCCGATATAGATGATCAATAGGAAGAAATTAACGATAACAATAAAAAAATGAAGTCTTTCAACCATTAGCAAAACCAAAAGATTTCGTGTGCTCTATGCAATAAGGGCGGGCTAACTTTCAATGAGTGCTCCATCCAGACAATATCGCATAAGTAGAAAAGTCACTTATTGTTCATAGAAATGCTGCCCATTTGAAAGTTTTGTTTTCTTGAAATATTATGAGTGTTAACATCTTTAGTCGATAACATTTTCAAATCTTTAATCAATGGTCTCAAAAAGACATCAATATGGTTATTCAGACTTTTTGGATCAAGGCTAATTAGACTCAGAAAAATGAAGGTTACTTCATACATATAGAAGGAGGCAAATTATACACAGTGATAAATACTAATCAACAAGAGTAAGGAATGATTGATTGATCAAAAGGGTTAAATCCATCTGTATATAAGCTTAAACGCACATTTTGAGATTCAGAGGCGAAAGATGGATGAGTGCAATCAAAATGCTCCCACGCTTTACTATGAGCCGGGTGTGCAACAACTTTATCATCATTACATTGATTTCTAGCATGCCATGTCATGTCCTCTGATATAACTCTTGACATGTAAAGCCTTTGAATAATTGGTATTACAGGCAAGTATTGTAACACTTTATTTGGTATTTTCTTTCGTTTTCTACTATCTACATTTATGATTTTATATCGAGAATGATCACATATCACACACTTGGTCTTATCTCGATTTTTTTAATAATATAACATACAATAATTTTTACAAATATCAATCATTTCATACCAAAATCCAAGTTTTTTCAACAATTTCTTTGTTCTGTGAAAATTGCTCATCAACTTGAATATTCAGATAACGTAGTTTGTGTTATTCCATTAATGCGATCGTAATATGCCTCACTCATGTTGAATTCTAACTTGCAATTTAACAATTGTGATACAGTTGACAATATTGTTTATATTTTGCAACCATTTTATAATGGTTCTCGAACATTTTTTAACAACTTATAAAACAATACCGCATCCGAATTCAGTGGCTCAATATTGTCAACATTCATGTGATCATAACTACAATTCTGGTCGGGTTGTCGAAACCCTTCAAAATTAATACTGATCCCCCAATGCAACAACTTGTAACAATAGTGGTATCAGGTCGAATCCCACGGAAACTATATTGATTTAAGTTCTTAGTTATGACTAAAAATAAAATAGGGGAGTTTATAAAATAAATTCCTAACTCAAAAATAAAAGCCTAAAATTAAAAGACAAATCAAATATGCAAAAAATATTAAAAATTGGAGAAGAAATTCAATGTGCCAAACATCCGATCCAATAGTTCACAATTTGATTGTTTCATTGATCATTGGTTAAAAAATGTTATTCTTACGATTCAAGCATTTAATCTTAGATTTGTTAGGATAACCGTAATAAATCTTGCATTTTCCTAAATTAATTGATCAAATCCAACATCTAATCAAAACTTATTATTAATCGACTGAATACGATAGCGTTACATTTCAATATAATGACAGTATTAAATTCTGTGAAAACAGTTAAATTAAAATACAAATAACCAGAATAGCCGTATAATTATTCGATTTTGTTCCGTCGATTCCTTAGGTTAAAATGAATATCGGCAACGACCCATAAACATAAATAATATATTTGCTAGTCGTACTATTCATTCATGACAATTACGGATCATTGAAATCCTGGATGTAATAGAAAAATTGATATTGAATTAAATTGTCAGATTAACCAATACCAATCCTTCATAAAAATAAACAAAAAATCAATGAATACTTGAATTAAAAATGCAATAATTGAAATAAAGTACATAATCTCACAGTGAAGAAAATCAATAAAATTTCCCTTAAATCAGAATAAAACTAACCACTAATGATATTAATCATGTTATTGAGAATAAACAAAAAAGGTGTTCTTCAAAGAGAAAGAAAGAAAAAAAAAACCTAAAACCTAAAGAGAGGAATGAGAATGTGTTGCCGCCATCTCCTTTTATAGTTGGATGAACAGTGCCGTGAACAGTAGACGTGAATAGTGCCTTCTAGGGTTAATGAGAAGAGTCCTTCTTTTTGTACTCTAGGTCTCCAAGATTCTTCCAACAAAAAAAATAAGGAAAAGATCCACCAAAATAGGAAAGTTGAAAATTTTACTCCTAACAACAATTTTTACTTAAAATAAATATTTCTAAAATAAATCTTCCACTTTTTTGGTACTTTTTTTCCTTTTCTTTGTAGGTCCAAATGATATCTTGAATCATTAAACTTTCAAAATTGTCTCCTTAATCCCATTTTGATCCAATTTTCATTTTTTATCCCTAAAAATAAAAATGTCATAAAAGCAATTATTAGGACACTAATCAATCCAAAATCAAACCATAATATCAATAATAAAAATGACAATTTGTGCATTATCAAATTCCTCCACACCAAACCAAT